>CAWUFW010009422.1:0-600000 GCA_963921515.1 Calotriton arnoldi | reverse complement strand
GGATGATCAGTCCAGGGTCCACAAGGTCCTCTGCCACCATGGTGACACTAGCACATGTGTCCCTAAATGCCAAAGCCTGTTTGCCATTTATTACAGGCTGCTGTTTGTATTTGCCCAGATTACTGGGGCTCACCAGGAAGGACATGTCAATGTCTCCATTACAAATCAGCATTGCCTGAGTGGGTACTCTGACTCAGGTCAGAGTCCACTTCAGAACCCAGGGTCAACCCTACTACACCTCTTGGTCTGTGTACCACCCTCCACCAGTAGCTGAACTAGGGGGAACAGTTGCCTTAGGGGCAGGAGTGGTGGTGGTTTGGTCTTTGGACTTGTTACAATCAGAAGTCCAGTGCCCTTTCTGTTTACAGAATTTGCACCAGGGCTTCTTTTTGGCCTTTTCCCTTGTTGGATTGTGACTTCCCACCAGATGCAGATTTTTGGGGCCCTTGTGAAGACTTCTGGTCATTTGACTTATCCCCACTTTTCTCAGAGCCCTTAGAATCCTGCTTCTTGGTGTCACCCCCTTGGTTCTGGGTTTTCTGCCTCACCCTGGTTCTGACCCACTTGTCTGCCTTCTTTCCCAATTCTTGGGAGAGATCAGATCTGAGTCCACCAGGTATTGATGCAACAACTGGTTCTGGCAATTATTAAGGATCTGTTCTCTCATCATTAGATTATACAATCCCTTGAAATCAGTAACCCTACTGCCAACCAGCCAACCCTCCAGAGCCTTGGTTGCACAATCTACAAAGTCAGTCCAGTCCTGAGTCTGTGCCTTCTGGGTGTCTCTGAACTTCAACCTGTACTGCTCAGTGGTTAAGCCAAACCCATCTATCAGTGCACTCTTCAGGACTTCATAGTCATCAGCATCCTCTTCTCTGACAGTGAGGAGCTTGTCTCTACCTTTATCTGAAAAGGAGAGCCACAAGATTGCTGCCCACTGCTTTTGGGGACCTGTTGTACTCTACAGGCCCTTTCCATAGCAGTTACCCACTTATGGATATCATCCCCACTCTGGTAGGGAGGAACAACCTTGCTCAGGTTCCTATGGTCTGGAATATATTCTCTGCCTCTAGGGACACTGTTGCTGGCCACCAGGGGGTTCTAACCCCTCTTTTCTAGAAGCTCTCTGGAGCTCCAGGGCTGGTTTTGAGGGCAAATCTTGCTTCCTCATACTGCAGCAGTTTGTACATTCTGTCAGAGGAGGTCTCTCTTCTTGGAAAGTAGGAGTTCCTCTGGTAGATAGATTCTCTGCCAGAGTGATAGGAGTGTTCAGATTCCCTTGAAAGGGACCTAGGCCTCACCTCCACTATGTCAGTTCTCTTAGGGAGAATTCCTCTGTCCTGTTCAGACCCCTTGGGACCTGGCTTCTACAACCACAGAGTCTTGGTCATCCTGATGTCCATCATCTGACCCAGACACTGTAATTGGACCCACTCAACTGATTCAGACCCATTAGCTCCTAGAGCTAATCTAAGATCATCTGCTGTCAGCAGATCTATCAGGTGTAGTGTGGAGGGACTCTGTCCTAGCTTCAGGTGCTCTTTCAGCACACATGGCTTTCAGGTCAAAGAAAGTCATGTCCTTATACTGAGGCTGAGTGGATCCACTGGGTCCACCCCTTAAGGACATTCTAGTGTTGTGCAGTAGTGTACTACCTACACTAGTTTGTGTCCTACTGATACTAGCTTGAGCTGTAGAAAGGGTGTGCTATCCCTTGGCACACAGCTCTAAGTTCAGTAGAACTTATTGATACTAAGCTTGACTTTATATGTACCTTGAGTACCTATAGTGGTTTTCAGTTAGTAATTCAAATAGAGATTTTCTGGTAAAACAATAGCAAGCTGGAATCCCACACGCTGCCACCAATGTGAGAAGTTGGCCTGGTATATGCTGTTCACTAGTTAAAGTGGACACCTGCACCAGTACAATTCGACTCTTATGGTAGGTAGGTTTAAGACAACCTTTATAGAAAGCTCATCCTAGTGGTAGCTGTGGAGAGCAGCCTTCAGGCTAAGTCTTGAGGAATGTAAAGCAGCTTGTTTTACCACACAATCTCTTGAATCACCAAATGAAAAGACACCACACAGGTATATATATCAAATATATATGTATTTATTACTAAACAACTCTCTACTAATCTCTTGTGAGATTAGAAGACAGGAACATATGCATAAATCAACGTTTCACAATAAATTAAGCACAAATATGGCTAGGGCCCTAGGGGCGTACCAGATCATATACTAAAAAAGAGACTTAAGAACAACGACTTGCAAAGGGACAAGGCCTAGGGCCTTCAGAAGTGCTGGGGCCTCACGAAACCACCCAAGGCAGGTAAGTAAAGGACCCACGGGGACGCGTGCAGTGAGTGAACACAGGCGCGGGTCGCCGTTGACTTCAATGGGGCAAGTCGCGGTTGGAAATTAAGAGTTTCAGGGTACTTCGGGAGTAGCTACAAGCAAGTCACTTACAGGGTAAGTAGTTCTAGGGCCAACACCCACAGGAGCACCGTAGTGCTGGAGTTACCTCACCCAGGAAGCCGGGTGCATAGGTGTCCTTTGGTGTCGGGTCGCGGCGCCGTTGTCAATGGGAGCCACTGAAGACTTGCTGCTTGCGAGGACAGGAGAAGTGTCCGGTGGAATCCAAGCCTGGATTTGGAAGAAGGAAGACCTGAAAGCAGAGGGGACAGTGTTCAAAGTCACTGGGCAGTGACCCGGGGCAAGGAAGATGAATGCCCACCGTCGTCGACAGATTCAGGTCGTTCACGGGTGTCTTGACTCTTCGGCTATGAGGTCCAGGAGGCGTCGAGGATGACCAGGACCTGGATTCAGCGTGTACCACAAAGTCTGCAGCTGACTGCGGTGTCAGCGACCCGTTTGGAGCCAACAAGCCTTGGCAGCAGCAAGTCTCGTGGAGGAGCAAAAAGTCAATGGTGCAAACCAGCAAGGTCTGGGGAACTCACCCAGCAAGGGTAAGTCAGGACAGGCCTGGAGCAACCAGGGGAGCCCTTTGGTTCTGTAGAAAAGTCTTTAGGGGACCCACAAGCCGGCTGGCAAGGGATTGCAAAGACGCCTCAGGAGGATTCCTTCAACAGGGGCCCACAGTCACTCTGGATGGGGTAGGCCTCTGTTCTTGGGAGGGATCTCTGCTAGAGGCTGGGACCACACGTGGTTCAAAGCACAGGTTCATAGAACGTCGTGAAGGGGTTGCACTCGAAAATAGTGCACGGTACCCAGGGACTGCGGTTCCTTGTCACTCATGGGGTCCACTTGCCTCAGCTTTGCTGGGAACTCACGATGGCCTTGGAGAAGTCAGGAAATCTTCTTCCTGGGCTGCAGGGACTTCGGGCTCCGGCAGGAGCGGTGTAGTTTGCGACCGTCATTGCAGTTTTTGGTGCCTGCCAAGCAGGGGAGTCACTCCTTGACTCCAAGGGAGATTCTTCAGTCTTCCAGAGGTAGTGGAACGTCGAAGGTCCGGGACTCTTCTTTAGAGCGTCGTCCAGGGATATCTAGTTTGCAAGTTCAAGGGTTCCCTACCTTATACTAAAAAGGAAGGGAGGGACTAGCTCTAAGACCCCACCTATGGAAGGGTCAGGGGAGTGGGTGGCTACACCCACTTCCCTTTGTCCAGTTTCGCGCCAGAGCAAGGGCAGGTAGCCCCTGAGCCGGTTTGAACTGGTGTATGCACAGAGGAGCCTTCTGCTCCCCCAGTGCAGGACTTCAAAGCACTCTAGGAGTGCACCCACCCAGCCCCAATACACTAAACCCTGTCTGGGAGGTGGTCACACTTCCCTGGGACAGGATACCTATTGTTGGGCTTCCTCCACTGCGAGTTTCGGTCCTCAGCAGGAGGGCAGCCCAGTGTCTGTGACTGGTGGCATCCATTTTGTGATGCCAGGGCTCTTCAGGATTCTACCGCGTTTCCACAGTAGGTACATGTCTATCCCTCTAGAAGGGTGGAATGCTACCCCCGCCGCCAGAACTGGCGGGGGTAGTATTCCAAGATGTTTGACACCAAACACGACATGTTTCCGTGCAGCCATCCCAAAGTTAGCATTTAACGCAGGGTTATAATGCGCTAAGAGTATATGGTCAGGCTGCACTACAAACAGCATCAGAGAAGGGTCTCCGAATGCTGCAGAGGGGCTCTGCTCATGCAGGGGCACCCTCTCACATAGGAACCAAGCACTCTGCCTTCAGGATTGATAAGGCCTGCCATAGGAGTGACTTATAGGTTTATATGTGTGTATCTATGTAGTGATATAGGTAGCCTATATCACAGCAAGGGGTGCATGCACCACCTTGCCCAGGCTGCAGTAGCAGACCTGTGGTGTCAGATTTAGTCTGCTTCCCAGGGGTGGCATAATACATGCTTCAGCCCCTGGTAGGCCTGTGAAGTACCTATGCCCTTGGTACCTAAGGCACCATATACTAGGGACTCATAAGGTACCACAGTATCCAATCACTAGTGCACCTAGAGTGCACTCCAAGTTGTTTAGAGAGAACAGAGAGGCTGGGGCCCTGATTGGCAGGGTCCCAGCCTGACTATAGCCAGAAACCAGTGTAAACATCAGAAAAAAAGTGGGGGCAACATAAGAGGCAGATCCTACTCTCCTACATTAGTCCAACGATATGACCAAATAGTCATCCTTACACCAAATCTAAGACAGAAAAACACACTACCACTGTCAAAGAAAAACCCCAACATTAGTCCCTTATCTCCTAAAAATGAGGACCAGGGGTGTGAAAAAGACAAGATAATGGGTCCAGGTGTTTGAGGAAGTGGAAGGATTTTTTGGTATGTGGTGCCCCTGAATGAGGGGGCAGCTATGAGAACAAAGAGGTTGAATGACTCTTCCAGGGAGCTTTAAATTCATTTCATCGCCACCACCAATCCCACAATGCCCTGTGCTTTGACTAGGATCTAGGAAAAATTGATCCATTGCGAAGCAGGAGACACCCTGCAACCGGAAGCAGTACTGCAGCTTTGCCATCCACTAACACCTGGTCTAAATGTGCTTGCAAGAGTTCTGGCAGCCCTTAGGTCATATACATCATTCTAGTAAAGCATTATTATACTGTATTTGTAATCACGTACAGTTTGTATTTGCACAAAGATTTGAGGGCGAATTGTGGTGGCAACATATATCCAACTCCCCAGATCTGGAATAGTGCGGGATCAATCTGGATTCTGGATCTGGCAGCTATTACTGAGCGGGATCCAAGATCCAGGAAGGTACCAGTGAAATATGCTGACTGTGCCCTGGTGCAATATGTCAATACCAGGATAAATTCAGTGGCATCTGCACTTTTTGTGCTTAGCATTGAGGCCGAGACACAGTCTGCAGGGGGTGAGGGAGATCTCTTATTTCCATTTTCTGCTGGGCCCAACAGAAATGCCTCAATGAAAGGGTCAAAATAATAACTTTTGATGAAGTCTCACTGTGGCTGACAGCTAGCTGGAGCCTAACACCTTGATGCCAATACTAGAGGTGGGTAAGCCAACAAATTAAAAAGATCTGGCTTGACTCTTAGAGCCCATGTATGAGCTAAGCCCTGAAAATGTTTGCTATGTAAATCGTACAACAAACATCACATAAAGTATCATAGTCTCTTCAAAATGCAAAAAAGTGTATTTCTTTAACATGTGGAGCTTTGACATTAATAGTCACATTATAGCACTGCACTAAGTACTTTTTTAAAAGTGATAGTTTTTAAACGTAAACTTTTAAGCATGAACTTAAAACCATTCCTGCCCCCGTCCCCACACTGGGGACAGTGTCATTAGTGAACAAAGAGGCAAGACAGTTGTCGTGTGAACTCTGTTTGTGGCCAAGATTAATAAAGAGCAGAGCAATATTGTAGTCTATAAAATTAAGCACCAAAGTTATCTTACCCGTTATTATACCCTGGCACTCAGTGGGTACACCAAGATCTCTGGGGCAGGTGTATTTGTCCATCTTTCCAATTTCTTTGGGGGTGTAGTTTAATAAATTGGCATGTTGACTGTCAGACTCTAACTCCGCCTCCTTTCTTCTGATACCCCTTGATCCTCAACTTATGGGACCTCGAAGTATTTTTTAATATTTTATTTCCAGCACTGTCACCCCTTCCCCTCCCATTCTTTTCTCTTCCTTTCGCTCCACTCTCATATCTTTCTCTCTCCCTCTCTCTGGTACACACGCGCACACACACACCATACTCAATGTCAATCTCCCTCCACGCTTTTGTGTTCCCAACTCTGATTCCGTATGTCTCCAACCACCCCTCAGTATTACTCTTACCTCTTCCCTCATCTCTGTATCCCCTTCCCGCCACCCGATTGCCCCTCTCTTTCTCTCTCCCAGTCTCCATTCTTTTTTGTCTGCCTCTTCTCAATTCTATGTGCTTCTCATTCTTACTCTTCCTGTGGCTCACTCCCAGTGCTTAATTTGATCCGGTGATTTCCGGTGCTCAGCACCGGCACTTAATTGGCAGCACCGGCACTTTGAGACAGTCTGCCACATGATGGGCTGTTTGCCAGATTTAGAGTGAGCACAACAACAGTTGTTTACTAATTTAATATACGTTAAAAATTACTATTACCTGCCGCCTTGCTAATATTATAGCTTTGGGGGCCTGGAATTCTGAACTGTCACACTTGTAGGAGTGTGATGATTAGCAGCTGGTTTATTACTGTCATTGGTAGCACTAGCAGGGGCTATGGGTGGTGAAGCTGCTGTTGCTTGCTGACGAGAACCCTGGCACTTAACTTTTTACAAATTAAGCACTGCCTTCTCCCCATGCAGGACAACAACTGAGTGGGGCATGCTTCGTCCATCCCTTTGAAAGTAGTCAGGTTCCACCATAGGTGGCAGGACACACCTTTACTGAGGCCCTCTAGGGTACTTGTTGTAAAGAATGTGCTAGTTGCGTGCCCTTCGGTCATCTACGCTTTTGGGCATGCAGCCAATGAAAAGATTTAAAGAAATCCCCTTTACACAAATTGTTTCCAACGCTTCTGGCATTGGATCTCCAACGCCACACACGGAATTATACAAAAAAGCACTTTCATAGGGCCGCTCTGTGGCAGACAACGCTACTAAGGCAATGTGCGCCTGGGCCAGGTCAGTTGCTTGGTAATTGCTGCTGGCTTCCACTCTCGCTTTTTTAATGGAGATGTGCGTGTGTTTTCGCCCCCTGGGATCCAGTCCCCTTTGTCCAACAAATTGCCTCAATGGCTTCTCTTTGCAGCTCTCTAATGGCTTCAGCTGACAACAATTAGCATCCCAATGGGCCTTTGGCCCCCAAGCATGGCTTTGTGTGGAGCCAGGGACATAGCAATGCGGGGCAGTGGGGGAATGCCTCGCAAAGACAGCCAGTCCCCATAAATCTGACTGCCACAGGCCGGCCCTTGTGAAAGGCGGGCTGCAAGATTCATGCCTGCTGCCTTTCTGTGGTGTCCCTAGCCCACCCATCACCCAGACAAAGATTAGGGGCTTGGGAGGGGGGAGGGTAGGAAGGAAGCCAAGACCCCTCGGCGTGCAATTTAAATACTAATCTTGGAACCATGCGTACAAATTGAAAGTATTACAAAAGAAAACACAGTCGACCTGTTATTTCCCTCTTCAACTTCCTCGGTCTTTCGGTCACAGTCTGTCTTTTCTTCTTCCTCTAAGTGCTTCTCCCGTGCTCTTTTTTCCTGTCTCCGCTGCTCTTCCTCTTTCCCCGTCAGTGGCAGATTTAAGGAACATGTATAATAAAAGAGAGGAAAAAAATGAAAGGGAAGGAAAATATTTTTTTTAAAAAGCTAAACATTTATGGTTAATTGAAAATTGGCAAAACAGAAAGAGCATTCCAGATGTGAGTAAAGTGTGTAATAAGGCTCTGGCCTAGGGTCAGAGTATCAGATGGTGTTTGGTACAACATTGGTGTTTATGAGTACATTTTCAGTTTGTTTGTTCTTAACTCCTCTTTTCCACACTAGGGCTTTTATGATATAGAGTGTACACTGTCTGCGCACTGCAGAGAGGGAGCTCTTATAGTAGGAGTCAGCCCTTTGACAAAGATAATATACAGGGCTCAGGGCCGGTCCTAGAACTTCTGGGGCCCTGGGCGAGAGGGAAAATGTGAGGCCCCTCTAATTTGCATGTAACATCACAAGGATTGACATCACAGAAAGTGACATGGCAGGACTATTGATCTTATTTGGCATCACTGAAGAGACCGATTGTGGATATCAGTAACATGGACAAAAATATAACTATACAAGTGAAATAAGTCCATATATTTGAAAACTGTATCAAATGGATTACATTTGTCACATTGGATGGAAATGCTAGGTGCAGGTCTCAAAAAGATGCATATTTTTTACTCCATGTTTCCAGATTCCATGATCGTTTCCAGATGAGTGCATGATAAAAATTCCAGTTCTGTCTCATAAAGGGAGAGATCCTGTTGAGGTAATGAGGGGCGGGTCATTCAAAATATAAAATTAAACAAGAGAAAAACCCTCACACCATGGATATAATCGCAAATATTCAAAATGCTCCGTTATCTTTCCGTGCCATTATTGTGCCACCCTAGGATGACATTAACACTTAGTGAGTTGTTTTAACGTAAATCCTATCACCAGTATCCCACACGCACATGCTAAGACTCGTAGGACAATCTTTTTTGTGTGTGGGCTCTTTACTCGCCAGAATTATGTTAAGTGCAAAAACACAACACATATATTACAAAAATACAAGACACCATTGCAAACAAATAAAGATTGTACATAAATTTAAAAAAAGACTTAGAACCACCGAGACCACTACTAAATCATACATTGACTTGAAGGTATGCTGCAGATTCAAGGGGTTTTCAAATCATTGTTTTTGATTTGGTGTTGGAACTGTAGGAAGTGGTAGTGGCAAGCTTTAGCGCTGGTGGAGCCCTGTGCGACAATGTTTGTTGGTGCCCCCCCAATGACTCCCTCTGCCACAGATTCCCTCAACAGTGCCCATCAAGTCTCCGTAACCACATTCTCGCTCAGATGCATTTCATTTGATCTACAGCGCCACTGATACCAGTGTAGGGTGTCAGACCACTTTACATCACACACATTACACAGAGACAATCAATCATACATATGTTAAACACTGTATAGGAAATGTTAGATAAGACAAAGGACTACAAGGTGTAGGAGTCACATGACAATCATACTAGTAGGCAGTATAATTTAATAGGGATTGGTCTGGAGAAACACAAACTATGAATTTAGAACGTAATATTGTGGTTGGGGTTCTCTTTAATAACCAGAATTGATTTCTATCCAAATGAACCCTTTTTGCAACATTAGGATAATCAAAGACTGGGGAAATAACCATAATGCTCTAATTTATACCTTGCAGTTTGCATGCAGCTCTAAGATGACAGTTAATAGCTCACTGTTCTACGTTAAGATTTTTGACTTATAAACTGCAAGTAACAAAAGGATCTCACTGACAAAAGCAGTAACCTACTGACCTATTTACATTATGTGCACTTTGTGATCTTCATGGTACATGTTCTTTGCAACAAGCACATTAACCCTCTGCGCTTACTTTTCAGGAGTCAAAACTTCCACTTGACAAAACTCCATCTCTCTCAGAAGAACATTGATCACTGGAGTTATCATGACATTTTTATTGTTGCCGAAAATTGCTGAAGGTCAGGAAGGAGGCAGCAAGTGCTTTTAAAAACATAATATACTTGCAAACATGCCGCCCCCACCCGAAGTCAGCGGCCGTTGCGATCGCACCAGTCACACTGCCCTAGAGCAAGCCCTTCTCAAGGGTCCTGTGACCTCAGTGACAGGGTCACTGCTGTTTTAGGGTGTGCTGTTTCATAGGCCTGCCCGGAAGACTGGAGGTGAACTTCAGTATGGATTGTGGTGGACAGGCCTTCAAGGTTAACCTGCTGGTGCTAAGACACCAGGGCTTCTAAAGTCTTGCGGGGCCTTCTAAGGTCTAGCACTGGAATGTGCTTCCTCAAGAGAGTGGTCTGGGGGACTGGTCATGACGGCTGAACCTGGTTACCAAGTCCCATATTCGTCAGCTCTGACGATAGTGCCACATCCTACTGAGAGAAACTTGCAGTGCCTTCAACTACAACACAATTGTGCCCCGCTATAATCACCTGGATGCGACTCAGTTCAAATTACGCACTAGACAAGAGTAATATGCTGCCTAAAATAAAAAAAGTAGCAACATCCTGGAAAAAGCAAACACTCATAGGGAATGCAAGATTAAGTAACACATGTGAAATGTAGGAAGGAACAACATGGTTACCTTAACGCTTTTGCACTTATTATTCAGAAATCAGTGAGTGCTTTTGCCTGAAAAGTTAAGGACATGACTACAGGGCCCAGAAGGGACCCATTTCAATGTCCATTACTTATATCCTTACAAAACATCAGCAGTATGGTTTAAAAAGACCACATCCGTGAACACAGAGCCGCAGTACGCATTTTATTTTCCAATACACCCATCAACCAGGTATTGCAGTACATCCAGGAATGGTGCACTTCCCCACCCGGGGAAAAAAATGTTGTTCAAAGAAAGAAGAGAAAATAAAAGTAGCGCTTCACTGGCAAACTCTGTAAAGTAGCGCTAATGTGTTTTGGGTGTGAATAAAATTAATCTGGCCACTTTGCGACCCACTCTGTCTTGCTTTATTTAGTTATATTTCACATTTTGAAACTTTTATTTCTCTTCGTCCCGAGGCTGCACTTTTCAATAGAAAAATGTCCCAAAAAGACATTTCTAGCAAAGTGTTTTTCTTTTTTGGTCAATTTCATGAAGGAACAAATAAATGGAAGGAGAGGAAAGAGGGGGTAATGGCTACAAGGCCCAGGGAAGGGGGGCCCCACACCTAGACCTTACAGCTCGCTCCAGCGCTTCCAGGCCCAGGGAAGGGGGGCCCCCCTCTCCTGGGCCTCGAAGCAGTAACGAAACATTTTGCACAACACTGCCCTAGCACCAGCAGTTCTACATACATTTTAAATGTGCATTCACATCAAAGTAATCTTTGCTATGGGTGATGCAAAGGTTACAAAAGCCAGTTGATCTGGCTGCTCCCTCCTCCCCTCACCCACCTCTCCTTACCTGTGTCCGGCTGGTCCTCGAAACAAAGGGGCCTTCTGTCACCTAGCAACAAAATGCCGAAAAGGCTGTACCGGCCCAATTCTGTTTGCTCCTTCCACCCACCCCTGCACCCCCAGGAAGCCACCACGCCCTGACCAGCAAATCAAGACATCTCACATTTGTAATGTGATTGTGTGGGGCAGGGGGCCCTGGAGGAGCAGGTGGGCTAACTGTGAAACTGTGGCCTTTCACAGTGAAGCGGTGCCCCCTGTTTTTAGGCTGAGCGCGAGGCCCTGGGCAGCTGCCAACACTGCCCATGCCTAGCGCCGGCCCTGACAGGGCTAGCAGGGGCGTAACGGAGGCCACTGCAGCCCCTGTGGCCCATGGGGCCACCCAACCCTTTAGGGGGCCCCCATTCGGCCCAAGGCCTATGAATATCTGCGAGTAATTCCAGACTCAGGGGCCCCTCACCGCCAGTGCTTAATTTGTAAAATAATAAGTGCCAGGGCTCGGACCAGGTGGCCACTGCAGCTTGCACCACCCATTGCTCCTTTCATCGCTGCGAAAACAACTACTAAGCATCGCCTGCAAGTGCGACGGTTCAGATTATTCCAGGTCCCCAAAGCTAAAGGAGTGGCTGGGGAGGCAGGTATTAGTAATTTTTTAATATGTATTGTATTCATAAACACCCGTTGTTATGCTGATCTCTATATTCGATGAGCAGTGCCACCAATGTGGCAGACTGTCATACGTGCAGTGTTGACAATTAAATGCCGTAGCCAAGCTCTGGAAACCAATTAAGTGGCAGTGCAGAGCACCGTAAACCACCGGCTCAAATTAAGCACTGCTCATTACCTTCAGAAGGCGGTCCCATCATTTTGCGTTATGCCACTGAGGGCCGGCTCAAGGATTTTTGGGGCTGCAGCAGAAAGGGAATGTGCGAGGCTCCTCTAATTTGAATACAGTGTGATATCACAGGAGGCAACATCACAGGAAGTTCCATCAATTTGCTATTAGTACTCTGCCATTCTTGAAGCGACTTTGCAAGAACCAACTTTGCTGGTGCGGATATCAGTAATGCACATAAAAAAATACCCAAATACAATAATATATTTTATTATACAATAATATATATATTAACACTTTAATAAGTGGAAAACATAATGTTACTCACCCTGGGTGGAAAAGCTTGGCCCAGGGTTCTCCAAACTTATATCTTTACTCCAATAAAAATGTTTTCCTGATTAATATGTTATTATGCATGTATATGGTATTTATATAGCGCAAATATAACTGAAATTCAGTGGAGAGCTGTGCAGGGAAAAAAGCAAAGACATAGTCAACATGTTTTAGGAAGTGTAGCTAGCTTGTTACTGCACCATGATGTATAATTTATTAAAGAGGGAGCTATTCAGCTGTTTCCTAAATTGGAGCTGTGTTGGGGCTGTCAGGATGGATTTGTGGATATCATTTCAGATCCTCAGTAAATATATGGAGAAGGTCTTTGACTTCGCTTTTACTTTTTTGCATTTCTTGATCTCCCTCCTGAAAATGTCAGGGGTGTGTGTGTGTGTGTGGAGTCATTGGAGATGGGGAACTTGTAATCCAAGTAAACAAGGGTGCCAGTTATGATAGATTTGTAGATGGTGGAGCTGGTTTTGTAGGTGGTGGGGGCTGGCAAGGGCAGCCTGTGGATATCTATAAGGGTGGGATGATGTGTTCATATTTCTTGAGGAGCTAAACAGGAGTGCTGCAGCATGTAGAATAGCCTTAAGGTGGGCCAGTGTGGAATAAAATTTCAAGACTTCTCCTACATACCCAGTGCAAGAAAAGCTATGTAGCACAGAATGTTTCTGAGCAAGAAAGATATGACAGCAAACAAAATAGTTGACAATTGCTTGACTTTTATTAAAGGCATCACTCAAGTCACTGTAAGCAATGTGATCAATTGAGATAAATCTGAGTTCTGATACATTTACCTTTTTATTTGAAAGATTACAAAGCACAGGTCAGATTTAGGAATAAGGCAGCAACGTACTGCACAAATTATTATTGTTTAGGGTTTTCTATGACAGCTATCAATATTGTGGGATTTTTCAGCCCAAATGTACATTGGTAAATGTGAAAGTACCAGACTGCAATGATAAGTTGGCTAAACGGGTTCAATGGCAGGTGCCCTGATCCATAGTTACAAGAACCCCCATCCACCATCTCTGTGGATTTTAAAAGTTCTAATACTATTTATTAGTATACACTTAGCCAGTTCCAAAGTACATTTCAGTTTTATAAATTACGATGATGCAGGTTAAATCAGTTTTGAGGTATATATATATATCCTTTCACCTACATACAATTATTCATCCCAATTCTTCAGCATACCTGGAAAGCGTCCAGAATGCAATTAAACAAAGCTGTGAGTTTGTTTCACTAACTGCCCCTTTCCTTAGGCCTCGCAGTGCTAGATTATGGTGGCAAGGACAAGGCCAGCCCTCTGGGGATTCAATATGGCTAGTATTTTGCCAACTTGGTTACCATATTCAAATTTAAACCAGCAGAAAAATGGCATTAAGGAGAAAAAGCCAGTATTTTCTATGTTTTCTCCAGGAGGATCAATGCCAAGGACCAATCGGCATATGGTTGGTCCTCGTTCGTAGTACACTCACCAAAACAGCAAGAGACTGGAATGTTTTCTACAATAATTACCAGGTGCTGGAATTAATTCAACATCCCACCATTCATCTTTTTCTTCTCAGTGAAATTTCCTAAGTGCATTGGGTTCGCCATATTTGGTGGTGTGACTCACTGGGCCATAGGACGTGATCTGCACCTCACTGAGGAGGCCTAACAAAAGCTGAGAACATTCTGAGGTTGCTTGTGTTTTCACTGTTACAAAACATGTCATGACAGGGCTGGACTCTTTGTATTTGAGCAGCAACAAGACTGATTTGCATAAGGTTGGGCCCTGACAGTAGTAACACAGTGAATAATAAAACATGGACTGGAATTCCATCCAAGTAACAACCAGCATCTTAGATTAACTCAAGGATTCCTCATATCACTTTCTGTTTTTCTTAGGAGAACAAAAGAGCAAACATTTCAACAGAACTTCTTGGGATAGAACTACATAGAAATAAATCCTTGTTTCTAACACCTCTGTGCTCTGATGCCACTGCAACTGCTGCACTATTGATAGCTACACCCCTGAGAGGGACCTCATCCCATGGACCTAGCAGCCTTGCAGACACTATAAACACCAATAGGCACCCGCAGATACTTAACCGGTGTATGTGCATCCTCTAATATTACCAGTGAGCCCAAGCTGGCATGTTTCAAGTACACTAAATACAAATAATGTGATAGGGACATCTTTTAAAAGTTTTTAAGAAATAGTCTTTATTGGAACTTTTTTTCTTCTTTTAAAAGAAACACACACTTTGACAAACACATGTATCACGAATCAATTGCTTCCTCAGGGCCATAAGATGTTGTGCAAACCAGTAAAATTCAAAAGAAAACAAAGCAAAATCAATATTGTTTTGCTAATATCATACGATTTCTCATACACATATAGATTCATCACACATATATAAATCTTTGTAACTTAGGGGCTGATTACGATGGCGGACGAACTGGAGTCCATCCGCCATCATGGTGGTAACCGGGACCATCCGCAATACATGCGGCGGTTCCGCACACCAAATTATGATGCAACCGCCACCGTGGCGGACGCATCTTGCATTTTAACATTGCAGGGGTTGCTGCTGACATCAGCACCCGCCGCAATGTTGAAAATGCATGTTGTGCATTTCACTGCACTACGTGGCAGGCACCACACAGCGCCTGCCACTTAGTGCACTGAAATGTAGGGGTGTACCATGGATACCCCCCCAGTGCACAAACACCTCCCCTCAACACAAGGGGGGCCCGCAACAGGCCCCCGAAACCAATCCCCGCCAGCCTTTCAATGGCGGTTTACCCGCAACGGAAAGGCTGGCTTCCGCCAGCATCGTAATTCGGCGGACGGAGCCTGCTAGGCTCCGCCAATATTTTAAGCATGCTGACCGCTCCGCCAGGCAATCGTAATGATTGCCTGTGGCAGTTCCGTGGCGGATGGTCTTTGCGACCGCTGTGGTCTGAAAGTGATTCCCACCGACATCGTAATTCGGCGGTGGGAAAATTGCTGTCAATTGACGGAAGGATCGCCACCGCCGGGCTGGCGGTGGCGATCCTTCCACCATCGTAATCAGCCCCTTAATGTGTATGCAGTGTACCAATTCGTCCTGTGCTGAGAGGCTTAGAGGAGGCTGACCCCCCTCCCCCAGGCAACACAGAGCAGGACCATGGCTAAGCAGGGGAGGTGGCCAGTGACCTAACAATAGGGCAATAGACCCTGGGTCAAGCATCATACATTGTCTTCCGCTCCTGTTCACTGGCTCGACAGTAAAATTCAGCCATAATTTTCAATGCACTGGGCCCATAAACCCACAGGGCCACTGTGCCACTGAATTTGCTACACGATTGAAAGCTACATCTTCAGAGGGGCCTCTTCCCCTGGGCCTTGCAGCCATGGTCCAGTGCTGCGAGGCCCAGGGGAGGATGGGCCTCTCCTGGCCCTTGCAGCTCTGGATCAGAGCAGCGAGGCCCATGGGGGAGGGGTCAGTGGAGTGGCAATGTAGACATGGGCTATGATTAGGGCTCCCGGTTTTATGGTATTTACTTTTTCGACATTTCCGTCTGTATTTATCCATATTTATTTTTTGCTAATTTTGTCTGTATTTATCCATTTTTATTTTGTGTTTTCTGTGCAAATGAAGCTGCAATGGGTATTTTTCCACATTTATTTGACTGATAAATGTAAATTTGCATTTGAATGTCCAAATTGTTTCAGCAGTATACAGTGCAATAGCGTTATCTGAAAACACTTGCATTGTAGAATATCATAATTAACTGTAGATCTGCACTTAATTGAGCTTAATTAGGAAACCTACTGTCTTTTTTCATCTCCCCTGCCTCTCAATCTGTACACCTGCTGACCTGGCACTCATGATTGACAGTAGAAAAAAACATCCAAAGGCAACTTATTTTCCGTATTTTTCTGTATTTAAAAATAAATACAGACAGGAAAAAAATAGTTTTCTGTCTGTATTTATCTGTAAAAATCCGTAAAAACGGAAAACTGGGAGCCCTAGCAAAGTAAACTGAACACCTGTCCACTGGCAGGGAAGTAAAAACACAGCCATAATTTGGGTGCATTGGGTCCCTACCATCCCTGAGACCTGGCATCACTGCACCTGCTGCACTATTGATAGCTACACCCCAAGAGGGCCAGTCCCATGGGTTTCGCAGTGATAGCCCTATGCTGAGGAGCCCATGGCAGGGAACCACCTCTCCTGGGCCTCTCAGAGCTTGACCCCGACACAAGATGCGGGGAAGGAGGGCCTCTCAGCAATATAACATGGTGTGAGGTCCATGGAAGATGTGCAAGAAGCATAACAATAGTGCCATGGGTCCTGGTGCAAAGTAAAAGTTCCTCCTCATCCACCGCCTGCACATTAAAATACTGCCTTAATTTGGGTGCACCAGCCATCTAATACTCTTGGTGCATTACTGATAACTATGCCCCTGGCATGGTAAAGGAGGTGCAGTGGCACCAGGGACATTAGGTGCCCAATGCACCCAAATCCTGTCAGCACTTTATCATGCAGCCAGCTGATGGGGGCGTGGGCCATTTTTACGTTGTACCGCTGTCCAGTGGTGCACGGTAAAGTACAGACAGGATTTGAGTGCATTGGCAACGAATACCCCGGGACCTGGTGCCCCTGCACCTACTGCTCTATGGATGACTATGCCCCTGACATGGTCCCATACACAGAACCATGATACAGCAGGTGTAGTGGCACCCTGGGGCCTGCAAGAACCCCTCCCTGGAGCCTTGTAGTCATGATCTAGCACGGCGAGGGGTTGGAAACTCCTCACCCTGGCCTTGCAGCTATGATGTAGTGCTGTGAGGCCCAGAGCTAGCTCTTCGAGGTTTGGCGTAGGGGGTCTCCTCTCCTGGGCCTCACAGTCCTTGCCTAGCACTGTGAGGCCCAGGAAAGTAGGGCAATCCTACACTGGGCCTTGCAGATGGGCTAGTGCTTCAAGGCCCAGGTGATGAGAGCCCCCTTTCCTGAGTCCACCAGCTATAACCCAGCACTGTCAGGTTCATGGCAGGGTCACCAAGCTATGGTTTAGTGCTGTGAGGCCCAAGGGAGAGGGATCCATTCCTGTTGGAATCACAGTCATGATCTAGCGTTGTGAAGTCCAAAGGAGGGGGCCATTTTTCTCTCTCCCTCTGCTGGGCCTCACAGCTGAGGCAGAGTGGAAAAAAGATTATTTCTGATGCGGGACCACATGGTGTTGAGTTAAGCACAGGCACCTGGGCAACCTCCCACACTGTGCATGCCTAGTGTCAGCCCTGATGATATAGGTGAGGGATCAATTGAGACAGGAGGTGAGACTCAAGAGCAAGATACAAAACACCTCACCCCAAAAATTAGCCTGAGACCATGCACTTGGTTTTGAGAAACAGAGTTCTCAGGCTGTATCTATTTATTTAAAGAAAAACATTCATATCAATTCAATATAGAATACGTACATCAAATTTTTTAAGGTGCATGTTATATGAACAAAGACATTTCAATACTTGAAACTCATACAACCCCATACAAAGAGTCAAGGTGGACTACCAAACTGGCCCTTCCAGCATCAGATAATTTGTCCTGTAACTCTTCGAGGGCCCTTGCCAAATTCTCACTTATCCATATTTATTGCTCCCCAACCTGGGAGCTGAGCCAGTACATACACTGGTCAAAAAAACATGACAGAGGCAACCCTAATGGGGAATCTGTGTCACCCTTCTGGGAGTTGTGCATGGGCTGCTGGGACATATCTTGGTCCCCTGGTGCAAGTGTCATCTCCCCTCTTGCCAGGGCATTACTATGAAGTAAGCATGAAGGGATAGAAACAGTCACTGAAGCGCCTTCCAAGCATCCCTTTATCAACGGAGCTCCACCACCCACGTTTGTGGTAGAACAGTCAGTTTCAAGAATTAATTTGGCTTCTGGAATGTCTAATGCCAAGCTATCTATATGCCTTGTGGCCAGTCATGTATTTACCCTTTAAAATATGACAAATAAATTACACAGATCACAAAACAGTGACACCCACCCAACTAACAGCAACATGGGGAAAACTGAGTGGGTGGAAAAAAGCTGGTGAAAGGCATGGTACATCCAGACAAGTGAAGAGGACGACTGCCCCATCTCTTGGCTTAAATGAGGTTATGCAGGCCCCTCAGCTTCTCTGCAAACCACCCCCCAAACCCTGGACCCCCCTCCCCAAGCAGCAGTGTTTCCACCAGTTCCTCAACCATGCTCCGGCTCCGGCTCCCACCCAAATAAAAATTCCCCAACAGCATTGCCATTGGGCTGCCCCCAACCCTCCAAGACAGCACCTTTCAGCAACATCTCTCCAAGCAGGGTCTGCTTTCAGGCATAGAGCTCACTGCAATAAGGGTATGAACTCACTGATCGATTTCATTACATTTAAAACCTGTGGCCTATATATTTCATTCAATAAACTATAGCAGGGATACTCAAAGTACGGCTGTGGGCCCGGCCACCTGACGTTTAATTGCAGCCCCCTGATGAACAGCAGCTGTTCACTTGACAGAGCAAGAACAAAGAACGTTCATAAAGCTGTGAAACAGGCATACTTTATTTACACCTTAACTAAAGTAACAGTAAAGAAGCAAAGAAGGTGCCCTAGACAACTTATCTTTAGGAACACCTTTAGTTTTAAAGACATCATGCATTAAACTTGTAAAAACATGATAAACTCTCTGCAAACTTCGAAAAAGTGTATTTTATTAATATGCATAAGCGTTTTACCTTAGTAGATAGATTATATTACTGCATTGAGAGGCATTTATTAGAAGTGATAGTTTTCAAACATGAACTTGGAAACATTCATACTGTCCCCATTCTGAAAACAATGGCATTAGTGAACCAAGAGGCAAGTCATTTGTCAGGTGCACCTTGTGTGTAACCCTGGTTGTTATATAATTGAAACAACACAGTTTATTAAATAAAGCACAAGAAGGTTTTGTACAGCACACATCCTGAACTCGTGTGATTCAAGGGGCTCTCATATGTGGTAATGAAATGAAGGGAGGCAAAGTAATTGCCTAGGATTGCACAATTTGGTCAAGTGGGGAAGCCAGGTCTGATCCCAGGTTTTCTGGTTTCACATTTTGCAATTCAGCTGCCAGATAAGTTTCTCTTTCCCTCTCATGTTTTACATTAGAAGTTAATGCTTTGTCTGTCGGTGGCAGACAGAAGTCATGTGAAGGCTTTGTTTGTTATCCATACCATGCATCTGCTTCGCGTCCCTCTACGCCCACCTTTCATCATCTCGACCCTCATCCTGCTGGCATCGGTGCAGCCATGGGCGTAACACAGGCCCCCGCGTTGCGGGGGGGCCCCCGCGCTCCAGGGGCCCCCTCACTTACTTTATCATGATGATGAATTGAATTGTGCGTGGTGCGCAGTGCGCACGGTACTGTTAGAAATTAAATGGTACGCAAGGCATGCCTGGGCCCCCGCCGGGCCTCAGAAGCTAATCGCTCATGGTGCGTGCGCAGAGGCTTGCCCCGGTCTGCATGAATTAAACAGCTGCTGCACAAGCGCGGGCCCCGGCCGGGGCCTCTGAGGCTCTTAATAAATGGTGCCCGGTCCCGGCCGGGGCCCCTGAGGGCGGCTCTTAATAAATGGTGCCCGGCCCCGGCCGGGGCCCCTGAGGCTCTTAATGGTGCGCGGCCGGGGCCCCCTGAGGCTCTTTAGATTAAATGGTGGGTTGTCAGGGTGGGTGGGTGCGCGTGGCGCGCAGTTGCTTCCGCGACGCGTCTGCGCGTTCTTCAGGGTGGGGCAGGGCTGGTGACCAATGCCCTAATTTGAATTTGTCCTGACATGCGCATTGAGCGCGCGCAATTAAAAGTGCGCGTGAGACTGACTGAGCTGTGGCATGCATCCAAGAAGACCCAGCCACGCTCCTAGCTACGCAGGACTGTATGAAATCCGTCACCGGCCATAATTTAAATTAAGTTATTACTAGCCCCCCGGCCCCTGCCGCCTGCCTGGCTAGCCTTGCCCTGGGCCCTGCCATCTGCTGCCTGCCTGCCCGTCCCGCTCGCCCCTAACACTGGAGCTGCAGGCCAGGCCCAGCCCTCAGGTCAGGTGAGTCTGCGTCCGAGGCCGAGCCTAGTAGCAGGAGTGTCCGTGGGTGGTGGCGAGGACCGTCGGAGACGTAGTCTCAGTGGGTGGCGGGGTGGTAATCAGATAATTTGGATTGAAATCAGGGAGGGCATCATGGTGGGGCCCGGTAGGTGAGTGCATTGTGAGAGTGCAGTGAGAGTCCCTGCGCAGGTTGTATAGGATTCATGTACTTGCAGTGAGCTGATAAAATGTGGGATAAACAATGCATTCATCTGCAGTGTGAAAATGGTGTTAGTGACTACAACAAGAGGTAGAGCGTTAACGCGGGGGAGCACTGCCACTTCCACCACAGCAGGACGAGTTATGGGCACACAGCTCGCGCTGGAATGCTCCCGTTTACCATCCCAAATCCAGCTTACAGGGCGGTCGAAAGCGGGGTTCGCAAGTGGAACGTAAAGAAAACAGAAATGTTTTGTATTTATTTCAATTGCGAATCTTTCTTCCAAAATCTGTGCTATACATTGCATTTTAGGATTTGTGGAGAGCGCAATGCCGACGACGCAACTTTTAACGCTGTACAGAGAGTATAGAAATGTACACAGGACAAAGAACAACACGTGCACGTGGCCTACTGTTACATTAGCGCTGTAAATAGGCACGTGTCGTGTGTGCTCATTGTACACAGCCTTGGAAGGCAGTTCCATCCAGAGTCTGATTTATAATCTACTTGTGCATACCCCATGGTAGGCCAGCGGTAAACCAGCTCTCGGGGGCCAAAGACGAGTAGCCAGCTTGTGATGTCAGAGACGCCCGGCCGGCAATAAAAGTAAAACATAGTGGGGCAGATTTACAAGCCCCTTGCGCCACTTTTGCGTCACTTTTCCCATGTTAAAAATGACGCAAAAGTGGCGCAAGGGGCTTGTAAATCTGCCCCAGTGTGTCTTATGCTGCTCACCTCCCTGTCTGTTATTTGGCTTCTTAGCCTGCTCCTCGATCACCTCATCATTCGACTGCTACGATGCTACCAGAAGGCTCCGGTACGGGACAGATGAAAGACAACATCGATAATCAAATGTCTCACACATAAAAAACCATGCACACAGCATAGCCTCCCTTTCAAAGGCGGGCCGGAGAGCATGAATCACGCCATGTTTATCGATAATTTAGCAGCAGCGCCGGGGGGCGGTGGTTGGGGTGGGGGGAGTCGGTTGCTAAAGGAGGCCAGGAAGGCAGTTACACGAGCTAAGTGGTGGGATAAAACCAAGAATGGAAAATAAACGTGCTCCCTTGTGCTGCTTTGCTCCCGGGGTTTTAAATGCAGAACAATATGTAATGAACGTTCCCCGATTATGAGTGCAGTGCTTACCTGCAGAATACCCAAGATTTGTGCCCAAGAATCTTTCTCTACCAGTGTTCCTTGTGTCTATGTTGGTCACGGCCCACGCAGTAACCAACGAATAAACAAAAAGTCAAGCAGTTTCTAAACAAGTCAAAACTTTTTTTTTTCTTCACAACTAAATATTCATGTTTCATCTTTCATTTTGGAAATCATCAACAAGATCTCTAAGTCGACATTTCCGAACTGTGGAAAGCAGCTCTGATGTCATCGCAGTAAGTTTAAAAATGTTCATTAAACATTAGCACTGGTGAAAAGGAGTGTAAAAGATCAGCCTTCTTAGGCGTGTCAGAGTAAGCGAGACAGCAAAATAGTTAAAAGTGTCAGAGAAACAGCAGATCAGAAAAAGAGGAATGTAAATCAGAGCAGATAATGTAAATGAAGTTAAGGTGAGCGAGAGCAGAAGCAAGAGGCTATTGGGAAGGGCAAGTAAAAGGGGATTGCAAATAAAATGAGAACTTGGATAGACTGAAAAACTGTTTGAGGGGAGTGTCAGAGGAGGGTTTCAGCACGTTTGCATGAGTTGAATGCTAGGAGTGTGGAACACAAAAGAGGTTCTAGACCACAGTCAGGTAAGACTAGAAGATGAAAAAAAAGTGATGATGTAATGCAGAGGGGAGGACAGTGAGATGACTGTCAGGAGAGAGAAGTGTGTGCGTGTATGTATGTGTGTGGTAGAGGAAGGCGAGACGTGGGGTAAGACAACTCACTGTGCCATTGGAACTAAGCTACACTTGACTAAAGAGCCTCAATCAGAGCGAAACCAGTCTTGGGTTGCTAGTGTTCCCGTTCATACAGGGCCTGGCAGTTCGGGCTGGACTGTCACACTGCAGCAGGGCCAAGAATGATTTGCACATGCCTTGGTCTAATCTGAGGTAGAATGATGGGCAAAAGAACAATGGGTTGGAATGCTACCAGAGCAATTGCTAGTGGTCAGACTTAATGTAAGCATTCTTCCCATCATCTTCTGTGTGTTTGATATTACCAATACAAGCAGTAAATGGGGCACCACTGGCTATAGAGGGGGATGGTGCAGAAAGATGTGCCTTTCACCAGGGTGGCAAAAATACTAATACTGGCTCAAGATGGTGGAGCAGGACATAGAAACAGGTTCTAGGAGGAAGTACCAGAGAATGTAGGAGGGATAGAGGGTGTAAGAGGGGGAAAAGGAGAAGAGTGTGACAGTGTGTGTAAGACGGTGGGATAAAAGAGGGCAAGGAAGGGAGGTGTGAATGGAGAGTAAGAGGGAGGTGAGTGAAAGAAAGTGGAAAGAGAAATTAAAGTGTAACAAGAGGAAGGTGAGAAGAGAAAGCATTGAAAGCCAGAGGGATGAACATGAGAGAGAGAAAAGCCAGAAAGAGAGGTAGATAAAGAAAGGTTAGAAAGAGGGAAGACAGCTAATATAGTGAAAATGAGGCGATCACAAGTGGCAATGGAGGGAGTAAACAGAAAAGCAATACAGAGGCACAATTCTTGCCATTTTATCTAAATATGGACCTACTGGACAGCACTGTCTATATCCCCTGCCCCTTTCGTAACATAAGAAGAGAATTTCGCTGTATAGGGACAGTAAACACACATATAAACAGATGCAATAACTCAAAGTATGGCAACAGTAGGATTTAGTGTCCTCAGCATGCCTTTCAGTATATGACTGTAACATCGTTGACTTTAATATAGAACGTGTGAAAGAGAATGACAGCAAATATGGTGATATGCAATGTCACAAGAGTAAAAGTAGTGGCATCACTCACTCATCCATCCATGTATATCGCTACACATCTCAGTGAATTAACCACCCGCTCCTCAGATCGGTGGGTAACCTAGAAGCCACTAATGGCTTAATTGTACATGTTCTGCAAGTGATGGAAGCTTTCACTACTATTGCCGTGCTAAATCTCTTCTGCAACGAATGGAAGCGTGCACTGCAGCAGTTTTCTATGACAGAGTGAACCAAGTGTTGCTCCTGCCATGGTGCACCTGGCAGGAGCCAGCAGCATTCTCCTTTCATCTTTCATCTCGCATGAGTATCCTCCATTACCCCCTCTTGCCTTCCCCAAGCATTTCTCGCCTCTCTATCTGTGTGGGCCGGGTGCATGTTTTCAGAAACTGTGCATCTGCATTCTCCAGGTCTCATGGTGCCGACATGAGAGACATTTGGATGCTGACTGAGAAAAACTAATTGTAATACACGCGTCCCTCAGACGTCTGGATTTTTTCCATGATGAATCTCTTGTAACAAACAAACTGTAAATAAGCAACCGGCAGAGGAGCAAGGTGGAAGCTGGATATGTATTAACTGCAGCGCAGTCACTGTCTGAGCAGTCTGCGGAAATGGCCCTTAATTAATTCGCTCATTTCACAGCCAAATTATGTTTTACATTGGCACGCTTCCTTAACATAATAACGGCTGGAACGCGACGTTACAAGTGTCCATGGCAGATGTTTAAATACCAACCCCATGTTTGTGGTGGGGTGTAATACTTGCCAAGAAATACAGCGAGGGAAGAAAGCAAGCCTGACTTGCTCTAGGAGGGTCTGGGTGGGCGCAGGGGAGGTTCTCTCCTCATATATTTTTTATGGGGTCAAATAGTGCGTTTTAAAGCAAGCTTTCACAAAAATCTCCTCAAGCCAAAGGCTCTGAAAGAGCACATTAAATATTACAGTATTTTCACAGCCTGCCATAACTTGACATATAAGCCTCTTCATTAATTAAATAGTGTGTACACGCCCAGGCCGGGCCTCAGAGAGGCTCTTCATTATAAATGAGAAAACATACATCTCCACACTGTTTTCCTTTTTATTCCTCATTAGGTCTTCCTATCATACCCCATCCTTACTGGCGCTCATCATCATCACCCTCTTTCTCCCCACTACCTGCACTGCTACTTGTGTCATTGTTGTTACCTTCTCACCCTTTTCCTCCTTTTTATCTTCTAGGCTCTCCCATCATTTCAGTCCATTCACAGCCCCTCTTCAAGATCCCCTCATCTGGTTCTTCTTTTCTCCTCCAAGTTATCATTCTTTCTCTCCCTAGTGATTCCCCTTCATCTCTTAAAATTCGGTTTTTGTATGTAGTGTTTACGACCGCAGATGCGTCTTTTCATATCACCATCAACAACAGATTTCACTATGCACATTTTGAGTGTAATAAAGGACTATGCAGTGACCACAAGGTGACGTGTTGTGCAATAGAAAACCGGCCTCCGATTACATACTAACTGAAAATTACTATAAGTAATGAG
This sequence comes from Calotriton arnoldi, assembly GCA_963921515.1. Classification (NCBI taxonomy): domain Eukaryota; kingdom Metazoa; phylum Chordata; class Amphibia; order Caudata; family Salamandridae; genus Calotriton; species Calotriton arnoldi. The sequence continues at coordinate 575,019 of CAWUFW010009422.1, read as the reverse complement.
TCACAGTGTTTTGATCCCAGAAAGATGAGAGGCCGAGTAGGCCCTGTTAAGATTTTAGTTGGTAACTTGTTTGCTGAGGAGCACAGAATGCACAGGATGCAATATTTATCTTATGCACAGCACCAACTTCTCATTATGTAATGCACCACTGCATACCTTTGTAAACTGGTTACAGAGGCTTAGTTTTTTCTGGTTCCAGGCAGTACCCCTGGGCCTATTCCTTACATTTGAAATTTACATTTACTGCTGTAGTGTGAGAAGGCATTTCATGAAAAGGAATATAAAGTAAGGTTGCCAAAAGAAAAATGCCAGCCATGTGTTGTTTAAAGACACTGAAAGACCTTGCCTTGACACTAAATAGTGTTATAAATAAACATTTATGTATTCATTTGTTATGTGACTTTTCTGTCTTTGTTCCCTTTAATTATCAGTCATGGATCATTCAGGCAGCCCTTAAACACAATTAAAAGTGTTTTCTATTTATATTTGCAGTTCGAAGTATGCACAGATAAGTGGTAGGTGGTGGGCTGGGCCGCCGGGGGGGGGCCCCTTCCATGTGCTTTGCAGGGGGGCCCCCTCAAGTTTCGTTACGCCACTGGGTGCAGCCCTCAGGCATACCACAGACAGTACTTTGTGGCCCCTGAGGAAATATTTGTGAGTACCCATGAACTATAGTGTGTGCAGTAACCCACTATAATTTCTCAATTTGGATCAGTGAACTGTATGATTAACACAAATCTGTGCAGTAAGTTCATTAAACCCCCAGTTTTATAACTGGCAATACAACCTGAGACCAACAGCCACAAGCAGCAGCTGGGTAGGGTCTATGAGGACAAAGTGCTGCACAATAACCAATCCTAGACCATATTCTCCAGAATACCGGTGTGGACGTAAGACAGCTGACGGTACAAGGGAAGCGAGAAAAACTCTTACCCCTTTGCCGCAGCTGAAGATTCTCATGGTGGACCCACCCTCGGCTACCCCCAGCCAATCACTGGCCCTGCCTAACCATTAAACTTTGCAAGGGAGCCTCTTCTTCTCAGGCTCCCACCACAAAGCGTGAAAATTCAAATGATGCCTCTGTGCTGCTGTCATTTGGCTAACCCCCTCTACTACACCAGGCCTTCTCCTAAATCCAGCACACCCCAAGTCCTGTGAAGCTTCTAGGCAGTCTCTACTGTCGTTCCTATTTAACCCAGTAAAGTATTTCACAAGAATTGAAACTAGCGACTTGTAGAGTACACATCAAACTTTGCAGTATGTGCATTAACTTTTTGTGGTGCTCACATACTTACCTATAACATAGAAAGCTCGTTTATGTATGTATTTATGTTGATTTTCTTAATATTTTTATACTTTCTTTCTAAACCCTCTTTAAAAGACTAGGGGCCAGATGTAGGTGGCCAAATACCTAGCGCTAACACTGAAATTCGCAGAATTCCAGCGTTAGCGATCGCTATTTGGCAGCGAGCAATGTAGGTGAGTTTAAACCTACTAGTAAAATAAGGAATCGCTAAATTGCGATTCCTTAAATGCAATGTAAGTTGCACAAAAGTAAGTGCACTTTAGCCTTAAGGAATCGCTAATTACCACCAACTTCAAGTTGGTGGTAATTAGCGATTTCCTTTAAAAAAGCAATATTTTGCTTCTTTTAAAGTGCCATGTAGCACACATTCATGCCCTTAGGGCATGTATGTGCGCCACATGTGCACACATGCACATTTCAGGGGTGCAACAGGGTGTCCTTTTGACACCCTGGCACCCTTGAAATAGCGCCCGCTATTTGCCATTCTTTAATAGCGAATCGCTATTAGTGAATATCTTCCCATTCATTCCTATGGGCCTCCTAGCCCATAAGAATGAATGGGTAGGTATTCCTTATTAGCTAATCTCTATTAGCGAATCGCTAATAAGGAATATTAAGGAATCGCTAATATTTTAGCGATTCCCTCCTACATTCCATTTTGCGAGTCCTTAATAGCGATTCGCTAAAAATCGCTATTAAGGACTCGCAAATGTAGGATTACCTACATCAGGCCCTAGGTTTCTTTTTGTTTACAGTCTCTTCTTTCATCTCTTGTCCATTATATTTTCTTTCTGATTTATCTTTTTTCTCTTTCCTTCTATAACCCTTGCTTTGCGTTTACTGTCTCCTTTCATCTCACAATATTTGTGTATGTTCTCCGGTTTTCTTCTCGTTATGCTGTTTTCTGAGTTCTCTCCTTCCTTCTCTGTACCTCCATGTACAGCTTTCCTCATTTTGTGAAGTTTCTGTTTCTGTCCATTCTTTGTTTGCTGCCATTGCTTGTTCTTTCACTTCACTCCATGTATGTTCCCTTTAAGCATGTTTTTTTGTTCCCCGTCTCTCTTTCCCCTCTTGTTTTCCCCCTTCTCGCTTGCGTGGTTACTGGTCAGATGAGGACTGCAGCAGAATGGACTGAGTTAGTTGCAGTTGTGTGTTTACTGAGCATGGACCTGATATAAGCAATATGTCTGACCTCTTTCTCTGCCTCTCTCCCAATTTATTGCACTTCAAAAACACATTAGTAGTTGACTTATTGGTTTGCAAGAATTGCCAAAGATTTGTGGTTTCATCAGTGCCGCAGTGTAATTTTACACTTGAATCTTCAATTCTATAATGCTATCACATGCTGAGAGGTATTCTGTTTTTACTGAAGTCTCTGGTTCAGTACCAAAGAACAAAAGGACATTCTGTTCATCTTGCAGCTTTGTGAATTTAGTCATCTTGTGAGCGAATGCCTGATTAATTACTGTAATCTTTATTACATCGAGTCCCACTCTATCTTGTCACACTCCTTATATATGAAGACATAGTAAGCAGTCACAGGTGCTATGGCCAAAGAAACACAATCCAGCAGAAGTGCACAAGCAGAGGCAAAGCAGAGAGAGCAGGGGAGCCAAGCCAAACTGCTGCGCTTACGAGGAACACCATTCCATAGAGTAGCCCCACAAACAATGAAGCCCTGAGCAGAACACAAAGTAGAGAGAATTTCAAAAAGATGGGTGATAAATAATCAACATAGAACTCACAAGCTGCAGCCCAGGCAGCCTTAGAACATTAAAGGAACAACTCAGCAAATGTATTGGAAGGAAATGACCAGGACAACTTAGAGTTACCTGCAGGAAAAGGACTGGGAAACTGAGCACATCACCAATGACAATCCAGAAACCCAGACATAGGTGCCAGCCAAGAAATCTGGGACCATAATCAGTCAAGTCCCAAGCACAAAGCCAAACAGCTCTTGTAAGAATCAGGTTATTAATTGAGGTGGGTGGGAGCCCCACTCAGGCAACAACCACAATCCTTGTCAGGGTGAACCACAAAAGTCACTAAATTAACCTGTGCTTAACCCCTGGTAGCTTGGCACAAAAGCAGTCAGGTTTAACTTAGAAGCAATGTGTAAAGTATGTATGCAGCATACACACAGTAATGAAGTGAAAACACTACACAAGAAAAATCCCAAACCAATTTAGCAAAAACAGAGTAAATTTTAATAAATAAAATGATATCAGAACGACAAAAGCCCAATCAGTAGAACTGGAGATTTGCAATTTAAACGTTTTAAGTGAACATAACACCTAAAAGCACAAAGTGCCAATCGAGATGGAGCGTGGGTTGGATAGAGGGACAAATTTAGTTTCGCTGAAGAGTTAGCTTCTGAATCTGGCACGAAGAGTTCCATTCGCAGTGGAGGGGACCGCGAGGAGCAGGTAGAGCGTCGCAGAGGGTTGTAGCAGTAGCACGAAGAGAATGCCAGACATCGCAGGTTGTCATCTCTGTAGCACGAAGAGCCAGTTGGGCATCACGGACAGTCATTGCTGTAGCTTCACATTGGCGGTCACCCCAGGCTGTCTTTGCTGTAGCGCGGAGTATAGATCTCGCATTGCCAGTCATCGCTGGCGGTCGCTGTAGCACGCAGAGTAGGTCTCACCAGAACTTTGCATTGGCGGTCATCGCAGATGGCAGAGTCTCGGCGCGAAGGGACCCTTTCACAGATGTGAGGAACCAAAACTTCTTTTGTTCTTTGGAGGAGCTCAAACTGACACCGATCAAGGGTCCAGGAGCTGTGGGGCACCTCTTGAGGATCAGGAACTCACTCCAGGAGATACAATTAGGGCTCTTCCATTTGCAGGTCCGGGAAGGTCAAATGCAGCAGGTCAGTTGGCCAGTTGGAGGAGGACTCTGGAACTTGTTATGTCCCTGTAGCTTACACAGCTCAGCCAACTGACTCTTGGAGTCACTCAGCTTAACCTGGGACGAAGGTTAGCAGGTCCAGTCTTCCTTCTCAGACAGCAAGGCAGTCCTCAGCATTAGGGGAGTCCTCTGGCAGCAGGAAATTCTTTCTTCTGTAATATCCACAGGTCCAGGAGTTGTCTGAAGAGTGGCTCTGTAGTACTAATATTTATACCTGGTGCCAGCTTTGTGTGGGGGGATTCCCTGTCCTACCCCCACATCTGTTTCTGGAAAGTTCTTTCCCTTCCCTTGTCAAGGTTCTAAACTGGGGATGGAAAAAGGCAGGTGGGCCTGGTGTCAGATTCCTTTGTGTGTGTATGGGAGTCAGAGTGCTTTGAAGTGCACGTTGGGCTGGGTACAGCTCCTTTCAGTCATCCTGCCAGTATGGCCCATCCTCTCCACACCTATGCCCCCTTTGTGTCACTGTCTGGAAGGAATACACAAATCTCAACAGCACAGCCATTTACAGTCATGTGACCCAGAATACTGAGAGAAGGCACAAATTCTTAGGACAAGAAAATGCCAAAGTCCTAAAAGTGGCATTTTCAGAATTGTGACTTAAAATCCGACGCTACAATTAAAGAGGATCTTAAATTACAATACATTTGGGTCTAAACAGCATATCTTTATCTGCTCCCAATCCAAAGTTTGCACTTATTAAATGTAATAAGGTGACCCAGTGTTAGTCAATGGGAGAGATAGGCCTTACGACTTTAGTTTTTCACTACCAGGACATGTAAAACTTGAACCCATATGCTTACATTTAAAATATCAAAAACCCTGCCCTATGAGCTGATAGGGCCTACCTTTGGTGTAACTAATACACATTAAAAAGGATGGTTTAGACCTAGCAAAATGTTTATTTTGCCAAGTCGAAATGGCAGTTTAAAACTGCACTACAGGCTGCAGTGACAGGCCTGAGGTATGTTTTAAAAGGCTACTTTAGTGGGTGGCGCAATGAGTGTTGCAGGCCAACTAGTAGCATTTCACTTACAAGCCCTAAGTACATGTAGTGCCACTTACTAGGGACATATAAGTACATTAAATATGCCAATTAGGTGTAGTCCAATTTAAACATGCTTGCATAAGAGAGCACAAGCACTGTAGCTCTGGTTAGCAGTGGTATAGTGCAGAGTCCTAAAAGCTAACAAAACGGGTTCAGCAAAGGAAGGGAGTGAAGGCAAAAAGATTACGGTAGCAAGAGGGCCCTGCCGAGAGGGCGAGCTCCAACAGTACTTTATCAAACAGACTGGGCAAGGTAAGGCAAACACAGACTCATAAGATTAGGAAACAAGAACAGGAGGGCAAATGATTCTCCAACAGCTAGGTTGTAAAGAAGGGACACATTTGGAAGAAATCCAACGGACGCCCAACCCAAGGGCAGATGTGGATTCTTCAAAAAGAGATCAAAGGCAGAAAGAAATCAAAGTGAAGCCTCTGACCTCACACCCCTGAAAAGGGACAGTAAGAATGGAGGACCAAGCCAAGGATTACGGAAATAATGTAACTGAAGCCAGATTAAAAAGCAGTAAAGTAAGCGAGATACTGAAGGTACCAGAAGAGACCCGGCCAAATCATCACTGAACTAATGAAAGCAGACAAGAAGGCCCCACTCCTAAAAGGCCAGCACGAGCAGGAATCCTCCAGAGCAGAAAACAGCAAGGTACAGAAGAAGACACCTTTAGGAAAGAAACACAAAACGAGAGACTCAGCAGTGGGCAGACTCTCATACTAATCCTCCATAGGGGCACTGTTGGACTTGGCCTTTTTGCAGGGTCATCCCAGAACTTTTTGTCTTCCTCCTGGTATTCTTTCTGACTTGGTATTGGTGGTTTTAGGATTCTGGGCACTTTATCACTGCTATTCAGTGTTAAAGTGCATGTGCTCTCTATGGTAAACGTGGAAAGATTGGTCTACACCTGTTTGGCGTATTTAATTAACCTATCAGTCCCTTTTAAAGTGGTATCTCATATGCCCGGGGCCAGTAAATTGAATGCTACTGGTGGGCTTGCAGCGCTGCTTGCGTCACCCACCAAAGTAGCCTTTCAAACCTGTCTCGGGCCTCTGCCATTACAGGGCCTGCATGTGCAGTTTACTGCCGCTGTGACGTGGCACAAAAAGTGGTTGCCACGTCTGCGACTCCCCTCTTACTACATATCAGTCACCCCTAAGGTAGGCCCTAGCTAGCCCTATGGGCAGGGTGCACTGTAGGTAAAAGGTAGGACATGTGCCTTAGCTGTGCGCCATGTCCTGGTAGTGAGAAACAGCCATTTTGGTTTCTCACTACTGTGGGGCTGCCCTCTCATAGGAATGCATTGGGGATTCCCTGATATCTGTTTCGGTGGTAATTCCTGACATGAGAGGAGTAGCGTGGTCAAGGTTGGTATGTTTGGAATAGTGGTAACAAATGCTGCGTAATGGTGTTTGCAGATTTATTATCACTATTTTAGAAATTCCACTTTTAGAAGTGGGAATTTCTGTGCGCTATGTGTCTTTGTGCCTGCCTGTTGTGTATTGCATGTCTGGCTCTGGAGTGACAGAGACTGGGGAAGTGCAGTGGCTCCAGAGGGGCTGGGTGAGTCAGCGCTAGGCTGAATAGGCAGAGCTGCATTTGGAGTGGTGGGAGGAGTAGCACCTGGACCTGAATAGGACTGTGTCTGCCTTACACAATGCTGGCTCCACCCCCCTGTGGTGTGTCTGGGGCCAGGACCTACACTGACAAAGGAGGGTGTTGTGCACATGTAAGGAAATGTGTAAGTGCCCCCCAGAACAGGTTTGGACCGGGCACAGAGCCCTGTGCCAGGGGGAGAAAAAAGACATTTGGCAGTATAAATATTGGGGCTGTGACCCCATGTTTGGGCTGTTGGTGCTTACTTGGAGCTGTGGGGCTGAAGGACCGCTGGGCACCAGGAGGAACCACCACAAAGGATTGCCCTTCTGCTAGAGGACCCTGTGAGCTGCCTTACCTAGGCCCAGCTCTGCCCTAGTTGATTCCTGGGATCTAGCGCCAGGCTAGTGCTTTCTGACTCTAAGCAGAGCCTACAGAAACTTGGGAGGAGCACTTTTGGCTCTGCTCCCTAACCAGCATGAGTGAGGGTGCTGCTGGTGAGTTCTTGGAGAAGGGGGAGCAGCCGGTGTGCATGTCGGCGCCCCCCCCCTGCTCAGTACTGCGTGTGGTGGGCGTTTTGCTGCTTGTCCCCAGGAGCCCGAAAAGTTGCGGAGACTTTGCTCTGTGAAACTGGAAATCAGGCCAGTGGAGCCTGACCTGGGGCTTGGCCGGCCGGAGGAAGCAGCGTCGGAACTGGAAGACAGGCGAACTTGTGCCTGACTGGGGGCGGGGCTCCCCGTATGGAGGAGAGCCCAGCGTGTCTGCCCCAACGAAGACGGAGCCTTGCAGGCTCACCGGACCATGAGGAAGGACCGGAGCCTCGCGCGCTCCCTGCTGATGCTTCTCGCCGGCTCACAGGACACAGAGGGAAGTACAGAGCCTTGCGTCCTCCCTGCTTCCCGGTTTTACCCGAGGAGGAGGAGAGGTCAACGCCGGGAGCTCCAGAATCCGGCACGATCGGCAGTGAGAAAGAGAAGCCCCGGTGAGTGGGGCTGGCACGGCACACTGTTGGTGCCTGTTTGTTTGCACAGCTGCATCGCCAGATTGCGGGCAGCTGCAACGTGGGGGCACTCCAGTTTTGAATCAAGGGTGAAGTTGAACCCCACCCCCTTTTTGTCTTACGTATGTTGTGTTGGCTGCATCGGCAGTCAGGGGGCCAGTTTGAAGGCCTCAGGTTAGGTGACCCCTGACTTTGGGGACAGAGGGCCTTGCGGGGAAGCCCAAGATGGCCCCCCGAGGAAGGCCAGATGGCCTGGTGTTCTCTATGTTTTGGTTGGGCATAAGGTGAGGGTGTATGCCTACGGGGGGCCTGAAATGTCTGTGAGGATGTACTGCACTACTGCAGATAATGTTTTGCATAACTTGCTATATTAGGAAGTGCTATGATGTTTATGCCTCATGATTTATGCGTTTATGCCTAATGTGTGGTGCTGAGAGCACCTTTACCTGTAGTTACTGGTTGGTTTCTCTAACTGTATAATTGTGAGTTCTAATGGTTATGACAGTGGCCCGATTGGCCCTGTAATGTATATAATCCCCTGTAAAGTCATACCTAGTGCCAGGTGGCACAGTGTATATATGTGATTGTGTTCTAATGTGTTTTATGAGTAATACAAAGGCTATTTTTTATACAACCTTGTGTGGAGTTTATTTTGTGGTGTGCCTAGTGTGTCGCCGCTGTGTGAGTGTGTTGCGCAAACGCTTTACACATTGCCTCTGGGATAAGCCTGACTGCTCTGCCAAGCTACCAAGGGGGTGAGCAGGGGTTATCTTCAGCATGTAACTCCCTTGCCCTGACTAGAGTGGTGGTTTCTGCCTGGCTTAGGCGCTGCCCTAGCCAACCAGAAATCCCATTTCTAACAGGCACACAGGAAACGTGCAGCAGAGTCAGCTGTCCATGACTTACTCGGGCGCCACCCAAAATACAATTAAAACTACAGACCATGTCAGCATTTAGCTTTGTCTCTGGTTAGTATAACAACACTAATCTGCACCAAGGAAGGAGTCCAAACTCTCTCTGGGGTCACAAGAGTTAGACAATACAGGAGAACACAGCACATGAGGAGATTAGCCTATGGCATCACAACGGAGGAGGCCAAAACCCCACAACATGAATATGCAAACCCTAGCAAGCAGAGGCATCCCAACCAGCAGGCAAGGAGCATGAGCAGGAGATCAAGAGTCTGAAAGCAGTCCAGAAGAAAGGGATAACTGTAACTGTGGACTCCATATCCTCAGGAGCCTACAGGAAGTGAACCCTAAGCATCCTACCGAGAGAAGGGGAGAGTGCCTCAAAAGAATTTCTCACAACACTGGTATTGATTGGTCAAGATTGAAACTTCACAGAGCACTACTACCCTCAATGTGCTAAATGAATAGGTTGTAGGGATCAAGCTGACAGTGATGGAGCAGGGAAAATAAAAAATTTAACCCCTAACAAAATTTATAATTAATTAAATAAAATGTTCGTTTAAATGTATTAATCAACACTGTATGTATGGGAAGGGTAACATGCCAAAAATGTGTGCTAAACAATCTATTAATGGATGTCCGTGTGTCTAATTATAACGTAAAAATAAATGCGTACTAATTAAAAGTAAATGCATGTTTGTGCTTCATAGAAATAAAACGTGTCGTTGCAAAAACAATAGTGATGGTAAGTAAGGAACAGCTTAAATGTTGCTTTCTGCTAGGTAATAACTAATTGGGGTACGTAGACGACGGGAGGGAAACGAAAGGGCTATTTTTCTCTATTTTAATTATGTTTTGTTTGCCTCAAATTAGTGCTTCTAAAAGTATAACCGAGTGGCGATATAAAATGGCCGCCAGTGGGAAGATGTGTGCAGGCGCAAGGGGACACATGACACGGGATGAAATCGGAGAAAAAACCCAACCTCGTGAGGTTACTGAGACGCTAGGATGCAAGAAATGGTCAAGGCTGGTGTGACCTAATTGAACTGATAGTGTGCCATGATGATCAGCAGAAGGCCCGTGGGAAACAAGTTTAAGAGAAAGGACAATGACTGCGGAGCTCTCGAATGTGTCGAAAGAAGTTACAAATGTACTGATCGAAACGGATGAAAATGTTTAAGCGTATGGGAAAGGAAATGATCCAAGGACCCTTGAATCCAAGAGAACTTGATTAAAAGAATGAATAAGATGACATGCATGGACCAATGAAAGAAAAGCGTGCTATTAATGTTGCAACAGTTGGTTAGCAAAGTTAGAATTAGGGTATAAGAGGGCCTACTCTTAGTGGGAGGGGGTCAGTCGCGGTTGCAGTCACAGTCAGGAGAGGAGTTGGAGAGTCGTGTTGGTGGCTTCCAGTGCTGGGTGGTCCTGATCGATCCCTTACTGAGCGGGAGATGCTGAAAGACTGTTAGATGAGACGGGTTGCAGGTAGCTGATGCTGACGAGCTGAAGTTGCTGTTGCTGTCTTAATTTTCCAGTTGAGTATGAGAATCAGGCTATTTCTAATTCTTAACTTAGGTTAGAAATCATTAGGCTAAATTAGGAAGCTAGGCAGGTAATTAGGGTTTTGGCTTCATGACAAACATTTCCTTTCTGCAATAAATTGATTATGCTTAATAAATATTTGAATTTAAGAATGAATAATTGAATAAAGTATTAAACTCTTTCTCATGCTTTTAAAAATTATATAAAATTTAAGATTCTTTAAACCCAAAATGACTCGGTGGTTATTTTCCTAAATGATTGTGACATCAGTAATTGGTTATTGTGATTCAGCTGGTCTTAATCACTATGAACTAATTTCTTACACGAATGATTCATCGACAAAACAATGAGCAGGAATATCTTAAGAAATAACTAAAAGAAAGTGACAAATTAAGGTAATAAGATATCCTGGCTCTTCCAGCGGTATATAAATGGTGTTCTCCATTTAGTTCTCATGCTTCTCCTAGGAGTACAGAATTTCATAAAGGTGTAAAGGAAATCCAGGAGTGTGCGTGTGTGTTAGGCGATGTTTATGGGCCCCATCGTCATGTGGATATGAGAAATATAGTTTGCCCCTGAATGACCTATAAGTAACCTGGGAGGAGAATAGTTTTTATTGTACGCGCTGCATCAACAGCAAGGCAGTACTAAAGACCAGGAGAAATCACTCAAGGTCCTGAGCCTAGACAGGTAGGAGGTCAGACACAGAACTATCCATGGAAACAGGGTTCCCCAATGAATTCCTGGTCATGATCTCTCATATTTAGCTACTGACTAAAAACAGCTCAGAGCAGACAGTACTCAGTGACACAAGCCCAAAGATCACACAGAAAGAGAAGGGTGATTACTACAATGAAACAAAGCTGCACCATTGGCAAGGAGTGTCACAACCTCTCTGTGAAGAAGCTAAACGCAAGAGAATGACAACGCAGGAGCAGGAGGAAATAGTATCAAATTGACATCAAAGACATCTGGACAAAGGAACAATAAGTACAAAACGAAAACAAACAACTCTGAACAGATCTGTAAAAGAAAGGGGAGACACAAATGTGGTAAAAAAGCCACAGTAGAGCTATAATCTACAAATACAGATTAACAAAGCACTGCAGAATGCCAGCCATTTTTCAAAATTTTAAAATCTTGTTTAATAGAGAAAACCTTGAAATGCCTTCTGATTAACGACACAAGGAAATAAACCATAACAATGAGAATGCAAGTGAGAAACCATTATCTCTAAACCACAAGAGATGCCTTAATTAGAAGAGAGCCATTCACAGCTCCATTAAAGCTTTCAAGACTGACCATATGTGAAATAGTTATGCCATTATGTGCATCAATCAGTCTGTTAGTGTCCATTAGGAAGTGCCCAAGCCAGCAGTCACACAAGTCATAGACTGAAAGACCCCTAAAACACATAAGCAAAGCTATTGGTACCCACCCCTTCCTACCACAATCAGCATGAGGCGCAGAGTGAACCAATGAACCATTAAAAGAGCATCTTGGCATGCAACATGGTCGAGGGATTCTGATCACAGACTAAAGCTCCCTACTAAGGAACCTAGGGTCTAATGCCCACTATAGCTCCCTCATGCTACCTTTTGGTCGCACCTTGGCCCAATGACGAAGTATTCACTAGCTCTTGATCCCTTTTTTCCTCTTTAGCTTGCTCTCCTTGAGTTATGGATGCAACACTAAATCCAGTACAATTAATTAACCCCCTAATCTCTCAAAAAATACTGAAAAAAGCCTCAAACACAGTTTACTCAAATCCCACCCTGAAACCCTTATCTCTGACCCATACTTCTGCTCGAGTAAGGGCACGCTAGTGATGCAGCGCGTACAATAAAAACTATTCTCCTCCTAGGTCACTTATCGGTCTTCCAGGGGCAAACTATATTTTCTCACATCCACATGACGATGGGGCCCATAAACATCGCCTATCACACACGCACACACCTGGATTTCCTTTATACCTTTACGAAATTCTGTATTTCTAGGAGAAGCATGAGAACTAATTGGAAAACTCCATTTATGTACCGCTGGAAGGAGCCGGGATATCTTATTACCTTAACTTATCGCTTTCTTTTGGTTATTTCTTAAGATATTCCTGCTCATTGTTTTGTCGATGAATCATTCATGTAAAAATTAGTTCATAGTGATTAAGACCAGCTAAATCACAATAACCAATTACTGATGTCACAATCATTTAGGAAAATAACCACTGAGTCATTTGATTTAAAGAATCTTAAATTTTATATAATTTTAAAAGCATGAGAAAGAATTTAAACTCTTATTCAATTATTCATTCATTGTTAATTCAAATATTTATTAAGCATAATCAATTTATTGCAGAAAGGAAATTTTCGTCATGAAGCAAAACCCTAATTACCTGCCTACCTTCCTAATTTAGCCTAATGATTTCTAACCTAAGTTTAAGAATTAGAAATAACCTGATTCTCATACTCAACTGGAAATCTAAGACAGCAACAGAAACTTCAGCTCGTCAGCATCAGCTACCTGCAACCCGTCTCATCTAACAGTCTTTCAGCATCTCCCGCTCAGTAATGGATCGATCAGGACCACCCAGCACTGGAAGCCACCAACACGACTCTCCAACTCCGCTCCTGACTGTGACCCCCTCCCACTAAGAGTAGGCCCTCTTATACCCTAATTCTAACTTTGCTAACTAATTGTTGCAACAATAATAACACGCTTTTCTTTCATTGGTCCATGCATGTCATCTTATTCATTCTTTTAATCAAGTTCTCTTGGATCCAATGGTCCTTGGATCATTTCCTTTCTCACAGTTCAAGACATGTTTCCATCCGCTTCGATCAGTACATTTGTAACTTCTTTCGATACATTCGAGAACTCTGCAGGCATTGTCCTTTCTCTTAAACTGGTTTCCCACGGTTCTTTGCTGATCACCACGGCACACTATCAGTTCAATTAGGTCACATCAGCCTTGACCATTTCTCGCATCCTAGCCTCTCAGCAACATCACGAGGTTAGCTTTTCTCCAACTTTTCTCCCTTGTCACGTGTTTCCCCGTACTTGCGCACTTCATTAACTGGCAGCCATTTTATATCGCCACTCGGTTATACTTTAGAAGCACTATTTTGAAATAAACAAAACATAATTAAAATAGAGAAAAATAGCCTTTTCATTTCCCTCCCGTCATCTACGTACCCCAATTAGTTATTACCTAGCAGAAAGCAACATTTAAACTTTTCCTTACTTACCATCACTATTGTTTTTGCAACGACACGTTTATATTCTATGAAGCACAAATCATGCATTTATTTTAAATTAGTACGCATTTATTTTTATGTTATAATTAGACACACAGACATTCGTTAATAGATTATTCAGCACATACACTTGCGTATTACCCTTCCCACACATACAGTGTTGATTAATACATTTAAACGAACATTTTATTAATTATTTATAAAATTTGTTAGGGGTTAAAATTTTTGTATTTTCTCTGCTCCATCACTAGTGACCTCATCTTCTACACAAAAAGAAATGCATAGTGGAGAACTGCCATATACTCCCTACTTCGAATAACCAACTCCAGGAAAACACCCCATGCGCTTAGACTATCAATATCCCATTCATCCTTATGCAGGGCAGTCAGTACCATATCTCTCTACAATAATGGCATCATCCTAATTCAATCCTCTTATGACAACCTAGTAGTACTGGACGAAATGTTCCCTATCATAAAAAGAGCTGTGAACAATAAGAACCCAACCACTATCCGAAGACACCCTAACATGCATGACATCAACCTTGCATCCTGTTGTATGCCCTTTTCTACACTGCCCTCATCCAGCCCATCTCTAGAGATAACCCTTGCTCCCACCCTCTATCTCTGCACACCACTACCTTTGACTCCTCACTCTCTATTCGGACTGAGTCTCTCTCAATAAGTCGACACTCCTGCCCACATACACCAGATGCCTCCACAACTGCATCCATGAAGTCCCTCCCTCCAGATCCTATTCTCGGCCCCACAATCCCACCCCTGCTTCCCGAATTATCTCTACCTAGTCCTCCTGACACCCCCTCATCTCCTAGCAATACACTGATGATGAATATGGAGGATTTCATACCCCCTAACATGACGATCTCTCAATCAGCACACTTCCTCCCCCATCTGCCACCCTCAGGCTATTGCCTTCACCACTCTGGCAATCCCACCGCAAGATATATCTGACCTCATTACTAACTCTTCCTCCCAACCTGACCCCGCCCTCCCAACCCATGGCCACCTGCCCCCTCGCCTCTTCAGAATCTCGCCTCGATGAGATCTCACTGAACCTGCTACATCTTAAGTGTGAGAAGTTGGCCTGGTATATGCTGTTCACTAGTTAAAGTGGACACCTTGCACCAGTACAATTCGACTCTTATGGTAGGTAGGTTTAAGACAACCTTTATAGAAAGCTATCCTAGTGGTAGCTGTGGAGAGCAGCCTTCAGGCTAAGTCTTGGAGGAATGTAAAGCAGCTTGTTTTACCACACAATCTCTTGAATCACCAAATGAAAAGACACCACACAGGTATATATATCAAATATATATGTATTTATTACTAAACAACTCTCTACTAATCTCTTGTGAGATTAGAAGTCAGGAACATATGCATAAATCAACGTTTCACAATAAATTAAGCACAAATATGGCTGGGGCCCTAGGGGCGTACCAGACCATATACTAAAAAAGAGACTTAAGAACAACGACTTGCAAAGGGACAAGGCCTAGGGCCTTCAGAAGTGCTGGGGCCTCACGAAACCACCCAAGGCAGGTAAGTAAAGGACCCACGGGGGACGCGTGCAGTGAGTGAACACAGGCGCGGGTCGTCATTGACTTCAATGGGGCAAGTCGCGGTTGGAAATTAAGAGTTTCAGGGCACTTCGGGAGTAGCTACAAGCAAGTCACTTACAGGGTAAGTAGTTCTAGGGCCAACACCCACAGGAGCACCGTAGTGCTGGAGTTACCTCACCCAGGGAAGCCGGGTGCATAGGTGTCCTTTGGTGTCGGGTCGTGGCGTCGTTTTCAATGGGAGCCACTGAAGACTTGCTGCTTGCGACGACAGGAGAAGTGTCCGGTGGAATCCAAGCCTGGATTCGGAAGAAGGAAGACCTGAAAGCAGAGGGGACAGTGTTCAAAGTCACTGGGCAGTGACCCGGGGCAAGGAAGATGAATGCCCACCGTCGTCGACAGATTCAGGTCGTTCATGGGTGTCTTGACTCTTCGGCCAGGAGGCATCGAGGACAACCAGGAGCTGAATTCAGGGTGTCACATGAAGTCTGCAGCTGACTGCGGTGTCAGCGACCCGTTTGGAGCCAACAAGCCTTGGCAGCCGCAAGTCTCATGGAAAGAGCAAAAAGTCAATGGTGCAGACCAGCAAGGTCTGGGAAACTCACCCAGCGAGGGTAAGTCAGGGCAGGCCTGGAGCAACCAGGGGAGCCCTTTGGTTCTGTAGAAAAGTCTTCAGGGGACCCACAAGCCAGCTGGCAAGGGATCACAAAGACGCCTCAGGAGGATTCCTTCAACAGGGGCCCACTTCCCTTTGTCCAGTTTCGCGTCAGAGCAGGGGCAGGTAGCCCCTGAGCTGGTTTGAACTGGCATTTGCACAGAGGAGCCTTCTGCTCCCCCAGTGCAGGACTTCAAAGCACTCTAGGCGTGCACCCACCCAGCCCCAATACACTAAACCCTGTCTGGAAGGTGGTCACACCCTCCTGCGACAGGATACCTATTGTTGGGCCTCGTCCACTGCAAGTTTCGGTCATCAGCAGGAGGGCAGCCCAGTGTCTGACTGGTGGCATCCATTTTGTGATGCCAGGGCTCTTCAGGATTCTACCGCGTTTCCACAGTAGGTACATGTCTATCCCTCTAGAAGGGTGGAATGCTACCCCCACCACCAGAACTGGTGGGGGGTAGTATTCCAAGATGTTTGACACCAAACACAACATGTTTCCGTGCAGCCATCCCAAAGTTAGCATTTAACGCGAGGTTATAATGCGCTTAAGAGTATATGGTCAGGCTGCACTACAAACAGCCTCAGAGAAGGGTCTCCGAATGCTGCAGAGGGGCTCTGCTCATGCAGGGGCACCCTCTCACATAGGAACCAAGCACTCTGCCTTCAGGATTGATAAGGCCTGTCATAGGAGTGACTTATAGGTTTATATGTGTGTATCTATGTATTGATATAGGTCGCCTATATCACAGTAAGGGGTGCATGCACCACCTTACCCAGGCTGCAGTAGCAGACCTGTGGTGTCAGATTTAGTCTGCTTCCCAGGGGTGGCATAATACATGCTTCAGCCCCTGGTAGGCCTGTGAAGTACCTATGCCCTTGGTACCTAAGGTACCATATACTAGGGACTCATAAGGTACCACAGTATCCAATCACTAGTGCACCTATAGTGCACTCCAAGTCGTTTAGAGAGACAGAGAGGCTGGGGCACTGATTGGCAGGGTCCCAGCCAGACTATAGCCAGAAACCAGTGTAAACATCAGAAAAAAGTGGGGGCAACATAAGAGGCAGATCCTACTCTCCTACATTAAGGAAGATATTCTAAGACTTATCTCTTTAACCACTGAGGTGTTGCTCAACCAAAGGCATACCAGTTTTCAGAAGAAGCAAGCTGACTCCCAATTCATCTTGCTCCCTAACCTTAACCTTCACACACCTCACTTTAATAGGAACTCCTCCCCTCCCCCTACCTCCCCCTCTCGACCCAGGAGATTGACCGATTGCCTCTCAGACAGCGACATCCACGCACTTCTCCTTTCCTACTCCCCAATAAAAACACCACCCTGGTATGTCCAGCTCAAATCCAAACCATTCAAAGTAATCCCTACAGAGTATCGAGTCACAACCCTAGAAGATTAACAAAGCCAATCTCAAGCCTATCAACCCCAATCAGTCTGTCACAACCCACTCCAATACCCTCCTGAAATGCATGCTCATTAATTGAAGATTGGCTGTTAGTCATGTGTCTGACATTTATGACCTCACCTGCACTCATGAGCTCGACCTCGTTATCCTGACAGAAAATTGGTTAAACAATTCTTCCGCCCCTATTTTAGACCTACTAGCCCCCCCTAGTCACAACATCAGTAGACTGGACAGAACTCACAGAACTGGTGGGGGAGTTGCATGCATTTACCGTAATACCCTAGCGGTAACAAAGGCAGCTTTGGATGCCCTTCCTGCAGAAGAATACCTTTGCATCAATATCGTCAGCAATGACAAACCTATTGCAAACTTCATCTAGTTTATCACCCTTCCGGAGACAACCTAGCTTTCACCAACCAAATCCTGGAATTAATCTCAACCAACGCTGATCAACAAACTACTCAGATCTTCCTTGGAGACTTCAACCTTCACTGCAATGACCTGAATGACCAGATAGTCAACACATTCAAAGCCTTCTTATCAGACCTTGAGTTGACCCAAATTTGTGATCGCCCTACTCACAATAAAGGCGAGACCCTAGACCTAATCATCTCAAAATGTGGCATCACTACCCTGGAGTCTTTTCTGCCTTGCGATTGGACAGACCACTATTGTATTAGCTTCCTCATCGGTGCCAATGTGACTCCCCAAAAAAATCTCAAATAAAAAAACAAAAACATTGGAAATGAAATCTACACAACGTAAACCTCAATGACTTATCGTCCCTCAGTCCCAATTACCTGACCCCCCAGGTGGGCATGGTGGGTGTCCATGACATTACAGAGCATTACAACTCCTCCATCTTGAACATCCTTGACTCAATCACTCCCCTACAACTAAAAAATATATCCACTAAAGTTTCTAAACCCTGGTTCAACAAAAGCCTCAATACTGAAAGACGCAATTTGAGACTAGCAGAAAGAGCCTGGAGATCCTCACCTTCCATGGAAAAATTGAAAAGGCTAAGGTCAGTGAGAAACACTTACAACAAAAGAATCAGAAACTCGAAAGCCAATTTCTTTAGAACCCAACTGGACCAAGCCAGAAATCAGCCCAAAAAACCAATTGAAATTGTCAAGCAACGATCCAACAACAAACCCTACCTTCCCGGTATTGGTTCCTCAAAGCCTCCGAATTGAAAAGAATTTGCTTCCTTCTTCATGGAAAAAATTGTCATTATTGAAAAGGAGTTACAGACAATGAGGGAGTTGTTACCATCTAACCTACCCACCATTAATCATCCATCATAGTCTGCTCTCCCTATTGGTCACCCTGAGCTCTCCCCCAAAAGCAATGCCTCCTGGCACACATTCACCCCCCCTCAAGGAAAGTTTCTCTCACTATTTGCTCACAGGGCTGAAACCATCTAATCACTTAATCGACCCTTTACCTTTGATTATCTTTAAGGAGATCAAATTGTCTATCCTCCCTCTATGGACCAAGATCATAAATGGATCTCTCCTTCAAGGCACCATCCGTGATTGTCTAAAAGTAAGATAGGTAACCCCCATCCTAAAAAACCAACAGTAGATTTCGCAGACTTAAACAATTTCTGCCCAATCTCCACCAATCCCACTCTGGTGAAGCTTATCGAGAAATGTGTACACATCCAACTCTGCAATCATATAGATTAGTACCAACTTCTAGACCAATACATGTCTGTTTTCTGCCAAGATCACAGCACAGAAACAGCACTCACACACATAGTGGATGATGTTCTATCAATGTTGGATCAGAATGAAGCGTGTCTTCTCATACTCCTTGACCTATCCTCAGCATTTGATGCTGTGAAATACATCAACCTTCTAAACCTACTTGAAAGAAGGATGGGGTTATCAAGGACCGTCCTTCAATGGTTTACTTCATTCCTCCATAACAGAACTCAAAGAATCAAGGTCAACCATTCTCTGTCGAAGCCCTCTACTGTCACCCTGGGAGTCCCACAGGGATCTGCCCTCTGTCCCATTCTCTTCAACCTATTCATGGAACCTTTAGGAGACTCCTTAGCATCCTCCAACATTCATTATCGCATGTATGCAGATGACACACAACTGTACTTCAAAATCTCCTCCCCTAATGACCTCATTACCCTCAACGTTATTCTACAAAATACTTAGAACTGGCTTGCGCTCAACCATCTCAAACTTAACACCATCAAAATTGAAGTCCCCCTCATTACCCCACTCAAACACAATATTAAGATCGACCTTTGGATGAAACATCTAACTGCCCTCAATTGTACACCTCACTTTGTAGACTCTGTGAGATCTCTGGGAATTATACTAGACAAACATCTGCATAAGCAGGACCACATCAGTAGCGTCACCAAAGGAGCAAATTACCAGATAACCATTCTAAGGAAATTGAAACCCTTCCTCTCCCAGAATGATCTTAAATCTGCTGTCCAAGCCCTGGTCATCCCCAGGCTTGATTATGGAGGTGCTACGTTCAGTGGCCTTCCCAGATACAAACTGGCCCCTTTACGGGCCTCGCTTAGCGTTGCGGCCAGACTCATCACCGGAACAAAAAGAAACAATCACATCTCCCCGACCTGAAATCCCTAAACTGGCACCCTTATGAAGCACACATTCATCTAAAAATTGCTTGCATGACCCATAAAGCCATACATTTCAACACTCCCAGATACCGAGCACAAAAGCTGGAACTATCTGGCAAATGTAGATCATCGCGAAGTAACAGCTCCATGCTGCTGAAACAACCGATTTTCTGCACAAAAAAAAAAAACATGCAACAGAGCTTCTTCAGGCATCGCACTGAAAATTTGGAATTTTCTTCTGAAAGGAAATCTGTCTGATTCCCTCTACCACCTCCTTCGAAATAGAAGTGAAAACATTTCTGATGAATAAATGGTTGGCCTCAAATTCGTCACCATACCATATATCGATTGAACTTACCTGTTGTACTCTTAGTCTGTTGATCGATCACGACTTCCTTCTTCTGATCTCCTAGGGAGGGCGCGCTCCTCAATTTGTTATTCTGCTATGATTGTATTTATGTTGTAACTGCACTTTTTCACTGTGTCTTTTACTGGTTTATTCACTCTCCCCCCTGTAAAGCGCTCTGATACCTCCACCGGCCATTTTCGAGCTGTGCAAAACTTTATAAATAAATAAAAATATGAGACTTCAGTCTGAGAGGCATGGACCCAGATATGTAATAGAGTGCTTATTTCCAGCATGTTTAAGTGAAGTGGTAAAGTTGACATTAGGGGCCAGATATATCTTTGTATTGCGTTGTCCTTGCATCACGCATAGTGTTGCAAGGGCAAAGCAATTCTTAAGTCAGATTTGCCAAGTAACGTGAAGCCATCTTGCAGGGCCCTGCGTTGCTTGGTAAATCGGGAGTAATGCAAGGCAGCACAAGTCACTGCCTTGTGTTATTCTGCCCTGGGAAGGTGCTCCAAGGGTGGAGCGTAGCCGTTCCCACATATTCCCTCATTCCCTCTTTCCCTAAATTCAAAAGCCAACTCAAACTCCTGTTCCTCAACCGTTCCCTAGGGAGCCGATAGGAGAATTCGGAGCGAGATACCAGACACCCCGCACTGCTCCAACAACATGTCCTCGAGACTACGATACAGATGTCCCATGACTACGAAGCAGACCCATCAACAATTGTCCTGCAAGTTATTGTATTCGTTCTTTTGTTTTGTTTGTTGCCAACCTTTGCAATGTATCTTCTGTAAAGCGCTCCGATACCCTCGGGTCAGGCCAGCGCTATATAAAACTTCTAAATAAATAAATAAATATCCACCAAAGGATTTTGGTGCATTCCCAGATTTACCAAGACTGATAAACCTTGAAATGCGTCAAAATGCTACTCCTTCCCAGGGAAGGCACAATGAGGACAAATATATTTCTTTCTCCTTGGTGTTTCCTCTTTCTAAGTGTGCTGCATACTGCAGCTCACGTAGAAAGAGGGAAAAGCCTCTAAGGAGTGTTTTTGTGCAGGAAGGGGTTCCTTCCTGTACAAAAACAATCCTACCTGCAATGCAGGCATCCTTGCACCATGGCACAAGGGTGCCTGCCTTGGTGCTAGGCAGAGGATTGTGCGCCCACATAGACAGAAAGTGGGAATGTGAAATATATTGGTAAATATGGTGCCCTCTCCCTTTCACACAGCGCAGCAAGTTCTCTTGCTGCACTGCGTTGCATGAAATATCAACTAAATCTGGATCCAGATTTCAAGTCTCCTTCTTCCATGGCTAAAACATATCCATTGGACCACATGTAGCAGTGGGAGTTTGGACAAAATGTTGAATTAAAAATATTGTGATACTAGAATATCATGTCAAGAATATCGGGATGTCAACAATATCGTGGAAAGTAATATCGAAACTAATGTATTTATTTATTTTAAGGTTTTATATTGCGCTAGCTAGACCCAGAGGTATCAGAGCCCTTTACAGAATCGAGAACAGGCAATAATCAGTCACTGAGCATATTAGGACAATGATCCATGGGCCTCCGAGTTGAAAGAATATTGTCTGTCAGTTGGGTGCTTTTCCCTCCATATGTAGCCCCAAGGTATGTGCAAAGTGAGCCAGACCTGTGTGTCCTTGTTTAGACTACATACTGGAAGGATATCTGACCATGTGTCTATGCATCACATAGTTAAAGTCTTCACCCACAACGTGTATTGTTGTGTCTGTTTCCAGATAGAGAGAGTTCCCACCTTATCTAGGATTTTACGCTGTAATTTAAGGGAGAGTAGACGTTCATCACAAGGCGAATTCTCCTATTCCTGGTTCCCTGCACTGCCACATAACATCCCTCAAGTCTATCCATTGTTTGGTTATGTGAAAGGGGAGGGACTTCTAGCCAGAATCGCCACCCCTCTGGACCCTTCCACTTATACTAACAGCTTGTACTTGCTTCTGTGGAGGCATCTGCAATTAGTCCCCAGAAGGTGTGTTTCCTGTAGCAGCCCTTAGTCAGGGCAATGTCTCCTCAGGTACTGCACCACCACTTCCCATTTAATCTTGCATCCCAATGCCTTGACATTTCATGAAAGGATCTTTAAATGATCATCCATCATGGCCTCATGTTTAGACTGGGTCATGTCTGCAGCCATGAGGTGTCCCGCTGTCCCCCCGTCCCTCGCCTCTCCCTCCTAGTTGGATGTTGTGTAATCTGAGGTGTATTCAGTGACCTAAACTTGTGACCTAAGACTACAACACCTATTCCACTCCCCTACCCCACTTTCCCTAAATGTGAGCCCTGAACTGCCCTTATCCCCAATTTTAGAAAGGTCTGCTGCCCTCCCCTTTCTGGTTCCCACTCCACTCAAAGGAAGATCAACTGTTAATTCAGCAAACTGTCCTTCCTTAGTACCTCCCTGTCATGCACTGATTAGTCCATATTCATTGGCGGTGTGGTGATTAAGCTTGGGCGGAGCTTGCAGAGTTAACAAAAAACTCTACCAAGTTTCGCAGGGTGTTAAATCCACCAAAGCACCCCAATCAAACAAACCCTTAATTCCATCTTAAACATTCCCCCAAACTACAGTAACATACCCTAATCACATCATACATATGCCCAAGCTACCCAGAACATAACCCGGTCATTGTATTGCATTGTAGCATTTCTGCATGTTAGATATAGAATCAGCCCATGCCAAACATACCTTCCATCCCATCCCAAAGTCCATCCTACATATACCCTTAAACCAATCTAACCCCTCCTTCGGTTGCTCATCTCTTAACCCCATCATGACTATCTCCATCAACCCTCCATCCTACTGACCCTCTACTAAAATCCAATGCTATCCGCCATCGCACCTCTTCACCGCCCCGCAAGTGGCTCCTCTTACTCAGCTGTGGTGCTGCCATTGACATTGGAACCGTCTGGAGTTGGGTTCAGCTGAATTGGCTCAGGCTTATTCTTTGGCATTTTGTCACAGCAATGAGGCACTGTTCGTTCAGATGTCAAGCGGGAACCATTCGCCAGGAGAAGCAATTTCCTCTACCCTCAAGTTCCCAGCAGCGACGGGACAGAAACAGTACAGCAGTTCTAACAATACAGTTCTTGGGTCCAGCAAAGTGGGCATTTGGCACAGCCTGGGTCTACTGATCCAAACTCAATCAATTCCTGGTACTGTACAGATGTCTTGATGGAGAAGGACAGGTATCTGGTACTTCAGTGTAGATCCTGATTTTACAGAAGAGGTTCTATGCCTATATGCGCTACTAGCCCCTGTGAACCAGGCAGGAAGTTCCTGAATATGAGCCCTTTCTTTCATCTAAAGACCTCAAACATCCAATTGCGTTTACTTTTACTCCAACTCTAACCAACTTTAATGTGAGAAAACAAAGTATGGCTATGAGAAACTGAAAGCTGGTTTTACAGTTACTGACAGGATAGGGGGGGGGGTGATTGTAGGATCTTAGTGGCTGTATTTCACATTAAGCTATACGATTGGTGAGAAAAAATGATCTGCCCCGAATAAGACGACCTGCCCAACCCCGAACTGTGCCAGAAGAAAACTCCCTGCTGTTCCGGAAGCCATTGCCTAGCCACTCGTGTGCCGGTATTTTGACAGGTTCTGCTTCTTATTAGGTGAGCGTGCCAGTAAACGCCGCTCTGCTGGCGGTTGCGGAGTTTTGCTGAACTCCGCACACCAAGTGGAGCGAGGAGTGGCAAAAATCTGCAAACTCTGGCGACAAATTGGAGTTCACTGCCCACCCCTAGTGGTGATGCAACCAAGTCTTGGGCTCTGCCTTCGGCACTCCCTAGTCCGTTTGTCTCCCGGTCCCTGCCAGCCTCTGTGCTGTGGATGGATTGTCGTCAGTGTCTCTCCAGGTCTCCACCGGTGATCCCCATCTCTGCTGGGTCGAACGTTTCCACATGCCGCAGCTGGCTCGGTGCCTCTTGCCTATGGGGGGGCTGCTCTGATTCTGACGGTTGACTCCCAACCCTGGTTGGGGGGGCATTCTTTCTCCCACTCACATGCCTGAGAATGAGTCTCAAAACAGAATTTTTTTCCTTGGAACAGGACACGAAGCTTCGCTAGTTAGAGAAGCATATATTTTACCTTCAAGGCCCTTAAGTTTTCCTTTACTTGTTTGAATGATTTTCGTTGCCTCTGCACCAATCATGTGTAGTCCAGAAAGACCAGTATCTTCTGAGAGTCATGACATATTTCTGCCTTGCCTCTACCCTTGCGAAGAATGATGTCTCTGCCTCAGTAGTTCAGAAAATGAGGTATGATCGCCCTAGTTGCTGCTCTTGGTGGTGGCCATTTTGCTAGTGTGCAGTCGGCGTATTCAATAAGGAAACATGAACAGAGGTGCTCCAAGGGCATGATGGTACACACACAGCCACAGTTCTTGGAAATGTTCAGTGTGTGATCCCTCTACACCTTCCGGGAAGCTTATGAAGCACAGGTTATTGCACCTAGAGTGACCCTCAGTGTCCTCCGCTTGGGCTACCAACTTGGTCGTTGTTCCCTTAAATTTGTGCACAGTCTAGTGAAGTTCCTGAATTGTCCCTTCCAAATTTGCTATGCGGCCTTCCGCGTCTGTTACTCAGGAGGTAGTCTTGCGGAGGTCCTGCCAAAGCAAGGCCACATCTGCCTGGACCTCTCCTATTTTAGTCTCCAAGGCCCTCCTAGAGGCCTCTATGGCTTGCAATATTACATCTATTGTAGGACGTGATATCTCTTGACTGTCGTACTCTCTCTGTTCTGGGGATCCTTCCCTGACAGCCGCTGTGCTGGGAGGCACGGGTTTGGTATATTTGTCCATCTTCTCCGGTTTGGACAATATATCGAGAGTATTTCTGTCTCTCTGTGATGGCCTGAACAGCCCCCTTCACGCCAATCCCCTCCCAGGGACAATAACTGGTTTTTGAGCAAGTCCAGGCTTTCCTGGGGTCTCTCCTTATTAACAGAGCTCTAGCTCTCAGGTTTGTATATGGGGCCTATGGGGCATTGTTTCAACTAGTCCTGCTGCTTTGTCAAACTTTCCGCCTCACCTGAAAGCTTTGTCATGCTCCTTCGTGTCCAGTCAGTGTTCCAGGGAAGCCGCACGGACTCCAGCGCGCCTATCCCCCCGGCAGACGGGACTGGGGCCGCATCATCTGCAGTTCACAGGGCTTCACCCTGCCCCTGCTCCTTTACTGTCTCTGCCGGCTCATTGTTCTCCCTCTCTGCAGCCCACGTGCCCAAGGCCTTCCCCTCTCAAGGTGGTGGCCCAGCCCCCGCACCCGGCAGGGTCTTCCGGTCAGACGTGCTGATCTCGTCTTTTGCCGCAGGTCTATTTTCTGGGACTCCCCACGTTCCCTTTGATCAGGACAAAGGGCCAAGTACTGAGTCCCCGTATCGGCGTACCCTACGCCGCAGGATGCTGTCGGATGGCTCGTGCAGGAGCACTGCAAAGTGGCGTCAACCATCTTGCGCCTCAGGCCACACCTCATTAGAAAAATATTTAATATTTTATTGTATCATGTTAAATATATAGATTTGTTTTGCAATGGTGTATTAGAAGTAATGTTTGTTTATTTTTATAAATAAATAGGCATTATGTGTTGCCATGGAGTAAGTATTTTCTATGTAACTCTTTTACTGTCTACTACCTTCTCCTATTTGGTTTGGTTAGAGTGAGAGTAGCAAATGTTATCTCTTTAGTGTCCAACACCTTCCGTAAAATTGCTTACATTTGAGTGGGAATAGAAAATATGACTCCTTTAGTGTCCAACACTTTCCCTAAAATGGACTAGATTGGAGTTGGAGTAGTAAATGTGACCCCTTTAGTGTCCAACGCCTTCCCCAAAGTGGTTTAGTTTGGATTGGGACTAGAAAATGTGACCCCTTTAGTGTCCAACATTTTGCCCAAAATGTTTTAGATTGCAGTGGGAATAGTAAATGCGAGCTCTTTAGTGTCCAGCACCTTCCCTAAAATGGTGTAGATTGGAGTGGGAATAGGAAATGTGTCCACTTTAGTGTCCAACACCTCCCCAAAATGTATTAGATTCGAGTGGAAATAGTAAGTAAGTGTGACCCCTTTATAACCAACACTTTCCCTAAAATGATTTAGATTGGAGAGGGAATAGTAAATGTAACCCTTTTAGTGTCCAATGTTAAAATAATTTTGTATAGTTGGAGTAGGTAATGTAATTTAATTAGTATCCCAGATTTTCAGAAAATGCTTCTGAAAAATAATAGACATAGGAGTTGGTTGTTTTTATTTAATTATAATAAAGATACATGGCACAGTTTGTAATTTTCATTTTTACCTCATACTTATTTAACGTATACATTTATATTTTGTAACATATATAATTGTAATTATACAAAAACAATTTTAGATTGATATATAAACAATATCTAAATGCAATTTTAGTACTAAATCATCATGTAATTTATATTTAAACATTTTTGGGTTTTGTACACTTTTCTGTAACTTTGGGGTCTATTACTATGGCGGTCGGATGTCCACCGCCGGGTCGGCGGTGGCGCCCGCCGGAGCGGCGGTGGACATCCGCCCGCGATCGCAACCAAAAAAAACGCTGGTCAAATTAGGATGGCGGTGGTGACCGCGGCGGTGGGAAATTCCGACCGCCGCTTTTCCACCGGTTGCCATCCGTACTCCTGCCTGGCGGACGGAGCAGGACCGGGATAATGGTGGCAGTGCAGAGCAGGCTCCGCCGGCAGGATTATGATGCTGGCGGTAGCCAGCCTTTCCTCAGCAGTCAAACCGCCATGGAAAGGCATGCGGAGATTGTCTTCCGGGGGCCCGTTGCGGGCCCTCAATGTTTGGGGGGTTGTGGGTGCACTGGGGGGGTACCCATGGTCCCCCCTACATTTCCCTGTACCAGGTGGCAGGCACTGTGCAGTCCCTGCCACGCAGTGCAGGGAAATGCAGGACATGCTCCTTTGGACATCGCGGCGGTGCTGCGGGCAGCAGCAACCGCCGCAATGTTAAGGCCCGCGATCCGACTGACGCGGCCGCGGTCACTCCTTGACTCCAAGGGAGATTCTTCAGTCTTCCAGAGGTAGTGGAACGTCGAAGGTCCGGGATTCTTCAGTAGAGCGTCGTCCAGGGAGATCTAGTTTGCAATGCACAGGTTCCCCATCTTATACTGAAAAGAAGGGAGGGACTAGCTCTATGACCCCATCTATGGGAGAGTCAGGGGAGTGGGTGGCTACACCCACTTCCCTTTGTCCAGTTTCGCACCAGAGCAGGGGCAGGTAGCCCCTGAGCTGGTTTGAACTGGCATATGCACAGAGGAGCCTTCTGCTCCCCCAGTGCAGGACTTCAAAGCACTCTAGGAGTGCACCCACCCAGCCCCAATACACTAAACCCTGTCTGGAAGGTGGTCACACCCTCCTGCGACCGGATACCTATTGTTGGGCCTCCTCCACTGCGAGTTTAGGTCATCAGCAGGAGGGCAGCCCAGTGTCTGTGACTGGTGGCATCCATTTTGTGATGCCAGGGCTCTTCAGGATTCTACCGCGTTTCCACAGTAGGTACATGTCTATCCCTCTAGAAGGGTAGAATGCTACCCCCGCCGCCAGAACTGGTGGGTGGATAGTATTCCAAGATGTTTGACACCAAACACGACATGTTTCCGTGCAGCCATCCCAAAGTTAGCATTTAACGCGAGGTTATAATGCGCTTAAAAGTATATGGTCAGGCTGCACTACAAACAGCCTCAGAGAAGGGTCTCCGAATGCTGCAGAGGGGCTCTGCTCATGCAGGGGCACCCTCTCACATAGGAACCAAGCACTCTGCCTTCAGGATTGATAAGGCCTGCCATAGGAGTGACTTATAGGTTTATATGTGTGTATCTATGTAGTGATATAGGTCGCCTATATCACAGTAAGGGGTGCATGCACCACCTTACCCAGGCTGCAGTAGCAGACCTGTGGTGTCAGATTTAGTCTGCTTCCCAGGGGTGGCATAATACATGCTTCAGCCCCTGGTAGGCCTGTGAAGTACCTATGTCCTTGGTACCTAAGGTACCATATACTAGGGACTCGTAAGGTACCACAGTATCCAATCACTAGTGCACCTAGAGTGCACTCCAAGTCGTTTAGAGAGACAGAGAGGCTGGGGCCCTGATTGGCAGGGTCCCAGCCAGACTATAGCCAGAAACCAGTGTAAACATCAGAAAAAAAGTGGGGGCAACATAAGAGGCAGATCCTACTCTCCTACACAACCCCCAAACGCAGGGACACTAAACTAACCTTGACCAGTTGAGTCTTCGTGCTCTAAGTGGAAATACCTTGAGAGTCCATCTGCATTGGCATGTTGGGTCCCAGGCCTATGTTCCACTGTATAGTCCATCCCCTGTAGGGAAATGGACCACCTCAAAAGTTTTGGGTTTTCACCTTTCATCTGTTTAAGCCATAGGAGGGGCTTGTGGTCAGTCTGAACTATGAAGTGAGTGCCAAACAAGTATGGCCTCAGCTTCTTCAGGGCCCACTCCACAGCAAAGGCCTCCCTCTCTATAGCTGACCAACGTTTCTCTCTAGGGGTCAGCCTCCTGCTAATAAAAGCTACTGGCTGGTCTTGACCTTCATCATTCAGTTGAGACAGTACAGCTCCCACACCCAGCTCAGAAGCATCTGTTTGGACAATGAACTTTTTGGTGTAGTCTGGACTCTGTAAGATGGGGGCAGTGCACATGGCCTGCTTTAGGTCTTGAAATGCCTTCTGACAGCTAGCTGTCCACTGAACCTTTTTGGCATTTTCTTTGAGGTCAGATCATTCAAGGGGTCATTATAGATCCATATCCCTTCACAAACCTCCTATAGTCCCCAGTCAGGCCTAAGAAGGCTCTCACCTGTGTCTGGGTGGTTGGAGCAACCCATTCCATTATGGTTTGGATTTTACTCTGTAAAGGCTGAACCTGGCCTCCACCCACAAGGTGGCCCAGGTACACAACCTGACTCTGCCCTATCTGGCACTTAGTGGCCTTGATAGTGAGGCCTGCTTTCTGCAGAGCCTCCAAAACATTTCTGAGGTGGACCAGGTGATCCTGCCAGGAGGAACTAAAGACAGCAATATCATCTAGATAAGCTGAGCAATAGGTTTCCATCCCTGCCAGAACTTTGTTCACCAACCTCTGAAAAGTGGCAGGTGCATTTTTCAATCCAAAGGGCATCACCACAAAGTGGTAGTGCCCACCAGGAGTCGAAAATGCTGTTTTGGCTTTTGCATCATCAGCTAACCTGATCTGCCAGTAGCCAGCTGTTAGGTCAAATGTACTCAGATACTTGGCTGAGGGCAAAGTATCAATCAGTTCATCTGCCCTTGGTATGGGATAGGCATCAGTCCTGGTGACTGCATTGAGGCCTCTGTAGTCTACACAAAACCTCATTTCTTTCTTACCACCCTGGGTATGAGGCTTGGGTACTAGGACTACTGGGCTAGCCCAAGGGCTATCTGAAGGCTCAATCACACCTAACTCCAACATTTTCTGGACTTCAGTCCTGATACAGTCCCTGACATGGTCAGGTTGCCTGTAGATTTTACTCTTTACAGGCAGACTGTCCCCAGTGTCCACCTCATGGGTGCACCAGGTAGTCTGACTAGGGGTCAGGCTAAACATATGTCTGTACTGCTGCAGAACTTGTCTGCACTCAGTTTGCTGATGGTCAGTGAGGCTGCTTGCCAAAGCAACACCATTTACTGACCCATCATCAGGGTTCTGTGAGAGCAGGTCAGGGAGAGGGTCACTCTCCTCCTCCTGTTCCTCATCAGTTGCCATGAGCAAGCCCATGTCAGCCCTGTCAACATATGGTTTCAATCTGTTGACATGGAGTTTGTACCTCTGTCAGAGATTACCTCCTTTGGGAAACCCACTCTGGAGAAAACTCCAATGAGGGCTCTTGCCACCACAGGGGCTGTGGTGGTCCTCAGGGGAATTGCCTCTGGGTACCTGGTGGCATGATCCACTACCATCAGGATAAATCTGTGCCCAGATGCAGTTTGAGGGTCAAGGGGACCAACAATGTCAATCCCTACCCTTTCAAAGGGTACCCCCACCACAGGTAGTGGTATCAGGGGGGCCTT
Source organism: Calotriton arnoldi (assembly GCA_963921515.1). NCBI lineage: Eukaryota > Metazoa > Chordata > Amphibia > Caudata > Salamandridae > Calotriton > Calotriton arnoldi. Next base: position 544,697 of record CAWUFW010009422.1, on the reverse strand, counting down.
TGTGGTGCCAACAGCCTTGCCACTGGCTTGGCATGTGACACAGGAGCGACAAAACTCCTTTGTGTCCTCTGACATATGTGGCCAATGAAAAGGTGGAACAAGCCTGTCCCAGGTCTTGTTTTGGCCCAAGTGACCTGCTAAAGGGATATCATGTGCTAGGGTCAAGAGGAACCCCTAAACTTCTGAGGTATTACCAACCTCCTGGTGGCTCCAGGGGCTGGATCTCTACCCTCAGAATATAGGAGTCCCTCATCCCAATAAACTCTATGGGACCCACTAGCACTCCCAGCAGCCTCAGCAGCAGCCTGCTGTCTGAGGGGTTCAAGAGAGGGGCAGCACTGTTGCTCCTTACTCAGATCTTCCCTAGAAGGGCCCCTGCCCCCAAGAACTCAACCTGATCAGGCTCAAGTTCCTCTGGGGCAGTTCCTTCTTCAGGATCTGCTCCTCCTCCCTCAAGAGGGGAATCAGTGATCTGAGTCAGAGGGGAAGGCACTGCCTTTCCCCTACTGCTCCTCTTCTTGGGAAGCATCTGGTCCATGGTTTCAGGATCCAGAGCTGGTTCAGTGTCATGCATTTTGGCCTGTGACCTGGTCACAGCAAATACCTTTGCAGGGATGCCCAATATCTCAGCATGAGTCCATAACTCTACTTCAGACCAGGCTGAAGTTTCTAGATCATTGCCCAATAGACATTCTACAGGGAGGTCTGCACTGACTACAACCTTCTTGAGGCCAGTTACCCCTCCCCAGGAGAAATTCACAACTGTCAGACTATGGTTGGTCCTGACATTGCTTGCATTGGTCACCTGGTACATTTCGCCCAGGATGATCTGTCCAGGGTCCACAAGATCCTCTGCCACCATGGTGACACTAGCATCTGTGTCCCTAAATGCCAAAGCCTGTTTGCCATTTATTACAGGCTGCTGTTTGTATTTGCCCAGATTACTGGGCCTCACCAGGAAGGACATGTCAATGTCTCCATCACAAATCAGCATTGCCTGAGTGGGTACTCTGACTAGGCCAGAGTCCACTTCAGAACCCAGGGTCAACCCTACTACACCCTTATTCTGAGTACCACCTCCACCAGTAGCTGAACTAGGGGGAACAGTTGCCTTAGGGGCAGGAGTGGTGGTGGTTTGGTCTTTGGACTTGTTACAATCAGAAGTCCAGTGCCCTATCTGTTTACAGAATTTGCACCAGGGCTTCTTTGGCCTTTTCCCTTGTTGGATTGTGACTCCCCACCAGATGCAGATTTTGGGCCCTTGTGAAGACTTCTGGTCTTTTGACTTATCCCCACTTTTCTCAGAGCCCTTAGAATCCTGCTTCTTTGTGTCACCCCCTTGGTTCTGGGTTTTCTGCCTCACCCTGGTTCTGACCCACTTGTCTGCCTTCTTTCCCAATTCTTGGGGAGAGGTCAGATCTGAGTCCACCAGGTATTGATGCAACAACTGGTTCTGGCAATTATTAAGGATCTGTTCTCTCATCATTAGATTATACAATCCCTTGAAATCAGTAACCCTACTGCCAACCAGCCAACCCTCCAGAGCCTTGGTTGCACAATCTACAAAGTCAGTCCAGTCCTGAGTCTGTGCCTTCTGGGTGTCTCTGAACTTCAACCTGTACTGCTCAGTGGTTAAGCCAAACCCATCTATCAGTGCACTCTTCAGGACTTCATAGTCATCAGCATCCTCTTCTCTAACAGTGAGGAACTTGTCTCTACCTTTATCTGAAAAGGAGAGCCACAAGATTGCTGCCCACTGCTTTTGGGGGACCTGTTGTACTCTACAGGCCCTTTCCATAGCAGTTACCCACTTATGGATAAAATCCCACTCTGGTAAGGAGGAACAACCTTGCTCAGGTTCCTATGGTCTGGAATATATTCTCTGCCTCTAGGGACACTGAGTCCATAGAATTGTAGTGATGTTTTAAATTGTAGGGTGTCACAATAGAATAGATTATATTAGTTGACTAACCTCTAAGTGTGCCACCTTGACTATCTCTTAGTGGTCTGTCCAGAATTGTATGGAAGACACTAGTGTGAATAATTTGCTAGGGTTATTGTGTGTTATATATATGTTGTTTGTTCATGTATAGAATGTTGTGATATATGTCATTTTTTGTGTCTGTTTCATTAATTAGGAGCCATTGTCTTTGTGTGATATAATTAAGTCGATATGTTCATCATGAATAACAATTGTGAAGAGGATAATTAAATGTACTCTACTTGGTAACTGCTTTGTATCTATTCCTTTATACCATTTGTCTTTTGTTTATAATCCCTTTGCACACAGCTCTAAGTTCAGTAGAACTTATTGATACTAAGCTTGACTTTAAATGTACCTTGAGTACCTATAGTGGTTTTCAGTTAGTAATTCAAATAGAGATTTTCTGGTAAAACAATAGCAAGCTGGAATCCCACACGCTGCCACCAATGTGAGAAGTTGGCCTGGTATATGCTGTTCACTAGTTAAAGTGGACACCTTGCACCAGTACAATTCGACTCTTATGGTAGGTAGGTTTAAGACAACCTTTATAGAAAGCTATCCTAGTGGTAGCTGTGGAGAGCAGCCTTCAGGCTAAGTCTTGGAGGAATGTAAAGCAGCTTGTTTTACCACACAATCTCTTGAATCACCAAATGAAAAGACACCACACAGGTATATATATCAAATATATATGTATTTATTACTAAACAACTCTCTACTAATCTCTTGTGAGATTAGAAGTCAGGAACATATGCAAAAATCAACTTTTCACAATAAATTAAGCACAAATATGGCTGGGGCCCGAGGGGCGTACCAGACCATATACTAAAAAAGAGACTTAAGAACAACGACTTGCAAAGGGACAAGTCCTAGGGCCTTCAGAAGTGCTGGGGCCTCACGAAACCACCCAAGGCAGGTAAGTAAAGGACCCACGGGGGACGCGTGCAGTGAGTGAACACAGGCGCGGGTCGCCGTTGACTTCAATGGGGCAAGTCGCGGTTGGAAATTTTGAGTTTCAGGGCACTTCGGGAGTAGCTACAAGCAAGTCACTTACAGGGTAAATAGTTCTAGGGCCAACACCCACAGGAGCACCGTAGTGCTGGAGTTACCTCACCCAAGGAAGCCGGGTGCATAGGTGTCCTTTGGTGTCGGGTCGCGGCGTCGTTTTCAATGGGAGCCACTGAAGACTTGCTGCTTGCGACGACAGGAGAAGTGTCCGGTGGAATCCAAGCCTGGATTTGGAAGAAGGAAGAACTGAAAGCAGAGGGGACAGTGTTCAAAGTCACTGGGCAGTGACCCGGGGCAAGGAAGATGAATGCCCACCGTCGTTGACAGATTCAGGTCATTCACAGGTGTCTTGACTCTTCGGCCACAAGGTCCAGGAGGTGTCGAGGACAACCAGGAGCTGGATTCAGTGTGTCCCATGAAGTCTGCAGCTGACTGTGGTATCAGCGACCCGTTTGAAGCCAACAAGCCTTGGCAGCCGCAAGTCTCGTGGAAAGAGCAAAAAGTCAATGGTGCAGACCAGCAAGGTCTGGGGAACTCACCCAGCAAGGGTAAGTCAGGGCAGGCCTGGAGCAATCAGGGGAGCCCTTTGGTTCTGTAGAAAAGTCTTCAGGGGACCCACAAGCCAGCTGGCAAGGGATCGCGAAGACGCCTCGGGAGGATTCCTTCAACAGGGGCCCACGGTCACTCGGGACAGGGTAGGCCTCCGATCTTCGGTGGGTTTCCTGCTAGAGGCTGGGAACATAGGTGGTCCAAAGCACAGGTTCGTAGAATGTCGGGAAGGGGTTGCACTTGACAATAGTGCACGGTACCCAGGGACTGTGGTTCCTCATCACTCGTGGGGTCCACTTGCCTCAGCTTCGCTGGGGACTCACGATGGCCTTGGAAAAGTCAGGAAATCCTCGTCTTGGGCTGCAGGGACCTCGGGCTCCGGCAGGAGCAGCATAGTTTGTGACCGTCATTTCAGTTTTTGGTGCCTGCCAAGCAGGGGAGTCACTCCTTGACTCCAAGGGAGATTCTTCAGTCTTCCAGAGGTAGTGGAACGTCGAAGGTCCGGGATTCTTCAGTAGAGCGTCGTCCAGGGAGATCTAGTTTGCAATGCACAGGTTCCCCATCTTATACTGAAAAGAAGGGAGGGACTAGCTCTATGACCCCACCTATGGGAGGGTCAGGGGAGTGGGTGGCTACACCCACTTCCCTTTGTCCAGTTTCGTGCCAGAGCAGGGGCAGGTAGCCCCTGAGCTGGTTTGAACTGGCATATGCACAGAGGAGCCTTCTGCTCCCCCAGTGCAGGACTTCAAAGCACTCTAGGAGTGCACCCACCCAGCCCCAATACACTAAACCCTGTCTGGAAGGTGGTCACACCCTCCTGCGACAGGATACCTATTGTTGGGCCTCCTCCACTGCGAGTTTCGGTCATCAGCAGGAGGGCAGCCCAGTGTCTGTGACTGGTGGCATCCATTTTGTGATGCCAGGGCTCTTCAGGATTCTACCGCGTTTCCACAGTAGGTACATGTCTATCCCTCTAGAAGGGTGGAATGCTACCCCCACTGCCAGAACTGGCGGGGGGGTAGTATTCCAAGATGTTTGACACCAAACACGACATGTTTCCGTGCAGACATCCCAAAGTTAGCATTTAACGCGAGGTTATAATGCGCTTAAGAGTATATGGTCAGGCTGCACTACAAACAGCCTCAGAGAAGGGTCTCCGAATGCTGCAGAGGGGCTCTGCTCATGCAGGGGCACCCTCTCACATAGGAACCAAGCACTCTGCCTTCAGGATTGATAAGGCCTGCCATAGGAGTGACTTATAGGTTTATATGTGTGTATCTATGTATTGATATAGGTCGCCTATATCACAGTAAGGGGTGCATGCACCACCTTACCCAGGCTGCAGTAGCATACCTGTGGTGTCAGATTTAGTCTGCTTCCCAGGGGTGGCATAATACATGCTTCAGCCCCTGGTAGGCCTGTGAAGTACATATGCCCTTGGTACCTAAGGTACCATATACTAGGGACTCATAAGGTACCACAGTATCCAATCACTAGTGCACCTATAGTGCACTCCAAGTCGTTTAGAGAGACAGAGAGGCTGGGGCCCTGATTGGCAGGGTCCCAGCCAGACTATAGCCAGAAACTAGTGTAAACATCAGAAAAAAAGTGGGGGAACATAAGAGGCAGATCCTACTCTCCTACATTAAGGAAGATATTCTAAGACTTATCTCTTTAACCACTGAGGTGTTGCTCAACCAAAGGCATGCCAGTTTTCAGAAGAAGCAAGCTGACTCCCAATTCATCTTGCTCCCTAACCTTAACCTTCACACACCTCACTTTAATAGGAACTCCTCCCCTCCCCCTACCTCCCCCTCTCGACCCAGGAGATTGACCGATTGCCTCTCAGACAGCGACATCCACGCACTTCTCCTTTCCTACTCCCCAATAAAAACACCACCCTGGTATGTCCAGCTCAAATCCAAACCATTCAAAGTAATCCCTACAGAGTATCGAGTCACAACCCTAGAAGATTAACAAAGCCAATCTCAAGCCTATCAACCCCAATCAGTCTGTCACAACCCACTCCAATACCCTCCTGAAATGCATGCTCATTAATTGAAGATTGGCTGTTAGTCATGTTTCTGACATTTATGACCTCACCTGCACTCATGAGCTCGACCTCGTTATCCTGACAGAAAATTGGTTAAACAATTCTTCCGCCCCTATTTTAGACCTACTAGCCCCCCCTAGTCACAGCATCAGTAGACTGGACAGAACTCACAGAACTGGTGGGGGAGTTGCATGCATTTACCGTAATACCCTAGCGGTAACAAAGGCAGCTTTGGATGCCCTTCCTGCAGAAGAATACCTTTGCATCAATATCGTCAGCAATGACAAACCTATTGCAAACTTCATCTAGTTTATCACCCTTCCGGAGACAACCTAGCTTTCACCAACCAAATCCTGGAATTAATCTCAACCAACGCTGATCAACAAACTACTCAGATCTTCCTTGGAGACTTCAACCTTCACTGGAATGACCTGAATGACCAGATAGTCAACACATTCAAAGCCTTCTTATCAGACCTTGAGTTGACCCAAATTTGTGATCGCCCTACTCACAATAAAGGCGAGACCCTAGACCTAATCATCTCAAAATGTGGCATCACTACCCTGGAGTCTTTTCTGCCTTGAGATTGGACAGACCACTATTGTATTAGCTTCCTCATCGGTGCCAATGTAACTCCCAAAAAAAATCTCAAATAAAAAAACAAAAACATTGGAAACGAAATCTACACAACGTAAACCTCAATGACTTATCGTCCCTCAGTCCCAATTACCTGACCCCCCAGGTGGGCATTGTGGGTGTCCATGACCTTACAGAGCATTACAACTCCTCCATCTTGAACATCCTTGACTCAATCACTCCCCTACAACTAAAAAATATATCCACTAAAGTTTCTAAACCCTGGTTCAACAAAAGCCTCAATACTGTAAGACGCAATTTGAGACTAGCAGAAAGAGCCTGGAGATCCTCACCTTCCATGGAAAAATTGAAAAGGCTAAGGTCAGTGAGAAACACTTACAACAAAAGAATCAGAAACTCGAAAGCCAATTTCTTTAGAACCCAACTGGACCAAGCCAGAAATCAGCCCAAAAAACCAATTGAAATTGTCAAGCAACGATCCAACAACCAACCCTACCTTCCCGGTATTGGTTCCTCAAAGCCTCCTAATTGCAAAGAATTTGCTTCCTTCTTCATGGAAAAAATTGTCATTATTGAAAAGGAGTTACAGACAATGAGGGAGTTGTTACCATCTAACCTACCCACCATTACTCATCCATCATAGTCTGCTCTCCCTATTGGTCACCCTGAGCTCTCCCCCAAAAGCAATGCCTCCTGGCACACATTCACCCCCCCTCAAGGAAAGTTTCTCTCACTACTTGCTCACAGGGCTGAAACCATCTAATCACTTAATCGACCCTTTACCTTTGATTATCTTTAAGGAGATCAAATTGTCTATCCTCCCTCTATGGACCAAGATCATAAATGCCTCTCTCCTTCAAGGCACCATCCGTGATTGTCTAAAAGTAAGATAGGTAACCCCCATCCTAAAAAACCAACAGTAGATTTCGCAGACTTAAACAATTTCTGCCCAATCTCCACCAATCCCACTCTGGTGAAGCTTATCGAGAAATGTGTACACATCCAACTCTGCAATCATATAGATTAGTACCAACTTCTAGACCAATACATGTCTGTTTTCTGCCAAGATCACAGCACAGAAACAGGACTCACACACATAGTGGATGATGTTCTATCAATGTTGGATCAGAATGAAGCGTGTCTTCTCATACTCCTTGACCTATCCTCAGCATTTGATGCTGTGAAATACATCAACCTTCTAAACCTACTTGAAAGAAGGATGGGGTTATCAAGGACCGTCCTTCAATGGTTTACTTCATTCCTCCATAACAGAACTCAAAGAATCAAGGTCAACCATTCTCTGTCGATGCCCTCTACGGTCACCCTGGGAGTCCCACAGGGATCTGCCCTCTGTCCCATTCTCTTCAACCTATTCATGGAACCTTTAGGAGACTCCTTAGCATCCTCTAACATTCATTATCGCATGTATGCAGATGACACACAACTGTACTTCAAAATCTCCTCCCCTAATGACCTCATTACCCTCAACGTTATTCTACAAAATACTCAGAACTGGCTTGCGCTCAACCATCTCAAACTTAACACCATCAAAATGGAAGTCCCCCTCATTACCCCACTCAAACACAATATTAAGATCGACCTTTGGATGAAACATCTAACTGCCCTCAATTGTACACCTCACTTTGTAGACTCTGTGAGATCTCTGGGAATTATACTAGACAAACATCTGCATAAGCAGGACCACATCAGTAGCGTCACCAAAGGAGCAAATTACCAGATAACCATTCTAAGGAAATTGAAACCCTTCCTCTCCCAGAATGATCTTAAATCTGCTGTCCAAGCCCTGGTCATCCCCAGGCTTGATTATGGAAGTTCTACATTCAGTGGCCTTCCCAGATACAAACTGGCCCCTTTACGGGCCTCGCTTAGCGTTGCGGCCAGACTCATCACCGGAACAAAAAGAAACAATCACATCTCCCCCGACCTGAAATCCCTAAACTGGCACCCTTATGAAGCACACATTCATCTAAAAATTGCTTGCATGACCCATAAAGCCATACATTTCAACACTCCCAGATACCGAGCACAAAAGCTGGAACTATCTGGCAAATGTAGATCATCGCGAAGTAACAGCTCCATGCTGCTGAAACAACCGATTTTCTGCACAAAAAAAAAAACATGCAACAGAGCTTCTTCAGGCATCGCACTGAAAATTTGGAATTCTCTTCTGAAAGGAAATCTGTCTTTTTCCTCTACCACCTCCTTCGAAATAGAAGTGAAAACATTTCTGATGAATAAATGGTTGGCCTCAAATTCGTCACCATACCATATATCGATTGAACTTACCTGTTGTGCTCTTAGTCTGTTGATCGATCACGACTACCTTCTTCTGATCTCCTAGGGAGGGCGCGCTCCTCAATTTGTTATTCTGCTATGATTGTATTTATGTTGTAACTGCACTTTTTCACTGTGTCTTTTACTGGTTTATTCACTCTCCCCCCTGTAAAGCGCTCGGATACCTGCACGGGCCATTTTCGAGCTGTGCAAAACTTTATAAATAAATAAAAATATGAGACTTCAGTCTGAGAGGCATGGACCCAGATATGTAATAGAGTGCTTATTTCCAGCATGTTTATGTGAAGTGGTAAAGTTGACATTAGGGGCCAGATATATCTTTGTATTGCGTTCTCCTTGCATCACGCATAGTGTTGCAAGGGCAAAGCAATTCTTAAGTCAGATTTGCCAAGTAACGTGAAGCCATCTTGCATGGCCCTGCGTTGCTTGGTAAATCTGGAGTAATGCAAGGCAGCACAAGTCACTGCCTTGTGTTATTCTGCCCTGGGAAGGTGCTCCAAGGGTGGAGCATAGCCGTTCCCACATATCCACCAAAGGATTTTGGTGCATTCCCAGATTTACCAAGACTGATAAACCTTGAAATGCGTCAAAATGCTACTCCTTCCCAGGGGAGGCACAATGAGGACAAATATATTTCTTTCTCCTTGGTGTTTCCTCTTTCTAAGTGTGCTGCATACTGCAGCTCACGTAGAAAGAGGGAAAAGCCTCTAAGGAGTGTTTTTGTGCAGGAAGGGGTTCCTTCCTGTACAAAAACAATCCTACCTGCAATGCAGGCATCCTTGCACCATGGCACAAGGGTGCCTGCCTTGGTGCTAGGCGGAGGATTGTGCGCCCACATAGACAGAAAGTGGGAATGTGAAATATATTGGTAAATATGGTGCCCTCTCCCTTTCACACAGCGCAGCAAGTTCTCTTGCTGCACTGCGTTGCATGAAATATCAACTAAATCTGGATCCAGATTTCAAGTCTCCTTCTTCCATGGCTAAAACATATCCATTGGACCACATGTAGCAGAGGGTGTTTGGACAAAATGTTGAATTAAAAATATTGTGATACTAAAATATCATGTCAAGAATATCGGGATGTCAACAATATTGTGGAAAGTAATATCGAAACTAATGTATTTATTTATTTTAAGGTTTTATATTGCGCTAGCTAGACCCAGAGGTATCAGAGCACTTTACAGAATCGAGAACAGGCAATAATCAGTCACTGAGCATATTAGGACAATGATCCATGGGCCTCCGAGTTGAAGGAATATTGTCTGTCAGTTGGGTGCTTTTCCCTCCATATGTAGCCCCAAGGTATGTGCAAAGTGAGCCAGACCTGTGTGTCCTTGTTTAGACTACATACTGGAAGGATATCTGACCATGTGTCTATGCATCACATAGTTAAAGTCTTCACCCACAACGTGTATTGTTGTGTCTGTTTCCAGATAGAGAGAGTTCCCACCTTATCTAGGATTTTACGCTGTAATTTAAGGGGAGAGTAGACGTTCATCACAAGGCGAATTCTCCTATTCCTGGTTCCCTGCACTGCCACATAACATCCCTCAAGTCTATCCATTGTTTGGTTATGAGAAAGGGGAGGGACTTCTTAGCCAGAATCGCCACCCCTCTGGACCCTTCCACTTATACTAACAGCTTGTACTTGCTTCTGTGGAGGCATCTGCAATTAGTCCCCAGAAGGTGTGTTTCCTGTAGCAGCCCTTAGTCAGGGCAATGTCTCCTCAGGTACTGCGCCACCACTTCCCATTTAATCTTGCATCCCAATGCCTTGACATTTTATGAAAGGATCTTTAAATGATCATCCATCATGGCCTCATGTGTAGACTGGGTCATGTCTGCAGCCATGAGGTGTCCTGCTGTCCCCCCATCCCTCGCCTCTCCCTCCTAGTTGGATGTTGTGTAATCTGAGGTGTATTCAGTGACCTAAACTTGTGACCTAAGACTACAACACCTATTCCACTCCCCTACCCCACTTTCCCTAAATGTGAGCCCTGAACTGCCCATATCCCCAATTTTAGAAAGGTCTGCTGCCCTCCCCTTTCTGGTTCCCACTCCACTCAAAGGAAGATCAACTGTTAATTCAGCAAACTGTCCTTCCTTAGTACCTCCCTGTCATGCACTGATTAGTCCATATTCATTGGCGGTGTGGTGATTAAGCCTGGGCGGAGCTTGCAGAGTTAACAAAAAACTCTGCCAAGTTTCGCAGGGTGTTAAATCCACCAAAGCACCCCAATCAAACAAATCCTTAATTCCATCTTAAACATTCCCCCAAACTACAGTAACATACCCTAATCACATCATACATATGCCCAAGCTACCCAGAACATAACCCGGTCATTGTATTGCATTGTAGCATTTCTGCATGTTAGATATAGAATCAGCCCATGCCAAACATACCTTCCATCCCATCCCAAAGTCCATCCTACATATACCCTTAAACCAATCTAACCCCTCCTTCGGTTGCTCATCTCTTAACCCCATCATGACTATCTCCATCAACCCTCCATCCTACTGACCCTCTACTAAAATCCAATGATATCCGCCATCGCACCTCTTCACCGCCCCGAAAGTGGCTCCTCTTACTCAGCTGTGGTGCTGCCATTGACATTGGAACCGTCTGGAGTTGGGTTCAGCTGAATTGGCTCAGGCTTATTCTTTGGCATTTTGTCACAGCAATGGGGCACTGTTCGTTCAGATGTCAAGCGGGAACCATTCGCCAGGAGAAGCAATTTCCTCTACCCTCAAGTTCCCAGCAGCGACGGGACAGAAACAGTACAGCAGTTCTAACAATACAGTTCTTGGGTCCAGCAAAGTGGGCATTTGGCACAGCCTGGGTCTACTGATCCAAACTCAATCAATTCCTGGTTCTGTACAGATGTCTTGATGGAGAAGGACAGGTATCTGGTACTTCATTGTAGATCCTGATTTTACAGAAGAGGCTCTATGCCTATATGCGCTGCTAGCCCCTGTGAACCAGGCAGGAAGTTCCTGAATATGAGCCCTTTCTTTCATCTAAAGACCTCAAACATCCAATTGCGTTTACTTTTACTCCAACTCTAACCAACTTTAATGTGAGAAAACAAAGTATGGCTATGAGAAACTGAAAGCTGGTTTTACAGTTACTGACAGGATAGGGGGGGGGTGATTGTAGGATCTTAGTGGCTGTATTTCACATTAAGCTATACGATTGGTGAGAAAAAATGACCTGCCCCGAATAAGACGACCTGCCCAACCCCGACCTGTGCCAGAAGAAACCTCCCTGCTGTTCCGGAAGCCATTGCCTAGCCACTCGTGTGCCGGTATTTTGACAGGTTCTGCTTCTTATTAGGTGAGCGTGCCAGTAAACGCCGCTCTGCTGGCGGTTGCGGAGTTTTGCTGAACTCCGCACACCAAGTGGAGCGAGGAGTGGCAGAAATCTGCAAACTCTGGCGGCAAATTGGAGTTCACTGCCCACCCCTAGTGGTGATGCAACCAAGTCTCGGGCTCTGCCTTCGGCACTCCCTAGTCCGTTTGTCTCCCGGTCCCTGCCAGCCTCTGTGCTGAGGATGGATTGTCGTCAGTGTCTCTCCAGGTCTCCACCGGTGATCCCCATCTCTGCTGGGTCGAACGTTTCCAAATGCCGCAGCTGGCTCGGTGCCTCTTGCCTATGGGGGGGCTGCTCTGATTCTGACGGTTGACTCCCAACCCTGGTTGGGGGGGCATTCTTTCTCCCACTCACATGCCTGAGCATGAGTCTCAAAACAGAATTCTTTTCCTTGGAACAGGACACGAAGCTTCGCTAGTTAGAGAAGCATATATTTTACCTTCAAGGCCCTTAAGTTTTCCTTTACTTGTTTGAATGATTTTCGTTGCCTCTGCACCAATCATGTGTAGTCCAGAAAGACCAGTATCTTCTGAGAGTCATGACATATTTCTGCCTTGCCTCTACCCTTGCAAAGAATGATGTCTCTGCCTCAGTAGTTCAGAAAATGAGGTATGATCGCCCTAGTTGCTGCTCTCGGTGGTGGCCATTTTGCTAGTGTGCAGTCGGCGCATTCAATAAGGAAACTTGAACAGAGGTGCTCCAAGGGCATGATGGTACACACACAGCCACAGTTCTTGGAAATGTTCAGTGTGTGATCCCTCTACACTTTCCGGGAAGCTTATGAAGCACAGGTTATTGCACCTAGAGTGACCCTCAGTGTCCTCCGCTTGGGCTACCAACTTGGTCGTTGTTCCCTTAAATTTGTGCACAGTCTAGTGAAGTTCCTGAATTGTCCCTTCCAAATATGCTATGCGGCCTTCCGCGTCTGTTACTCAGGAGGTAGTCTTGCGGAGGTCCTGCCAAAGCAAGGCCACATCTGCCTGGACCTCTCCTATTTTAGTCTCCAAGGCCCTCCTAGAGGCCTCTATGGCTTGCAATATTACATCTATTGTAGGACGTGATATCTCTTGACTGTCGTCCTCTCTCTGTTCTGGGGATCCTTCCCTGACAGCCGCTGTGCTGGGAGGCACGGGTTTGGTATATTTGTCCATCTTTTCCGGTTTGGACAATATATCGAGAGTATTTCTGTCTCTCTGTGATGGCCTGAACAGCCCCCTTCACGCCAATCCCCTCCCAGGGACAATAACTGGTTTTTGAGCAAGTCCAGGCTTTCCTGGGGTCTCTCCTTATTAACAGAGCTCTAGCTCTCAGGTTTGTATATGGGGCCTATGGGGCATTGTTTCAACTAGTCCTGCTGCTTTGCCGAACTTGCAGCCTCACCTGAAAGCTTTGTCATGCTCCTTCGTGTCCAGTCAGTGTTCCAGGGAAGCCGCACTGACTCCAGCGCGCCTATCCCCCCGGCAGACGGGACTGGGGCCGCATCATCTGCAGTTCACAGGGCTTCACCCTGCCCCTGCTCCTTTACTGTCTCTGCCGGCTCATTGTTCTCCCTCTCTGCAGCCCACGTGCCCAAGGCCTTCCCCTCTCAAGGTGGTGGCCCAGCCCCCGCACCCGGCAGGGTCTTCCGGTCAGACGTGCTGATCTCGTCTTTTGCCGCAGGTCTATTTTCTGGGACTCCCACGTTCCCTTTGATCAGGACAAAGGGCCAAGTACTGAGTCCCCGTATCGGCGTACCCTACGCCGCAGGATGCTGTCGGATGGCTCGTGCAGGATCACTGCAAAGTGGCGTCAACCATCTTGCGCCTCAGGCCACACCTCATTAGAAAAATATTTAATATTTTATTGTATCATGTTAAATATATAGATTTGTTTTGCAATGGTGTGTTAGAAGTAATGTTTGTTTATTTTTATAAATAAATAGGCATTATGTGTTGCCATGGAGTAAGTATTTTCTATGTAACTCTTTTACTGTCTACTACCTTCTCCTATTTGGTTTGGTTAGAGTGAGAGTAGCAAATGTTATCTCTTTAGTGTCCAACACCTTCCGTAAAATTGCTTACATTTGAGTGGGAATAGAAAATATGACTCCTTTAGTGTCCAACACTTTCCCTAAAACGGACTAGATTGGAGTTGGAGTAGTAAATGTGACCCCTTTAGTGTCCAACGCCTTCCCCAAAGTGGTTTAGTTTGGATTGGGACTAGAAAATGTGACCCCTTTAGTGTCCAACATTTTGCCCAAAATGTTTTAGATTGCAGTGGGAATAGTAAATGCGAGCTCTTTAGTGTCCAGCACCTTCCCTAAAATGGTGTAGATTGGAGTGGGAATAGGAAATGTGACCACTTTAGTGTCCAACACCTCTCCAAAATGTATTAGATTCGAGTGGAAATAGTAAGTAAGTGTGACCCCTTTATAACCAACACTTTCCCTAAAATGATTTAGATTGGAGAGGGAATAGTAAATGTAACCCTTTTAGTGTCCAATGTTAAAATAATTTTGTATAGTTGGAGTAGGTAATTTAATTTAATTAGTATCCCAGATTTTCAGAAAATGCTTCTGAAAAATAATAGACATAGGAGTTGGTTGTTTTTATTTAATTATAATAAAGTTACATGGCACAGTTTGTAATTTTCATTTTTACCTCATACTTATTTAACGTATACATTTATATTTTGTAACATATATAATTGTAATTATACAAAAACAATTTTAGATTGATATATAAACAATATCTAAATGCAATTTTAGTACTAAATCATCATGTAATTTATATTTAAACATTTTTGGGTTTTGTACACTTTTCTGTAACTTTGGGGTCTATAACTATGGCGGTCGGATGTCCACCGCCGGGCCGGCGGTGGCGCCCACCGGACCGGCGGTGGACATCCGCCCGCGATCGCAACCAAAAAAAACGCTGGTCAAATTAGGATGGCGGTGGTGACCGCGGCAGTGGGAAATTCCGACCGCCGGTTGCCATCCGCACTCCTGCCTGGCGGACGGAGCAGGACCGGGATAATGGTGGCAGTGCAGAGCAGGCTCCGCCGGCAGGATTATGATGCTGGCGGTAGCCAGCCTTTCCTCAGCAGTCAAACCGCCAAGGAAAGGCATGCGGAGATTGTCTTCCGGGGGCCCGTTGCGGGCCCCCAATGTTTGGGGGGGTGTGGGTGCACTGGGGGGTACCCATGGTCCCCCCCCTACATTTCCCTGTACCAGGTGGCAGGCACTGTGCAGTGCCTGCCACGCAGAGCAGGGAAATGCAGGACATGCTCCTTTGGACATCGCGGCGGTGCTGCGGTAAGCAGCAACCGCCGCAATGTTAAGGCCAGTGATCCGACCGCCGCGGTCGGATTTTGACCCCGGGTCATCGTAATTCGACCGGCGGTGATGTCGCGGTCCATGCGGGCGGTCTTTTCCCGCTACCATGGCGGTCGGGGAGGTTTTCCGACCGCCATCGTAATAGGCACCTATGTTCCATTGTTTTAAATTTTTTATACATGAATACAGTACTTTTAAGTACTTTTATATCATCATTTTTACATTTTGTATTTACTATATATTAAATAACTCTATATTTTGTGTATACTAATAATTAATTTATACTTTAAAATTTTATATGACCATTTTTACATTTTTTTAAACAATTAAAAAAAGTCCTTTCATATATTCCCTTTGTTTTTCTCTGGGGATTTAATAATGTTTTTAGTATCCTTTGGCAACCATTTTCTTTTTACTGCTACCTTCCATTTTGCAGTCATTTTTCTCATTTTTACTATATTTTCCTGGTAGGAGGTCGCCGGAAGATGCTGCTGTTCGTCGGAACAGGCAGAACTTTATGAAGTGTTTTGTTAGGGTTTTGAGGTTAGGGTAGTCATAAACCTTAGGTATAGTGTTGTTTGGGGGTTTTTCATAAATTTATTTGTATTTGTTGTAGTGCTGTTCACTAGTGTGTTGGCCTAGGTAAAGGTAGAGTTTGTTAATAGTGTATTGTTATGTTATGTTATATTTTGTTATTTTGTGTGCTGTGATGATTAAATGTGATGAATATGCTATTTTTAAAATTACAGTTTTTTGCAGATTGGTATTCAGTTTTACTTTTCAGGTTTTCAATTGCCAATGTCTTTTTTGGACATTTGGAGTTAGAGGGGTTTTTTTCGTTTTTTTTTTAATGATATCAATTTTGGTTTGTAGTAAACCAATATATTGTAGTTTGATTTCCTTTCTTAGTTCAGTTTCCAGGAGTGTTTTTTAAACACTTTATGTTTTTTTTTATGGTTCATGACGATTTAGGACAGCTTTGATGAATCTCTATTGGACTAGCTTATTTTTGAATTTTTTTGGGCTTGTTTCTTTTTACCATTTTTGGTGGATTATACTTTTTGATTACATGGATACGGAGGAGGATTTGCAGCTACAGAATAGTAAGTACTATTTAAGTAATTTTTTTATGGGTAAGAAATGCTTTATTTTGTTAATTATGGCCGTTTTATGTGATCACTATTTATTAAAATATATTTTATGAGTTAAAATAAATTTTTACGATACATTTTATGTCTTATCCGAGATTTATGGTTGTTGAGATTCATATTTTAATATAAGTAATATACATAATATGTTTATTCATCAGCTTTTCTTCCAAATATAGTTTAATTCTTTTTGGGGCTGATGTTAAAAATAATATCTATATTATTATATATGTTTTATGCTGGTTTGGATTATGTTTTTCATTTTTGGGGTTTTTGTAAGTTATTATTTATTTCACAGTAGGATTTTAGCTATTGATTCTAAGTGGAGTACTCCTTTGTTGTTCATAGATGGTTATACTTTACATTGTATCCTGTTGTGCATTCCAGTGGTTTGTTTGCTAATTTGTTGTTTAATTTGGGTTACTGATTGTTCCATTCGTAGTTGTGGTACCTTTGTTTTTTTTTTTGTGCGTCTACAAATTTATAGAGTGTAGGTTGGGGTCTGCCTAGTGTGGATTAGAAGGCATTGTGGCATCCTTCCACTGAGTTGTTTGTTTTGGCTTCCTGTGCCACGATGTTGTCATAGGTATTTCACCATGTTATTTGGAATGGGTCGCTGTCTGTGTGCAGAGCAGTGCAGTCTTCAAAATAATCCATTAGGGAGCTTAGTTTGTGTTAATTGCATGCTACGTGCTACGAGGGAGTAGTCAGAGGATGAGCAACGAGCAAAGAGGTGCTTCCACTGCGGTCCGTAGTCCGTGACTCACTTGGAGCCCCAGCCCTGGCCCCAATCTCCCTGATCCATTTTCTGGCTGCCGCCTCCACTCTCTAAGGCCTCCTATTGTGTCAGCACCAGCGGAGACCGGAGACCAGAGGGGAGGAGAGTGGGGAATGCCCCAAGTGTGTCTCCTCAGACCCCGGGTGGAAGTTGCTGGGAGAGAGGCCACACCAGAGGAGCGTTTTGATCAGAGAAGCGTCGGCAACGGTCAGGTAACGGCCTGTCAAGTTCACCCTCTGCTGGTTGCCTCCAGTTTCTGCATTTTCCATTTTGGCAGCTTAATTGTTTAGAGGAAGCTGCTACAATGACCACAGTAACCGCAATTTACCACGGCCAGAGAATAGCCTGAAGGGGGCCCGCATTTAGTTAAGTGGTTGGTGAGTAGGGTCCTGTATCACGGAAGTGGCCCGGCTAGGACTGGGTGTGGCTTGTGATCAGGTTAGCCACCCCCCAGCCATCAAGACTTTGAGACTTCGAGAGGCCAGCGCAGGGTCACAGGCATACTGTGGCATAAGGCAGATTACCGTAAGCCTGAGTTATCGATCAGTGCAAGGAGTGAATCCCCAACTCCCTTACAGCACAAGGAGGAGTGGAACAAAGAGACAAACAGGAAGGGTGTGGCAGCGCCATTGGCATGCTCGTGCCCCCGACATAGTTACCAGTCAACCCAGTTGCTAGCTGCTTGCGCACCAGTGCACTACCATTCTCAGATAACAAGTGAAAGTAAGGAGGCAGCTAGACTGGGCTAGCGGGACAGCGCACAGGACAGTGCGCCTAGGACAGCACCAAGCGTCAGTGTGCAATTTCAGAAAAAGTCTGCTGTTCATGTAATTTCTTATACATATATTTTGCTCATCTTTCCACCGATAAGTAGGTGGGTTGTCACTACAATACTACAGCACCCCCTAGCCCATACCAAAATGAGATCTGGCAGGTTACAAGGTAAACCACCGGCCGCTAACAAAAGAAAGCGGGAGCCGGTAAATGGAGAAGTGGCAGCAAAAAGAGGCCCAACAGAACAACATTAAGGAGCCCTTCCCCAGATAATATTAGCCTAGACCTAGAGAGCAGTCCAGTTACAGCGGACAGTCCACAGTGCAGCAGTATTTTGAGAGCACATCAAACCAGGGAGGAGACCAAGGACCCATTTGAGCAGCCCAAAATAAAAAGGATAACTGACTTTTTCAGACGTTAAGCGACCAAGGTGGCAGGATTGCATCAAGTGAAAACCAACACATGAAGGTAGTTGGGAGTAAGGAAGCTAAAGGGGAGACATCTACCCTTGTCCCCAATGATTCTGATCTCTGAAAACTCACAACCATACAGTTGGCCTGCTGAAGATGAGCCTCAAGGAATTGGATGAGACAACGCAGAACCAGCAGTACCCGTAGTAAGGCTTGCATAGGTTCTCAGCACACTCCTACGATAAATGATACTTGACATCATAGGATTGACTCGGATACTTTGGCTGTGTTGATGAGCTCCCAGTCCAGGCTCTACTCTTTCCCAGAATTCAAGGTCCACAATGCTGAGGAGTCTGACACCAGATTTGTTGGATGAGACCAAAAAGGGTCTTTGGAGAACCACTTCAAAGGGGGAAATAATCCAAAAGGTACAGATAGATGAACACAACAGCGATCCGCAACCCATGACTAACTCCACCAACATGTAGGCAGCAATTTTGAATGAAAATGAAAGCAATAGTTATGGCCCTTAGGTACCATGCAAATAAAATGGATATTCAGGTGGACTTACTTAACACCATGGCAATCTTCGTCTCTGGTATTGACGTAAAACGTGAAAAACGAAACTGTCTGATCACTAGTGTTCAATCAAACCACCTTAATGACTTTACATCTGTGTGTTATATTCCAGAGTTAGGCCCATATATGAAGCAGCTTATTTCTTACATTGTCCTATTTTTCAGCAGTAACCTTTAGCACAAATTTTGCGTGCGCAACAATGTTGGATTAGCTTCCCTGAAACTAAACTTGTTTACACATCTAGCTTCGCACAACATTATCACAATGTCCTGAACATCATGTACAAGGTCTCTTTGCGCACTATGTACAAATGTCATCTCTATCTTCATCCACGGGGCGACAGGGGTATCTACATATCCATAATATCCCTAATCTATACACACATCGCAAGGCTGCTTACTATTATAAAAGATGAGCATTCAGATAGCTTAGCAGAGGAGGCACTCCAGCTGACATCAGAGGTCCTTGCATGCTGAGAATTCACCATACAGGGGTCTGACATCTCGTGAGGGGTGTCCAGTTCGTGACCAAGACAGAGTCCTTCATTCTCTCCCACCAGGTAATGGGGTTGGATCGTCCCTTGGGGGGATTCTTGGCTCTACACCTACACACACTCTAGGTACACTTAGAGTAGGGTTCACATAGTAGGAGTAGTTTCGATTACTGACTTGTTTTATATGCCAGCATATATACATTGTTTTAGCACCATGGTAGAACTATGGGCCAGATGTACGACCATTGGCATTAGCGACTCCCAATTTGCAAAACATTGCGAGTCGCTAATGCCCATGTACAACAGTGTCAGAGACACTGTTTGCGATTCCCAATGGGGTCACAAAATGCGAGCCTCATAAATATTAATGAGGCACTCGCAATTTGCTACCCATCGGGAATGGCTGGCCCTCCCAGGGATGGTGGCCTGCTGGGCTCAGCAGACCTCCATGCTTGGGACTGCTTTTCAATAAAGCAGTTTTTTTTTAATGCAGCCCGTTTTCCTTAAAGGAAAACGAGATGCATAAAAAAAAAAAAAATGAAACATTTTCGTTTCATTTTTTAAGGGCAGGTAGTGGTCCCTGGGACCACTGCCTGCCCCTAAAAAATGTTTCCCCCTCCATTCACAAAGGGGAAGGGGTCCCCTGGGGACCCCTTCCCATTTGCGACTGCATTACCACCCTCTTGAAGAGGGCGGTAAATTGCAAGTGTTTTGCGACCACAATTGCGGTCGCAAAACATTCATACATGGCTTGTGAGTCGCTATTAGGAAGGGAACGCCCCTTCCTAATAGTGAGTCGCATAACACTATTTTGCGAGTTGCAATTTTTTGACGAATCGCAAAATAGTGTTAGTACATGGCCATTTAGGTTTTTGCATGCGCAAACAGGTCGCAAACCCGTTTTCGCATGCTAAAACTAGTCGTACATCTGGCACTATATCTCCTATTCACGCTTTTGGTGCTTGTAATCACTTTTATCTGCTTCTGTCTATTAATCATTGTAGCACATGTGTATTCTATACAAGAATAACGTTGGTTCAATAAATATATTGAAAACGACCCACTGTGTATTCTCTATCTACTTCTCTGAGAATAAATGAGCATGTTTTGCACTGTTTCCACGATCCCTGCGGGGTCAGAGTTGTCATGTTCTGTGGTTGTCAGAAACCATTCGCTCCCTGGTAGGTTAGCACTATGAGCTAGCTGGTCTATAGGCCAACACGTCCTGCAGAGGGTCCGGAATCAGTCTTGGCACCAAGCCCCTAGTTTATGTTGTCCAAACAATGCGCAGATCCTACGGATAAGAAGGAACTGCACAATAGGTGGGGGTGCCCTGGCTAAGGTACCACTAACCCCCATATTTGGTGGGCAAATGGACAGGGGGAACAGGAGGAACAGTCTGAAAGAATCGTTCTCCTAGAGTGCATAGATGCAAAAGCGCACAATAAAGAAACTCCAATTAAGCAGAGAAGAGTTCCTAATGCATACAGGGATATGATGCACATGCCGAGTCCAAAATAGGATGAAGTCTGCGCACCACTGCAAATGACAAAAGGGGAGAGGAAGCGTGCAAGGAAGGGGAGGAATAAAGTCTGTACTAGCCACGCAGGCTCCTTAAATGCTTCCCAAGCTCCAAAACATGAAGGCAATGAACATGAGGCGGAGGTCATTGTCATTGATAATCTTTATTCGGTTTCAGATATTAAAACCATAAAAGCACACAATAAATATAAAATACAATGATAAATCTGGTAAAAATAAAACAGACCACACCTGGCACTGCCGGTGAATTAAAATATCTGTACCAAGCGGACCACTGGCTTCAAGTTACATAAGTGCTACAACAATAAAAACGAATCATCAAGGGCTTTGTGGGGAGTACAGTTAAGTTCAACAGGCCTGTTAGTCGCAACTGGATCTAAGTCTGATGGCGGATTTTAAAAATTCGAGTACATAAAACACAGTGCTACCTGTCAGCATTTGTAAATAAATAAAAGCTGGGTGTACTTGCATAAAATTAGCTCTTTTCAATATTGGAATTATGAAAGACTTTCTAGGAGTTTCATAAAAATCTACAAAACATCATAAAATGGATCACGTCCTGTGGAGATTGACCATCGCAGCCACAGGACAGCAAGGTTTGGCCCTTGGTACAGCCCCTGGGATGAGCAAGAAGGAGGTGAAAAAGGTCAAACCGGAACCTCGTGAGCAGGAATCTGTCATGCGAGTTTATGAATTCCATTAAGTAAGGCTCTGCCGATTTAGTAGTTTTTAACATAATGAATCGGCGTACACTAGGATTTAGGAGCTCCCTCTCTTCCCTTGCCATAACCCTCTGCTCCATGAGGCTCGCCTTTATGGGGTTCAGATCTCTCTTGGTTATCCCGTCCGAGTTAGTAAAAAGATCACATCTCCCCACGCTCATTAAGGTCTCTTAAATATACTTCAACCATGGTATTCATGTGGCGTGGTCAAGGGCTAGACAATCATTTAGGATGAGCTTGTTTAATGTTGTCCCCTTACCTGCCCAAATTTTTAACCATAATGTGACGGGGCATATCGCTATCATATCAGTTAGGTATTTCGTACCGAGCTCCTCATGTATTGAGAAGGACGGAGAACCTTGGGGAACTGATAGGAGCCGTCTCAAGAACTTCTTTTCCACAATTTGGAGGTCCTTTGTATTAGTATACCCCCAAATTTCACTGCCATATAATACCTCGGAGAGACACTTGGTGCTGTATAGATGTAAAAAAGCTCCCACAGGTCTTTTCCCCAGTCTGGTTGAAAAGTTAAATATGGCGGCGATTTCTCTGGAAAGATCGTTCCTCTTACTGGTAAGTTGAGGCCCCCATTTCACTTTCTCATCCAATAAAACTCCTAAATAAGAGAAAACACTCTCTCTTGGCACGGTAGTTGACCCAACCATAAAGGTGTATGGCCTACTAGTGCGGGCCCCTATTGGCATAATAAAGGATTTAGAGTTATTAACCATGAGATCCTGCTCCCCCATAAACTGGACAAAGGAATTAATTAATCTTTTTAGCCCCCGTTCCGTTCTGGCCATCAGGACGGTGTCGTCTGCGTACAGCAAGACGGGAATGCCGCGCCTTCCTGCCTGCAGAAAATCGGCCCTGGTCTCTAAGAGGGTCTTCTCTAGGCCATTGATGTATACATTGAATAAAAAAGGGGCCAGGATACAACCCTGCCTTACCCCTCTCCTGATAGGGAACAAGCGTGAGGCCTTCATGCCTCCAGAATAACGCACAGCCGCCCTGGTGTCTTGATGAAGATCCCGTAGGAAAAGGACTATTTCCTTGTCCGCCCCCAAAGAGAGCAGGGTCTGCCACAGCCTTCTTCTATTCACGCAATCAAATGCGGAGGAGAGGTCCACGAAGGCCAAGAAAATAGTACCAGTGTGGGCAACCGTGTACTTGTTCACTATCAGGAAGAGGTTCAGACATTGCTCTGTAGTTGAGCGGCCGGAACGAAACCCGTATTGGGTGTCTGACAAGATGTTGTTCTCAGCGGCCCAGGTGGATAATCTATCTAACAGGATTCGTCCAACCACTTTGACCACAGAGTCCAACAGGGAGATGGGCCTATAACAGTGTGTGCTCTCTCTATTCCCTTTTTTAAAGACCGGGACAATGGTGGAGGTGGCCCATGAGGCCGGGCAACCCACCCTGACAGCCGCATTGGTAACAGCAGTAAGCACCGGAGCCAATAACTCCAAGTTGGACATGTAATGGTCGGGCAGGATGCCGTCCGGGCCGGGGGCCTTATTTTGTGTCATACCTGCTATTCCACGCCTCACCTCTTCCTCCGAGAAAGTTAGTACGGACCTTTCATTTACTCCCCTACTGGATGATATCTGGATGTGGTACCCCAAACATACCCTCATAATGGCTGATCCAGTCATCCTCTGTGATGTGCGCATCGAGAGCACTAGCGGTCTCTACTCCCGGGATTGGGCTGTTAATTATGCCCCAGAACTTAGTACTGTTCCTATGGGGAATAGGCTCCATTAGCTTCCCCCAAGCCTCCTCCTTCAAGATTTCCATATGTTTTTTAAGGGCCGTTTTATACTGTGTTCTACGGGTTCTAACTAGTCCTTTGTCTCTTGGGAAAGCATGCAGGGCCGCCTTGAGGGACCTAGCCGCACGAGAATATGTTATATCGAACCATTTCGGGGCCCTATCTCGTTGGTTATTCACGGCGGAGATCGTCAATAGGTCAGCGATGGATCAGGAAATAAATTCAAAAGCTTTAACTACTTGTACGTCCGGGTGCCTCTGGGCCACCAAACAGATCTGGATTTCCTCTTGGCATTTGGCTAAGATGGACTCATGAAAATGGCCGTGGGTAATCTGTGCCCATTTTAGCCTCCTGCTCCCATCTGTGCGCTGTAGGGCCCCTCCACCCCTACTCCCCTTCTTAAGACCTAGTGCAAGCCCACTAGTTTTAAGAGCACAAAGTGTTGTGATCGCTGTAAATACTTGCAATAATTGAGAAATCTGATATTAGATGGAATAAAGGGGTGGAAACAAGAATAAAATCAATGAACGAGTCGTTACCATGACCTTTAAAAGTTGGTAAGAACGCGCTCTGAGCAGGGTCCAACTTATCCATCGCAGATTGTAGATCAAAATCACATATTAAGGCGTTAGGAGGGTCTCCCTGCCCGTGATGTTCAAAATGCCCTCCCGGGTAGTGTGGGCAGTCCAAAACCCCTAAACCCTGAACTTTTGGATCCCCACAAGGGTGAACATTAAAATCACCAACCAACACGATGTTAGGGGTGTAACTAGAGGAAGTGCAAAGGCCATCCAGAAATTTTTCCAGCCAAGCTATATTACATGTCTCAGGGAGGGAGGAAACAGCATTATAAAAATTGTAAAGCAACAGACTGGTGGACCCTCATGAGAAGAGCAAGGCCTGCAGGCATTGATTATCAGTGTTCAGTTCTTCAATTCCACTTTCCAGCCTAAGAGATGCATAGACCACAAGTCCCCCCTTGGCTCGATCAGAGCTAGACGGGATTGCAGGGACAAAGAAAGATTTATACCCTTCCAGCAAAAAAGAATTGTCCACAGCCCAAGTCTCCTGCAAGCAAATAATGTCAAATGCCTGGACAAAGCTGCGCCATTCTGGGACTGGGAACTTGCTTGCTAAACCGGCTACATTCCAGGAGATGAGGGAAAGGTATGTTGTATCCCTGGAAAGGAGGCCCGAAATTTCTCGTTCCACTTGGTTTGTATGATCCGGGCATGGAGAAATTGTCACTGGAGGCAGGGATCCGGGTCCTCCAAGTCAAATGCAGTTCTCAAGGAGGCTCAGGGGGGCAAAGGCTTTAAAAGTTGGAACAGGGGACAAGGTCTGGTGCCGCTCGTAGGATGCAGTACTCAAGAGTCTCCTCGGGAACAATGGATTTTGTGATGGTGTCGGAAACATTGGTTTGTAAAAGAAACCAAGGGGAAGGGCTGAAATCGAGGTGGCTGGGCCTGTGGAAGCACGAACATTAGCCGCATGGAGAACTCTCTCTGGTAGATGGGGTTGATTAAAATTCATAATCACACAGTCCTCATCATTGTTCTTTTTTGACCCTCCTATCCAGGCCACTCGTCGTACCATAATAATGTTTCTCTCCACCCTATATCCCAGAGATGTATTGCTATTTAGCCAGTGCAGGACTTTATTTTCGGTGGAGCCTTGCTTCAGCACTGGAACATTTCCCAGGACTACTACGTATGGTGTTGCTTCAGGGGGTAGGTCGATGTAGTTTGGGCCTGCACGCTGGCTACCCAGCTCCTCTATTGCTGGGATAGAAGCCTCACATCCAGAAATTTCCCTCCTTGTGAACATATTACCCCTTGGTTTTCCACGCTCCTTGTCCTCTTTGCCTGTGGATATTTCCTTGAAGGGGGGGCATGCCCTGGGATAAAGGGTAATGGATTGGGAAGCGCTCCTGCACAGAGAATTACTAACTGCACCCACTAGATCACCGTCCATCGATAGTCCCTTCAGGTTGGATTGATCCTGGACCACGTTAACACCATGGCCTAGAGGGACCAATTGGGCAACATCGGCTATATTATTAGCCCTGCTGTTCTGTTGAGACCAAGAGGAAAGTTCCCTCTCAATTATAGTGAGGCGTTGCTTGATGGGTTCCAGTTTAGTATCCAGTCCTTATAAAAGAGTCCCCACACAGGCTTCCAGCATTGCTGCCAACTCGTCTTTCGACTGAACTCCTGTTCCCGGGAGGATTGGAGTTAAAGGATCCACCTTAAGACGTTTTGCCTTGGCCCCCACCATCGTGCATTTGCGTTTAGCCCCAGCACCCACTCCTCTGACAGGTCCCTCCTGAACGTCCTTTCGGGAGACTACTGTTGCCACTTCAGGATAAGTTGCCAACTGGAAATGTCCCGGAAATGTCGTTGACCAGGTCTGTCGTTGACTTTAAGGCAGCATTTGACTGTGTCCCGCGCAACAGGTTATGGGCCAAACCTCAGCAATGGAGAATTCTGCCTAATATCCTGCAAGCAATCAGGCTGCTATATTCAGACACATGGGTCAGGATAAAGATCAGAGATGGTACTCTCCTGTCAAGGGAAGTGAAAACAAGGCTGTGTCTTATTTAATTTATATACTGCAGACCTCTCTGTGGAACTGAATGGGGTGATATCCCACGCCCGAGCTTGGGTGGCCAACAGTTGTCAAACATCCTGTATGCCGATGATCTGCTACTTCTTAGCAACATCAGAATAGGCCTACTGAGGTTACTAAACTGCCTTGGTTCATGTTTACAGGATAATGAACTGGAAGTAAACAATAAAAAAACTAAAATTATCTTGTTTAATTGCCGTATATTAAATAAGCACAAATGGCATCTTAGCGGAAAAACAATTGATGAAGCACCGGCCTACTTGCATCTAGGAGTCAAAATAGATGCAAGAGCTATGTTTGCACCTCAAAGAGAGGTGATTAAGGGAAAGGCGGAGGCACTCAATCATGCTTTAACAACACTGGCAAGATCCATTCAATGTCATACCCTGAAGCCACTGGTAGCAGTAATGAAGGCCAAACTGTTGCCAACTCTTGCATATGGGTCGGAAATAATGAAAGGCACTGAGGCCAGTCTCCTTGATAAAATCATGTTAAGAACCTATAAACAAATCTTCCTGCTACCCAGATTGGCATTGCCCACCCAAGTCAGGTTAGAAGTTTCATTGACGAGGCAGACCTTCGCAAGGCCTGTGGCCCGTGCTGCCATAAACTGCAGTCAGCCGCCGAGGGCACACTGGCCAATCTAGTCTGGTCTGAAATTAATCTTTAGAGGGGGAACGGTGAATAGAAAAAAATCTTTAAAACTGCATTGAGATGCTCGAGCTGGGCAACCTATGGAACACCAGTATATCTGGTCAAGCATTTTGAAGAGCAGTAATTAAATCCATTAAACTGCATAGTTGAACAAATGATAAAGAAAAGGTGTCCAAGCGGTCGCACAGGTTGTTGGTCCTGAAATCTTATGATGCCCCAAGTGAGTCACCCCTCCTGAAAGCCACCTACCACCGGAAGATTAAACAGAGCTTACTGGCACTAAGACTCAGTGATATTCCAACATTAGATTTCCTTCCAAAGTGGAGGGAAGATGGCCAAAGAGGAGGAAACAATGCCGCCTATGTCATCAGGCAGACAAAACCTTGCAGCATGGTTTATGCATCTGTCCCACCCTGGCCATACAGCAAAGAGGTTTGCTGAGAAAAGAATGTAATAACATAGGATTCAGGTCCTGTAGATCAGCACAGATGGAGTCACTGTATCCAAGGAACACAATGCTGAGCATTAGACTGGTATTGTTCCTGGACATTTTTCAATCCCTTGCCAAGGCGGATGCATGGACACAAGTGGGGTAAGATGAAAGGCGAAGAATGCCCCTGACAAGAACCCCTGTATGAACTTAGTTTATGGCAGGCTGCCTGGGACCATGAACTTTTGTTGCTTCCTATCCAATCAGGATGAGTACCAGTTTGACATTACCCTACCCGTCCCTTGGCTATTGCCATCTTTTGTGCAAATTTTGTACATTGCACATATGTATCCATCCCAGGCTCCGACTGGCCATTGTCCCCCTAACTCAAATGTTGTACTGCCTCCTAGCCCAGACCCCCACCGGCAACTTATGGTGATATCATGGAAAGTGGCTGGGTTAAACAGCAAAATGACACTTCCTCACTGGAACGATCTAATTGAGAGTTACGACATCTGCATTTTTCAGGAGACTTGGAGTTTGATTCCCCAATTTAAGTCAGGTTTCATATGTTTTTGTTCATCAGCATCGACAATAGGGAGAGGGCGCCCGGCAGGGGGCTTGATTATTTGGGTGACCATCGCTCTGGGTTGTCTGATTACTCTTCACCCAAGCTCAAGCCCAGATATTTTGGGACTAGGCATTAGGGGACCCAAAGGGGGAGCTCATATTGACTTGTTCAACGTTTATGTGAGAGGGACCAAAGGTGGTAGAACTTCACCCACTATAACCCTGCTGGAAGAAAGCTTAGCCAGATGCTCACCTCATTCCAGAGTGATAGTAGCGGGCGATCTTAACAGCACCTTCAAACCACTTGACAAAGAAGACCTGGTAGGCACTGAGGCTGATGACACCAAATGGGCCGTTGTCTCCTTAAACTTACCTCCAGTCAAAAAATGGACACAGATGGCACTTCACCTTAATGCCCTTAATGTCGAGTTTGGCCTAAGGGCAGTAAATGGCAGAACTCCCTCGGATAGGCAGGGTGCCAACACATACAACAGAGCCAGCTGCCCGTCTCGCATTGACTACATTCTTTTCGATGTCAGGCCCTCGGGAGACCTAGTTGATATGAGCATGGGCAACACCACAGAGAGTGACCATAATCCTGTCTGTTTAAGTATGAACCTTCTGTGGGAAGCTCCATATTACCTCCGACACTCACCAGGGAACTCCTCCCCTCGAACAAATAGCAGATTCTTAAAATGGCAGAAGGTGGCTCTTCAAGACAGTAAGATCCTAGGCATACAGCATGACCTGGCAGTAGGCATATTAGAACTCCAGTCCATGGTTGCCAGTGAAAGTGGATTGGCTGATGCAACTACGGTTCACTACCGTACCTTTGACCGAATTAATGTTCATTTTACAGCCCCTAGATTGAACGGTAAGTCCAATAAGTCGTCAAGAGGCACTCATGGTACACAAAGGACTGCAGACGTGAGGGAACCCTCCTGGCTGCAGCAATCAGGGATAAGAACTGCCCCCTGATCAGAATTGCCAGGAAGCGCAATAAGGCCACCTTGCACTCGGCAAAGACAGCATGGGATGAATCCCGCTGGCAGCAACTTAGGGAAGCAAGCGTAGCAAAGGATGCCAACTTATTTTGGTCTTTAGTCACCTGGGGCAGTAATTCTGGAGCGTCCCCACCACCTAATCACATTTCTGCCCAAGCATGGAACGATCATTTCCGGAAGCTCTACTCAACCCCGGAGGATTTGCCCCTGGTGGAGATGGCTGAGTCTGTTGGACACCACTCGGACAATGAGCTTTTTTCCTTGGGTGAAAATGAGGCCACAATAGGCAGAATAGTACCGTCCAAGGCTGCAGGACCAGACAGCATACCGGGTGACCTATTTCTATCCGATATTCCAAATTGGGCCCGCTACATTCTTCTCCTGGCAAATGCAATAGCTAAAGGCACCCCAGTCCCCGGGTCTTGGAAAGGAGCAGAGGTGGTCCCAATTCATAAAAAGGGAGCCAAAGAGGACCCCTCAAACTACAGGCCCATAAGCCTGATCGATGCCCTCCAAAGGCCTTCAGCAGAGTTTTGCTGCAGAGATCCAGCTGTGGGCAGATGATAATGCCAGATCCAGGCTGGTTTTAGGGCTAGGACGGGGACCATCGATCAGGCATTCCGGCTCCAACTCATCTACTGGAAAGAGGTGGTGATTGGCAAGGGCAGCCTATACCTAGCATTTATCGATCTAAAAACTGCCTTTGATCTCTTCCCTAGGAGTAATTTATGGTTGGCACTTAAAGATATGGGGATCCCACAGTTTATCCTTGACCTTGTAGTTAGGTTGCATGAAGAGGCCTATGCACAGATCAGGTGGGGGTCACAGGGACAGTTGACTGACCGTATTCCTGTCAGCAGGGGTGTTCAACAGGGTTGTGTCTTGGCTCCCACCCTATTCTCCCTCTATATGAATGGAGTGGTTAGTTTCCTGCAAGAAGATCCAGCAGATGCACCAATCCTGGGGGGCGACAAGGTACCGACCCTCTTGTTCGCAGATGACACCCTGTTGGTGTCAAAGACCCCAATGGGGCTGCAGCGACTTTTGAATAGGTTCCAACTTTTCTGCGATACCAGGGGGCTGGTAATTAACACCTTAAAAACAAAATTCATGGCCTTTAACCCCCACAAGTCTTATAGAGGCAGCCCCTTGCTCGGTGGAACCCCCTTAGAAAGAGTTGGTACCTTTGATTATCTTGGTATCCGTCTTTCAGACAATATGCCTTGGAAGCACCACCTAGCAAAGATGCTGATGAGCCATAAAAGGGTAGCGGGATCACTTGGGAAGAACATCGCTCGTCGCATAGTAGACCGGTAGCTCCAGCCCTTCAGGTCTACGAAGCGAAGGCAGTTAGCACAGCATTGTACGGTGCAGAGTTGTGGGGATTTGAGAAGGCCAACGACCTCTGCAGATCTGAGCACAAATTCCTTAGGGATCTAGTGATGCTGCCCAAATATGTTCCCCTCACACCCCTTATGGTTGATATGGGCAGATGATCTATTGGTGATGTAGCAAAGCTTCGGCCGCTGCTCTTCCGGGCTCGCATTAGGCGAACCCTTGAGCTTCTGCCTTATGCGGAAGCCCTATCTGAGGTTATCAGGCTAGACACAAGTAGTAAAGTGGGATGGATTTCCAACGCTAGGAAAATGATGTCAGCCATAGGGCTCCGAGCTCACTGGTACAAGCAGGACCCACCGAGGAAAGAAGAGCTTAAACGTCTTCACTGGGAATGGGTGGACCAACAAGAATCTAGCAAATCAAATTTGGGGAGACTAACTGCAGAATTTTATCTCCACAATCAGGACAGATATTTAGAGCCCTTTTTAGATATAATCCAGGTCCCACGGGACAGGACTTTATATATCCATTTCAGGTTTGGAACACTCCCTGTCTGTGAAACTACAGCTAACTGGCAATCACGTAATCCAACCCCAAAGGACTGTCCATGCTGCAAGGCCCCGGTAGAAAGTGTTGCCCAAGTTATGTTCGCATGCCAGGCATACTCCACGCCGAGGGCGAAGTGGCTAAAACCGATTTGCCGGCAACTGGGTACAGTGGACCATCGCGTTGCCCTGCGTATTCTTAGATCAGACTCCAGACCGCTCTTTGCCTGTAGTGTGGTCAAGTTCCTAAGCCATGCATGGCTTAGAAGACGAAAGATCCAGACAGGAACGCGGCAGTCCCCAGTAGCATGAGGACCACATTCAGCTGATATAGGACTCTTAAGATGGTAACCCATGTCTTATTTATACATCTTGCATGTGCACTTCATTGTTTTTAGTCTCTCCATAATGCTTCCCTAAGAGGGGATTGCAAATTGGGTCCAACTGAACATGCACGGTAAAAGGATGCATCCTAGAGCTTCTCCCTACTTATTTTAGTATGTAATTTATGTATATTTTTATTCTACCATGTTGTATTATCGATAGCCCTATTATTGACTTGCTGAACAGCACGATGTACCCTGGTTACAGCAAGGTATTAGGATGGATTGGTTGTATATACCTGTCTGTAATATGCTTTTGTATGAACTGACTAATTTTATATTCTTCTGTTTAAAATGGTGTTTTTATAGCTTTTATGATGCGAGCTGTCGAAATAAAGCTTATACAACAACATATGTATTTATGCTATTGCGGGCTGCTAGGGACCATGAACTCTTGTTGTTTTCTATCCCATCAGGTTGAGTACCAGTTTGACACGATCTTATCTGTTCCCTTGGCTAAACATCAGCACCTTTTGGGCAAATTTACACATTGCTTAGGCGTCTGCCAGTTTTAGACATCAACGTTGGCACTTTTGCACTTTATGCTAAATTCGTCTATTGAAGCCCTGGCAAATTTTGTATTAATGGTCGCTGTCTAAATGAGAGACTGTATGTACATGACTAATAATCTAATTCCAGATTTTATCTATTTATATGATCTGTTTTGTACATTTTTAATTGCTGTTTATGGTTTTTATTGATTAATAAACTAGTTTACTACTACTACTCCTACTACTACTAGTTTGTATTCATTTTGTTGATAGAAAGTACTTCCTATAAGTTAATTGTAGTGTTTTTTCAGTTATGTCCTTTTATGGTGAACACTAATTAATGTTTGTGTTATAATATGTACTTAGACAATTTTGCTATGTTGCTTTTATCATATATATATATATATATATATAGATATATTCACTGAAAAAACCATAGGTTTTAGGGACAGTTATAGTTAGTTGGACATTTCACTCGTACAAAGCCCGTGAAATTCCCCTGTTATAGTTAGTTCAGCTAACTATAACTCGCGCCCCGCAATGCACTGCTGATGACGTCACATATTACATCACTCATGACATGGTCAGTGACATCACTGATGACATCACTGATGACATCTCAAATGACATCACTGATGACATCATCCAGTGACTGTGTGTTTCTATAAAGTTTAAATATTTTTTATATATATAGGGAAAGGCGTATTGAAGAATGAGTGGGTGTATAAGTGTCTGTATGGATGATTTAGTAGGTGCGTGACTAATTCTATAAGTGAGTGATTAAAGGTGTCTTACTGAATGCATGGGTTACTGACTAAACTGTGTCAATGTCTGTATCCGTCTGTCTGTTGCTGTGTAAGTGGCTGCATGGGTTTGTGAATAGCTACATGAGTGTCTATAAGAGTTATAGATTTGTTGTCTGAGTATCTGTATGGGTGCCTGAGTGTTTGTGGGGATGGGGTGTGTGCGACTGTGCATAGATGTGTGAGTGGGTGATTCACTGGGTGGATGGTTTCAAGAGTGCATCTGTGATAGACTGTATGGGTGGGTAAGTGTGTGTAAGAGTGTGTTAGTGAGTGAATGTATGTCCCAGTGGTACATGTGTGAGTAACTACATATGTGAAAGGTAGTATATATGTGTGTTAGAGTATTTAAAAGGCTATACGTCAGAGTGTGTGATTGTGAGAGTGGCTGTATGAATTTGTGTGTGCTTGTATCAGTTATTGTATAAGAACGTAAGAATGTGCTAGTATATTTGTATGAGTAACTGACCTGGTGTGTGTATAACTGTATAGGTGAGTAAATGGGTGTGTGATTAATTTTTTGCATGACTGACTAGGTGTGTGAGTACCTCGATGGATGAGTGGCGGTGTGTGAGTGTTTATATAGGTGTATGAGTGCATATGATAGTCCTGTACTGAGTGACTGTAAGTATGAGTGACTGTACAGGTGAGTGAGTGGATGTGTGTGTAGACCTAAGAATCAGTGAGTGGGTATGTAGTTTTGGTGTTGGAGTGTCTATGGTTTTGAGAATGGCAGTCTGTAACTTAGAGTGGGTGTATCAAAAGTTATATTAGGGTGTGAGAAGATGCATGAAAATATCACATGAATGATGTCATTTGAGATGTCATCAGTGATGTCATCAGTGATGTCACTGACCATGTCATGAGTGATGTAATATGTGACGTCATCAGCAGTGCATTGTGGGGCGCGAGTTATAGTTAGCTGAACTAACTATAACAGGGGAATTTCACGGGTTTTGTACGAGTGAAATGTCCAACTAACTATAACTGTCCCTAAAACCTATGGTTTTCTCAGTGAATTTCAAAGGTTTTTTAAATGCTAATTTCTAACTATAACGTGTCTGAAACCTATGGTTTTTTCAGTGAATTTCAAAGGTTTTTCAAAAGCTAATATTTAAGTGTCATAATAGTTATAGTTATGTTTCTTGTACTGAATTTCTTTAGTTTTTTATATTTATTTGTAAATATATTATTTATTAAACAATATTGTATATTTTTGTGTATTTTGCAAAAAAAAAAATTAATAAATTAAAAAGTAAAATATAGTATAATTTTTTCTGTTATACTTTTATTTTAAGATATTTGTATTGTTTAATTTTTTAAAAAATGTTTTTTGGAATCGCGCACCGAAAGCGTACCGAACGCGGTGCATACGCGTACCCCAGCCACCTATTTAAGGAAGTCGTAAAGGATCCGCGTATGGTATGCGACGGGTGCGTGTTTCTAGACCCGTAACATACGTATATTGCGTGTGTACGCGTTTCCTAAGCGACCGGTACGCGATTCCTGCTCCGGCTTATACGCGACACATACGAATTACCATACACGACGCTTGCGCGGTGGCAGGCCCCGCGTGACGTCAAATACATGCCCGGGCGCGCTGGGTGCGCGACTCCTTATTTCTCCGTAAAATTTTTGATAGCTCCTACCACTAATTTATATTCTCCCCGGGGACCCCATCCCCCGGGGCCTATTCATAATAATGGAGACCGTGAGGGGAGCCCCAATGCCCCCACGGTCCCGCCGGCTCCCCGCGTCCTTCGAGAGCCGGCATTGCTTTTCCACATGGGGAGCTGCTGACATGCAGCTCCCCGTGTGGAAAAGCAATTTGCTTTAGATATTGGAAGAGAGAGCAGGGTTCCTGCTCTCTCTTCCAAAATCCAAGCAGTTTGCAATGACAGGACGGGAGCCGCGAGGCTCCCGTCCTGTCATTGCAAACAGCAGTGTCCCGGGGTAGGCACCCGGGACACTGCAGGAGCCAGCCCTGGGGGTGGCGGTCCCCAGGGCCATCAAGGGCTCCAGGAGGGGGCCGCGCGGCCCCCTCCCTTAAATTGCACAGCCCCGGGGAGGTGGTGGTCCCTGGGCTTCGGGGTCCAAAACGGACCCCCATTTTAAATTTTTAGTGCCCCGGGAGGTAGCGGTCCTCGGGCGTGTGGGGGCTCAAGCCCTCCCACACAGGAATTTTTTTTTTTTTTAAAAGAAGCCCTGGGGAGGTGGTGGTCCTCGGGGCTGCGGGAGGGCCGAGTGCCCTCCCGCACCATTTTAAAATGAAAGCCCCGGGGGTGGTGGTCCCTGGGCTTGGGGGCCCTTTGAGGCCCCCATACATAAATTTAACCCCCACCATGCCCCCGGGACTTGGGCCACCCGGGGCAAAATACAATCGAAGCACGGGAGAGCGCTTCGATTTTTTTATTTATCGGCAGGATCCGCGCACCCTGAGCGCATCCTGCCGATTTTTAAAAAAAAAAAATGCTTTTTTCTGCCCAGGGGGTCCTTATGGGACCCCCTGAGCAGACCTAGGGGGTCAGGGTGTTTCTACCCTGCCCCCTTTGTGCGCTTTGCGCACTTGTTTCTGTCCCTCGGTTCTACCGAGGGACAAAATGGCTGCCAACATTTCCTGAATCGGAATGTTGACAGCCAGCTGACAGCCAATTAACATGCAGCTCGTGATCGGGATGGTGCGCGCAGGGTGCGCTCAGGGTGCGCGGATCCTCCGTGCCCATAGATATATGTACTTTTACTTTTGATTTTCTCAGCAACTACTAAACGGATTTACACCATTTAACAAAAGGGTTCTTTCTGAACTAAGAACTACCTCTTTGCCAAATTTGGTGTAATTCCGTTCAGCAGTTCGGGCTGTAGCCGTGTCTAAAGTTTCCTATGGAAAAATGAATGGGAAAACGCGTTTTGGGAGCCCCTTTTTCTCGGCCCCCGCTTGACGAATCACCCCGAGACTTTCAGGGTAGGAGCGGACCGGAGCTCCCACAAAGTTTGAAAATTTTGCGAAGATACGTCAACCGGCAAGAGAGTTATTTCAAATAGAATGTCGCAGATTTCCTATGGAAAATAGGTTCTAACTATAACTATCTACTGGCGACCGCCAGTAGATAATATATATATATATATATATATATATATATATATATATATATATATATATATATATATATATATATATATATATATATATATATATATATGTATATATATATATATATATATATATATATATATATATATTACCTACTGGCGGTCGCCAGTAGGTAGTTATAGTTAGGACCTATTTTCCATAGGAAATTCACAAATTTCTATTTCCAATAACTTTGGCGCTGGTTGATGAATCTTCACAAAATTTTCAAAACTCGTGGGGCGCTCCGGTCTGCTCCTATCCTGAAAGTTTCGGGGAGATTCGGCAAGCGGGGGCCGAGAAAAATGGGGGGTCCCAAAACGTGTTTTCCCCATGCAATTTTCCATAGGAAACTTTAGACACGGCTGCAGCCCGAACTGCTGAACGGAATTACACCAAATTTAGCAAAGAGGTAGTTCTTGGTTCAGAAAGAACCCTTTTTGTTAAATGGTATAAATCCGTTCAGTAGTTCCTGAGAAATTTGAAAAAGAAAACATATCGATATCTGGGAGGAGCCTAACCACACATGTCATCGTGAGATCTGATTGGCTGTCAGCACTTCATCCTGGAATTGCTGGCAGCCATCTTGGGACCAATATAAATGATAGTACCCCATTGAAATGCATTGTAGTGAATCGAAGATTTTGAGGGTTACCAAAAGGAGAACTATAAAGGGTAATAACAGACTTTAGTTACATTAGAATTCATTTGTTGATGGTACCATACTAATTTCAGGAATTGTGGTGTGTTCTAAGGTGATTTTACCCTGTGAAAAACCTTCTGCTGGGATATCATGAGTCATGTTTGAGAGAAAACTATTTTCACATGCTTGTCCCATACAGTTTTGGAAGGTGCTCCAGAAGCTAAAATGAGAGCATATTTTCTGTAAATTCACATTATCTTTCTCAGTCATGTGAGAATGAAGTCTGACATTCTCAGTAGAACATGTACATCCAACAAGGGCAGAGACTGTCAGTTGATTCCTTTGTGTTCTACTGCAGCTTCCCAGAGTGTTCTAAAGAACAACTAGAGTGCTAACAGCCTTACTTATGACAAAAGTATGGCACACCTGAAGCCATCTTGATTGGAATAAACTGGTAACACTTAAAACATTTAATTTAAAAAGGAACAAAATGATGGGGTTCATTTTGTCATAGAAATTATGGTTAGTGCTGTAGAAAGAAAAATTAGGACATGTTTCAAGTGTGATCTCAAATATCTTCCTGTTATATTTCAACAGGAGCAGCCTGTCAGTTGATGCCTTTGTGTTCTACTGCAGCTTCCCAGAGTGTTCTAAAGAACAACTAGAGCGCTAACAGTCTTACTTATGACAAAATTATGGCACACCTGAAGCCATCTTGATTGGAATAAACTGGTAACTCTTAAAACATTTAATTTAAAAAGGAACAAAATGAGGGGGTTCATTTTGTCATAGAAATTATGGTTAGTGCTGTAGAAAGAAAAATTAGGACATGTTTTAAGTGAGATCTCAAATATCTTCCTGTTATATTTCAACAGGAGCAGCCTGTCAGTTGATGCCTTTGTGTTCTCCTGCAGCTTC
Source organism: Calotriton arnoldi (assembly GCA_963921515.1). Classification (NCBI taxonomy): domain Eukaryota; kingdom Metazoa; phylum Chordata; class Amphibia; order Caudata; family Salamandridae; genus Calotriton; species Calotriton arnoldi. The sequence goes on along the minus strand of CAWUFW010009422.1, from coordinate 507,754 downwards.
CCAGAGTGTTCTAAAGAACAACTAGAGCGCTAACAGTCTTACTTATGACAAACGTATGGCACACCTGAAGCCATCTTGATTGGAATAAACTGGTAACACTTAAAACATTTAATTTAAAAGGAACAAAATGAGGGGGTTCATTTTGCCATAGAAATTATGGTTAGTGCTGTAGAAAGAAAAATTAGGACATGTTTTAAGTGAGATCTCAAATATCTTCCTGTTATATTTCAACAGGAGCAGCCTGTCAGTTGATGCCTTTGTGTTCTACTGCAGCTTCCCAGAGTGTTCTAAAGAACAACTAGAGTGCTAACAGCCTTACTTATGACAAAAGTATGGTACACCTGAAGCCATCTTGATTGGAATAAACTGGTAACACTTAAAACATTTAATTTAAAAAGGAACAATATGATGGGGTTCATTTTGTCATAGAAATTATGGTTAGTGCTGTAGAAAGAAAAATTAGGACATGTTTCAAGTGTGATCTCAAATATCTTCCTGTTTTATATTTCAACAGGAGCAGCCTGTCAGTTGATGCCTTTGTGTTCTACTGCAGCTTCCCAGAGTGTTCTAAAGAACAACTAGAGTGCTAACAGACTTACTTATGACAAAAGTATGGCACACCTGAAGCCATCTTGATTGGAATAAACTGGTAACACTTAAAACATTTAATTTAAAAAGGAACAAAATGATGGGGTTCATTTTGTCATAGAAATTATGGTTAGTGCTGTAGAAAGAAAAATTAGGACATGTTTCAAGTGTGATCTCAAATATCTTCCTGTTTTATATTTCATCAGGAGCAGCCTGTCAGTTGATGCCTTTGTGTTCTACTGCAGCTTCCCAGAGTGTTCTAAAGAACAATTAGAGCGCTAACAGTCTTACTTATGACAAAATTATGGCACACCTGAAGCCATCTTGATTGGAATAAACTGGTAACTCTTAAAACATTTAATTAAAAAAGGAACAAAATGAGGGGTTCATTTTGTCATAGAAATTATGGTTAGTGCTGTAGAAAGAAAAATTAGGACATGTTTTAAGTGAGATCTCAAATATCTTCCTGTTATATTTCAACAGGAGCAGCCTGTCAGTTGATGCCTTTGTGTTCTACTGCAGCTTCCCAGAGTGTTCTAAAGAACAACTAGACCGCTAACAGTCTTACTTATGACAAAAGTATGGCACACCTGAAGCCATCTTGATTGGAATAAACTGGTAACACTTAAAACATTTAATTTAAAAAGGAACAAAATGAGGGGGTTCATTTTGCCATAGAAATTATGGTTAGTGCTGCAGAAAGAAAATTTAGGGCATGTTTTAAGTAAGATCTCAAATCCTCTTCTATTTCATTAGAAAATTCTGACATGCAGACTGAAACAATCACTTTCAATACCAGCAGTAGACTTCCAGTTAACTCCTGGTGAGCAGTAGCTTTACTACAGTGATCTAATGAGCAACTAGAGTGCTAACATTCTGAATTTATGGCAAATGTGTGACACATCTGAATGCCTTCTTGATGGAATCAAAGTAAAAACTGAAAGCATTTCCTACTGAGGAGACTGCAGTAAATGACGAAATTAGGAAACTTCATAACAAATAAGTCTCCCAAGATGGCCACCAGAGAAAAAAAGAGCCCAAATGTAGCACAAATATCACCCAGATGTAGCCCACATATAGACCAATGACAGAAGTGTGCAAAACACTTTTTATTTTTATTTTTTCTGCAGTTTTATATAGTGCAAACTGGTCAGGTATTGGAGCGTTACATCTTACTTGGACCCCTTATTGCGTATTTTGCACAAAGTACATGAGATTGATCTTGCGAAACATTGAACTCTACGATTCTGTTAACCTGAAGTTGCTCTGAACCGGGCTTTGTAACATCCGTTTTTACCTACTGGTTTTAATTAATTCTCACTGTATTGTATTAGGAAAGAGGATTTACTGTTTTTATGTACACTTTTATGATCTATGTTTCTAAATCAGATCAAATAAAGTTTAATGAATTCTATGGCAGGACGGAGGCGAGGATTATGCATATCTTTCCTCACTTTATTTGCATAGCTGTTCAAAGAAAACGTAACACAACAATCATTAAACAAAAGACTACACAACCCATGAACCATTAGGGGGGTAGTCTCCAAAGCAACTATAGTCCAATCATATCACAGTCCATCGTATATAATATCGTGACGTCCCTTCCGCTTCCTCTTTCTTCACTGCTCATCAGTTAAGTGCATTCCTTACATTCTTGGCTTAATCTGACGTTGTTGCTGTTTGTATAGCGGTTTCTGGTGCACGTTATTAGCATTATTGCCTTGGTATTGTTTCATATTCCCTGCGCAGCAGGCTCTTGCCCGAGCGCGTTCTCCCCCTCGCAGTTTCTCCCGCTGTGTGCTCTGCGCGTGGTGAGATCCTGTCATGCGCGTCTGTTCCGAGCGAGGCAGCTCCGTCGAGCGCTCCCGCTGGTCTTTACGCACGTTTGGGAATCCGGTCACTCCTTTAGTGTCCGCTTGATTCCCGACCAACCCTCGCCTAATTTTGACACCGCTACGCGGTGATTTCCCCACACGGCCACGTTAGTGACCAGCGCCACCTGGTGGTGGTAATTGGTATTGCGCCTCAGTCTATTCTTATAACAGCTTCGGGAAAGCCCAGCTGTTGGAGCCCCGAGCGAGGGGCTGCCTTAAGGATTTTAAGGGCATTTGTTCTGTGCTCACACCCTCTGCTATCATGTCTTCTCCAGAAGACCATTTTTACTCCTCCTACCAGGAAGTGGAGGAGGAATGGCCCCCCAACTTCTCCCTCCAGCAGTGGACCAAGCCCTCTCTTTGGCTATTTCTAGGGCGCTGGCTCCTCTTAGGGATCACGTTGATAAGCTGGCAAAAAGCATCCCTGGGGTTTTCAGTGACCCAGATCTGGTGGTGGCGGGTCCCAGTAGCTCCCAGATGGGGAATAAAAGGGCCTTTAAGCATAACGTGGGGCACTTGGAAGGATTTGATAAACTTACGGAGACCTTCCTCAAGAGTGCGCGAACGCTAAAACATGCACCCTGCCGGGAGGAGGAGGGGCCCGGAGAAAATTGCGACACTGTCACCACTATTGTAGACCCCGACGGCGGGTTTCCTTAGAGGGAGAGGGTGTATCGGAGGACGATTTCTCCTCCGATGAGGATAAGGACTCGGGCGTCCCTGGCGTCCAGAGTCCCACTCCTCTCAGTCCCCGGTTGGGGACGGGGTCCACTCGGACATGTTCGAGCCTACCCAAATTTATCATCCTAAGTCGGCGGAGTGGACACCTGACGCCAAAGTGGCAGAGTATGTGGTGGGGAGAATCCATCAACCCCTTGAAAGGGAGGTCAGGAATAGGATGAGGGGAGAATGCCCCAGGCCCTCACTGAAGGGGAAGGTGGCACACACGCCTGAAATTGATGAGAAACTATGTACCTTTTTCTCCAAGTATATGAGGGATCCCAAGAAAGGGATTGATAGGTCTTGGACGTGGTAGGGCCCTTGACCCAAATTATTCAATTGACGGAGCGTTCCAAAGAGTCAGGATCCCCTTTGTCCACGGATATTGTGGCTGGTTGGGCGCACTACCCTAAACCCTAAAACACTACCCCCTCCACTACCCAAACACCACTGCACTACCCTAAACCCTAAAACACTACCCCAGCACGACACCCTACACTACCCAAACATAACTGCACTACCCTAAACCCTAAAACACTACCACCAGTATGACTCCCTACACTACACAAACACTACTGCACTACCCTAAACCCTAAAACACTATCCCCTCCACTACCCAAACACCACTGCACTACCCTAAACCCTAAAACACTACCCCCAGCACGACCCCCTACACTACACAAACACCACTGCTTTACCCTAAACCCTAAATCTACCCCCAGCATGACCCCCTACACTATACAAACACCACTGCACTACTCTAAACCCTAAAACACTACCCCCAGCATGACCCGCCTTCACTACCTAAATACAACTGCACTACCCTAAACCCTAAAACACTACCCCCAGCACGACCCCCTTCACTACCCAAACACAACTGCACTACACTAAACCCAAAAACACTACCCCCAGCACGACCCCCTACACAACCCAAAAACCACTGCATGACCCTAAACCCTAAAACACGACCCCCTACACTACACAAACACCACTGCACTACCCTAAACCCTAAAACACTAGAACCCAGCACGACCCCTATAGTACACAAACACCACTGCACTACCCTAAACCCTAAAACACTACCCCCTACACTACACAAACACCACTGCACTACCCTAAACCCTAAAACACTACCCCCAGCACGACCCCCTACACTACACAAACACCACTGCACTACCGTAAACCCAAAACACTACCCCAGCACTACCCCTACACTACCCAAACATCACTGCACTACCCTAAACCCTAAAACACTACCCCCAGCATGACCCCCTACACTACACAAACACCACTGCACTACCCTAAACCCTAAAACACTACCCCCAGCACGACCCCCTACACTACCCAAACACCACTGCACTACCCTAAACCCTAAAACACTACCCCCAGCACGACTCCCTACACTTCACAAACACCACTGGACTACCCTAAACCCTAAAACACTACCCCCAGCACGACTCCCTACACTACCCAAACACCACTGCACTACACTAAACCCTAAATCTACCCCCAGCATGACCTCCCACACTACACAAACACCACTGCACTACCCTAAACCCTAAAACACTACCCCCAGCATGACCTCCTACACTACCCAATCACCACTGCACTCCCTAAACCCTAAAACACTAGCCCCAGCATGACCCCCTACACTACCCAAACACCACTGCACTACCCTATACCCTAAAACACGACCCCCTATACTACACAAACACGACTGCACTACCCTAAACCCTAAAACACTACCCACAGCGTGACCCCTACACTACACAAACACCACTGCACTACCCTAAACCCTAAAACACTACCCCTACACTACACAAACACCACTGCACTACCCTAAACCCTGAAAAACACTACCCCCAGCATGTCCCCTACACTACACAAACACCACTGCACTACCCTAAACCCCCTACACTATACAAACACCACTGCATTACTCTAAACCCTAAAACACTACCCCCAGCACGACCCCCTCACAACACAAACACCACTGCACTACCCTAAACCCTAAATCTACCCCCAGCACGACCCCCTACACTACCCAAACACCACTGCCATACCCTAAACCCTAAAACACTACCCCCAGCATGAACCCCTACACTACCCAAACACCACTGCACTACCCTAAACCCTAAAACACTACCCCCAGCACTACCCCCTACACTACACAAACACCACTGCACTACCCTATACCCTAAAACACTACCCCAGCACTACCCCCTACACTACACAAACACCACTGCACTAACATAAACCCTAAACACTACCCCCAGCACAACCCCCTACACTACACAAACACCACTGCACTACCCTAAACCCTAAAACACTACCCCCGGCACGACTCCCTACCTTACCCAAACACCACTGCACTACCATAAACCCTAAATCTACCCCAGCACGACCCCCTACACTACACAAACACCACTGCACTACCCTAAAACACTTCCCCAGCACGTCCCCCTACACTACCCATACACCACTGCACTACCCTAAACCCTAAAACACTACCCCCAGCACGACCCCCTACACTACTGCACTACCCTAAACCCTAAAACACTACCCCCAGCACGACCCCTACACTACCCAAACACCACTGCACTACCCTAAACCCTAGAAATGAAACCCCCATCCCCCTTACCTCTCACTCCTCATGGTTCCTGCTTCACGTCGTCTCTGAGGGGTGGTGCACGTCGTTGTGAGGAAACGGAACAGCCTCTGTTTCCTTACAACTACATGGATCGTCTACATGTTTTTTAGAACGCATGGTCATTTACCATACATACCTTTACAACAAAATTCATTGTAAAGGTATGCGTGGTAAATGACCATGCGTTCTAAAAAATATGCGTAGTAATGACTTCGTGATGTACAACGCATGCGTGGTAATGCATGCGTTGTAATGGTATCGCAAAGTAAAAAAGTCGTTGTAACGGCTGTTTACCGATCGAAGCTGGCCCCTGTTCTTCAGTGAGACGTTTATTTGATTAATTAGGAGGAAGGAATGTGTTTTTTTTACCGAAAAGTGCATTCCCGGCTGATGTATTGTGAAAGTGTCTGTGTGGCCTGGTTTCACTTCCGGTGAGAGAGTGGAAGAGTCTGTTTGGATCTAAAGGAGTTCTGTTGTTGGATGGGGCCGGCGCGACATGTCATCAGAAAACATAGCTAATGGAAAGCGTGCTCCCTGAAGTGTGGAGCAGTGCCATGAGAGGTCAACGAGTGTGCGATCCACGGCAGTATGACCGTACCGCGTGACCCATGTGCCGCCTCCAGGGTATGGGAGGCAGAAGCGGCATCGCAGGTCCTCTTGAAGACCGTTGTAGCACTAATTCTACATTTTGGTACTAGGGCATTTTAACTTCGTTGTTCCTGCCAGATACAAAGAGAAGATCCTGTGTTATTCAGTGCCCTTGTTACCTTTTTTGTGGGTTGTGGTGCTTGTCACTTTGCTGCCCCGCCGGTGCACACGACTGGGCACCCCACCTCATGTGCCATCTGCAGGGCCTCTGCCCTCGGATCACTGGTTTCGGTTTCTGGAGTGGCAACATAAACAGTTGCTCCCAAAGGACTAGCCTGAACACTTAGGTGAATATCCCCTGCACCAGCATTCCACGGAAATTCTTTCCTAGCTCTCCCACGTCAACGAGGACGTCATAATAGCACGGCTCCGCTCGCGACACCGTATGACGTCATCAGAGCCATAAGAGGACCTCGTCGGCGTGCTGACATCAGTTCCACCCATTTTTTCTGTGCCACCGAGGCAAACAGGGGACTGAGACATTTTCACATGTATACATAGTATAATAAATATATATATATTCACTGAAAAAACCATAGGTTTCAGGCATGTTATAGTTAGAAATTAGCATTTAAAAAACCTTAGAAATTCACAGAAAAAACCATAGGTTTCAGGCACGTTATAGTTAGAAATTAGCATTTAAAAAACCTTAGAAATTCACTGAAAAAACCATAGGTTTCAGGGGCGTTATAGTTAGTTGGACATTTCACTCGTACAAAACCATAGAAATTCCCCCGTTATAGTTAGTTCAGCTAACTATAACTCGCGCGCCCGCAATGCACTGCTGATGACGTCACATATTACATCACTCATGACATGGTCAGTGACATCACTCATGACATCACTGATGACATCTCAAATGACATCACTGATGACATCACTGATGACATCATCCAGTCAATGTGTGTTTTTCTGAAAATTAAATATGTTTTATATATGTATATCTCAAGGTCGATGGAAGAATAAATGGGTATATAAGTGTCTAAATGGATGATTTTTTTTGTAAAATTGATTGTATAACTGACTAAGTGTATCTTAGTGAATACATGGGTTAGTGAGTAATGTTTAAATATGAAAATATCTGTATCAGTCTCTCACTTTGTGTATAAGTGGCTGCATGGGTTGGTGAGTAGCTACATGAGTGTCTATATGGGTTATTAGTTGGTTTTTTGAGTATCAGTATGAGTGTCTGAGTGTCTGTATGGTACGGTGGGGGTATTACTTAGTGCATAGATGCATGAATGAGTGACTCACTGTTTGTATGTGTTGAAGACAGCATGTGTGCAGGACTGTTTAGGTGGATGAGTATGTGTATGGGTGTGTTAGTGAGTGAATGACTGTCTCAATAGTGTCTTTATGAGTAACTACATATGTTTTAAACTAGTATATGTGAGTATTGCTGTATATAAGTGAGTATATGTGAGAGTGAGAGATTGGAAGAGTTCCTGTACAAATAAGTAGGTGTTTCTATAAGTGATTGTTTAAGAGAGTAAGTATGTGTAAGTTTCTGTAGAAGTAAGTGTGGTAGTGTGTGTATAACTGTATATGCAAGTAAATGGATGTTTGATACTTTGTTTGCATGTGTGACTATGTGTGTGAGTAACTCTATGGATGAGTGGTGGTGTGTAACAGGATGTATAGGTGTATGAGTACATATGATGAGTGAGTACATGTATGAGTGACTATAGGGAATGTTGGTGAATGAGTGAATGTGTGTGTAGATCTTGGAATTACTGAATAGGTGTGTTGTAACTGGTATTGGTATGTCCATTGTTTTGAAAATGTTAGTTTGTATTTTTGAGTGTATGTATCAAAGGTTATATTAGGGTGAGAGGAGGTCTGCCACTCTATCACAAGGATGATGTCATCAGTGATGTCATCAGTGATGTCATTTGAGATGTCATCAGTGATGTCATGAGTGATGTCACTGACCATGTCATGAGTGATGTAATATGTGACGTCATCAGCAGTGCATTGCGGGCGCGCGAGTTATAGTTAGCTGAACTAACTATAACGGGGGAATTTCTATGGTTTTGTACGAGTGAAATGTCCAACTAACTATAACGCCCCTGAAACCTATGGTTTTTTCAGTGAATATATATATATATATATATATATATATATATTTCTCATCAATTGAAAAATACGTAGCACTCTCCTTGGGTTATTCAACTGTTTATTCATTCCATCACTCTCCTCCTCCTACACGTTTCGACCATCACGGTCGTGATCAAGACCGTGATGGTCGAAACGCGTAGGAGGAGGAGAGTGAAGGAATGAATAAACAGTTGAATAACCCAAGGAGAGTGCCACGTATTTTTTCAATTGGTGAGAAGTATTTTGCAAGATTTGTCCTTTCTCGGCGTGAGCACCAGCTGATCTGTGCGCCCCCTGCCGAGGACTGCTTTGTTGGACTGTATATATATATATATATATATATATATATATATATATATATATATATATATATATTATCTACTGGTGGTCGCCAGTAGATAGTTATAGTTAGGACCTATTTTCCATAGGAAATCCGCAACATTCTATTCCCAATAACTTTAGCGCCGGTTGACGAATCTTCATGAAATTTTCAAAACTCGTGGGGCGCTCTGGTCCGCTCCTATCCTGAAAGTCTCGGGGTGATTCGTCAAGTGGGGGCCGAGAAAAAAGGGGGGTCCCAAAACATGTTTTCCCCATGCAATTTTCCATAGGAACCTTTAGTCGCAGCTACAGCCCGAACTGCTGAACGGAATTACACCAAATTTGGCAAAAAGGTAGCCCTTGGTTCAGAGTCGGGCCTTTTGGTTAAATGGTGTAAATCCGTTCAGTAGTTCCTGAGAAAATCAAAAGTAAAACCACATATATATCTATGGCCGCGGATGGTCCGCGCACCCTGAGCGCACCTTCCCGATCACGAGCTGTATGCTAATTGGCTGTCAACACTCCAAACCAGGAAGTGTTGGCAGCCATCTTGTTCCTCGGTAGAACCGAGGCACAAGGAACAAGTGCGCAAAACGCAAAAAGGGGGCAGGGTAGAAACACCCTGACCCCCTAGGCCTGCTTAGGGGGTCCCACAAGGACCCCCAGGGCCAAAAAAAGCATTTACTTTCTCTTAAAAAAATCAGCAAGATGCGCTTAGGATGCGCGGATCCCGCAGTGAAAAAAAAAAAACGAAGCGCTGGCTCCCGCGCTTCGTTGTTATTTGGCCCCCGGGTGGGCCAAGTCCCGGAGGCATGCGGGGGTTAATAAAAAAATGGTTTGGGGGGCCTCTAAGGTAGTTATAGTTACAACCTAGTTTCCATAGGAAAACCATTTTTTGATTTGCTAATAAGTTTGGCGTTGTTTGACGAATCTTTATGAAATTTTGCAAAAAGTTGCACTTTTTAGGTTAGCTCCTATCTTGAAAGTTTGGGGGTGATTTTTCAAGCGGGGCTGAGAAAAAGGGGGTCCCAAAACGCGTTTTCTCCATGTTAATTTCCATAGGAAATTTTACTGACGAAGCTACAGCCCGAACTACTGAACGGAATTACCTCAAATTTGGCAGAAAGGTAGAGCTTGGTTCAGAAAGTGACCTTTTTTTAAATGGGGTAAATCCGTTCAGTAGTTTTTGAGAAATACAAAAATAAGAGTTAAAAATCAATTTCCCATAGGAAACTTTGTGCAAGGCTACAGCCGAAACTACTGAACGGAATTACCCCAAATTTGGCAAAAATGTAGTGCTTGGCTCAGAAAGCGACCTTTTGTAAAATGGTGTAAATCCGTTCAGTGGTTGCTGAGAAATAAGAAAAATAAAAGTTTCGATATCTGGGCAGAGCCTAAGTCCCGTGCACGAGCTTCACTGTGATTGGCTGCGAACACTCAAACCAGGAAGTGTTGGCAGCCATCTTGTGGCTCGGTAGAAGCGAGTCACTAGAAAACAGAGAAGCAAAGGTATAAAACAAGAGAAGGGGGCAGGGTAGAAACACCATGACCCCCTAGGCCTGCTCAAGGGGTCCCAGAAGGACCCAAGGGCCAAAAAAAGCATTTTTGATTAAAAAAAACAAATCGGCGCAATTCGCGCTGCGGTCGCGGGTTCCCGCTTTTTATTTTAATTAGGTCCCCGGGTGGGCTAGGTCCCGCGGGCATTTCTTAAAAAATAATAGCTGGGGGTCGCTGGCCTGCGGGGGCCCGCTGGGGTCCCCGCAGCCCCGGGGCTTCACTCATGTTGGGAGGGGGGTTGCGCGGCCCCTCTCCTGGAGCCATCCATGTGCTTATAACTTTGGCGTCATTTGACGAATCTTTACGAAATTTTCAAAAGTTTCTCTTTTGATCAGCTCCTATCTTGAAAGTTTGGGGGTGTTTGGTCAAGGGGGCTGAGAAAAAAGGGGAGTCCCAAAATGTGTTTTCTCAATGCATTTTCCATAGGAAACTTTAGACAAGGCTACAGGTCAAACTGCTGAATGGAATTACGCCAAATATGTGAGGGAGAAAGGTTGTGGTCGAGAAAGAGCGCTTTTGTTGAAATGGTGTAAATCCGTTCAGTAGTTTTTGAGAAATATCAAATTTTACAGATATTGATATTTGAAAATTCTGACATCTGATTGGCTGAGGGTTACGAGCACGAGCTCGCGGCTCATTGGCTGTGAACGGTTGAAACTAGGAAGTGTTGGCAGCCATTTTGTGACTTAGTCCATAGGCTCGCATCTCTCCGTGTAGAAGCCATCGGGTGTGTAGTTTTACCTCTGCGAGGCAACACTGGCATCTGTGTCTGTGTAAGGTCGCGGCTATGCCTTTAGAAGTCAGTCCGTTGGCTCGGAGCTCTGTGAGTCAGTCTGTTGGCACGACCCTCTACACAACCCAAACACCACTGCACTACGTAACTAAACACTAAACCACTACTGCCAGCACGACCCCCTACACTACAGAAACGCCACTGCACTACCTTAAACCCTAAAACACTATCCCCAGCATGACCCCCTACACTACAGAAACACCACTGCACTACCCTAAACCCTAAAACATTACCCCAGCATGACCCTCTACACTACCCAAATACCACTGCACTACCCTAAACCCTAAAACACTACTCACAGCAGGACCCCCTACACTACGTAAAGACCACTGCCCTACCCTAAACCCTAAATGTACCCCCAGCACCACCCTCTACTCTACACAAACACCACTGCACTACCGTAAACCCTAAAACACTACCCACAGCAGGACCCCCTACACTACACAAACACCACTGCACTACCCTAAACCATAAAACACTATCAGTCCATTGGCTCACAGCTCTGCGTTTGCGAGCCGATGGCCCGTAGCTCTCTCTGTACGAGCCGAGCCCACGGGCCTTAGCTCTCCCTTTGCGAGGCTGCCCGACGGCCCGCAGGTCTCCCTGTGCTAGCCGGATCGCAGTTGTCAGTCTGCGAACCGATATTGGGAATATAAGGCGGCTCTAAAAAGAGCTTTTGTGTTTATTAGTTGGAGCTACATATAAGTGCGGATGCACAGCTTCAGGTTATTCAGAAAAACTCTATTTCCCTGATCTGTGAAGTGTACTCCATCACTTCTGTAGATATCAGCCATATCATAACGTATGTTGTTGTTGTAGATCGGCCCCATTCTATGGTCTCTGAGGTATGCAGACACAGCTTTGTTGACATTCTTCCTAGATTTTTCAATCTGAGGACAAAATTTGTTTGACCATTTCCACTTCTGTCTTTGGCATATATTGGAATATAAAAAGACAGTTTGAGGCAAAAGCAACATCAATTGTCTAAAGGTGTCCTTCATTAGCATTTGCAAACCTACCCCAGTCAATGTGCCTAGGTCATTTCCACCACAGTGCACAATCATGAGGTCAGGGAGTTGGAGATGCAAACATGTTTTAACCAAAGGGAGTAATTGGTGCCACTTCAATCCTCTCTGTCCAAACCATTTAATGTCCACATTTTGTAAACCTAGGTCTAAGTCAATACGTCTCTGTTCTGCATACCTCTTGCACCAGAAAACATAGCTATGTCCTACGATCCACACTAGCATTTTGAAGGTGTAGCTGGAAGATATGGATAGATGTCTGTAGCTTATGCAGTCCGTTCGTAGAATAAGAGATATGTTTAAGGATGGGGAACTAATTTTTTTCTCATACAAAACGATAACTGATTGGGAGATGAAAAACATTGTTTACTAAAAGTAGGGTGCATATTAGTTTGTCGAAAAGCATCTTTGTGATTTGTTATTAAAAAGCAGTTTCAACGTAGAGTTCATATGATAGGATAAAATTTGCTCAGTTCAACCACACCTGCTACTTGCATTTGGAAGGCACTGTTCGAACTTAAAACAATGGTGAACTTTTAACCTGCACGTGCCCTTAAATGTTCGAGAAAATGTTGCAAACAAATATCGTTAGGTTTGAAAAAATGATGAACTTTTAACCTGCACATGTCGTAGAATGTTCTAGAAAGTTTGTTGATAGAATACATTGAACTTCTCACCTGTATGTGTTCTTACATTTTTTAAAAATTGTTTATATGGAAAGTTAAAAAATAACCAATAGAGAGAAGTTTTGCAATTTGAAAAAATAAAGGAACTATTTTGATTTGTTCTTTACATGTATTTATGTGTGGAGCAACAGGGAAATTGTGCCATTACTGATTCCATTCTTGATGAGAGCGGTGCATTACATGTACTGTGTGACAAAGAAAGAATTGCAAATTTGGCAGGGAGAAAGGTCTTGGTGCAGAAAGCGCTGTTTTGTGGAAATGGTGTAAATCCGTACAGTAGTTTTTGAGATATTAAAGGAAAAAAGATATATATATCTGGACTGTGCCTAACTCCCGAGCACGAGCTTGCCTCTGATTGGCTGCTAACAATTCAAACCAGGAAGTGTTAGCAGCCATCTTGTGCCTCGCATCGAGTGAAAATATAAAAGAAAGGTCCCGGGGGCAATTTAATATACCGGAGCTCTGTCTGTGCGAGATACCGCTTTCACGCTGCGTCTCCCTACATTAGCAGGTAACGCACCCTTTTCCATCATCAACAGCATACCTCCAACAATATACTTGGGCCCGCAAGTCTGCCTCTGCGAACTACTTGTCGGCTAACAGCTCTTCGGGTGTATCTGTGAAGCCAATACTGGAAATATACCGGAGGTGTCTCTCTGCGAGATACGCTCTTCACGCTCCCTCTCCCCACATCAGTGTTCCGCAGCTATCCCTTTGGAAGCCGATGGCCCGCACCTTTCCCTATACTAGTTAGCCCGCATGTGTTCCTCTGTGAGCTGGCCCGCAGCTCTTCCTCTGCGAACTGACGGGCCGCGGTTCTCCCTCTATGAGCCTGCTAGTCGGCTCGCAGCTCTTCATCTACGAGCCAGACCGCCGGCTCTTAAGTCTCTGAGAACAGATGTAATGGAGGCAACGATCATGCAGGTCGGACACCCAACACTGCTCCGACATCCCCCAGTAGGAGCTCCTTGTCCGCCATCTCCCCTCACCCCCACCCCACACAAACAAATGTGACAGTCACGTTAGGTTGGAGAAATAAGAATCTTAGTCATGTATGGATTTACATATAAAACATTTTATTAAAACAAAACAACAACAAATAAAACTATGTACAGCCATGTCGTGTCATCGCTGGACCATTTGTGAATCACAGCCTGTAAGACAAAAAGAAAGATAAGATGGTGCATCATGCGTCCAGCAAAGGAGAAAGATAAAGAGAGAAAGAGTGAGGGAGAAAGAGAGAAACAAAGAAAGAGTGAGAGAGAGAGGAAGACAAAGAAATAGAGAAAGAGTGAGAGAGAGAAATAGTGTGAGAGAGGAAGAGAGGAGAGAAAGAAAGAGTGAGAGAGAGGAAGAGAGAGGAAGAGTGAGAGAGAGGAGAGAGAGGAAGACAGACAAAGACAGAGAAAGAGAAAGAGTGAGAGAGAGAAAGAGTAAGATACAAGGAAAAGAGAGAGAGAGAAACAGTGTGAGAGAGAGGTAGAGAGAAAGAGAGAGAAAGAGTGAGAGAGAGGAAGAGAGAGAAAGAAAGAATGAGAGAGAGGAACAGACAGAGAAAGAGAGAAAGTGTGAGAGAGAGAAAGGAAGAGATGGAGAGGGAGTGTTGACACTGGAGAAAATCTTCGCAGCTTACCTTTGTGCCTCCGGTGTGTCTCCAACCACGGGCCGGGACATAGTGCACCCTTAAGTTTAGTGATATGAGAGATAGTATAGAATTAGTAATTGCAGAGTACATACAACTGCACATGCCTAATTATCTGTTTCGGCAATGCGCACTCAGGCTGCTGCAGCCCATCCACTCCCACTGCTCGGAGGTGTCTGTGCGCTCTTGTGCGCCCAGGCTGCTGCACACTATCCACTCCCACCGCCCATAGGTGACTGCCCGCTGCTGCGGAAAGAAGTATCTCTGCTCACCTTCCGCCACCGGCGTGTGTGTAAGAGGGTGCACCACGTGCTGAAGCATCTTTGTCAGGCGTTGTCAGGATGACAGCGAATCCTGTGCACACGCTGTTCAGTTTTTTACAAATACAAGTAATCATTGTTGACAGAAAATAACAAAAGAATTGTTCTTTTTTCTTCAAGTGTTGATTTAATGTTGTGTTACTTCACAGGCCAGCCTGTGAAGTAACACAACATTAAATCAACACTTGAAGAAAAAAGAACAAATCTTTTGTTATTTTCTGTCAACAATGATTACTTGTATTTGTAAAAACTGAAAAGCGTGTGCACAGGATTCGCTGTCATTTGTGTAAAACGGACCATTGTCCATTATTGAGGGCTCAGGGGTTTTCCCTCACCTGTTGCACCGCACTGATTGTTTCCATCTGTGACACTCACGTTATTAGGCTAGCGCCAATGTATACCCTGTGTTAAATATTACCCCCGCTTTGTCTCAGGCGTTGTCAGGATGGCCACGCATCATCGCAGTTTGTACACGCGTTCAGCTGTGGTGGTGTGGGGGGGGGGACGTCGATTCGTGAATCACAGCCTGTTAGATAAAAAGCAAGATAGGATTGTGCGTCATTCATCCATCAAAGGAGAGAGAAAGAGAGAGAGAGAGAAAGAAAGAGTGAGAGGAAGACAGAGAAAAAGAAAGAAGGAGTGAGAGGAAGACAGAGAGAAAGAGAGAAACAGTGGGAGTGACAGGAAGAGAGAGAAAAAGAAAGAAAGAGTGAGAGGAAGACAGAGAGAAAGAGTGAGAGAGACGAAGAGAGAGAGAAACAATGAGAGACAGAAAGAGAGAGAAAGAGTGACAGCCATGTCGTGTCATCGCTGGACCATTTGTGAATCACAGCCTGTAAGACAAAAAGAAAGATAAGATGGTGCATCATGCGTCCAGCAAAGGAGAAAGAGAAAGAGAGAAAGAGTGAGGGAGAAAGAGAGAAACAAAGAAAGAGTGAGAGAGAGAGGAAGACAAAGAAATAGAGAAAGAGTGAGAGAGAGAAAGAGAGAAATAGGGTGAGAGAGGAAGAGAGAGAGAGAAAGAGTGAGAGAGAGGAAGAGAGAGAGAAAGAGTGAGAGAGAGGAAGAGAGAGAGAGAAAGAGTGAGAGAAAGGAAGAGAGAGAGAGAAAGAGTGAGAGTGAGGAAGAGAGAAAGTGTGAGAGAGAGGAAGACAGAGAAAGAGAGAGTGAGATATAAGGAAGAGAGAAAGAGAGAAACAGTGTGAGGAAGAGAGAGAGAAACAGTGTGAGAGAGAGGAAGAGAGAGAGAGAAAGAGTGAGAGAGGAAGAGAGAGAAAGAAAGAATGAGAGAGAGAGGAAGAGACAGAGAAAGAGTGTGAGAGAGAGAAAGGAAGAGATAGAGAGTGAGAGAGAGAGAAAGAGTGTGAGTGACAGAAAGGAAGAGATGGAGAGGGAGAGTGAGTGTTGACACTGTGGAGAAAATCCTCACAGCTCACCTTTGTGCCACCGGTGTGTCTCCAACCACGTGCCGGGATATAGGGCAGCCCTCAAGCTTAGTCATCTGAAACATAAAAATGGAATCAGTAATGGATGAGTACATACAACTGCGTATGCCTAAATCGCTGTCCCGCCATTGTGTATCCAGGCTAGTGTACCCCATCCACTTCCACTGCCCAGAGGTGTCTACCCACTGCTGTACACCCAGGCTGCTGTACTCCATCCACTCCCACTGCCCAGAGGTGTATGACAGCCGCTGCGCACCCAGGCTGCTGCACCCCATGCACTCCCACTGCCCGGAGGTGACTGCGTGCTGCTGCGCACCCAGGCTGCTGCACCCCATCCACTCCCACTGCCCGGAGGTGACTGCCCGCCGTTGCGCAAACAAGCCTCTCTGCTCACTTTACACCACCGGCGTGTGTCGAAGAGGGTCTACCACGTGCCGAAGAAACCTCCTCACCCGTTGTGTACACGCGGAGAGCGGAGCTCACAATTCAGGTTGAGTGTTGATTGCAGGATGGCCACGCTTCATGCAGGCCTGCAAGACAAAAAGCAAGCTAAGATTGTGCATCATGCGTCCATCAAAGGAGAGAGAAAGAGAGATAGAGAGAGAAAGAAAGAGTGAGAGGAAGACAGAGAGAAAAAGAAAGAAGGAGTGAGAGGAAGACAGAGAGAAAGAGAGAAACAGTGGGAGTGACAGGAAGAGAGAGAGAAAAAGAAAGAAAGAGTGAGAGGAAGACAAAGAGAAAGAGTGAAAGAGTGAAAGAAGAAGAGAGAGAGAAAGAGTGTGAAGGAGAGAAAGGAAGAGTTGAAGAGGGACAGTGAGTGCTGTGTCTCCAACCACGTGCCGGGACCTAGTGGAGCCCTCAAGCTCCCACATCTAAACATAGTACAGAATTAGTAATGGGAGAGTATATACGATTGCGTACGCCTAAATCGCTGTGCCGCCTTTGTGTATCCACTCCCGCCGCCCAGACGTATTTGCCCACCGCTGCGCGCCCAGGCCTCACTGCTCACCTTTTCGCAGACAGGGCACCCTCCGCATCATGCAGTCCCGCTCCGCAGGCCAACAGGTCTCACATTTGGTGCTGCGTCTTGATTTTGCCATGCCAGAGGACATACTAGTGCACCTATCATCATCGCAGGTTGCACACCCGCTCAGTCCTTGCGGTGCCACTAACTCAGTGAACAGTGAGGCCACGCACGTGGTGGTAGGCCTCCCTGTTCGGTGGCTCAGGCCTACACTGCGGTCCAGCAGGGCACACAAAACCTGAGCTGTCCCGACCGCCGGGACGGGCCATCACCGCAGGCTGTACACCCGCTCAGCAGTTACGGTACCCGTACCTCAGTGGACCGAAAGTCACAGTCCCGTGCCGGTGTGCCTGTGCCGGCCGCAGTGCATCCGGTGCGAGCAACTCTAAAATGGCGTTGAGCACGTGCGCCCGGTCTTTTTTATTGGCAGGGTCACGTGTCCTGTGACGCCTGTGCTGGATGGGTGTGGTGTGGGTGTATACTAGCCATGAGGGAGTGGCTGTGGCGTACTGACAACTAGGGTGTGACCAGCAGATCACTGCAATGAAAATCTGGGCCATGTAGCATTGTTGTCCTTCCCTGTAAGCGTAAGCGGAGTGGGCTGGCCTGGCGTATGCCAGTTCTGCATGAGGCTGTGAAGAATGACTCCGGAGCTATGGGCGTGGCTCCATCGTGAGCTGTATGAGGAATCAACTGATGCGGCACTGATGCCAGATTGGGCTAGATCACGCACAATTGGGCTATATTTTTCCCGGTTGTGCGGTAAAATTTAGGTTTGTGCTAGTTGCCAGATTATAAACATATATACAGCGCTCCAGCAAACTAGTATGTTAAAGCGCTTTATTAGACAAATATTTACTTGGCAGCCTGCTGCAACATCAATTCCAATCCATTCACCGCCTGCTTGACGATGTCCCTGCCCCTCCTTCCTTAAAGTAGCAATATTGGGCTAGTTTTTGGTTGTCTTTGGGCTAGAGAATGCTTAAAAAATCTTGCAACACTGGCATGCCGGTGTTCTTGTTGTAGTGCTGCCGTCATCCGGGTTGCAAGCGTCAATGTGTCACTCTCTGAGCCAAGTCCCTGAACATGGCCAACATGGAAGGGACGGGGAATCACTGACCCTACATTCATCCATAGTTCCACACAAGAAAGATGGTGGACATGACACATCTGTGTGGGTGTGAATGTTTATTGCACATTCAGTGGAGTATTGCAGCTGTAGCAATACTGGGCCATGCAAAATCCAAATTTCAGTTTTTGGGACATGGAGGGCAGCCAATTAGAGACAAGCTCGTTGTCGGAGTTAGGGTGCGCCAACATATGTACTTATACAATCACTCCGCCAATCCCCACGCACTTATAAATTCACTATACACTCTCCTTGCAGTACTCTAGTCATCCAGTCTCTACGTACCTACTTGTACAATGACTGAGACAAAGTTACATAACCAAAGTTTTCTCCCACTGTCAAAGGTAAGTTGGTTGCATACGCTGTCCAGAGCGCAATGTAATGTGGTAGGGCCCAGGGGCAGTATGTTGCATACATAATGAACACACGGACACAGATAGATAGTGGAACTGGATACGAGCAGGTGCACTCGACTCCTTTTTATTACCAGGGTCACATGTCCAGTGACGTCTGTGCTGGATGCGTGTGGGGTGAGTGTAAGCCAGCCCTCCGGGAATGGTTGGTGCTGGTAACAAGTACAACAGTAATCATCAGATCACACACAGAGATTCAATCATAAAGGGTCCATGACTTGTGCTCCACTAAGTTAGGGGCACCAGATCTGAAGTCATACACAAAATAAACTGTCATAAAGGGTCCATCAGTTGTGGTGGACTGAGGTAGGAGCATCAGAAGCATTCCGCGTGTGCACAGCTAGCGATGATGCGTGCGTGGTCCGGGTGGGCCGCACTGGGAGCAATGTGTCATGCCTACTGGACTCCGTCATCTGGAATCGCGACTCAATCTGAATTGTGAGCCCAGCTGTCCGCAGTGTAGATCGAAGGCAGTAGTCAGCACAGACATCGAGGAAAGCTTTTTGTCACTTCCTCTTGAGAAAATTCAACGACATAGAGTACAATTCTGTCTGCAATTAATAAATCAAGACTGAATTCAAATTGTGAGCTCTGCTGTCCGTGGTGTAGACTGCCATTCAGTGTTCCTTTGGACTTGCAAGATGAATTTGGTCATTGTACTAAAGCTATAATTGATATCAAAAAAGTTCATGAAGCAAGGATACTAAAAGGATATTATGTAGGTTTAAGGGTACGTGGCGATGACTTATGGTGCAGTGAGCTAGTGGCACCTGAAACACTCAGCGTGTGCGCATCCTGCGATGATGCGTGGTCCGTGTGGGCCGCACTGGTAGCAATGTCTTTTGTTTAATGAATTCTGCCTTAATAAGGCCACGTGGCGTTTACTTGTGGTGCACTGAGTTAGTGGTACCTCTGGCGCTCAGCGTGTACGCAGCCTGCGATGATGCGTGGACCGGGCGGGCCGCACTGGGAGCAATGTGTCATGCCTACTGGACTCCGTCATCTGGAATCGCGACTCAATCTGAATTGTGAGCCCTGCTGTCCGCAGTGTAGATCGAAGGCAGTAGTCTGTACAGACATAACTGTGCAGTGCTGTGCCGCTGTGTTTGCAGGGGGCTTGTGTCGAGGAGGCCCGCGGTCATGGCGCAGCCACATGGCAGGGTGAGGGTCGCCGCTCTGGCAGACGCGTTGGCTTTCACACAAGTGAACCATGCCCAGAACCCCGGCCTATTTATTCACACTTCTACGCTGGAGTGGCGTACGTTGGACCAGCCCACTGCGCTTCCGCTTACAGGGGGCGACGACACAGGTTCATGACCGAGATCTTCCCCACTGCCTGAGGTAACATGGTTGCATCCACTGTCCATAACACTACAAGCACCAGCTTGTTTTTGGATCGCACAGCAGATAGGTTTAATGAACATTATAATTAGAAATTAGCATTTAAAAAACCTTAGAAATTCACTGAAAAAACCATAGGTTTCAGGGACGTTATAGTTACAAATTATCATGTTAAAAACCTTTGAAATTCACTGAAAGAACAATAGGTTTCAGGGACGTTATAGTTAGAATTTAACATTTAAAAAACCTTAGAAATTCACTGAAAAAACCACAGGTTTCAGGGATGTTATAGTTTCATTCGTACAAAACCAGAGAAATTCGGCCGTTATAGTTAGTTGAGATAACTATAACACGCGCCCCCGCAATGCACAGCTGATGACGTCACATTACATCACTCATGACATGGTCAGTGACATCACTGATGACTTCTCAAATGACATCACTGATGACATCACTGATGACATCATCCAGTAACTATGTGTTTCTATAAAGTTTAAATATGTTTTATATATATATATATGCCAAGGTGTATTGAAGAATGAGTGGGTGTATGAGTGTCTGAATGGATGATTTAGTAGGTGCGTGACTGATTGTATAAGTGAGTGATTAAACGTGTCTTACTGAATGCATGGGTTAGTGACTAAACTATGTGAATGTCTGTATCAGTCTGTCAGTTGGTGTAAAAGCGGCTGCATGGGTTGGTGAGTAACTACATGAGTGTCTATATGGGTTATTGATTGGTTGTCTGAGATATCACTGTTGTAAGTCTGACCAAGTTTGTGAAGGTATGCATGCGTGTCTCTGATTTTACTGAGTGACATGTTACATAAAAATAAACATAGAAATACTTGAATACCTGTGTTTCAAACAGCATACTCTGTAAATACGTGTACAAAAAAGTGTATGTATTTCTTTCTACTCATAATACAGGGCACATGCGTATTCAATAGTATATTTGAGGGGCTCTATAACACCTATATACATAAGACATGTCTGCCTGTGCAACTGAATGACAGAGCAGAACTGAGAACATTTAACCACCTATAGAAGAAGCTACCCACTTTTTAAGCTACCATCTTCAGATGCATAACACATGTGAGAATACATATACAAGTAGACATATACCTCAGTCACAAGATCGCGCAGACCTTAAAACTTGACAGCTTGCACTTCCCATTTGAGTACAGAAAGAGGCGAGAGAAGTATAGAAATAAGCAAGAGATGTGCAGAAAGAAACAAAAGAAGTGCAGAAAGAAGGAACAGAGGTGCAGAAAGAGGCAAGAGGGGTGCAGAAAGAAGGGCGCAGAAAGAGGTAAAAGGGGTGCAGAAAGAAGCAAGAGGTGCAGAAAGAAGCAAGAGAAGTGCACAAAAAAGCAACAGAGATGCAGAAAGGGGGAAGTGGGATGGAGAAAGAGGCAAGATGGATACAGAAAGAAGCAAGAGAGTGGCAGAAAGAAACAAAAGAAATTCAGAAAGATGGAACAGAGGTGCAGAAAGAGGCAAGAGGGGTGCAGAAAGAGGGAATAGGGGTGTGAAAGAGGTAAGGGGGTGAAGAAGAAGCAAGAGGGGTGCAGAAAGAAGCAAGAGAGTTGCAGAAAGAAACAAAAGAAGTGCAGAAAGAAGGAACAGAGGTGCAGAAAGAGGCAAGAGGGGTGCAGAAAAAGGGAAGAGGGGTGCAGAAAGAGGCACAAGGGTTTCAGAAAGAAGGGGCAGAGGTGCAGAAAGAAGCAAGAGAAGTGCAGAAAGAAGCAACAGAGGTGCAGAAAGAGGGATGAGGGGTGGAGAAAGAGGCAAGAGAAGTGCAGAAAGAAGCAAGAGAGATGCAAAAGGGGGAACAGGGATGGAGGAAGTGGCAAGAGGGGTGCAGAAAGAAGCAAGAGAGGTGCAGAAAGAAACAAAAGAAGAGCAGAAAGAAGGAACAGAGGTGCAGAAAGAGGCAAGAGGGGTGCAGAAAGAGGGAAGAGGGGTGCAGAAAGAAGCATGAGTGGTGCAGAAAAAAGCAGAGGTGCAGAAAGAAGCAAGAGTAGTGCAGAAAGAAGCAACAGAGGTGCAGAAAGAGGCAAGAGGGTACAAAAAGAGGGAAGAGGGGTGCAGAAAGAGGCACGAGGGGTACAGAAAGAAGCAGAAGATGTGCAGAAAGAAACAAAAGAAGTGCAGAAAGAAGGAACAGAGGTACAGAAAGAGGCAACAGGGGGTGAAGAAAGAGGGAAGAGGGGTGGAGAAAGAGGCAAGGGGTGCAGAAAGCAGCAAGAGAGCTGCAGAAAGAAACAAATGAAGTGCAGAAAGAAGGAACAGAGGTGCAGAAAGAGGCAAGAGGGGTGCAGAAAGAGGCAAAAGGAGTGCAGAAAGAAGCGAGACGTGCAGAAAGAAACAAAAGAAGTACAGAAAGAAGGAACAGAGGTGTAGAAAGAGGAAAGAGGGGTGCAGAAAGAAACAAAAGAAGTGCAGAAAGAAGCAACAGAGGTGCAGAAAGAGGCAAGAGGAGTGCAGAAAGAGGGTTGAGGGGTGTACAAAGAGACACAAGGGGTGCAGAAAGAAGCAAGAGAGATGCATAAAAAAGCAAGAGAAATGCAGAAAAAAGCAACAGAGATGCAGAAAGGGGGAAGTGGGGTGGAGAAAGAGGCAAGAGGGATACAGAAAGAAACAAGAGAGGTGCAGAAAGAAACAAAAGAAGTGCAGAAAGAAGGCACAGAGGTACAGAAAGAGGCAAGAGGGGTGCAGAAAGAGGGAAGAGGGAGTGAAAGAGGCACGAGGGGTACAGAAAGAAGCAAGAGGCGTGCAGAAAGAAGCAAGAGAGTTGCAGAAAGAAACAAAAGAAGTACAGAAAGAAGGTACAGAGGTTCAGAAAGACGCAAGAGGGGTGCAGAAAGAGGAAAGAGGGATGCAGAAAGAAGCAATAGAGGTGCATAAAGAGGGTTGAGGGGTGGAGAAAGAAGCAAGAGAAGTGCCGAAAGAAGCAACAGAGATGCAAAAAGGGGGAAAAGGGGTGGAGAAAGTGGCAAGAGGGGAGCAGAAAGAAGCAAGAGAGGTGCAGAAAGAAACAAAAGAAGTGCAGAAAGAAGGAACAGAGGTGCAGAAAGAGGCAAGAGGGTGCAGAAAGAGGGAAGGGGGTGCAGAAAGAAGCATGAGTGGTGCAGAAAGAAGCAAGAGAGGTGTAGAAAGAAGCAAGAGGAGTGCAGAAAGAAGCAGCAGAGGTGCAGAAAGAGACAAGAGGGGTGCAAAAAGAGGGAAGAGGGGTGCAGAAAGAGGCACGAGGGGTGCAGGAAGAAGAAAGGGCCGTGCAGAAAGAAAGAAAATAAGTACAGAAAGAAGGAACATAGGTGCAGAAAGAGGCAAGAGTGGTGCAGAAAGAGGGAAGAGGGGTGCAGAAAGAGGCAGGAGGGGTGCAGAAAGAAGCAAGAGAGGTGCAGAAATCTGCAAGAGAAGTGCAGAAAGAAGCAACAGAGGTACAGAAAGACGGATGAGGGGCAGAGAAAGAGACAAGCGAAGTGCAGAAAGGGGGAAGAGGGGAGGAGAAAGAGGCAAAAGGGGTGCAGAAAGAAGCAAGAGAGGTGAAGAAAGAAACAAAAGAAGTACATGAAGAAGCAACAGAGTGCAGGAAGAGGCTAGAGGAGTGCAGAAAGAGAGAAGAGGGGTGCAGAAAGAGGCACAAGGGGTGTAGAAAGAGGCACGAGGGGTGCAGAAAGAAGCAAGAGAGGTGCAGAAAGAAGCAAGAGAAGTGCACAAAAAAGCAACAGAGATGCAGAAAGGGGGAAGTGGGATGGAGAAAGAGGCAAGAGGGATACAGAAAGAAGCAAGAGAGTTGCAGAAAGAAACAAAAGAAATGCAGAAAGATGGAACAGAGGTGCAGAAATAGGCAAGAGGGGTGCAGAAAGAGAGAATAGGGGTGTGAAAGAGGCACGAGGGGTGCATAAAGAAGCAAGAGGGGTGCAGAAAGAAGCAAGAGAGTTGCAGAAAGAAACAAAAGAAGTGCAGAAAGAAGGAACAGAGGAGCAGAAAGAGGCAAGAGTGTGCAGAAAAAGGGAAGAGGGGTGCAGAAAGAGGCACGAGTGGTGCAGAAAGAAGCAAAGAGGTGCAGAAAGAGGGATGAGGGATGGAGAAAGAGGCAAGAGACATGCAGAAAGAAGCAACAGAGATGCAAAAAGGGGGAACATGGGTGGAGAAAGTGGCAAGAGGGGTGCAGAAAGAAGCAAGAGAGGTGCAGAAAGAAACAAAAGAAGAGCAGGAAGAAGGGACAGAGGTGCAGAAAGAGCCAAGAAAAGTGCAGAAAGAGGGAAGAGGGGTGCAGAAAGAAGCACGAGTGGTGCAGAAAGAAGCAAAGAGGTGCAGAAAGAAGCAAGAGTAGTGCAGAAAGAAGCAACAGAGGTGCAGAAAGAGGCAAGAGGGAGCAAAAAGAGGGAAGAGGGGTGCAGAAAGAGGCAAGGGGGATGCAGAAAGCAGCAAGAGAGCTGCAGAAAGAAACAAATGAAGTGCAGAAAGAAGGAACAGAGGTGCAGAAAGAGGCAAGAGGGGTGCAGAAAGAGGCAAAAGGAGTGCAGAAAGAAGCGAGAGGTGCAGAAAAATACAAAAGAAAAGCAGAAAGATGGAACAGAGGTGCAGAAACATGCAAGAGGGGTGCAGAAAGAAACAAAAGAAGTGCAGAAAGAAGCAACAGAGGTGCAGAAAGAGGCAAGAGGAGTGCAGAAAGAGGGATGAGGGGTACACAAAGAGGCACAAGGGGTGCAGAAAGAAGCAATAGAGATGCAGAAAAAAGCAAGAGAAATGCATAAAAAGGCAACAGAGATGCAGAAAGGGGGAAGTGGGGTTGGAGAAAGAGGCAAGAAGGATACAGAAAGAAACAAGAGAGGTGCAGAAAGAAACAAAAGAAGTGCAGAAAGAAGGAACAGAGGTGCAGAAAGAGGCAAGAGGGGTGCAGAGAAGGGAAGAGGGTATGAAAGAGGCACAAGGGGTACAGAAAGAAGCAAGAGGCGTGCAGAAAGAAGCAAGAGAGTTGCAGAAAGAAACAAAAGAAGTACAGAAAGAAGGAACAGAGGTTCAGAAAGACGCAAGAGGGGTGCAGAAAGAGGAAAGAGGGATGCAGGAAGAGGGTTGAGGGATGGAGAAAGAGGCAAGAGAAGTGCTGAAAGAAGCAACAGAGATGCAAAAAGGGGGAACAGGGGTGGAGAAAGTGGCAAGAGGGGTGCAGAAAGAAGCAAGAGAGGTGCAGAAAGAAACAAAAGAAGTGCAGAAAGACGGAACAGGGATGCAGGAAGAGGCAAGAGGGGTGCAGAAAGAGGGAAGAGGGGTGCAGAAAGAAGCACAAATGGTGCAGAAAGAATCAAGAGAGGTGCAGAAAGAAGCAAGAGTAGTACACAAAAAAGCAACAGAGGTGCAGAAAGAGGCAAGAGGGGTTCAAAAAGAGGGAAGAGGGGTGCAGAAAGAGGCACAAGGGGTGCAGAAAGAAGCAAGAGCTGTGCAGCAAGAAGCAAAAGAAGTGCAAAAAGAAGGAACAGAGGTGCAGAAAGAGGCAACAGGGGTGAAGAAAGGCAGAAGAGGGTGGAAAAAGAGGCAAGGGGGTGCAGAAAGAAGCAAGAGAGCTGCAGAAAGAAACAAAAGAATTGCAGAAAGAAGGAACAGAGGTGCAGAAAGAGGCAAGAGGGGTGCAGAAAGAAGCAAGAGCTGTGCAGCAAGAAACAAAAGAAGTGCAAAAAGAAGGAACAGAGGTGCAGAAAGAGGCAACAGGGGTGAAGAAAGAGGGAAGAGGGTGGAAAAAGAGGCAAGGGGGTGCAGAAAGAAGCAAGAGAGCTGCAGAAAGAAACAAAAGAATTGCAGAAAGAAGGAACAGAGGTGCAGAAAGAGGCAAGAGGGGTGCAGAAAGAAGCAACAGAGGTGCAGAAAGAGGCTAGAGGAGTGCTGAAAGAGGGAAGAGGGGTGCAGAAAGAGGCACAAGGGGTGTAGAAAGAGGCACGAGGGGTGCAGAAAGAAGCAAGAGAGGCGCAGAAAGAAGCAAGAGAAGTGCACAAAAAAGCAACAGAGATGCAGAAAGGGGGCAGTGGGATGGAGAAAGAGGCAAGAGGGATACAGAAATAAGCAAGAGAGTTGCAGAAAGAAACAAAATAAATGCAGAAAGATGGAACAGAGGTGCAGAAAGAGGCAAGAGGGGTGCAGAAAGAAGGAATAGGGGTGTGAAAGAGGCACGATGGGTGCATAAAGAAGCAAGAGGGGTGCAGAAAGAAGCAAGAGAGTTGCAGAAAGAAACACAAGCAGTGCAGAAAGAAGGAACAGAGGAGCAGAAAAAAGCAAGAGGGGTGCAAAAAAAGGGAAGAGGGGTGCAGAAAGAGGCACGAGTGGTGCAGAAAGAAGCAAAGAGGTACAGAAAGAGGGATGAGGGGTGGAGAAAGAGACAAGAGAAGTACAGAAAGAAGCAACAGAGATGCAAAAAGGGGGAACATGGGTGGAGAAAGTGGCAAGAGGGGTGCAGAAAGAAGCAAGAGAGGTGCAGAAAGAAACAAAAGAAGAGCAGACAGAAGGAACAGAGGTGCAGAAAGAGGCAAGAGGGGTGCAGAAAGAGGGAAGAGGGGTGCAGAAAGAAGCACGAGTGGTGCAGAAAGAAGCAAAGAGGTGCAGAAAGAAGCAAGAGTAGTGCAGAAAGAAGCAACAGATGTGCAGAAAGAGGCAAGAGGGTGCAAAAAGAGGGAAGAGGGGTGCAGAAAGAGGCACGAGGGTTACAGAAAGAAGCAAGAGATGAGCAGAAAGAAACAAAAGAAGTGCAGAAAGAAGGAACAGAGGTACAGAAAGAGGCATCAGGGGGTGAAGAAAGAGGGAAGAGGGGTAGAGAAAGAGGCAAGGGGGTGCAGAAAGCAGCAAGAGAGCTGCAGAAAGAAACAAATGACGTGCAGAAAGAAGGAACAGAGGTGCAGAAAGAGGCAAGAGGGGTGCAGAAAGAGGCAAAAGGAGTGCAGAAAGAAGCGAGAGGTGCAGAAAAAAACAAAAGAAGTGCAGAAAGATGGAACAGAGATACAAGAAGAGGCAAGAGGGGTGCAGAAAGAAACAAAAGAAGTACAGAAAGAAGCAACAGAGGTGCAGAAAGAGGCAAGAGGAGTACAGAAAGAGCGATGAGGGGTGCACAAAGAGGCACGAGGGGTGCAGAAAGAAGCAATAGAGATGCAGAAAAAAGCAAGAGAAATGCATAAAAAGGCAACAGAGATGCAGAAAGGGGGAAGTGGGGTGGAGAAAGAGGCAACAGGGATACAGAAAGAAACAAGAGAGGTGCAGAAAGAAACAAAAGAAGTGCAGAAAGAAGGAACAGAGGTGCAGAAAGAGGCAAGAGGGGTGCAGAAAGAGGGAAGAGGGTGTGAAAGAGGCACGAGGGGTACAGAAAGAAGCAAGAGGCGTGCAGAAAGAAGTAAGAGAGTTGCAGAAAGAAACAAAAGAAGTACAGAAAGAAGGAACAGAGGTTCAGATAGACGCAAGAGGGGTGCAGAAAGAGGAAAGAGGGATGCAGGAAGAGGCACAAGGGTTGCAGAAAGAAGGGACAGAGGTACAGAAAGAAGCAAGAGAAGTGCAGAAAGGAGCAACAGAGGTGCAGAAAGAGGGTTGAGGGGTGGAGAAAGAGGCAAGAGAAGTGCCGAAAGAAGCAACAGAGATGCAAAAAGGGGGAACAGGGGTGGAGAAAGTGGCAAGAGGGGTGCAGAAAGAAGCAAGAGAGGTGCAGAAAGAAACAAAAGAAGTTCAGAAAGAAGGAACAGAGGTGCAGAAAGAGGCAAGAGGGATGCAGAAAGAAGCACGAGTGGTGCATAAAGAAGCAAGAGAGGTGTAGAAAGAAGCAAGAGGAGTGCAGAAAGAAGCAGCAGAGGTGCAGAAAGAGACAAAAGGGGTGCAAAAAGAGGGAAGAGGGGTGCAGACAGAGGCACAAGGGGTGCAGGAAGAAGCAAGGGCTGTGCAGAAAGAAACAAAATAAGTACAGAAAGAAGGAACATAGGTGCAGAAAGAGGCAAGAGGGGTGCAGAAAGAGGGAAGAGGGGTGCAGAAGAGGCACGAGGGGTACAGAAAGAAGCAAGAGAGGTGCAGAAATCTACAAGAGAAGTGCAGAAAGAAGCAACAGAGGTGCAGAAAGATGGATGAGGGGCAGAGAAAGAGGCAAGCGAAGTGCAGAAAGAAGCAACAGAGAAGAAAAAAGGGGGAAGAGGGGTGGAGAAAGAGGCAAAAGGGGTGCAGAAAGAAGCAAGAGAGGTGCAGAAAGAAACAAAAGAAGCGCAGAAAGAAGCAACAGAGGTGTAGAAAGAGGCAAGAGGAGTGCAGAAAGAGGGAAGAAGGGTGCAGAAATAGGCACGAGGGGTGCAGGAAGAAGCAAGAGAGGTGCAGAAAGAAGCAAGAGAAGTTCATAAAGAAGCAACAGAGGTGCAGAAAGGGGGAAGTGGGGTGGGGAAAGAGGCAAGAGGGATACAGAAAGAAGCAAGAGAGTTGCAGAAAGAAACAAAAGAAGTGCAGAAAGAAGGAACAGAGGTGCAAACAGAGGCAAGAGGGGAGCAGAAAGAGGGAAAAGGGATGCAGAAAGAGGCACAAGGGTTGCAGAAAGAAGGGACAGAGGTGGAGAAAGAAGCAAGAGAAGTGCAGAAAGAAGCAAGAGAGGTGCAGAAAGAGGGATCAAGGGTGGAGAAAGATGCAAGAGAAGTGCAGAAAGAAGCAACAGAGATGCAAAAACGGGGAACCGGGGTGGAGAAATTGGCAAGAGGGGTGCAGAAAGAAGCAAGAGTGGTGCTGAAAGAAACAAAAGAAGAGCAGAAAGTAGGAACAGGGATGCAGGAAGAGGCAAGAGGGGTGCAGAAAGAGGGAAGAGGGGTGCAGAAAGGAGCACGAATGGTGCAGAAAGAATCAAGAGGTGCAGAAAGAAGCAAGAGTAGTACAGAAAAAGGCAACAAAGGTGCAGAAAGAGGCACGAGGGGTGCAGAAAGAAACAAGAGATGTGCAGCAAGAAACAAAAGAAGTGCAAAAAGAAGTAACAGGTGCAGAAAGAGGCAACAGGGGTGAAGAAAGAGGGAAGAGGGTGGAGAAAGAGGCGAGGGGGTGCAGAAAGAAGCAAGAGAGCTGCAGAAAGAAACAAAAGAATTGCAGAAAGAAGGAACAGAGGTGCAGAAAGAGGCAAGAGGGGTGCAGAAAGAGGCAAAAGGGGTGCAGAAAAAAGCGAGAGGTGCAGAAAGAAAGAAAAGAAGTGCAGAAAGAAGGAACAGAGGTGCAGAAAGAGGCAAGAGGGGAACGCAAAGAGGGAAGAGGGTTGTGAAAGAGGCACGAGGAATGCAGAAAGAAGCAAGAGGAGTGCAGAAAGAAACAACAGAGGTGCAGAAGAGGCAAGAGGGGTGCAAAAAGAGGTAAGAGAAGTGCAGAAAGAGGCCCGTGGGGTGCAGAAAGAAGCAAGAGATGTGCTGAAAGAAACAAAAGAAGTGCAGAAAGAAAGAACAGAGGTGCAGAAAGAGGCAACAGGGGTGCAGAAAGTTGGTGGATGGGTGGAGAAAGAGGCAAGGGGGTGCAGAAAGAAGCAAGAGAGCTGCAGAAAGAAACAGAAGAAGTGCAGAAAGAAGGAACAGAGGTGCAGAAAGAGGCAAGAGGGTGCAGAAAGAGGGAAGAGGGGTGCAGAAAGAGGCAAAAGGGATGCAGAAATAAATGAGAGGTGCAGAAATAAATGAGAGGTGCAGAAAGAAACAAAAGAAGTGCAGAAAGAAGGAACAGAGGTGCAAAAAGAGGCAAGAGGGGTGCGGAAAGAGTGGTGTGAAAGAGGCATGAGGGGTGCAGAAAGAAACAAGAGAGGTACAGAAATAGGGAACAGGGGTGGAGAAAGAGACAAGAGAAGTGCAGAAAGAAGCAACAGAGATGCAGAAAAGTAGAAGAGGGGTGGGGAAAGAGGCAAGAGGGGTGCAGAAAGAAGCAATAGAGGTGCAGAAAGAAACAAAAGAAGCGCCGAAAGAAGGAACAGAGGTGCAGAAAGAGGCAGGAGGGATGCACAAAGAAGCAAGTGAGGTGCAGAAAGAGGCAACAGAGGTGCAGAAAGAGGCAAAAGAGGTGTAGAAAGTAGAAGACATTTGCAGAAAGAGGCAAGAGAAGTGCAGAAAAAGAAAGAAAGGTGCAGAAAGAAGCAACAGAAATGCAGAAAGAGGCAAGAGAGGCGCAGAAAGAAGCAAGAGTGGCTTACACACCATTTTAACACCCACATTTAGCAATAAGTAACAGGTGACCATTCTAGGTTTGCAAAGGACCTTCCACCACGCTGTAATACTTGTCGCTGCATTTTGGTAACGTTTGAGCTAGAAACAAGTCTTTTTTTGTTCAAATCTGCAGATTAGGCAGCAGATGATGGATTATGTGGCTAATGCGGAAAATTTATAATTGTGCGAAAGTTGTTGCAGCCAAACAGTTGCATAATTCCAGTGGCCCTGCTCATACCTCTGACTAGGTCCAGAAGTGCTCCTCAGTGATTCCTTCTTTTTTTGTCTCATTGAGTTCATAGTTTAGCTGCTATGGAAACGAGGAAGACTAAACCTGAGGTTACCACTCCACAACACAGACTACCATACCACATAATTACTCTCCATAACACATAATCCCACTCTACATAATTCCTATACACTAAATACCACATACTTTCTATCCACATAATTTCACTGCACAACATACCCATTAATTCCACTACACACAACGTACATCCACCCCACTCCAAAAAACATGAGTAAAAAACTTTTACATTTACAACGCCAATAGCTCTAACTCTTGCAAATAAGAGACCAATTACATTACAAATGCTTCTTTAACTGGTAGTCGCGTTTGCAGAGTGGTGGAGAAAGGGGGCTGGGCCTCCAACCAGCGCTCAGGAATTCCGCTGCGTAGGACTTACAGGAGGTTCTAGGAGGGCTTCTTGGCCCCCAAAGTCCCTCAAGAGTAAAGTGGACTTCATCCCCCAACCCATAGTGTGCCAGGAGGTGTGTTTGCAGAGTGGTGGAGAAAGGGGGCGTGGCTTCCGAAGACCTCTTAGCAATACCACTGTGTGGGACTTACTGCACATAACAGGAGGGGAAGTTGGCCCCCAAGGACGTCCTTGGGGGCCAACTACCCCTCCTATTTCCTCTAGTAAGTCCCACAAAGCAGCATTGGTAAGTTCTCAAAGCAGGCCATGCCCCCTTTGCGCACCAGTCTGCAAACGCGCTCACCGGCACGCACTTGGATGGGGATTAAAGTCCCCTTCGATGCTGAGGGTCCTTAGAGACCAACTAGCCTACCTGATACCTCCAGTATGCCCAAGATACTGGGACTGCTGATAGGTGGACACAGGCCACGCCCCCTTTGTCCACCACTCTGCAAACGCGCCTCTTGGCGCGCTCTGGGTTGGGGGATTAAGTCCCCTTGTCTCCTGAGGGTCCCGGGGGGCCAACTAGCCCACCAGGTACCTCCAGTAAGCCCCACACAGCTGGATTGCTGAGGGTGGTCCGAGGCCATGCCCCCTTTTTACACCACTCTGCAAACGCACCTCCTGGTGCACTGCTGCTTGGGGGATGAAGTCCACTTTACTCCTGAGGTCCTCAGGACACAAGAGGACCTCTTTGCCCCACCAGCAATGCGCCAAGAGGCGTGTTTGCAGAGTGGTGTAAAAAGGGGTGTGGCCTCGGACCACTTCCCAGCAATCCCACTGTGTGTGGCTTACTGGAGGTACCTGGTGGGCTAGTTGGCCCCCAAGGACCCTCAGGATTCAAGGGGACTTAATCCCCCAACCCAGAATGTACCAGGAGGTGCGTTTGCAGAGTGGTGCAGGGAGGGGGCGGGGCCTCCGTGAGATGCCATCTTTTAGTTTGTTTTGATATTTTTAGAAGGGGGCTGTGTGGCCCCCTTCTCTTACTATTTTTGGGCCCTGGGGACCCCTTCCTAAGGGCCTGACCCATTTTGTTAAAAAAAAAAAAAAAGGGGGTCACGCGGGCCCCCTCCCGAGGCCAATTTCGGCCCGAGGACCCCATCCCCTGGGGCATGGCCTTGTGTATTTTTTTAAAAATTTATACGGGGGCACGTGGCCCCCTTTCCCTGGACCACTTTTGACCCTGGGGACCCCATCCTCCGGGGCCTGGACTTGTTTCTTTTTTAAAATTATGTATAAGGGAGGGGGCTCCGTGGCCCCCCTTACCTGGGCCACTATTAACCCCGGGGACCCCATCCCCCGGGGCATGGCCAGCATTTATTTATTTATTTTATTTTGGAGGGGGGCCGCGTGGCCCCCCTCCTGAGGCCAATTATGGCCCCGGGGACCCCATCCCCTGGGGCATTGCCTCTTTTTAAAAAAAAATTATTAATAGTACAGGAGGGGGGCCGTGTGGCCCCCCTTCCCTGGGCCACTATTGGCCCCAGGGACCCCATCCCCCGGGACCTGGCCTTAC
The DNA here is from genome assembly GCA_963921515.1 of Calotriton arnoldi. Classification (NCBI taxonomy): domain Eukaryota; kingdom Metazoa; phylum Chordata; class Amphibia; order Caudata; family Salamandridae; genus Calotriton; species Calotriton arnoldi. The sequence continues at coordinate 475,092 of CAWUFW010009422.1, read as the reverse complement.
ATTGGAGACCGCAGGGGGAGCCCCAATCCCCCTGTGGCCCCAGCCAGCTCCCCGCCTCCTGCGGGAGCCGGCATTGCTTTTGGACAAGGGGAGCTGCTAACATGCAGCTCCCCTTGTCCAAAAGCAATTCTGTTTCGCTTCATGGAAGCGAGAGCAGGTTTCCTGCTCTCGCTTCCATGAAGCGACGTAGAGTTTGCAATGACAGGGCAGGAGCTGTGCTCCCGCCCTGTCATTGCAAACTGCAATGTCCCGGGTGTGGGCACCCAGGGACATTGCTGGAGCTGGCCCTGGGGGGTGGCAGTCCCCAGGGCCATGGAGGGCTCCAGGAAGGGGGCCGTGCGGCCCCCCTCCCAACAAGTTTAAAGCCCTGGGGAGGTGGTGGTCCCTGGGGCCGGGGGTCCACAACGGATGCCCTCATTTCAATAATTAGTGCCCCGGGGAGGTGGTGGTCCCTGGGGCAGTGTGAGGGGGCTCGAGCCCCCTACACTTACTTTTTAGAATAGCCCCGGGGAGGTGGTGATCCTCGTGGCTTGGGGGGGCCCGCGAGGCCCCCCATTATTAAGTAAAGCCCCAGGGAGGTGGCGGTCCCTGGGGCTTGGGGGGCCCGTGAGGCCCCCTCGCATAATATTAATCATGCCCTGGAGAGGTGGTGGTCCCCGGGGCTGCGGGGGCCCCACGGGCCCCTGCATATATTTTACTTATTGCCCCGGGACCTGGCCCACCCGCGGGCTTATTAAAACAAAGCGCGAGAGACCGTTCTCCGTTTTTTTTCATTTTCTAGGCGGGATTCACAAACCCTGCGTGAATTCCGCAGATTTGTTTTTTTAAAATGCTTTTTTTGGCCCTGGGGGTCCCCATGGGACCCCCTGAGCAGGACTAGGGGGTCAGGGTGTTTCTACCCTGCCCCCTTTTCATCATTTTAACCTTTTTTTACCTTTTTTCTTATGACTCGGTTTTACCAAGTCACAAGATGGCTGCCAACACTTCCTGGTTTGGAGTGTTAGCAGCCAATCAAAATGAAGCTCGTGGTCGGGAGGGTTCGCGTATCCTCCTCGGTCACCAGATATCGATATTTTTTATTTTTTGAATTTCTCAGTAACTACTGAACGGATTTACTCCATTTAAAAAAAAAGAACGCTTTCTGACTCAAGACCTACCTTTTTGCCAAATTTGGTGTAATTCCGTTCAGCAGTTCGGGCTGTAGCATTGTCTAAAGTTTCCTATGGATATTAACATGGAGAAAACATGTTTTGGGACCCCCTTTTTTCTCGGCCCCCGCTAAACGAATCACACCGAAACTTTCAAGACAGGAGCTGACCTGAGCGAACCATTAGTTTTGAAAATTTCGTGAAGATTCGTCAAACGGTGCCAAAGATATTGGCAAATCAAAAAATGCTTTTTCTAAGGAAACTAGGTTCTAACTATAACTACCTACTGGCGACCGCCAGTAGGTAATATATATATGTATATATATATTACCTACTGGCGGTCGCCAGTAGGTAGTTATAGTTAGGACCTTGTTTCTATTCAAAAGCGTTTTTCTTTTGCCAATATCTTTGGTGCCGTTTGACAAATCTTTGCAAAATTTTCAAAACTAATGGGGTGCTCCGGTCAGCTCCTGTCTTGAACGTTTCGGGGTGATTCGTCGAGCGGGGGCCGAGAAAAAAGGGGGGTCCCAAAACGCGTTTTCCACATGTTAATTTCCATAGGAAACTTTAGACAAGGCTACAGCCCGAACTGCTGAACGGAATTACACCAAATTTGGCAAAAAGGTAGCTCTTGGTTCAGAAAGCGCCCTTTTTTTTAAATGGTGTAAATCCGTTTAGTAGTTTTTTAAATATTAAAGGAAAAAGAAATTTATATATCTGGGCGGAGCCTAACCACACATCTCATCGTGAGATCTGATTGGCTGTCAGCACTTCATCCAAGAAGTGTTGGCAGCCATCTTGGGACCAATATACATTTTAGCACCCCATTAAAATGCATTTGAGTGAATGGAAGGTTTTGAGGGTCACCAAAAGGAGAACATATAAAGGGTGATAAGACTTTAGTTACATTATAAATCATTTGTTGATGGTACCATACTAATTTTAGGAATTGTGGTGTGTTCTAAGGTGATTTTACTCTGTGAAAAAGCCTTCTGCTGGGATATCATGAATCATGTTTGAGAGAAAACTATTTTCTCATACTTTTCCCATAGAGGTTTGGAAGGTGATCTAGAAGCTAAAATGAGAGCATATTTTCTGTAAATTCACATTATCTTTCTCAGTCATGTGAGAATGAAGTCTGACATTCTCAGTAAAACATGTACATCCAACAAGGGCAGAGACTGTCAGTTGATTCCTTTGTGTTCTACTGCAACTTCCCAGAGCGTTCTAAAGAACAACTAGAGCGCTAACAGTCTTACTTATGACAAAAGTATGGCACACCTGAAGCCATCTTGATTGGAATAAAGTGGTAACACTTAAAACATTTAATTTAAAAAGGAACAAAATGAGGGGGTTCATTTTGCCATAGAAATTATGATTAGTGCTGCAGAAAGAAATATTAGGGCACATTTTGGGTGACTTCTCAAATCCTCTTCTATTTCATTAAAAAATTCTGACATGCAGATTGAAACATGCACTTTCAATACCAGCAGCAGACTTCCCTGGTGAGCAGTATCTTTACTACAGTGATCTAATGAGCAACTAGAGTGCTAACATTCTGAATTTATGGCAAATGTGTGACACATCTGAATGCCTTCTTGATGGAATCAAAGTAAAAACTGAAAGTATTTACTACTGAGGAGACTGCAGTAAATGAGGAAATTTGGAAACTTCATAACAAATAAGTCTCCCAAGATGGCCACCAGAGACAAAAGAGCCCAAATGTAGCACAAATATCACCCAGATGTAGCCCACGTATAGCCCAATGACAGAATGTCCCAGAGTGTTCTAATGAACAACTAGAGCGCTAACAGTATTACTTATGACAAAAGTATGGCACACTTGAAGCCATCTTGATTGGAATAAACTTGTAACACTTAAAACATTTAATTTAAAAAGGAACAACATGAGGGGGTTCATTTTGCCATAGAAATTATGATTAGTGCTGAAGAAAGAAAAATTAGGGCACATTTTGAGTGATTTCTCAAATCCTCTTCTATTTCATTAAAATATTCTGACATGCAGACTGAAACATGCACTTTCAATACCAGCAGCAGACTTCCCTAGTGAGCAGTAGCTTTACTACTGTGATCTAATGAGCAACTAGAGTGCTAACATTCAGAATTTATGGTGAATGTGTGACACATCTGAATGCCTTCTTGATGGAATCAAAGTAAAAAACTGAAAGCATTTCCTACTGAGGAGACTGCAGTAAATGAGGAAATTAGGAAACTTCATAACAAATAAATCTCCCAAGATGGCCACCAGAGACAGAAGAGCCCAAATGTAGCACAAATATCACCCAGATGTAGCCCACATATAGCCCAATGACAGAAGTGTGCAAAACACTTTTTATTTTTAGTTTTTTTGCAGTTTTATATAGTGCAGTCTGGTCAGGTATTGGAGTGCTTTACATGAGCATTGGTTACATCACACAAGGACAAATTCATGTTGGTTGTAGACATGGGGAGATTAAGTGATTTGACCAGAATCACAGAATGTCGAGCTGAAGCAGAAACTCCAACCTGGTTCCCCAGTTGCAAAGTCTGCAGCTCTGGAAGTAATACCACATCCTCTCCCCTAAGTGCAACATTTAATCAAGTGGTCAACTGGATAAAAAAACATAAAGATAACAAATAATTTAAAAGTGCTTTGTCGCTATTTGAAAACTCAGAAAATATGTCCTCATTTTAGTGTTTTAGAGCACTAAGGATAATTTCAATGCAAATAAGACCCTCTCATTTCTGTAATTTCTAAAGGAAATGCTCTAGGTATTACAGTTTTGATTACATCAAGATGACGTCAGGCGTGCCACACTTTTGTAATAAATATAGAATGTTAGCAATCTAGTTGTTCATTAGGATACTGTTGAGAGGCAGAGGCCAGGGGCACGGACTCAGAAAATTGAAGGCAGGTAGGAGGGTTCAGAGGCAACAATTTGACCACACTGGGCAGGCAGGAAGGGCAGTGGCAGCACAACAGACTATGGAGGGCAGTGGAAAGGGGGCAGGGGCAACAAACCAACAATGCAGGACAGGCAAGAGAGGCTGTGGCAATATAATAGACCATTGTGGGCAGAAGGAAGAGGCAGTGGTAGTACAACCATACATGCCAACAGACCCGATTCAGCCAGGAAACACCCAATGTTTTTAAGCCCAAATGGGCTTTATTTGATCTGTCTCCTGTCTACAATCTCCTCTTTTCAATGTAAGTCAATGGGGAAAATCAATACCCCAGTTTTTTTTTCAAAATCTCCCTCTTACCAAGTGCAAAATGTTAGCAAGTATGGTACATTGGATCATGGAAGGCAGGAGGAATTGGGGTAGGGACATGGACTTGGATAACAGAGGACAGGAGGGACATGGACAGGTGCACCAAACTAACCTTACAGGGCAGGCATCAGGGTTTTCAGCAGCACAATAAACCATACAGGGCTTGCGGGACGGGAGTGCAGCACAACAATCCATGGAAAGCAATAGGGAGGGGACAGGACCATGCACATGGACAACAGAGAACAGAGGGGGAAAGAGGCAATGGCAGCTAGCTGACCATAATGGACAGACAGGAGAGAAAGCTGCAACATAACGGAGCATAAAGGGCAGGAGGTAGGGATCAGGGGCATTACAATGGAAGAGACAAGCCAGGAGGGAGGGAATAGGGGTCTGCACATGGAAAACAGAGGGCAGGGGGCAAGGGGGCAGGGCAGGAGCAGCAAGCTGACAATGGAGGTCAGGCAGGATTGGCACTAGAAGCAAGACACACCATGGAGAGCAACAGTGAGACTATAATGGCATACACACAGACCATGGAGGGAAGGTGGGAGGGGGTCAGGGGCAGCTAGCCGACCACACAGGGCAGGTGGAAGAGGCCGTGGCAGCACAGAAGACCATGCATGGCAAGCGGGAGGGTTAGTGGCAGCACAATGGCCATGATGGGCGAGAAGGAGGGTGCAGGTGCATGCAGAAAGGACCATGGAGGATAGAAGGGAGGGGTAGGAGCTGGGCACAGACAAGAGAGTTCAGGGGAAGGGGCCTCACAACAGACCACGTGGGGCAGGCAGGAGGAGCAGTTGCAGCACAACAGACCAGGGAGGGCAGAAGGGTGTGGCAGTAAAATGGACCATGGAGAACAGGAGGAAGGGGATAGGGGCATGGAACGTGGACAGGCAGGGTGGAGGTGGCAGGGACAGGTTACTGTCATCTGACAATGCTAGGCAGGTGGGAGGGGAGTGGCAGCTCAACAGAACACTCAGAGTAGATAGGAGGGGCAGGTCCATGGAACATGGTGGGCAAAAAGGATGGAGCAGGGGCATGCACACAGACATCGGACAGCAGGGGGAAGGAGAGTAGGGGCAGCAAGCTAAGCACAGATGCTAAGCAGGAGGTCAATGATGGGGCATAGAATTGGGCAATGGAGGGCAGGAGGAGTGGACTGGGACATCATGCTAAATGGAGGGCAGTGGCAGCACATCAGACCATGCATGGCAGGAGGGAGAAGGCTAGTGCATGGATTCAGACAACAGAGGATAGGGAGGAGGTGGATGGGGCAGCAAGCTAACTGTTCAGAGAAGGCGGGAAGGCCAGTGGCAGAACAACAGCCACACAGGGCTGTAATGAGCAAACAGGGGTATGGACTTGGACAATGGATGGCAAGGAGGCGGGGAGGCAGGAGCAGCAAGCTTGGATGGGGGCAGGACAATGCCAGGCCAGGCCCTGCTTCCAACCCCCACCATCCATTGTGATAGGCATCTTACTTAAGGTTAAAAAAAAACTAGAAATTCGCTGAAAAAAACAAAGATTACAGGGACGTTATAGTTAGACACAGATTTCACTCGTACAAAACCAGTGAAATTCAGCAGTTATAGTTGCCTGTGCTAACTATAACTTACCCCCCGCAATGCACTGCGTATGACCTCAGACATTACATCATTCATGACATGGTCAGTGGCATCACTCATGACATTACTCATGACATCTCAAATGAGCTGTGAATGGAATGGAACTATAATCGCTAGAACTTTATTTATGGATAGTGTATGTATATTAACACCCCTTTTTTTTCTTTTCTTTCACGTAAGAACCATTATAATACGCAACGTGCCCAGATCAATATGGCCGATAGCCTTTCACTTTAAAGTAATGTGTAGTCCATTGTTTATGTTGATGTTTGCAATCCTAAGTATGTTTATTATGAACAAGTCACGTTGACGAACATACAGGCACGGCGGTCACGGGGCAAGATATGCTGAAATGACATTGTGTGCATATTAACACTTGTTTTCTTTTCTTTATTGTATCAATTCCTGAATTTTCACATCGTGACCAGGCCAATATGGCCGCAAGCTTTTGGATTAAAGTAATATGTAGTCCTTTGTTAATGTTGGCAACTGGAGGCATTTGTACATTTAAATAAGGAAGCTACTATGACGTCTTGTATCGTTATCAAGGTTTGGACGAGCCGAAACGCGTGGATCGCATTTTGCATTTGAGATGTCATCAGTGATGTCATCAATGATGTCACTGATCATGTCACGAGTGATGTAATATGTGACGTCATCAGCAGTACATTGCGGGGGCGTGAGTTATATATATATATATACTTTGCTTAGCGGACTGCACAAGAATCCTTCGAACACATTGATGATATATGGCCTGACTCTGTATTTATACGAAGGCCTGTTCACACAAGCATTAGAGCTTTAATTAACTGACTTTTGACTTGATTTTAGGATTGAACATTAATGTTTTTACCTATTTTATGTCACAATCCTAGTGTTGTTTTTTAGCTCAGTTATTAGCATCCCTTTATGAAATTTTAAAGTATGCTTTGCCTGTTGTGTTTTAAATATTTATTATTATATAAATATTTTACCACTATGTGTTTCCTTATATATATAATATGATATTTTACACATGTATTTATCTATTTATATTTTGGGTCATTGCAGTGTTTCTAAGCCATTCAACGAATGTTTCTTTTATGTCTATGTACATTTTTTTAAAACTTAGTCACGTGTAAACACTATCACTTTAAATTGGTGAAAGCACTCCACATGCGCGTAATGTGATCAAGGGCACTGTGTTGCCCAAAACGCGTCATGGCGGTGGTGCAGGGCATTTACAAATAAACAAAAAACGCACCAGCAACGGGTCTGCATTCGTCTTTTCTGACTGAGTGGTCTTCACGGTGAAGCAACCGGTACATATTACCGAGCCAGCTTCCTCTGTATTTGCAGACCCCTCCTTCGTTACGGGCCGGACGGCAAGAAGCAACTTCCTGGTTCTGACCGGGATTTCTACAGTACCTCCCGCAAAGAGAAGCCGCGGCAGCCCCCAGACAGCGGAATCATTCTGCCACCGAAGCGGAAGACGCAGCCCGTGTCGGAAGACGCGAGCAGCACCGGGACCTTCGTGAAAAAGGTAAGGACTCGCTGAGAGTCTGGAGAAGGAGAGCATTGACATCGATCATCGGCATTTATCCAACTGCTTGATCAATAGTGACATTTGCCCACACATTTGCACCATGACTGCCGACGCACTACGGAGTTGCGAGGTAGCGGCCACAGAAATGTTTAATGATTCTCCCAGTGGGGAGGTAACGTTTAACACTCAAACTAAGATGGGAGAAACAACAAACCCGAGTGTTAAGGATTTATTTAAAAAACTTGAGAAGTTGATGAAAACAGAACAGTCAAAATGGTGGGAACATAGATCCCTCACACGTTATCTTGAAGTGGGAAGGATTCCCAGAGGACTCAGAATCATGCTGGCTCCCAGTTACGAAAATCCGGATCCGCATATGCTCGCCGAGTGGGCAGAGTGCAATCTGGACTCGTCACGTCGTCTAGTACAGATCTTAATTAAATATGTGGAAAGTGATCGCATAGCTCTCCAACTTAAAATAGATGAGATTAATGAAGAACTAGGTAAAATGGATGCCACTGCTGTGATACAGCGCCAACGTGAGGATATGCTGGTCCGTTTGCAGCGAGAGGAGGACATTATAAAAAAACGTAAGGCGTTCAAATTTCAGCAAGATAAATGTGACTACGAGCAAGGGCGTGTATTCACGTTTGTGAAAAAATTTGATTCTGCCAAAGCAGCAAATAGCAATATTTCCACACCCATGGCACATCCAAGTACAAGTGGCAATGCACCAATGTCCTCTTCCACATCAGACCTCAGTTCGGCTCTTGAAAGCGAATCAGAGACCGACCTAGCAAGATCCGGACGCACGGTGGGGTTTCCAAAACTGTCCTTGGCCCAGGAAGTCAACTATCTTCGCCAGGACAGAAGACAAACCTTACGACCACGTGTGCAAAATGTCAACGCGTCAAAAACAACAACCAAAAACGCTGAACAAGGCGGCGACGAGCCATCAAACGCCAAGCCAAACAAAAAGCAGACAAACAACAGATGGAGACGCAGATAGTAGACGATGGGAGCAGCATGAGTTCTAACACTGTGATCAATTTAACCAAGATGACGCTGAGTCCAGAAGAAACGAAAACACTTGCTCTTGGATTATCCTTCAGTCCAAAGATGAACTTTGACTATGCAGAAACAAGAATTGATGTATTCAAATTTGTCCGCAAATTAAAACTGCGCAAATTTCACTTAACACAAGGTGCATCTAAACAAACATCCATAAACCCACCAATCACTGAAACAACGAATCCAGCACCACTGGCAGCAGGGGATGTGGAACTATTGAGGAATTTACAGGAATTACAAAATGAAACCGAACCACTGATAGCCAGCCAAGATGAACCAGAATTGGGCAGGTCAGTGCGTACCCATTTCAAACCAGCTTCCAAATTTTGCCCCATCATGATTCGAGACAATTTGGATCTTTTCAATGATAAAACAACAATTGATTTGAAAAAACTTTATTCAAAAGTGAATCATGCCACTAAAAAGTACACCAAACAGGACAATATTTACCACCAACTGATAAAGAGATTACAGGCTGACGATAATACCATCATTCGTCAGTCTGATAAAGGGGGCAACGTAGTCCTGTGGCCACATGAAATGTATATGGAAGAAGCACTATATCAACTTAACGATACAGACTGTTATAGGAGGTGCTCAATGCAGACTGTAACAACTGCGCGCCACGAATTCTACAACAAATTATTGGCGTGGAAATCTGCTGGCTTACTAAGTGATGATGAATTCAGGTTCTTAACCGCTTAGCTGCTTCGAACGTTCCGCGCCAGTGCGGAACGTTCTATTAAGCGGGCGGGGCCGCGTCGGCCAACGGACGTGCACAGCACTACCGAGGTAGTGCTCGCGACGGCCGTTGGCCGACGCACGCAGCGAAAGGGTTAAAGGTTGACCATCCTGTAATTCCTGCCATATACTTTATACCCAAAGTCCACAAAAATATATCCAAACCACCTGGCAGGCCTATTATATCTGCCTGCGGTAGTCTACTGGAAAACACCTCTTGTTATGTGGACTACTTTTTACAAAGCCATGTAAAAAAACTCCCCTCATACGTCCAAGACACTGGTGATTTTTTAAGAAAATTGAGTGACATCAATTGGGAGGTGGACTGTGTACTAATTTCCCTTGATGTCACATCTTTATACACTAGCATTCACAACCAGGACGGTATCAAAGCTGTTGAACAATACCTGAATACCAGACCCATCTATATGTACATGCACAATAAGATGCTGATCACCATGATTTTAACTTGTTTAGAAAACAATTTCTTTCTTTTCAACAATCAGGTTTTTAATCAGATCAGGGGCGTGGCCATGGGGGCTTGTTTCTCTCCTAGTTATGCTTGTTTGCATATGAGACTATGGGAGGAACGGGTCCTCATGGCAGCCTATGGTGACATTATAACTGATCATGTCTTATGCTGGTACAGGTATATAGACGATATATTTGTGATTTGAAAGGGTACAAATGAAAGTGCATGTGATTTTGTGAAACAATTGAATTGCAACAATCTGAACCTACAATTTTCAGCCCAGATGAGTAGGGAATTGATTTGTTTCCTTGACGTTGAAATTTACATTATGAAAGGAAAACTACAAACAAAACTGCATAGGAAAGCAACAGCGGGGAACACGGTGTTACACGCTCTTAGTCATCACCCCAGGCATTTAAGAAAAAGCATTCCCTATGGGGAAATGTTGCATATTCGCAGAATATGCAGCTCCGATATTGACTGTATATTGGCCCAACAGCAAAGCAGGGAAAGGTTCTTGCACAGGGGCTATTCTCAAGAGGTGTTAAGTAGGGCTATAAACAGGACTACTAGTATCAATAGGTTGGAAGCACTCACCTACAAGACTGGCAACAGAAATATGAATTTGCATCAGAATCAGTCTGAGGCACCAACCAGATTGATCTTAGCATACAACCTCCAACATAAAGCCATACGTAAAATTATTAACAAAAACTGGGTCTTGGTGCAGAGTGATCCCGTACTGAGCAGACATATTACTAGATCTCCCAACATCACCTTTAGAAAGTCACGCTCTATGAGCAATTCTTTGGTAAAAAGTAGCCCAGAGGTGAAACCAACAAAGACATGGTTGAGTTCTAGGAGGGGTTTTAAAAGATGTACCAGTTGCAAGGCATGTAAATATGGAGCCAACAAAACCACTTATTGCACACCTTTTTCTCCAAATCCAATACCGATCACCAAAAGCCTTAACTGTAAAACTGATCATGCTGTTTACGTGCTGGAGTGTTCATGCGGCCTGCAGTATGTGGGCAGTACCAAGCTGCAGGTGCATATACGGATACTCCAGCACCTAAGGGCCATTACCAATAAAGATGTCACTTACCAGGTTACCAGACATTTTAAGGATCGCCACGGCAGCAAACTGGATAATCTCAAATATTTTGTCGTGGATACGATCCCCCCCCTCAGACGGGGTGGCAACCGTGAACTATTACTAAGGAGACTTGAGACCAGATATATTCTTGAATTAGATAGTAAAATGCCTCAAGGTCTCAATTCGAGTGAGGACTTCCACACCTGGCTTTGATTGTTCTGTATGTTTTTCTTAACGTTTTCATTAATTCATGTAACCGCTATCTCCAATGATCAATTTTTAGCTTTCACATCTATCTTATTTTTTTTTTTATATATACACATTAGCACTTTAGTAAGTCACGGATGTGATTTCTAAGGGTGACCACTAGCACTATTTGCACTTGCACTTTACGTAGTATCTGTCATAGACCATGAGCCAAGGCCCACTGGGGCAGGACTTTGCTTAGCGGACTGCACAAGAACCCTTCGAACACATTGATGATATATGGCCTGACTCTGTATTTATACGAAGGCCTGTTCACACAAGCATTAGAGCTTTAATTAACTGACTTTTGACTTGATTTTAGGATTGAACATTAATGTTTTTACCTATTTCATGTCACAATCCTAGTGTTGTTTTTTAGCTCAGTTATTAGCATCCCTTTATGAAATTTTAAAGTATGCTTTGTCTGTTGTGTTTTAAATATTTATTATTATATAAATATTTTACCACTATGTGTTTCCTTATATATATAATATGATATTTTACACATGTATTTATCTATTTATATTTTGGGTCATTGCAGTGTTTCTAAGCCATTCAACGAATGTTTCATTTATGTCTATGATAAAAAAAATGTAAACTTAGTCACGTGTAAACACTATCACTTTAAATTGGTGAAAGCACTCCACATGCGCGTCATGTGATCAAGGGCACTGTGTTGCCCAAAACGCGCCATGGCGGTGGTGCAGGGCATTTACAAATAAACAAAAAACGCACCAGCAACGGGTCTGCATTCGTCTTTTCTGACTGAGTGGTCTTCACGGTGAAGCAAGCGGTACATATTACCGAGCCAGCTTCCTCTGTATTTGCAGACCCCTCCTTCGTTACGGGCCGGACGGCAAGAAGCAACTTCCTGGTTCTGACCGGGATTTCTACAGTACCTCCCGCAAAGAGAAGCCGCGGCAGCCCCCAGACAGCGGAATCATCCTGCCACCGAAGCAGAAGACGCAGCCCGTGTCGGAAGACGCGAGCAGCGCCGGGACCTTCGTGAAAAAGGTAAGGACTCGCTGAGAGTCTGGAGAAGGAGAGCGTTGACATCGATCATCAGCATTTATCCAACTGCTTGATCAATAGTGATATTTGCCCACACATTTGCACCATGACTGCTGACGCACTACGGAGTCGCGAGGTAGCGGCCACAGAAATGTTTAATGATTCTCCCAGTGGGGAGGTAACGTTTAACACTCAAACTAAGATGGGAGAAACAACAAACCCGAGTGTTAAGGATTTATTTAAAAAACTTGAGAAGTTGATGAAAACAGAACAGTCAAAATGGTGGGAACATAGATCCCTCACACGTTATCTTGAAGTGGGAAGGATTCCCAGAGGACTCAGAATCATGCTGGCTCCCAGTTACGAAAATCCGGATCTGCATATGCTCGCCGAGTGGGCAGAGTGCAATCTGGACTCGTCACATCGTCTAGTACAGATCTTAATTAAATATGTGGAAAGTGATCGCGTAGCTCTCCAACTTAAAATAGATGAGATTAATGAAGAACTAGGTAAAATGGATGCCACTGCTGTGATACAGCGCCACCGTGAGGATATGCTGGTCCGTTTGCAGCAAGAGGAGGACATTATAAAAAAACGTAAGGCGTTCAAATTTCAGCAAGATAAATGTGACTACGAGCAAGGGTGTGTATTCACGTTTGCGAAAAAATTTGATTCTGCCAAAGCAGCAAATAGCAATATTTCCACACCCATGGCACATCCAAGTACAAGTGGCAATGCACCAATGTCCTCTTCCACATTAGACCTCAGTTCGGCTCTTGAAAGCGAATCAGAGACCGACCTAGCAAGATCCGGACGCACAGTGGGGTTTCCAAAACTGTCCTTGGCCCAGGAAGTCGACTATCTTCGCCAGGACAGAAGACAAACCTTACGACCACGTGTGCAAAATGTAAACTCGTCAAAAACAACAACCAAAAACGCTGAACAAGGCGGCGACGAGCCATCAAACGCCAAACCAAACAAAAAGCAGACAAACAACAGATGGAGACGCAGATAGTAGACGATGGGAGCAGCATGATTTCTAACACCGTGATCAATTTAACCAAGATGACGCTGAGTCCAGAAGAAACGAAAACACTTGCTCTTGGATTATCCTTCAGTCCAAAGATGAACTTTGACTATGCAGAAACAAGAATTGATGTATTCAAATTTGTCCGCAAATTAAAACTGCGCAAATTTCACTTAACACAAGGTGCATCTAAACAAACATCCATAAACCCACCAATCACTGAAACAACAAATCCAGCACCACTGGCAGCAGGGGATGTGGAACTATTGAGGAACTTACAGGAATTACAAAATGAAACCGAACCACTGATAGCCAGCCAAGATGAACCAGAATTGGGCAGGTCAGTGCGTACCCATTTCAAACCAGCTTCCAAATTTTGCCCCATCATGATTCGAGACAATTTGGATCTTTTCAATGATAAAACAACAATTGATTTGAAAAAACTTTATTCAAAAGTGAATCATGCCACTAAAAAGTACACCAAACAGGACAATATTTACCACCAACTGATAAATAGATTACAGGCTGACGATAATACCATCATTCGTCAGTCTGATAAAGAGGGCAACGTAGTCCTGTGGCCACATGAAATGTATATGGAAGAAGCACTATATCAACTTAACGATACAGACTGTTATAGGAGGTGCTCAATGCAGACTGTAACAACTGCGCGCCACAAATTCTACAACAAATTATTGGCGTGGAAATCTGCTGGCTTACTAAGTGATGATGAATTCAGGTTCTTAAAGGTTGACAATCCTGTAATTCCTGCCATATACTTTATACCCAAAGTCCACAAAAATATATCCAAACCACCTGGCAGGCCTATTGTATCTGCCTGCGGTAGTCTACTGGAAAACACCTCTTGTTATGTGGACTACTTTTTACAAAGCCATGTAAAAAAACTCCCCTCGTACGTCCAAGACACTGGTGATTTTTTAAGAAAATTGAGTGACATCAATTGGGAGGTGGACTGTGTACTAATTTCCCTTGATGTCACATCTTTATACACTAGCATTCACCACCAGGACGGTATCAAAGCTGTTGAACAATACCTGAATACTAGACCCATCTATATGTACATGCACAATAGATGCTGAGCACCATGATTTTAACTTGTTTAGAAAACAATTTCTTTCTTTTCAACAATCAGGTTTTTAATCAGATCAGGGGCGTGGCCATGGGGGCTTGTTTCTCTCCTAGTTATGCTTGTTTGCATATGGGACTATGGGAGGAACGGGTCCTCATGGCAGCCTATGGTGATATTATAACTAATCATGTCTTATGCTGGTACAGGTATATAGACGATATATTTGTGATTTGAAAGGGTACAAATGAAAGTGCATGTGATTTTGTGAAACAATTGAATTGCAACAATCTGAACCTACAATTTTCAGCCCAGATGAGTAGGGAATTGATTTGTTTCCTTGACGTTGAAATTTACATTATGAAAGGAAAACTACAAACAAAACTGCATAGGAAAGCAACAGCGGGGAACACGGTGTTACACGCTCTTAGTCATCACCCCAGGCATTTAATAAACAGCATTCCCTATGGGGAAATGTTGCATATTCTCAGAATATGCAGCTCCGATATTGACTGTATATTGGCCCAACAGCAAAGCAGGGAAAGGTTCTTGCACAGGGGCTATTCTCAAGAGGTGTTAAGTAGGGCTATAAACAGGACTACTAGTATCAATAGGTTGGGAGCACTCACCTACAAGACTGGCAACAGAAATAAGAATTTGCATCAGAATCAGTCTGAGGCACCAACCAGATTGATCTTAGCATACAACCTCCAACATAAAGCCATACGTAAAATTATTAACATAACTGGGCCCTGGTGCAGAGTGATCCCGTACTGAGCAGACATATTACTAGATCTCCCAACATCACCTTTAGAAAGTCACGCTCTATGAGCAATTCTTTGGTAAAAAGTAGCCCAGAGGTGAAACCAACAAAGACATGGTTGAGTTCTAGGAGGGGTTTTAAAAGATGTACCAGTTGCAAGGCATGTAAATATGGAGCCAACAAAACCACTTATTGCACACCTTTTTCTCCAAATCCAATACCGATCACCAAAAGCCTTAACTGTAAAACTGATCATGCTGTTTACGTGCTGGAGTGTTCATGCGGCCTGCAGTATGTGGGCAGTACCAAGCTGCAGGTGCATATACGGATACTCCAGCACCTAAGGGCCATTACCAATAAAGATGTCACTTACCCGGTTGCCAGACATTTTAAGGATCGCCACGGCAACAAACTGGATGATCTCAAATATTTTGTCGTGGATACGATCCCCCCCCTCAGACGGGGTGGCAACCGTGAACTATTACTAATGAGACTTGAGACCAGATATATTCTTGAATTAGATAGTAAAATGCCTCAAGGTCTCAATTCGAGAGAGGACTTCCACACCTGGCTTTGATTGTTCTGTATGTTTTTCTTAACGTTTTCATTAATTCATGTAACCGCTATCTCCAATGATCAATTTTTAGCTTTCACATTTATCTTATTTATTTTTTTATATATACACATTAGCACTTTAGTAAGTCACGGACGTGATTTCTAAGGGTGACCACTAGCACTATTTGCACTTGCACTTTACGTAGTATCTGTCATAGACCATGAGCCAAGGCCCACTGGGGCAGGACTTTGCTTAGCGGACTGCACAAGAACCCTTCGAACACATTGATGATATATGGCCTGACTCTGTATCTATACAAAGGCCTGTTCACACAAGCATTAGAGCTTTAATTAACTGACTTTTGACTTGATTTTAGGATTGAACATTAATGTTTTTACCTATTTCATGTCACAATCCGAGTGTTGTTTTTTAGCTCAGTTATTAGCATCCTTTTATGAAATTTTAAAGTATGCTTTGCCTGTTGTGTTTTAAATATTTATTATTATATAAATATTTTACCACTATGTGTTTCCTTATATATATAATATGATATTTTACACATGTATTTATCTATTTATATTTTGGGTCATTGCAGTGTTTCTAAGCCAATCAACGAATGTTTCTTTTATGTCTATGCTAAAAAAAAATTAAACTTAGTCACGTGTAAACACTATCACTTTAAATTGGTGAAAGCACTCCACATGCGCGTCATGTGATCAAGGGCACTGTGTTGCCCGAAACGCGTCATGGGGGTGGTGCAGGGCATTTACAAATAAACAAAAAACGCACCAGCAAAGGTCTGCATTCGTCTTTTCTGACTGAGTGGTCTTCACGGCGAAGCAAGCAGTATATATATATATTACCTACTGGCGGTCGCCAGTAGGTAGTTATAGTTACAGCCTAGTTTCCATAGGAAAACCATTTTTGATTTGCTAATAACTTTGGCGTCGTTTGATGAATCTTTATGAAATTTTGCAAAAAGTTGCACTTTTAGGTTAGCTCCTATCTTGAAAGTTTGGGGGTGATTTGTCAAGCGGGGCTGAGAAAAAAGGGGGGTCCCATAACGCGTTTTCTCCATGTTAATTTCCATAGGAAATTTTGCGACTAGCTACAGCCCGAACTGCTGAACGGAATTACCTCAAATTTGGCAGAAAGGTAGAGCTTGGTTCAGAAAGCAACCTTTTTTTTAAATGGGGTAAATCCGTTCAGTAGTTTTTGAGAAATACAAAAAATAAGAGTCAAAAAATCAATTTCCCATAGGAAACTTTGTGCAAGGCTACAGCCGAAACTACTGAACGGAATTACCCCAAATTTGGCAAACAGGTAGTGCTTGGCTCAGAAAGCGACCGTTTGTAAAATGGTGTAAATCCGTTCAGTGGTTGCTGAGAAATAAGAAAAATAAAAGTTTCGATATCTGGGTGGAGCCTAAGTCCCGTGCACGAGCTTCACTGTGATTGGCTGCGAACACTCCAAACCAGGAAGTGTTGGCAGCCATCTTGTGGCTCGGTAGAAGCGAGTCACTAGAAAACAGAGAAACAAAGGTATAAAACAAGAGAAGGGGGCAGGGTAGAAACACTGTGACCCCCTAGGCCTGCTCAGGGGGTCCCAGAAGGACCCCAGGGCCAAAAAAAGCATTTTGGATAAAAAAAAACAAATCAGCGCAATTCGCGCTGGGGTCGCGGGTTCCCGCGTTTTATTTTAATGAGGTCCCCGGGTGGGCTAGGTCCCGCGGGCATTTCTTAAAAAATAATAGCTGGGGGTCGCTGGGGCTTCACTCATGTTGGGAGGGGGGTTGCGCGGCCCCTCTCCTGGAGCCCTCCATGTGCTTATAACTTTGGCGTCGTTTGACGAATCTTTACGAAATTTTCAAAAAGTTTCTCTTTTTGATCAGCTCCTATCTTGAAAGTTTGGGGGTGATTGGTCAAGGGGGCTGAGAAAAAGGGAGTCCCAAAATGTGTTTTCTCAATGCATTTTCCATAGGAAACTTTAGACAAGGCTACAGGTCAAACTGCTGAACGGAATTACGCCAAATTTGTGAGGGAGAAAGGTTGTGGTGGAGAAAGCGCGCTTTTGTTAAAATGGTGTAAATCCGTTCAGTAGTTTTTGAGAAATATCAAATTTTACAGAAATCGATATTTGAGAATTCTGACATCTGATTGGCTGAGGGTTACGAGCACGAGCTCGCGGCTCATTGGCTGTGAACGGTTGAAACTAGGAAGTGTTGGCAGCCATTTTGTGACTTAGTCCGTCAGCTCGCATCTCTCCGTGTAGAAGCCATCGGGTGTGTAGTTTTACCTCTGCGAGGCAACACTGGCATCTGTGTCTGTGTAAGATACTCCTTTCAGGCTGCCTCTCCCCACATCACGAGGTCGCGGCTATGCCTTTAGAAGCCAGTCCGTTGGCTCGGAGCTCTGTGAGTCAGTCTGTCGGCACGACCCTCTACACAACCCAAACACCACTGCACTACCTAACTAAACACTAAACCACTACTGCCAGCACGACCCCCTACACTACAGAAACACCATTGCACTACCTTAAACCCTAAAACACTACCCCCAGCACGACCCCCTACACTACAGAAACACCACTGCACTACCCTAAACCCTAAAACATTACCCCAGCACGACCCCCTACACTACCCAAACACCACTGCACTACGTAACTAAACACTAAACCACTACTGCCAGCACGACCCCATACACTACAGAAACACCTCTGCACTAGCTTAAACCCTAAAACACTACCCCCAGCACGACCCCCTACACTACAGAAACACCACTGCACTACCCTAAACCCTAAAACATTACCCCAGCACGACCCCCTACACTACCCAAACACCACTGCACTACATAACTAAACACTAAACCACTACTGCCAGCACGACCCCTACACTACAGAAACGCCACTGCACTACCCTAAACCCTAAAACACTACCCCCAGCATGACCCCTAAACTACAGAAACACCACTGCACTACCCTAAACCATAAAACGCTACCCCCAGCATGACCCTCTACACTATCCAAACACCACTGCACTACCCTAAACCCAAAAACACTACTCACAGCAGGACCCCCTACACTACGTAAAGACCACTGCCCTACCCTAAACCCTAAATGTACCCCCAGCACCACCCTCTACACTACACAAACACCACTGCACTACCATAAACCTTAAAACACTACCCACAGCAGGACCCCCGACACTACACAAACACCACTGCACTACCCTAAACCATAAAACACTACCAGTCCATTGGCTCACAGCTCTGCGTTTGCGAGTCGACGGCCCGTAGCTCTCTCTGTCCGAGCCGAGCCCACGGGCCGTAGCTCTCCCTTTGCGAGGCTGCCCGACGGCCCGCAGGTCTCCCTGTGCTAGCCGGATCGCAGTTGTCAGTCTGCGAACCGATATTGGGAATATAAGGCGGCTCTAAAAAGAGCCTTTGTGTTTATTAGTTGGAGCTACATATAAGTGCGGATGCACAGCTTCAGGTTATTCAGAAAAACTCTATTTCCCTGATCTGTGAAGTGTACTCCATCATTTCTGTAGATATCAGCCATATCATAACGTATGTTGTTGTTGTAGATCGACCCCATTCTATGGTCTCTGAGGTATGCAGACACAGCTTTGTTGACATTCTTCCTAGATTTTTCAATCTGAGGACAAAATTTGTTTGACCATTTCCACTTCTGTCTTTGACATATATTGGAATATACAAAGACAGTTTGAGGCAAAAGCAACATCAATTGTCTAAAGGTGTCCTTCATTAGCATTTGCAAACCTACCCCAGTCAATGTGCCTAGGTCATTTCCACCACAGTGCACAATCATGAGGTCAGGGAGTTGCAGATGCAAACATGTTTTAACCAAAGGGAGTAATTGGTGCCACTTCAATCCTCTCTGTCCAAACCATTTAATGTCCACATTTTGTAAACCTAGGTCTAAGTCAATACGTCTCTGTTCTGCATACCTCTTGCACCAGAAAACATAGCTATGTCCTACGATCCACACTAGCATTTTGAAGGTGTAGCTGGAAGATATGGATAGATGTCTGTAGCTCATGCAGTCCGTTCGTAGAATAAGAGATATGTTTAAAGATGGGGAACTACTTTTTTTTCTCATACAAAACGATAACTGATTTGGAGATGAAAAACATTGTTTACTAAAAAGTAGGGTGCATATTAGTTTGTCGAAAAGCATCTTTGTGATTGGTTGATAAAAAGCAGTTTCAACGTAGAGTTCATATGATAGGATAAAATTTGCTCAGTTCAACCACACCTGCTACTTGCATTTGGAAGGCACTGTTCGAACTTAAAACAATGGTGAACTTTTAACCTGCACGTGCCCTTAAATGTTCGAGAAAATGTTGCAAACAAATATCGTTAGGTTTGAAAAAATGATGAACTTTTAACCTGCACGTGTCGTAGAATGTTCTAGAAAGTTTGTTGATAGAATACGTTGAACTTCTCACCTGTATGTGTTCTTAAATTTTTTAAAACTGTTTATATGGAAAGTTCAAAAATAACAAATAGAGAGAAGTTTTGCAATTTGAAAAAATAAAGGAACTATTCTGATTTGTTCTTTACATGTATTTATGTGTGGAGCAACAGGGAAATTGTGCCATTACTGATTCCATTCTTGATGAGAGCGGTGCATTACATGTACTGTGTGACAAAGAAAGAATTACAAATTTGGCAGGGAGAAAGGTCTTGGTGCAGAAAGCGCTGTTTTGTGGAAATGGTGTAAATCCATTCAGTAGTTTTTGAGATATTAAAGGAAAAAAGATATATATATATCTGGACTGTATCTAACTCCCGAGCACGAGCTTGCCTCTGATTGGCTGCTAACAATTCAAACCAGGAAGTGTTAGCAGCCATCTTGTGCCTCGCGTCGAGTGAAAATATAAAAGAAAGGTCTCGGGGGCAATTTAATATACCGGAGCTCTGTCTGTGCGAGATACCGCTTTCACGCTGCGTCTCCCTACATTAGCAGGTAACGCACCCTTGTAGGAGAGTAGGATCTGCCTCTTATGTTGCCCCCACTTTTTTTCTGATGTTTACACTGGTTTCTGGCTATAGTCTGGCTGGGTCCCTGCTAATCAGGGCCCCAGCCTCTCTGTTCTCTCTAAACGACTTGGAGTGCACTCTAGGTGCACTAGTGATTGGATACTGTGGTACCTTATGAGTCCCTAGTATATGGTACCTTAGGTACCAAGGGCTTAGGTACTTCACAGGCCTACCAGGGGCTGAAGCATGTATTATGCCACCCCTGGGAAGCAGACTAAATCTGACACCACAGGCCTGCTACTGCAGCCTGGGTGAGGAAGTGCTAGCACCCCTCACTGAGATATAGGTCCCCTATATCTCTCCTGCACACACATTGAGACTTATCAGTCACCCCTAAAGCAGGCCCTATTGATCCTGAGGGCAGGGTGCTTAGTTTCCATGTGAGGGGTGCCTCTGCCTGAGCAGGGCCCCTCTGCAGCTCTCAGAGTCCATTCTCTGGTGCTGTTTGTGGATGCGGTTAAACCATATACTCTTAAGTGCATTATATCCTCGCGGTAAAATGCTAACTTTGGAATGGCTGCATCAAAACATGTCTGTTTGGTGTCAAACATCTTGGAATACTACCCCCCCGCCAGTCCTGGCGGCGGGGTTAGCATTCCACCCTTCTAGAGGGATAGACATGTACCTACTGTGGAAACGCGGTAGAATCCTGCAGAGCCCTGGCATCACAAAATGGATGCCACCAGTCACAGACACTGGGCTGCCCTCCTGCTGATGACCAACACTCGCAGTGGAGGAAGCCCAACAATAGATATCCTGTCCCAAGGGGGTGTGACTACCTCCCAGACAGGGTTTAGTGTATTGGGGCTGGGTGGGTGCACTCTTAGAGTGCTTTGAAGTCCTGCACTGGGGGAGCAGAAGGCTCCTCTGTGCATACCCCAGTTCAAACCGGCTCAGGGGCTACCTGCCCCTGCTCTGGCGCGAAACTGGACAAAGGGAAGTGGGTGTAGCCACCCACTCCCCTGACCCTCCCATAGGTAGGGTCATTGAGCTAGTCCCTCCCTTTCTTTTAGTATAAGAGGGGGAACCTGTGCATTGCACTCTAGATCTCCCTGGACGACGCTCTAAAGAAGAATCCTGGACCTTCGACATTCCACTACCTTTGGAAGACTGAAGAATCTCCCTTGGAGTCAAGGAGTGACTCCCGTGCTTGGCAGGCACCAAAAACTACAAACAACGGTAGCAGACTATGCCGCTCCCACCAGAGTCCGAAGTCCCTGCAGCCCAAGAAGTAGATTTCCTGACTTCTCAAAGGCCATCGTGAGTCCCCAGTGAAGCTGAGGCCAGTGAACCCCAAGAGTGATGAGGAACCGTGACCCCTGGGTACCGTGCACTATTGTCGAGTGCAACCCCTTCACAACGTTCCACGAACTTGTGCTTTGGACCACGTGTGGTCCTAGCCTCCAACAGGAATTCCTCTGAAGATCAGAGGCCTACCACGTCCCGAGTGACCGTGGGCCCCTGTTGAGCGAATCCTCCCAAGGCGTCTATGCAATCCCTTGCCAGCCGGCTTGTGGGTCCCCTGAAGGCTTTCCTACAGAACCAAAGGGCTCCCCTGGTTGCTCCAGGCCTGCCCTGACTTACCCTCTCTGGGTGAGTCCCTCAGACCTTGCTGGTCTGCGCCATTGACTTTTTACACTTTTCCCGAGACTTGCTGTTACCAAGGCTTGTTGGCTCCAATCGAGTAGCCGACACCGCAGTAAGCTGCAGATATCGTGTGACACACCGAATCCAGCTCCTGGTCATCGTCGACACCTCCTGGACCTCGTGGCTGAAGAGTCAAGGCACCCGTGAACGACCTGAATCTTGCGACGACGGTGGGCATCCATCTTCCTTGCCCCGAGTCACTGCCAAGTGAATGTGAACACTGTCCCCTCTTCTTTCAGGTCTTCCATCTTCTGAATCCAGGCTTGGATTCCTCCGGACACTTCTCCTGTCGCCGCAAGCAGCAAGACTTCACTGGCTCCCATTGAAAACGACGCCGCGACTCAACACCAAAGAACACCTATGCACCCGGCTCCCCTGGTTGAGGTAACTTCAGCACTACGGTGCTCCTGTGGGTGTGGGCCCTAGAACTACTTACCCTGTAAGTGACTTGCTTGTAGCTACCCTAGAAGTGCCCTAAAACTCTTACTTTCCAAGTGCGACTATCGCGCTGACTCGTACATGGTTCGCGTCTGTGTTAGACACACCGCGTCCAACTCCCTTGCAACTCTATCTGTAACCGCGTCCTTCGACTCGTACAAGGACCGATCGGTGTGTTCGCCTCGAACACGCAAGGGACCTTTAACATTGAAGTCTCAATCGCGTCTGTTCGCATAGACTCGTACAGGACTCGCACCGGTGCCAGGACACCGCGTCCGTCCCCTGTGGGTCTCCTACAACTACCTGGGGTGGTTCTTGGGGGTCCCTCGATTCTAGATGCCCTAGACCTAGGTCTAGCCAAACTAAGATTGTGATATTCGATTGTGCTAAATTATTTTGATAACATTTGACTTGTACATATGTTCCTGACTTCTAATCTCATAAAGAGATTAGTAGAGAGTTGTTTATTAATAAATACATATATATTTGATATATATACCTGTGTGGTGTCTTTTCATTTGGTGATTCAAGAGATTGTGTGGTAAAACAAGCTGCTTTACATTCCTTCAAGACTTAGCCTGAAGGCTGCTCTCCACAGCTACCACTAGGATAGCTTTCTATAAAGGTTGTCTTAAACCTATCTACCATAAGAGTCGAATTGTTCTGGTGCAAGGTGTCCACTTTAATTAGTGAACAGCATATACCAGGCCAACTTCTCACATTGGTGGGCAGCGTGTGGGATTCCAGCTTGCTATTGTTTTACCAGAAAATCTCTATTTGAATTACTAACTGAAAACCACTATAGGTACTTAAGGTACATATAAAGTCAAGCTTAGTATCAATAAGTTATACTGAACTTAGAGCTGTGCGCCAAGGGATAGCACACCCTTTCTACAGCTCAAGCTAGTATCAGTAGGCCACAAACTAGTGTAGGTAGTACAACACTGCACAACACTAGAATGTCCTTAAAGGGTGGAACCAGTGGATCCACTCAGCCTCAGTATAAGGACATGGCTTTCTCTGACTTGAGAGCCATGTGTGTTGAAAGACACCTGAAGCTAGGACAGAGTCCCTCCACACTACACCTGATAGATCTGCTGACAGCAGATGATCTTAGATTGGCTCTAGGAGCTAATGGGTCTGAATCAGGGGTGGGTCAATTACAGTGTCTGAGTCAGATGATGAAAATCAGAATGACCAAGACTCTGTGATTGAAGAGCCAGGCTCCAAGGGGCCTGAAAAGGACAGAGGAATTCTCCCTAAGAGAACTGACAGAGTGGATGAGAGGCATAGGTCCCCTTCCAGGGAATCTGACCACTCTTATCACTCTGGCAGAGAATTTGTCCAGCAGAGGAACTCATACTTTCCCATAAGAGAGAGCTCCTCTGAAAGAATGTGCAAACTGCTGCAGTAGGAGGAAGCAAGAGTTGCCCTCAGAACCAAGCAGTTGGCACTGGATAGAGAAGCCCTGGAGATCCAGAGAGCTTCTAGAAGAGAGGGGTTAGAACCCCTTGGTGGCAGCAACAGTGACCCTAGAGGCAGAGAATATATTCCAGACCATAGGAACCTGAGCAAGGTTGTCCTCCCTACCAGAGTGGGGATGATATCCACAAGTGGATAACTGCTATGGAGAGGGCCTGTAGAGTACAGCAGGTCCCCCAAAAGCAGTGGGCAGCAATCTTGTGGCTCTCCTTTTCAGATAAAGGTAGAGACAAGCTCCTCACTGTTAGGGAAGAGGATGCTGATGATTATGAAGTCCTGAAGAGTGCACTGATAGATGGGTTTGGCTTAACCACTGAGCAGTACAGGTTGAAGTTCAGAGACACCCAGAAGGCACAGACTCAGGACTGGACTGACTTTGTAGATTGTCCAACCAAGGCTCTGGAGGGTTGGCTGGTTGGAAGTAGGGTTACTGATTTCAAGGGATTGTATAATCTGATGATGAGAGAACAGATCCTTAATAATTGCCAGAACCAGTTGTTGCATCAATACCTGGTGGACTCAGATCTGACCTCTCCCCAAGAATTGGGAAAGAAGGCAGACAAATGAGTCAGAACCAGGGTAAGGCAGAAACCCCAGAACCAAGGGGTGACACCAAGAAGCAGGATCCTAAGGGCTCTGAGAAAGGTGGGGATAAGTCAAAAGACCAGAAGTCTTCACAAGGGCCCCAAAAATCTGCATCTGGTGGGGAGTCACAATCCAACAAGGGAAAAGGCCAAAAGAAGCCCTGGTGCAAATTCTGTAAACAGAAAGGGCACTGGACTTCTGATTGTAACAAGTCCAAAGACCAAACCACCACCACTCCTGCCCCTAAGGCAACTGTTCCCCCTAGCTCAGCTACTGGTGGAGGTGGTACTCAGAATAAGGGTGTAGTAGGGTTGACCCTGGGTTCTGAAGTGGATTCTGACCTAGTCAGAGTGCCCACTCAGGCAATGCTGATTTGTGATGGAGACCTTGATATGTCCTTCCTAGTAAGCCCCAGTAATCTGGGCAAATACAAACAGCAGCCTGTAATAAATGGCAA
The DNA here is from genome assembly GCA_963921515.1 of Calotriton arnoldi. Classification (NCBI taxonomy): domain Eukaryota; kingdom Metazoa; phylum Chordata; class Amphibia; order Caudata; family Salamandridae; genus Calotriton; species Calotriton arnoldi. Next base: position 449,780 of record CAWUFW010009422.1, on the reverse strand, counting down.
ACAGGCTTTGGCATTTAGGGACACAGGTGCTAGTGTCACCATGGTGGCAGAGGATCTTGTGGACCCTGGACAGATCATCCTGGGCGAAATGTACCAGGTGACCAATGCAAGCAATGTCAGGACCAACCATAGTCTGGCAGTTGTGAATTTCTCCTGGGGAGGGGTAACTGGCCTCAAGAAGGTTGTAGTCAGTGCAGACCTCCCTGTCGAATGTCTATTGGGCAATGATCTAGAGACTTCAGCCTGGTCTGAAGTAGAGTTATGGACTCATGCTGAGATGTTGGGCATCCCTGCAGAGGTATTTGCTGTGACCAGGTCACAAGCAAGAATGCATAACACTGAACCAGCTCTGGATCCTGGAACAATGGACCAGATGCTTCCCAAGAGGAGGAGCAGTAGGGTAAAGGCAGTGCCTTCCCCTCTGTCTCAGATCACAGATTCACCCCCAGAGGGAGGTGAAGCAGATCCTGAAGAAGGAACTGCCCCAGAGGGACTTGAGCCTGATCAGGTTGAGTTCTTGGGGGCAGGGGCCCTTCTAGGGAAGATCTGAGTAAGGAGCAACAGTGCTGCCCCTCTCTTGAACCCCTCAGACAGCAGGCTGCTGCTGAGGCTGCTGGGAGTGCTAGTGGGTCCCATAAAGTTTATTGGGATGAGGGACTCCTATATTCTGAGGGTAGAGATCCAGCCCCTGGAGCCACCAGGAGGATGGTAATACCTCAGAAGTTTAGGGGTTCCTCTTGAGCCTAGCACATGATATCCCTTTGGCAGGTCACTTGGGCCAAAACAAGACCTGGGACAGGCTTGTTCCACATTTTCATTGGCCACATATGTCAGAGGACACAAAGGAGTTGTGTCGCTCCTGTGTCACATGCCAAGCCAGTGGTAAGGCAGGTGGCACAACAAAGGCCCCCTGATACCACTACCTGTGGTGGGGGTACCCTTTGAAAGGGTAGGGATTGACATTGTTGGTCCCCTTGACCCTCAAACTGCAGCTGGGCACAGGTTTATCCTGGTGGTAGTGGATCATGCCACCAGGTACCCAGAAGCAATTCCCCTGAGGACCACCACAGCCCCTGTGGTGGCAAGAGCCCTCATTGGAGTTTTCTCCAGAGTGGGTTTCCCAAAGGAGGTCATTTCTGACAGAGGTACCAACTTCATGTCAGGATATTTGAAGGCAATGTGGAAGGAGTGTGGTGTAACTTATAAGTTCACCACCCCTATCACCCACAATGCAATGGGTTAGTTGAACGCTTCAACAAAACCCTGAAGGGAATGATTAAAGGACTCCCAGAGAAGCTTAGGCGGAAATGGGACCTTCTTCTTCCCTGCCTGTTGTTTGCATACAGAGAGGTTCCACAGAAGGGGGTTGGTTACAGCCCATTTGAGCTTCTGTTTGGGCATCCTGTGAGAGGGCCATTGTGTTTGGTAAAAGAGGGCTGGGAGTTACCTCTAAAACCCCCCAAACAAGATGTGATGGACTATGTACTTGGTCTCCGCTCCCGGATGGCTGAGTACATGAAAAAGGCAACCAAAAACCTGGAGGCCAGCCAAGAATTGCAAAAAGCTTGGCATGACCAAAAGGCTGTACTGACTGTATACCAGCCAGGACAGAAAGTGTGGGTGTTGGAGCCTGTGGCCCCAGCAGCCCTCCAGGACAAGTGGAGTGGCCCCCATACAATAGTTGAACAGAAGGGAGACGTCACCTACCTGGTGAATCTTGGAACTCCCAGGAGCCCCCTGAGGGTGCTCCATGTCAACAGATTAAAGCCATATGTTGACAGGGCTGACATGGGCTTGCTCATGGCAACTGATGAGGACCAGGAGGAGGAGAGTGACCCTCTTCCTGACCTGCTCTCTCAGAACCCTGATGATGGGTCAGTAGATGGTGTTGCTTTGGCAAGCAGCCTCACTGACCATCAGCAAACTGAGTGCAGACAAGTTCTGCAACAGTATAGACATATGTTTAGCCTGACCCCTAGTCAGACTACCTGGTGCACCCATGAGGTGGACACTGGAGACAGTCTGCCTGTCAAGAGTAAAATCTACAGGCAACCTGACCATGTCAGGGACTGTATCAGGACTGAAGTCCAGAAAATGTTAGAGCTAGGTGTAATTGAGCCTTCTGATAGCCCTTGGGCTAGCCCAGTAGTCCTGGTACCCAAGCCTCATACCCAGGGTGGTAAGAAAGAAATGAGGTTTTGTGTAGACTACAGAGGCCTCAATGCAGTCACTAGGACTGATGCCTATCCCATACCAAGGGCAGATGAGCTGATTGATACTTTGGCCTCAGCCAAGTATCTAAGTACATTTGACCTAACAGCTGGCTACTGGCAGATCAGATTAGCTAATGATGCAAAAGCCAAAACAGCATTTTCGACTCCTAGTGGGCACTACCACTTTGTGGTGATGCCCTTTGGATTGAAAAATGCACCTGCCACTTTTCAGAGGTTGGTGAATAAAGTTCTGGCAGGGATGGAAACTTATTGCTCAGCTTATCTAGATGATATTGCTGTCTTTAGTTCCTCCTGGCAGGATCACCTGGTCCACCTCAGAAATGTTTTGGAGGCTCTGCAGAAAGCAGGCCTCACTATCAAGGCCACTAAGTGCCAGATAGGGCAGAGTCAGGTTGTGTACCTGGGCCACCTTGTAGGTGGAGGCCAGGTTCAGCATTTACAGAGCAAAATCCAAACCATAATGGAATGGGTTTCTCCAACCACCCAGACACAGGTGAGAGCCTTCTTAGGCCTGACTGGGTACTATAGGAGGTTTGTCAAGGGATATGGATCTATAGTGACCCCCTTGAATGATCTGACCTCAAAGAAGATGCCAAAAAGGTTCAGTGGACAGCTAGCTGTCAGAAGGCATTTGAAGACCTAAAGCAGGCCATGTGCACTGCCCCCATCTTACAGAGTCCAGACTACACCAAAAAGTTCATTGTCCAAACAGATGCTTCTGAGCTGGGTGTGGGAGCTGTACTGTCTCAACTGAATGATGAAGGTCAAGACCAGCCAGTAGCTTTTATTAGCAGAAGGCTGACCCCTAGAGAGAAACGTTGGTCAGCTATAGAGAGGAGGCCTTTGCTGTGGTGTGGGCCCTGAAGAAGCTGAGGCCATACTTGTTTGGCACTCACTTCATAGTTCAGACTGACCACAAGCCCCTCCTATGGCTTAAACAAATGAAAGGAGAAAACCCAAAACTTTTGAGGTGGTCCATTTCCCTACAGGGGATGGACTATACAGTGGAACATAGACCTGGGACCCAACATGCCAATGCAGATGGACTCTCAAGGTATTTCCACTTAGAACACGAAGACTCAACTGGTCAAGGTTAGTTTAGTGTCCCTGCGTTTGGGGGGCTGTGTAGGAGAGTAGGATCTGCCTCTTATGTTGCCCCCACTTTTTTCTGATGTTTACACTGGTTTCTGGCTATAGTCTGGCTGGGTCCCTGCTAATCAGGGCCCCAGCCTCTCTGTTCTCTCTAAACGACTTGGAGTGCACTCTAGGTGCACTAGTCATTGGATACTGTGGTACCTTATGAGTCCCTAGTATATGGTACCTTAGGTACCAAGGGCATAGGTACTTCACAGGCCTACCAGGGGCTGAAGCATGTATTATGCCACCCCTGGGAAGCAGACTACATCTGACACCACAGGCCTGTACTGCAGCCTGGGTGAGGAAGTGCTAGCACCCCTCACTGAGATATAGGTCCCCTATATCTCTCCTGCACACACATTGAGACTTATCAGTCACCACTAAAGCAGGCCCTATCGATCCTGAGGGCAGGGTGCTTAGTTTCCATGTGAGGGGTGCCTCTGCCTGAGCAGGGCCCCTCTGCAGCTCTCAGAGTCCATTCTCTGGTGCTGTTTGTGGATGCGGTTAAACCATATACTCTTAAGTGCATTATATCCTCGCTGTAAAATGCTAACTTTGGAATGGCTGCATCAAAACATGTCGTGTTTGGTGTCAAACATCTTGGAATACTACCCCCCAGCCAGTCCTGGCGGCGGGGGTAGCATTTCACCCTTCTAGAGGGATAGACATGTACCTACCGTGGAAACGCGGTAGAATCCTGCAGAGCCCTGGCATCACAAAATGGATGCCACCAGTCACAGACACTGGGCTGCCCTCCTGCTGATGACCAACACTCGCAGTGGAGGAAGCCCAACAATAGATATCCTGTCCCAAGGGGTGTGACCACCTCCCAGACAGGGTTTAGTGTATTGGGGCTGGGTGGGTGCACTCTTAGAGTGCTTTGAAGTCCTGCACTGGGGAGCAGAAGGCTCCTCTGTGCATACCCCAGTTCAAACCGGCTCAGGGGCTACCTGCCCCTGCTCTGGCATGAAACTGGACAAAGGGAAGTGGGTGTAGCCACCCACTCCCCTGACCCTCCCATAGGTAGGGTCATAGAGCTAGTCCCTCCTCTCTTTTAGTATAAGAGGGGGAACCTGTGCATTGCACCCTAGATCTCCCTGGACGACGCTCTAAAGAAGAATCCTGGACCTTCGACGTTCCACTACCTTTGGAAGACTGAAGAATCTCCCTTGGAGTCAAGGAGTGACTCCCCTGCTTGGCAGGCACCAAAAACTACAAACGACGGTAGCAGACTACGCCGCTCTCGCCGGAGTGCGAAGTCCCTGCAGCCCAAGAAGTGGATTTCCTAACTTCTCAAAGGCCATCGTGAGTCCCCAGCGAAGCTGAGGCCAGTGGACCCCAAGAGTGACGAGGAACCGCGACCCCTGGGTACCGTGCACTATTGTCGAGTGCAACCCCTTCACAATGTTCCACGAATTTGTGCTTTAGACCACGTGTGGTCCTAGCCTCCCGCAGGAATGTCTCCGAAGGTCAGAGGCCTACCATGTCCCGAGTGACCGTGGGCCCCTGTTGAGCGAATCCTCCCGAGGCGTCTTCGTGATCCCTTGCCAGCCGGCTTGTGGGTCCCCTGAAGGCTTTCCTACAGAACCAAAGGGCTTCCCTTGTTGCTCCAGGCCTGCCCTGACTTACTTTCGCTGGGTGAGTCCCTCAGACCTTGCTGGTCTGCGCCATTGACTTTTTACACTTTCCCCGAGACTTGCTGTTACCAAGGCTTGTTGGCTCCAATCGAGTCGCCGACACTGCAGTAAGCTGCAGACATCGTGGCACACGCCGAATCCAGCTCCTGGTTGTCGTCAACGCCTCCTGGACCTCATGGCTGAAGAGTCAAGGCACCCGTGAACGACCTGAATCTTGCAACGACGGTGGGCATCCATCTTCCTTGCCCCGAGTCACTGCCAAGTGACTGTGAACACTGTCCCCTCTGCTTTCAGGTCTTCCATCTTCTGAATCCAGGCTTGGATTCCTCCGGACACTTCTCCTGTCGCCGCAAGCAGCAAGTCTTCACTGGCTCCCATTGAAAACGACGCCGCGGCCCGACACCAAAGAACACCTATGCACCCGGCTCCCCTGGGTGAGGTAACTTCAGCACTACGGTGCTCCTGTGGGTGTGGGCCCTAGAACTACTTACCCTGTAAGTGACTTGCTTGTAGCTACCCTAGAAGTGCCCTAAAACTCTTACTTTCCAAGTGTGACTATCGCGCTGACTCGAACATGGTTCGCGTCTGTGATAGACACACCGCGTCCAACTCCCTTGCAACTCTATCTGTAACCGCGTCCTTTGACTCGTACAAGGACTGATCGGTGTGTTCGCCTCGAACACGCAAGGGACCTTTAACATTGAAGTCTCAATCGCGTCTGTTCGCATAGACTCGTACAGGACTCGCACCGGTACCAGGACACCGCGTCCGTCCCCTGTGGGTCTCCTACAACTACCTGGGGGTGGTTCTTGGGGTCCCTCGATTCTAGATGCCCTAGACCTAGGTCTAGCCAAACTAAGATTGTGATATTCGATTGTGCTAAACTTATTTTGATAACATTTGACTTGTACATATGTTCCTGACTTCTAATCTCATAAAGAGATTAGTAGAGAGTTGTTTATTAATAAATACATATATATTTGATATATATACCTGTGTGGCGTCTTTTCATTTGGTGATTCAAGAGATTGTGTCGTAAAACAAGCTGCTTTACATTCCTTCAAGACTTAGCCTGAAGGCTTCTCTCCACAGCTACCACTAGGATAGCTTTCTATAAAGGTTGTCTTAAACCTATCTACCATAAGAGTCGAATTGTTCTGGTGCAAGGTGTCCACTTTAATTAGTGAACAGCATATACCAGGCCAACTTCTCACAACCCTTTTCCACCATCAACAGCATACCTCCAACAATATACTTGGGCCCGCAAGTCTGCCTCTGCGAACCACTTGTCGGCTCACAGCTCTTCGGGTGCGAGTTCTCGGGCCCGCAGTTGTATCTGTGAAGCCAATACTGGAAATATACCGGAGGTGTCTCTCTGCGAGATACGCTCTTCACGCTCCCTCTCCCCACATCAGTGTTCCGCAGCTATCCCTTTGGAAGCCGATGGCCCGCACCTTTCCCTATACTAGTCGGCCCGCAGGTGTTCCTCTGCGAGCTGGCCCACAGCTCTTCCTCTGCGAACTGACGGGCCGCGGTTATCCCTCTATGAGCCTGCTAGTTGGCTCGCAGTTCTTCATCTACAAGCCAGACCGCCGGCTCTTAAGTCTCTGAGAACAGATGTAATGGAGGCAACGATCATGCAGGTCGGACACCCAACACTGCTCCGACATCCCCCAGTAGGAGCTCCTTGTCCGCCATCTCCCCTCACCCCCACCCCCCACAAACAAATGTGACAGTCACGTTAGGTTGGAGAAATAAGAATCTTAGTTGTGTATGGATTTACATATAAAACATTTTATTAAAACAAAACAACAACAAGTAAAACTATGTACAGCCATGTCATGTCATCGCTGGACCATTTGTGAATCACAGCCTGTAAGACAAAAAGAAAGATAAGATGGTGCGTCATGCGTCCAGCAAAGAGAAAGAGAAAGAGTGAGGGAGAAAGAGAGAAACAAAGAAAGAGTGAGAGAGAGAGGAAGACAAAGAAATAGAGAAAGAGTGAGAGAGAGAAAGAGAGAAATAGTGTGAGAGAGGAAGAGAGAGAGAGAAAGAGTGAGAGAGAGGAAGAGAGAGAGAAAGAGTGAGAGAGAGGAAGAGAGAGGGAAGAGTGAGAGAGAGGAAGACAGACAAAGACAGAGAAAGAGAAAGAGTGAGAGAGAGAAAGAGTAAGAGTAAGATACAAGGAAAAGAGAGAGAGAGAAACAGTGTGAGAGAGAGGTAGAGAGAAAGAGAGAAAGAGTGAGAGAGAGGAAGATAGAGAAAGGAAGAATGAGAGAGAAGAACAGACAGAGAAAGAGAGAAAGTGTGAGAGAGAGAAAGGAAGAGATGGAGAGGGAGTGTTGACACTGGAGAAAATCTTCGCAGCTTACCTTTGTGCCTCCGGTGTGTCTCCAACCACTTGCCGGGACATAGTGCACCCTTAAGTTTAGTGATCTGAAAGATAGTATAGAATTAGTAATTGCAGAGTACATACAACTGCACACGCCTAATTATCTGTTTTGGCAATGCGCACTCAGGCTGCTGCAGCCCATCCACTCCCACTGCTCGGAGGTGTCTGTGCGCTCTTGTGCGCCCAGGCTGCTGCACACTATTCACTCCCACCGCCCAGAGGTGACTGCCCGCTGCTGCGGAAAGAAGTATCTCTGCTCACCTTCTGCCACCGGCATGTGTGTAAGAGGGTGCACCATGTGCTGAAGCAACTTTGTCAGGTGTTGTCAGGATGGCCACGCATCATCGCAGTTTGTACACGCGTTCAGCTGTGGTGGTGTGGGAGGGGATCGTCGATTCATGAATCACAGCCTGTTAGATAAAAAGCAAGATAGGATTGTGCGTCATTCGTCCATCAAAGGAGAGAGAAAGAGAGAGAGAGAAAGAAAGAGTGAGAGGAAGACAGAGAGAAAAAGAAAGAAGGAGTGAGAGGAAGACAGAGAGAAAGAGAGAAACAGTGGGAGTGACAGGAAGAGAGAGAGAAAAAGAAAGAAAGAGTGAGAGGAAGACAGAGAGAAAGAGTGAGAGAGACGAAGAGAGAGAGAAACAGTGAGAGACAGAAAGAGAGAGAAAGAGTGAGAGAGAGAGGAAGAGGAAGAGAGAGAGAGAAAGAGTGAGAGAAAGGAAGAGAGAGAGAGAAAGAGTGAGAGTGAGGAAGAGAGAAAGTGTGAGAGAGAGGAAGACAGAGAAAGAGAGAGAGTGAGATACAAGGAATAGAGAAAGAGAGAAACAGTGTGAGAGAGAGGAAGAGAGAGAGAAACAGTGTGAGAGAGAGGAAGAGAGAGAAAGTGAGAGAGGAAGAGAGAGAAAGAAAGAATGAGAGAGAAAGGAAGAGACAGAGAAAGAGTGTGAGAGAGAGAAAGGAAGAGATAGAGAGTGAGAGAGAGAGAAAGAGTGTGAGTGACAGAAAGGAAGAGATGGAGAGGGAGAGGGAGTATTGACACTGTGGAGAAAATCCTCACAGCTCACCTTTCTGTCACCGGTGTGTCTCCAACCACGTGCCGGGATATAGGGCAGCCCTCAAGCTTAGTCATCTGAAACATAAAAATGGAATCAGTAATGGATGAGTACATACAACTGCGTATGCCTAAATCGCTGTCCCACCTTTGTGTATCCAGGCTAGTGTACCCCATCCACTTCCACTGCCCAGAGGTGTCTACCCACTGCTGTACACCCAGGCTGCTGCACTCCATCCACTCCCACTGCCCAGAGGTATATGACAGCCGCTGCGCACCCAGGCTGCTGCACCCCATGCACTCCCACTGCCCAGAGGTGACTGCGTGCCGCTGCGCACCCAGGCTTCTGCACCCCATCCACTCCCACTGCCCGGAGGTGACTGCCCGCCGCTGCGCAAACAAGCCTCTCTGCTCACCTTACACCACCGGCGTGTGTCGAAGAGGGTCCACCACGTGCCGAAGAAACCTCCTCACCCGTTGTGTACACGCGGAGAGCGGAGCTCACAATTCAGGTTGAGTGTTGATTGCAGGATGGCCACGCTTCATCGCAGGCCTGCAAGACAAAAAGCAAGATAAGATTGTGCGTCATGCGTCCATCAAAGGAGAGAGAAAGAGAGATAGAGAGAGAAAGAAAGAGTGAGAGGAAGACAGAGAGAAAAAGAAAGAAGGAGTGAGAGGAAGACAGAGAGAAAGAGAGAAACAGTGGGAGTGACAGGAAGAGAGAGAGAAAAAGAAAGAAAGAGTGAGAGGAAGACAAAGAGAAAGAGAGAAAGAGTGAGAGAAGAAGAGAGAGAGAAAGAATGTGAAGGAGAGAAAGGAAGAGATGAAGAGGGACAGTGAGTGCTGTGTCTCCAACCACGTGCCGGGACCTAGTGGAGCCCTCTAGCTCCCACATCTAAACATAGTACAGAATTAGTAATGGGTGAGTATATACGATTGCGTACGCCTAAATCGCTGTGCCGCCTTTGTGTATCCACTCCCGCCGCCCAGACGTATTTGCCCACCGCTGCGCACCCAGGCCTCACTGCTCACCTTTTCGCGGTCAGGGCACCCTCTGCATCATGCAGTCCCGCTCCGCAGGCCAACAGGTCTCACATTTGGTGCTGCGTCTTGATTTTGCCATGCCAGGGACATACTAGTGCACCTATCATCATCGCAGGTTGCACACCCGCTCAGTCCTTGCGGTGCCACTAACTCAGTGAACAGTGAGGCCACGCACGTGGTGGTAGGCCTCCCTGTTCGGTGGCTCAGGCCTACACTGCGGTCCAGCAGGGCACACAAAACCTGAGCTATCCAGACCGCCGGGATGGGCCATCACCGCAGGCTGTACACCCGCTCAGCAGTTACGGTACCCGTACCTCAGTGGACCGAAAGTCACCGTCCCGTGCCGGTGTCCCTGTGCCGGCCGTAGTGCATCCGGTGCGAGCAACTCTGAAATGGCGTCGAGCACGTGCGCCCGGTCTTTTTTATTGGCAGGGTCACGTGTCCTGTGACGCCTGTGCTGGATGGATGAGGTGTGGGTGTATACTAGCCATGAGGGAGTGGCTGTGGCGTACTGACAACTAGGGTGTGACCAGCAGATCCCTGCAATGAAAATGTGGGCCATGTAGCGTTGTTGTCCTTCCCTGTAAGCGTAAGCGGAGTGGGCTGGCCTGGCGTATGCCAGTTCTGCGTGAGGCTGTGAAGATTGACTCCGGAGCTATGGGCGTGGCTCCATCGTGAGCTGTATGAGGAATCAACTGATGCGGCACTGTTGCCAGATTGGGCTAAATCACGCACAATTGGGCTATATTTTTCCCAGTTGTGCGGTAAAATTTAGGTTTGTGCTAGTTGCCAGATTATAAATATATATACAGCGCTCCAGCAAACTAGTATGTTAAAGCGCTTTACTAGACAAATATTTACTTGGCAGCCTGCTGCAACATCAATTCCAATCCATTCACCGCCTGCTTGACGATGTCCCTGCCCCTCCTTCCTTAAAGTAGCAATATTGGGCTAGTTTGGGCTAGTTTTTGGTTGTCTTTGGGCTAGAGAATGCTTAAAAAATCTTGCAACACTGGCATGCCGGTGTTCTTGTTGTAGTGCTGCCGTCACCCGGGTCGCAAGCGTCAATGTGTCACTCTGTGAGCCAAGTCCCTGAACATGGCCAACATGGAAGGTACGGGGAATCACTGACCCTACATTCATCCATAGTTCCACACAAGAAAGATGGTGGACATGACACATCTGTGTGGGTGTGAATGTTTATTGCACATTCAGTGGAGTATTGCAGCTGTAGCAATACTGGGCCATGCAAAATCCAAATTTCAGTTTTTGGGACATGGAGGGCAGCAAATTAGAGACAAGCTCGTTGTCGGAGTTAGTGTGCGCCAACATATGTACTTATACAATCACTCCGCCAATCCCCACGCACTTATAAATTCACTATACACTCTCCTTGCAGTACTCTAGTCATCCAGTCTCTACGTACCTACTTGTACAATGACCGAGACAAAGTTACATAATCAAAGTTTTCTCCCACTGTCAAAGTTAAGTTGTTTGCATACGCTGTCCAGAGCACAATGTAATGTGGTAGGGCCCAGGGGCAGTATGTTGCATACATAATGAACACACGGACACAGATAGATAGTGGAACTGGATACGAGCACGTGCACTCGACTCCTTTTTATTACCAGGGTCACATGTCCAGTGACGTCTGTGCTGGATGCGTGTGGGGTGAGTGTAAGCCAGCCCTCCGGGAATGGTTGGTGCTGGTAACAAGTACAATAGTAATCATCAGATCACACACAGAGATTCAATCATAAAGGGTCCATGACTTGTGCTCCACTAAGTTAGGGGCACCAGATCTGAAATCATACACAAAATATTCTGTCATAAAGGGTCCATCAGTTGTGGTGGACTGAGGTAGGAGCATCAGAAGCATTCCGCGTGTGCACAGCTAGCGATGATGCGTGCGTGGTCCGGGCGGGCCGCACTGGGAGCAATGTGTCATGCCTACTGGACTCCGTCATCTGGAATCGCGACTCAATCTGAATTGTGAGCCCTGCTGTCCGCAGTGTAGATCGAAGGCAGTAGTCAGCACAGACATCGAGGAAAGCTTTTTGTCACTTCCTCTTGAGAAAATTCAACGACATAGAGTACAATTCTGTCTGCAATTAATAAATCAAGACTGAATTCAAATTGTGAGCTCTGCTGTCCGCAGTGTAGACTGCCATTCAGTGTTCCTTTGGACTTGCAAGATGAATTTGGTCATTGTACTAAAGCTATAATTGATATCAAAAAAGTTCTTGAAGGAAGGATACTAAAAGGATATTATGTAGGTTTAAGGGTATGTGGTGATGACTTAAGGTGCAGTGAGCTAGTGGCACCTGAAGCACTCAGCGTGTGCGCATCCTGCGATGATGCGTGGTCCGTGTGGGCCGCACTGGTAGCAATGTCTTTTGTTTAATGAATTCTGCCTTAATAAGGCCACGTGGCGTTTACTTGTGGTGCACTGAGTTAGTGGTACCTCTGGCGCTCAGCGTGTACGCAGCCTGCGATGATGCGTGGTCTGGGCTGGCCGCACTGGGAGCAATGTGTCATGCCTACTGGACTCCGTCATCTGGAATCGTGACTCAATCTGAATTGTGAGCCCTGCTGTCCGCAGTGTAGATAGAAGGCAGTAGTCTGTACAGACATAACTGTGCAGTGCTGTGCTGCTGTGTTCGCAGGGGGCTTGTGTCGAGGAGGCCCGCGGTCATGGCGACAGCCACGTGGCAGGGTGAGGGTCGCCGCTCTGGCAGACGCGTTGGCTTTCACACAAGTGAACCACGCCCAGAACCCCGGCCTATTTATTCACACTTCTACGCTGGAGTGGCGTACGTTGGACCAGCCCACTGCGCTTCCGCTTACAGGGGCGACGACACAGGTTCATGACCGAGATCTTCCCCACTGCCTGAGGTAACATGGTTGGGTCCACTGTCCATAACACTACAAGCACCAGCTTGTTTTTGGATCGCACAGCAGATAGGTTTAATGAACATTATAATTAGAAATTAGCATTTAAAAAACCTTTGAAATTCACTGAAAAAACCATAGGTTTCAGGGACGTTATAGTTACTTGCACATTTCACTCGTACAAAACCATAGAAATTCGGCCGTTATAGTTAGGTTGAGCTAACTATAACTCACGCCCCACAATGCACTGCTGATGACATCACATATTACATCATTCATGACATGGTCAGTGACATCACTGATGACATCACTGATGACATCTCAAATTACATCACTGATGACATCACTGATGACATCATCCACGTGAAAATCTGATGCACCTCCTCATACCTTAATAAAACATTTGATACACCCATTCTGAAATACAGACTACCATTTTCGAAACAATACAGACACCAATACCAGTTACTACATACGCACGCACTGATTCCTAGGTCTACACACACATCCACTCATTCACCCATAAAGTCACTCATACATGCAGTCACTCATCAATACAACACTATCATATGCACTCATACACCTATACAGACACTCACACACTGCCACATATCCAGAGTTACTCACACACCTAGTCAGTCATGCAAAGAATCAATCATACTTCCATTTACTCACCTATACAGTTATATAGACACCACCTCACTTATTCATACAGATACTAACACATAATTACTCTCTTATAGAATCACTGATACAAATACACACTCATCCATGCAGCCACTCTCACAATTACTGACTCTCACATATAGTTATTTATATACACCATCACTCACATATACTGCCTTTTACATATGTACTTACTTGCACATGTACCACTGAGACATCCATTCACTCACCAACACACCCATATACACACTCACCCACCCATACAGCTGTTTCCACATGCACTCTTGAACCCATACACCCAGTGAATCAACCACTCACACATCTATGCACAGAGTCACACACCTCCCACTCACCCACACACACACTCAGGCAGCCATACAAATACTCAGGCAAGCAATCAATAACCCATATAGACACTCATGCAGCTACTCACCAACCCATGCAGCAGCGTACACAACAACAGACAGACTGATACAGACTTTCACACAGTTTAGTCACTAACCCATGCATTCAGAAAGACACATTTAATCACTCACTTATACAGTCAGTCACGTACCTACTAAATCCTCCATACAGACACTTATACACCCACTCATTCTTCAATACAGCTTGACATATATATAAAACAAATTTAAGCTTTACAGAAACACACAGTCACTGGATGATGTCATCAGTGATGTCATCAGTGATGTCACTGACCATGTCATGAATGATGTAATATGTGATGTCATCAGCAGTGCATTGTGAGGGCGTGAGTTATAGTTAGCTCAACTAACTATAACGGCCGAATTTCTATGGTTTTGTACGAGTGAAATGTGCAAGTAACTATAACGTCCCTGAAACCTATGGTTTTTTCAGTAAATATATATATATATATATATATATATATATATATATATATATATATATATATATATATATATATCTTCCAAACGAAAACACCCAACACTTGGAGGCCCACGCTTTTCGTGTTAAATACTTTATTCTGCAAGGCAGCATCGCACATCAGTGAGGTAGGTACAGCTGGTGCTTGCCATCGATTCCTGACGCGTTTCGGGCGTCCATCCACCCTTGTTCACAGCGATGGCGTGTAAGGAAGGCAGTTATGCAGGTGATAAAAATAGTTCACTGGTCCCGCCCAATGGGCGTGTGCTCGCATTGCACGCTGGTATTTGCAGTCTCGGCATATGTATTCCTTTAGTAGGTGTCGCTGCCCAACTCCTAAAACAATTTTCAAGGGTCCACAGTGGGTAGCTGCATCCTTCCACAACCGCTGCCGTACCGAATCATCCTTGCAGGACACCACGAAGCTCCTCAAGCGCCGTACTCGTGGCGGCGCCGGACCTACTCGTCGGCAGGGGGGCTCTCCGCGACCAAGGCAGGCCGCTAATATTCCAAACGAAAACACCCAACACTTGGAGGCCCACGCTTTTCGTGTTAAATACTTTATTCTGGAAGGCAGCATCGCACATCAGTGAGGTAGGCACAGCCTAATGTCCTAATTTAAATCTTGATCCTCCAATGGATAACTTTTATGCTTGCATTCTGGGACATGTGGTCCAACCGGCAGTGTTACTTTAATTCCCTCCAGTGAACGGAGCTTTTGTTTGCTGTTTCCATAAGGCATGTGCTCATATAAGTATTCCACGAATATATATATATATGAAACAGGAAACGTCTTTTCCACGCATGATCGATCTGCAAAGACGAAGCGAACCCAATTGCAGTGCAAAGTAGTTTATTCTTATTCAAACCCCTGCACCACCGCCATTACGCGTTTCAGCCCTCATGGGGCCTTGATCACATGACACGAATGGGGAGCATGGTTGTATTTTTAAAGTGACAGTGCCACAAAGGAAAGACTGCAATTTACAAGGGACATAGAAGAGTTGAAATAAAATGTCTTCCTTTTTTGGGAAAAATTTACAATTAGCATGAGACAGTAGGAGATCAAAGTCATAAAAGCCAGACATGTGCAAATGAGCAATTCAATAAATATATAAATATATATAAATAAATAAATACATATATAATTACCTCATAAGATTAGCTCATAAAAGGGGTGTTTGTATGTTAAAAATGCCTAAATACCACCAATTGCAAATAGAAACATACAATATTAGTAAGATAAATGCCTACTATAATATGTATCCAACTGGTTTATAGCAATGGGGTCTGGCTACATTAGATCATCCTCATATTAAAAATGAGTCATGCAAGAACAATGAAGCCCAAGTGGGCCAACAAAGTGGAATTCTATGTCGACAAGTAAAGTGTCAGTGCATTTGTGCAAGAAAGTGTCATGAAATGACACCATAAATTCTCACGTGCAAAAATGTGCAAAGGTAAAACCCTAAAATCCTAAGAAATAAAAAAATATATATTTTTAAAATTAAAATGAGGCAGCGGCAAAGTATGGTATCATGAAAAATGATACTAAGGTAAGAACCATTGAGATGTTCATGTATCTTATACCTATAAATGTGTGTAAAAATCTTCACTGCTGTTCAAACCAACTGGTGTCTTACAATCTAATTCTAATATGTACCTAGTCTCAAGTTTGCGCAAAAGACCCTCCCGGTCTCCACCCCTTCTAAGTGGAAGGACCGTGTCAATTACAAAATATCTGAGCTCTTGGGAACTTTTGGCATGGATTTCATCAAAGTGGCGTGCCATCGGATAGGACATATCTCCATTATTAATTGCCCTTATGTGCTGGAGTATCCGTTTGTGGACCTGTAGTTTTGTACTCCCCACATAGCGCAGGCCACATGGGCACTCCAGCACATATACGGCAAATTCTGTTTTGCACGTCAACTTCTTCTTGATCTGAGTGGGTTTGTTACTGAACGGAGTGGTGTATTCAGTTTTGTTGGTGCCATGCTTACAAGCTTTACAAACAGCGCATTTGATGAAACCTTACTGCTGTTAAGCCAGGTAGTATTAACTTTCACCTCGGGGCTACATTTGACAAGAGAATTGCTCATAGAGCGAGCTCTCCTAAAAGCTATGTGTGGAGACCTAGTTAATTTGGTCCCTAGCATAGGGTCATGTTGTACCAGGGGCCAATTCTTATTCACAATCCTGCGAATAATCTTGTGTTGGCTACTATAGGTGAGTATGAGCCGAGAGGTTTGCGATGTCACTGACTCCCTATTTGTAGATAGGGCAGCAGGATTCTTTCTAGCTAATGCCTGCACTCTGCTTTGTTTGTTAGCATTAGTTATGGCTCTCTTGATGACTTCAGGTGAATACCCTCTTCTCGAGAATCTATCACCGCACTCCGTCTGAGCAGAATGGCATTCTGAATCTGTGCTGCAGATTCTCCGTATTCGCAGCATCTCCCCATAGGGGATTCTGCGAATCAGATGGGCTGGATGGTGGCTATCAGCATGAAGTAATGTATTGCCAGCCGTCGGCTTTCTATAGAGCCTAGTATTCAGTTGGTTATTAAGCACTAAAATCTCCACATCAAGAAAATAAATAGAACTGTTACTAATTTGCCCAGAAAATTTGAGATTCAAATGGTTGTCATTGATTTGCTCAATGAACAACCTAGCCTCATTCTCATTGCCTTTCCAGATTATTAATAAATCATCAATGTATCTAAAAAGCCTTATTATATTGTTCTCCATGATATCCCCAAAGGCGAGCGAGAGGACCTGTTCCTCCCATAGACCCATATGCAGACAGGCATAACTAGGGGAGAAACAAGCCCCCATCGCTACACCCCTCACCTGCTGGAATATAAGATTGTTAAATGAGAAAAAGTTGTTTTCTAGGCACATTGTAATCATTTCATTCATTTCATTTCAAATAGCTTTATTCGACAGCATATGTCATAAAAGCATCGAATAGCATATATACATTAAAAATAGCTTCTGTACAATAAAAAAGAGAGAGGAATCATATAATACAGAGGGTTGTTTAGCAGTCTCATAAGATATAGTTAATAGCAGCATATTTGGTTAAAACCATTAAACAAATATCATAAAAGAGAATTCATTCAGGGGCACTGTGTACATATAAGGGACAAGTCAATTATGATGAGCAGCATATAACAATGTATGTATAAGGTACTAGTGCTATCCTTAAAATTAATAGCAGCATATTTGGTTAAAACCATTAAACAAATAACATAAAAAGATTCCATTCTGGGACACTATGTAGATATAAAGGGCAGGTCAGTTATGGTGAGCAGTATATGACAATATATATGTAAAGTGCTAATGCTATCCCTAAATATAATAGCAGCATATTTGGTTAAAATCATTAGACAAATGTCATAAAAGAGATTTCATTCTAGAACACTATATACATATAGGGGACAAATCAGTTATAGTGAGCATTATATAACAACGTATAAATAAAATGCTAATGCTATCTATATCATGATTAATTCTTTAAAAATTACATTGCAGACCAATATAGTATGTGATTTAAACACCTATAATAGATCGTGTGTCTACATTGGGGTCACACTTTGTATGGCTCTAATTCTTATTAGCCAGGCCCGGCCTAAGAACTTGGCCACTCCACATGAAAAAAGGACGCTGGGATCAGATTTTAGAATACGCAGAGCAGACCGGAAGTCACGAGTGCCCATGCCACTACATATTTGTTTTATCCACTTGCTCCTAGGTGTAGCATATGCAGGGCAAGCAAAGAGGACATGGGCAATGCATTCGACCAACGCTCCGCAGCACGGACAGTGCTCTGTCTTGTTCTCGGCTGTATGCCACTTAGTAATATAGGTATTAACGGGGAGCGTGCCGAACCTAAACTGAATGTACAAGGTCCTATCTCTTGGGACCTGGATCACATCTAGGTAAGGCTCCAAACATCTGGCTTGCTTAAACAAGAGGAACTCTTCTGACAATCTACCCAACATTGGCTTGCATACTTCTTGCCTGTCAAACCAGTCCCAATAACATCTCTTAAGTTCCGCTTTACACGGCGGTATCTGGGTATCCCATGAATCTTTAAGGCCAAGTTGCATCATTGTTTTCTTCACATATGATAGCCACTTGACCTTGTGGTTCACATCCAAATTCATTATCTCCGTTAGAGCTAAAGCATAATTAGTGAGCTCTTCGGTACGCAGTATGCGAGCCCAGAAGAGCAAAGGTCGTAGCCTGGCTATAGCTCCAAATGGACGCCTACCCATGTCGTGCATTAATGGTATTAAAGGAGTGTTTCGTGGGAGCATCACCAGATCCCTCAGAAATTTGTGCTCTGACCTGCTTATTTCATCCACATTTTCAAACCCCCATAGCTCGGCTCCATACAGAGCCGAGCTAACTGCTTTTGCTTCATAGACTGCGAGCGCTGGGGCAACAGGCCTACTATATGAGGAGCGATGTTCTTTGCTTATTGCCCCAGTCACGCGTCTATGATTCAATAGCATTTTAGCTATATGGGGCCTCCAGAGCATTTTGTCCGAGAGTCGCATGCCCAAATATTCAAAATTCCCGACTCTCTCAAGGGGGTACCATTAAGTAAGAAGTTGTTCCTGAAGGATTTAGGAGGGTTGAAAGCCATAAGCTTTGTCTTCGTAGTATTGATAACTAATCCCCGAGCATCACAAAAGGATTGATACCTACTCAACAGTTTTTGAAGCCCAACTGGAGTCTTTGCCACCAACAAAGTATCGTCGGCGAACAGGAGTGTTGGCACTTTGTCACCCACCAAGATTGGCGCGTCGGCTGGGTCCTCCTGGAGAAACTTCACCACTCCGTTCACATACAAAGAGAACAGGGTGGGAGCCATCACGCAACCCTGGCGCACTCCCTTGCCAACAGGAATCTGCTCCGTTAGCTGCCCTTGGACACCCCATCTCACTTGAGCATAAGTACCCTCGTGGAGACGTATGAGTAAATTAAGAATTAATGGTGGGATGCCCATATCATTTAAAATCTGCCACAATTTATTCCTCGGTACCAGGTCAAACGCTGTTTTAAGGTCAATAAATGCCATATAGAGACTACCTTTCCCAATTACAACAACTTTCCAATATATGAGCATTAGCCTAAAAACCTGATCAATTGTCCCAGTATTGGCCCTAAAGCCCGCCTGGTATTGCGAGAGGATATCCTCCTCAACCGCCCATGATTGTATTTTCTGCAAGAGAACCCTACCTAGCACCTTTTGCATTACATCAGTTAGGCTTATTGGCCTATAGTTCGAGGGTTCTTCCTTGTCGCCTTTTTTATAAATAGGCACCACTTCTGCACCTTTCCAAGAGTCTGGAACTGGGCATCCTGCAGCTATGGCATTGAACAAAAAGTAAAAATAACACGACCACCCTCTAGGATCAGACAAAAATAAATCACCCGGCAGGCCGTCCGGTCCTGGGGCCTTAGCGGGAACTAGCTTCAGGATTGCTGACTCTATTTCGACCCGCGAGAAATGTTCTCTATTGTTCCCTATAGGAGAGATGTCAGGGGTGCCGCATAGCTCCTCCAGACATCCATCCTCTGTAGGGGAATACAGGTTCACAAAATGGTTATACCAATCCAATCCAGCAATATGATTGGGTATGGTATTTAAGTTCCTATCTTTTCCCCGACTCACTAGGGACCAAAAGAGATTCTTATTTTTACTCAGACTAGCATCCTTCAGCTCTAACCAATATCGTTCGTCCCACTCAATCTTAGCTTTATGTAGGGCTACTTTATAATCTTTCCTAGCACTTTTAACTCCAGAACAGTTTTTATTTCTGATCGCTAGGTACAAGGATTGTCTTTTATGTTTGCAATCTAAGTTGTACCAAAGATTTTGTGTTTTGTGGTGGACACGCAAAGTCCTGTCCTTACAAGGAGCCTGAAAGTACGAGCTAAGTGTCTCTACAGTACTGACGTGGACTATCGAGATCATATCACGCTTAGATTTATCCGAAGCCACAACACTAAGTTCTACTGTTTTCTCGGACAAGATTTTACGAATAGCCAATAAGTTTTCTTCGTGCAAAGAGACCCTATTCCACTTAAGATGCCTCTTGCAATTAGAGGGAACGATGTTAGTCGTACAAGTTAGTGCCCTACTAGTCGAGGGATTTAGTATGGAAACCCAAGGGTTGGTCATGGTCATGCATAAGGGATTATGGTCGCTATCAGTCGTAGCACCTACAAACATGTCAGTCTTCTCGTCCCATAAGTTTACATCTAGTAAAATATAATCTATTCGAGAAGGACAGCCAACTCTATTAAAGGTATATGCCCCCTTTTTGTCTGAGGGAGTCCTTCCATTTGTTGCCCTAAGATCAAACTCTGTGGCCAGTGCATTAAGTTGAATGGCTAGACTAGTCCATTTTTTAATGGGGGATAAATTAAGTCGAGGTATTATCCTTTTACCATCAGCCCTATCGTACTCCATCAAATCATCTGAGCTCAAGGGCTCGAAAGTGCAATTTAAATCACCTGCAATCATAATACGATTTCCTGGCGGGCAGCTGGATAATGCCTGCTCTAAAAGCGTGATAGTGGGTGATTGGTTACCCCCCTTAGTTCCTCTGCTATAGACATTAAACAACTCCAAAACATCCCCGCCATTTGGGCCCCTGATAGTCAGTCTCAAGATGTCGTGAGTTGGAAGTGGGTGCATATAAACTTGGCAACCCATGGCAATATTCACCCATACGATCAAACCTCCTGAGGGGCGACCTCTCCCCACAGTGGTAGCTGGAATGCAGTAACAAGCAAAACCTGTTTTATGTAAGGGTGCAAGACTCCATGTCTCTTGGAAAATACAGATGTCAAATCCCTCAATTAATTTATTAAAATGAGGGAGTATAAATTTGTTTTGCAAACCTGCAACATTCCACGATAAAATCCTAAGTTTGTTAGACGAGGGAATCATGGCTAAACTATCATTTGCCAGATCAAGCAAATTTGGTTGTGTTTGCGGGCCAGACACTTCAGGGTGAACTAAAGGTTTGTCTAACCCCGTCTCACATGTCTTCTGACTGAACTCAGTATACAGACTTAGTCCCATATTCCCTTCAATTTCCAGTACGTTGTTATGTGCATCGGGAATTAATAAGGGGTTTTGTATATTATCTAATGTTTCTGAATTTAATAAAGAAAGTTGTATGTCATACACAGAGCTACAAGTGTTGGTAGTTTGGGCTATATTAGGGGAATGGATGGTTTCTAGTCAGTCAACTGCTTCTAAGCACGACCCTTGTTCCAAAGTGCCAGTTGTACCACCCCTGATGTGCGAGCGGATACTCCTAAATTGTATAGATGAGCCAGATGGGGGACAAGATCTAAATTCCAAGGCAAGAAGGTTCTCTGCTAGGTCAATAGAACATAATGTAAGTTCTATAAAATCATGTGTTTGAGCTGGGGATGAACATCTACGGGTACAAATAATATCCTCCCGTATCAAAGAGCGACAGCCCCTTACTTGTCGAATCCAGTGTATCACTTTATTTTTTAGGGAGTCTGAGCTCTCGTGAACACCATTTAGACTAAGTTTAGGGACATTAGTCATATGAATAGTTTGGCCCGATAGATATGGGGTAATAGATGAATAGCGAGTCTGCTGGTGTGGATTAACAACAGAGTTTCTGTCCAAGGATATGCCAGTAGGTATAACTTGCTCCGATCTCAGACTGGGTATCAACTTAGTTGTGCACTCTCTAGATGTCAATCCCTGTGTAACAAAAAATTTTTAGGTACAATATTAGGTACAATATTATTTCTGTTGCTATTTGATTTCTGGCTTTTAGAAACTGGGATCGTAGAGGATGTAGGGCATGACCTAACAAACCCGCTTGGATTATCCCTTTCAATTGGAAGTGTCTTAGCCATTAATTCCCTATTCCTATTAGGAAGAGAAGGATTACTTAGGTACTGCGGAAAAAGTGTGGCCAGAGGTAATAAGGTCTTGACCATTACAGTGAGATCTTCAATCATCTGTCTCATGGTGGATATTTCCCCCTTGAGTAAATCAATAGACGTATAATCACCATGAGGAACAGGAGTCCGTAAATCTACACTGCCTCGCAGATGTGACAGTACTTGAGCTGTATTTGTTAGCTGTGTGTCTGTACCTGTACCTAAATTAGAATCAGGCACAGCTAGCACATCAAACCTATTTGAACAAGGAACTGTGGGATAAGAAACACATACATCCAAGTCAGTGTTAGGAACTGGATCTTTATTAGCCTCATCCTGTGAACCCTCTATTAAAACAAGTGAAATATTGCTGTTGTTTTCGGAATTGCCCTTTCTAAAAACTTTCTGAAACATAGCGGGGATAACGACTGGGCATAACGGACTTGCATGGGCAGGTGAAGAGCAACCACTACTACGTG
This sequence comes from Calotriton arnoldi, assembly GCA_963921515.1. Classification (NCBI taxonomy): domain Eukaryota; kingdom Metazoa; phylum Chordata; class Amphibia; order Caudata; family Salamandridae; genus Calotriton; species Calotriton arnoldi. Next base: position 427,405 of record CAWUFW010009422.1, on the reverse strand, counting down.
GTGACAAGGGTTCTGAGGCCAGGATGTCCTCACACTCAGTGATAAGAGTGTCAATTCTATCAATGACACAATTACCAGCTGAGCGTTTCTTATTTTTCCTAGCCTTCTTTCCCTTACCTACACCACTATTGGTATTACAACCTGCCTCTACGCTTTCCATAGATTTCCGTTTCCCCATAGCTCAGACGGACAAAAGGCAGTTCCTAGGTAGTAACCCTAACACTAAAGATAAAGGGAAACACCAGTGACCAGCAACAACAACAAGATACAAAACCAGTTTAAAAATTACACAGTCCAATCACAATGAGAATCTGCAGGCCAATTATGTTTGCTTCAGCTTCGATTTCCCCGTGTAAAAATGATGTTTTGCACAGTACCTTTCCAGATGGAAATGTTCAATCCGACTTGTTAAGGGGTGGCCCTGCCCTGCCTCTTCCTGGCAATGACGGGCAAGGACGGGCCAGCCCTTGGCCCGGGCTTTGCCCGGGCGCGTCCCGCGCAGCGGAGTGAAGTCGGCGCTTTTCAGCGCGGGTGGCAGAGGCTCCTCCTCCTCCCCTCAGCAAGAATGGCAGCAGGGCACCTTGGAGCTTGTAGTCTCCCCTCCAAGCTGCAACAACAACCAGCAGCGCGTCCCGCGCAGCGGAGTGAAGTCGGCGCTTTTCAGCGCGGGTGGCAGAGGCTCCTCCTCCTCCCCCTCAGCAAGAATGGCAGCAGGGCACCTTGGAGCTTGTAGTCTCCCCTCCAAGCTGCAACAACAACCAGCAGCGCGTCCCGCGCAGCGGAGTGAAGTCAGCGCTTTTCAGCGCGGGTGGCAGAGGCTCCTCCTCCTCCCCCCCTCAGCAAGAATGGCAGCAGGGCACCTTGGAGCTTGTAGTCTCCCCTCCAAGCTGCAACAACAACCAGCAGCGCGTCCCGCGCAGCGGAGTGAAGTCGGCGCTTTTCAGCGCGGGTGGCAGAGGCTCCTCCTCCTCCCCCTCAGCAAGAATGGCAGCAGAGCATCTTGGAGCTTGTAGTCTCCCATCCAAGCTGCAACAACAACCAGCAGCGCGTCCCGCGCAGCGGAGTGAAGTCGGCGCTTTTCAGCACGGGTGGCAGAGGCTCCTCCTCCTCCCCCTCAGCAAGAATGGCAGCAGGGCACCTTGGAGCTTGCAGTCTCCCCTCCAAGCTGCAACAACAACCAGCAGCGCGTCCCGTAATCATTGCAAGCAACATTTTGTTGTGTTGGTGAAAACAAATGTGCCTGGAATTTAAAAGATGTGCTACTGCTTTGAGGCCGTCCCTATGATGAATGCTAGTATAAAGAGATGATACATCAAGGGAAATAAGTAAATAATCAGGGTCCCAAACAATGTCATTAAATTTTCTAAGTAAGTCATTAGTGTCCAAAATAAATGAAGGAAGCCCCCGCACGTGTTCCTGTAAAAAGAAGTCAACATATTTTCTGGCATTTTCCATTAAACTACCACATGCTGATATTATAGGCCTCCCAGGCGGTTGGCGATTATCCTTGTGTATTTTGGGGATAAAATACAAAGCTGGCATGATAGGATAGTCGTTTTTTAGGAACTTTAATTCATCAGTTGACAATAGTCCCGCACTTTTCCATGCTATTAAATTGGAGTAGAAAGTGTTCCATGAAGCCTTAGCCACATCGAAAGTGCTTCGTTTATAGCAATCTCTATCATTGAGTTGACTCATTGCCTCTTCCATGTACATGTCTCTGGGCCACAACACCACATTGCCCCCTTTGTCAGACTGGCGTACAATTATGCTGTCATTGGCCTGTAGTTTTTTCATCAATTTAAAATATGTATCGTCCTGACTGCTGTAACATTTCTTGCCAGTTCCTAGTTTTTTATATAACGTTTTTAATTCCTGCGACATTTTCTCATGAAATACATCTATATTGTCCCGCAGCATGACTGGACAAAAAATAGATTTAGGTTTAAATTGCGTAGTAGGTGCCACAGTGACAACTTCGGAGCAACTGGTTTGTACACCATCACTTTCATTTTGCATTTGCAGAAGACTTTGTAATAAGTCGGCATCACCCGCAGTTACTACGGAAGGGCTGATGTTACTAGCTGATGTCATTGCTATGACTTTAGGTGGTCCTTGTTGTAGAAAGTATTTCTGCAATTTCAGTTTGCGCACATATTTGAACATATCGATCCTTGTTTGAGCATAATCAAAGTCATTCCTGGGACAGAAAGACAAACCAAGTGACAAAATGGCTAATTCATTCTCAGAGAGAAGTTCATTGGTCAAGTTGATGACAGAGAGAGAATCTGCAGAATTTCCCATGGCGGTTACTTGTGTCTCCATTGTTTTTTTGATTTTTTGTTGTTTCTGTTGGCTGGTTTCGCATTTGCGTCTGTTACTGCACTTGCGTCTCTTCCAGCGTTTGATATTGAGTTTTTGTTGGCGCCTACATTTACAGTACGAGGGCGTAGTGTCTCCCTCCTGTCCTGGCGCAGGCAATCGACTTCTTGTGCCAGAGAAAATTTGTGAAACCCCAACCTCTGCACTTGTCTTTGCTCGGTGTCAGAGCTGCTATCAACAGCAGAGCTAAGGTCAGATGCTGATGTATTGATTTGTGATCTGGAGTCCTGCTCCAAGGATGGTATTGGGATGGCAGTCACTGATTTAGAAGCTTTAACAATGTCATACTTGCGTGAGAAAGTAAATACCTGACCAAGTTCGTAATCTTGCTTATCGCGTTGGAATTTAAACGTTTTCCTTTTCTTTATTATTTCCTCCTCACGTAGCAACCTCATTAGCATCTCTTCCCGGTATTTAGTGATTGTAGCCGTAACCTCCAGTTTATTAATTTCGGCATTCAAAGAGTCAATCTTATGCTGCAGGGCTACACGGTCACTTTCAGCATATTTAACCAAGATTTCCACAAGTTTACGGGAGGACTCTAAGTTGCAGTCCGCCCACTCAGCAAGCATATGAGGGTCAGGATGCTCATAACTGGGAGCCAGCATTATGCGTAGCCCCCTCGGTATCCTGCCCACTTCCAAGTACCGGCTTAGGGAGCGATGCTCCCACCACTTTGCCTGTTCCGATTTCATAAGTTTTTCCAAACTCTTGAACATGTCCTTTAAATTGCCATTAGAGTTGGTAACATTAGATCCATGTGGATTAATAGCAGTAGCCCCGCTAGGGGAATCATCAAACATATCATTTGCCGCTGCCTCGCGGCTCCGTAACGTGTCGGCGGTCATGGTGCACAATGAAAATGGGTTACAATGAGTTTACGAAAGCACACAACTCCGAAATAAATGTTCACGTTCGATGTGCTTTCACTCCTTGGGAACTAGCCCGGGTTGCCTCCTCTTTTCTTCTTTTTAAAAAAAATAAATAATTTATGTCGCACACTAAGCCTTAAAGGGCATTTATTATATATAGAATGCCCCTTTTATGGCTCAATACATAAAAAATTTAAATATTAAATGAAGACAGCCCATGGTTTAGCTAAATGTTATAAGCGACGATGAAGTCGACTCTACCCCATGTTTTGTGCAATAATTTATTGACATGTTAGGCACAAACTCCCTCTTTAACTTACAGAGCAGCTATCCAATTTTTATTTCCCCCTGTATTTCTGACCCCTTGTACTACTCTGTGGATACTGCTTTCACTATTCTGTGGATGTTGGTTTTTTTTTCCCCCCAAACTTGCGGTACTTTCAACCGCACCTAAACTCACTGATTTTCTGCAAGCTGCCCCCTTCGTTGGCATGCACCGTGTGATACGTGTCACATGGCAATACACCTTCATTATCGGTGCATCGCCTCACGCCGCAGCTGCTCGGAGGGACATTATATCTACTAGTATACCATACAGTTCCATAGAACCCCTTCGTATGCTAAAATTGTTAATCATTTCGAAGAAACCATGGCCTACATATATGTGTAACTATATAGATATTACGCACATTAAGAACTGCTGCATTCTTTTCGTGGCTGAAGCAAACAAATATCCCGTGATCAGCATGTGTAGGGGAACAGAAGGCACACCATGCCTGCATCAAAGAAGCAGAAGGCAAAAAAAACACCCACACTTTTTGCCATAGAACATTATTTTCAACAGGGGCTTTTAATTATTTTCGATAAAGTTTTGTATTCTAAATTTCTGCCTCCATTGTGAATTGGGAGTAGGGTGTGCATTTGGTGTTTTACACACAACTCGTTCATTCTTTGCAAAATGTCCTTGTGTTTCTTCTAGCTTTCGGTTGTTTGTCTTTCTGCCTGTCTTTTTCTTTATTTCTAAGAGTGTTTTATGTTATTCGCTTCCCACCGGTCTTTCTGTTATCATCTCAGTCTGGTTTCACTCCATTTCCCTTTTATGCTAGTATCTGTCCTTCTACCATCCACTAGCTGCAAACGTTTTTCAATCTATGTATTTTTCTATTTGCCCTCCCCTCTATCTACAAACCTGTCTTATGCTTTTTAAGTCTTTCAACCGACCTATCTTCCCCCTTTTATCATCCGCTGCACATCAGTAGTGCTTGTCTTTTCGACATTTTCTATCTGCTTTTCTTGTTTTCTCTCTGTCTGCCCGACTCTCCTATGTTCAAGCTGTGCATGGCTGCCCGAATGTGTGGTTGCCATTTTCTGTCTGAGTTCCCATCCGCTTGTCATTCCATTTGTCTTTTGCCGAATTTCTTTTTTACCCTTTTGTGTCTTTTGCACTGCTCTTGCTTCTTTCTGCACCTCTCTTGCAAATTTCTGCACCCCTGTTCCCTCTTTCTGTACCTCTTTTGCCTGTTTCTGCAAATCTCTTGCCTCTTTCTGCTCTTCTCTTGCCTCTTTCTGCACCCCCATTGCTTCATTCTGCACTTCTCATGCTTCTTTCTGCACCTGTCTTCCTTCTTTCTGGACCCCTGTTGTTTCTTTCTGCACTTGTCTTCCCTCTTTCTGCACCTCTCTTGCCTCTTTCTGCACCTCACTTGCCTCTTTTTGCACTTCTCTTGCTTCTTTCTACACCTCTGTTGCTTCTTTCAGCAATTCTCTTGCCTCTTTCTGCACTTCTCTTGCCTGTTTTTGCACCTCTCTTGCCTCTTTCTGTACCTCTCCTACCTCTTTCTGCACCTCACTTGCTTCTTTCTGCACCCCTCTTCCCTTTTTCTGCACCCCTCTTTGTGCAATTCTCTTGCCTCTTTCTACACCTCTCTTCCCTCTTTCTGCACCACTCTTGCCTCTTTCTGTACCTCAGTTGCTTCTTTCTGCACTTTTCTTGCCTCTTTCTGCACCCTTCGTGCCTCTTTCAGCACCTCTGTTGCTTCTTTCTGCACTTCTCTCCTTTCATTCTGTACCCCTCCTGCCTCTTTCTGTACCCCTCTTGCCTCTTTGTGCACCTCTCCTACCCCTTTCTGCACCCCTCTTGCCTCTTTTTACACCTCTGTCGGTTCTTTCTGCACTGCTCTTGCTTCTTTCTGCACCTCTGTTCCAAATTTCTGGATCCCTCTTGCCGCTTTCTGCACCCCTTCTTCCCTCTTTCTGCACCTCTCTTGCCTCAGTTTGCCCACCTGTTCCCTGTTTCTGTACCCCTTTTGCCTGTTTCTGCAACTCTCTTCCCTCTTTCTGCAGTTCTCTTGTCTCCTTCCGCACCTCTGTTGCTTCTTTCTGCACCTCTCTTGCAAAGTTCGGCACCCCTCTTGCCTCTTTCTGTACCCCTCTTGCCTCCTTCTGCACCTCTGTTGGTTCTTTCTGCACTGCTCTTGCTTCTTTCTGCACCTCTTTTGCCTGTTTCTGTACTTCTCTTGCCTCCTTCTGTACTCAAATGGGAAGTGCAAGCTGTCAAGTTTAAAGGTCTGCGTGCTCTCGTGACTGAGGTATATGTCTACTTGTATATGTATTCTTACATGTGTTATGCATCTGAAGATGGTAGCTTAAAAAGCGGGTAACTTCTCCAATAGGTGGTCAAATCCTCTCAGTTCTGCTCTGTCATTCGGTTTCACAGGCAGACATGTCTTATGTATACATGTGTTATAGAGCCCCTCAAATATACTATTGAATACCCATGTGCCCTGTATTGTGAGCAGAAAGAAATGCATACACCTTCTTTTATACAGATTTACAGAGTATGCTGTTTGAAACACAGGTATTTAAGTGTTTGCATGTTTATTTTAATTTAACATGTCACTAGGTAAAAGCATAGACACGCATGCATACCTTCACAAACTTGGTCAGACTTACAACAGTGATATGCGTAGGATTGCTGTTTTATATTTGGTAGGCCTAACATTCTGAGCAGACGATTAATAGTAAACCTTCAAGAGAAAAGTGAGGTTTAAGACATCGTCGGAGAAGGATTAGTGATTAGGGTACTTTGTATGAGTCTGTTGTAAGGTACAGTCAAAGTAGGCCTCTTTCTGCACCTCTGTTGGTTCTTTCTGCACATCTCTTGGTTATTTCTGCACCTTTCTTCCTCTTTCTGGACTTCTGTTGCCTCTTTCTGCACCTCTCTTGCTTCTTTCTGCACCTTTCTTCATCTTTCTGCACATGTCCTACCTATGTAGGCATATTTAGAAATTAGCATTTAAAAAACCTTACAAATTCACTGAAAAAAACACAGGTTTCAAAGACGTTATAGTCAGTTTTACATTTCACTCGTATAAAACCAGAGAAATTCGGCCGTTATAGTTAGTTGAGCTAACTATAACTCGCGCCCGCAATGCACTGCTGATGACGTCACATATTACATCACTCATGACATGGTCAGTGACATCATTGATGACATCACTGATGACATCATCCAGTGAATGTGTGTTTCTTTAAAGTTTAAATATGTTTTATATATATATATATGCCAAGGTGTATTGAAGAATGAGTGGGTGTATAAGTGTCTGAATGGATGATTTAGTAGGTGCGTGACTGATTGTATAACTGACTGATTAAGCGTATCTTACTGAATGCATGAGTTAGTGAGTAAACTGTGTAAATGTCTGTATCAGTCTGTCAGTTGGTGTATAAGCGGCTGCATGGGTTGGTGAGTAGCTACATGACTGTCTATATGGGTTATTGATTGGTTGTCTGAGTATCTGTATGGGTGCCTGAGTGTCTGTGTGGGTGGGGGTGGGTGACTCTGTGCATAGATGTGTGAGTGGGTGATTCACTGGGTGTATGAGTTCAAGAGTGCATCTGTGAAGGTCTGTATGGGTGGGTGAGTGTGTGTTTGGGTATGTTGGTGAGTGAATGGATGTCTCAGTGATATATGTGTGAGTAACTACATATGTGAAAGGCAGTATATGTGAATGTTAGAGTATATAAATAACTATACGTGAGAGTGAGTGATTGTGAGAGTGGCTGTATGGATGAGTGTGTGCTTGTATCAGTGATTGTATAAGAGAGTAAGTATGTGTTAGTATTTGTATAAATAAGTGAGGTGGTCTGTGTATAACTGTATAGGTGAGTAAATGGGTGTGATTGATTCTTTGCATGACTGAGGAGGTGTGTGAGTAAGTCTATGGATGAGTGGGGGTGTGTGAGTGTATGTATAAGTGTATGAGTGCATATGATAGTGCTGTATTGATGAGTGACTGCATGTATGAGTTACTGTATGGGTGAATGAGTGGATGTGTGTGTGTGTAGACCTAGGAATCACTGAGCGGGTATGTACTAACTGCTATTGGTCTGTCTATGGTTTCGATATTGGTAGTCTGTATTTTAGAGTGGGTGTATAAAAGGTTTTATTAGGGTGTGAGGAGGTGCATCAGATTATCACATGGATGATGTAATCAGTGATGTCATTTGAGATGTCATCAGTGATGTCATCAGTGATGTCACTGACCATGTCATGAGTGATGTAATATGTGACATCATCAGTAGTGCATTGCGGGGGCGCGAGTTATAGCTAGCTCAACTAACTATAACGGCCGAATTTCTCTGGTTTTGTACGAGTGAAATGTCCAACTGACTATAACGTCCCTGAAACCTCTGTTTTTTCAGTGAATATATATATATATATTACCTACTGGCGGTCGTCAGTAGGTAGTTATAGTTAGAACCTAGTTTCCATAGGAAAAGCATTTTTTGATTTGCTAATAACTTTGGCGTCGTTTGACGAATCTTCCTGAAATTCTCTAAAAAAAAAAGTCTATCCAGGTCAGCTCCTATCCCGAAAGTTTGGGGGTGATTCGTCAAGCGGGGGCTGAGAAAAAAGGGGGGTCCCAAAACTCATTTTCTCCATGTTAATTTCCATAGTAAATTTTGCGACGAACTACAGCTCGAACTGCTGAACGGAATTACCCCAAATTTGGCAGAGCGATAGAGCTTGGTTCAGAAAGCGACCTTTTTTTTTAAATGGTTTAAATCTGTTCAGTAGTTTTTGAGAAATTAAAAATAAGAGTCAAAAATCAATTTCCTATAGGAAACTTTGTGCAGGGCTACAGCCGAAACTACTGAACGGAATTACTCCAAATTTGGTAGAAAGGTAGTGCTTGGGTCAGAAAGCGACCTTTTTAAAAATGGTGTAAATCCGTTCAGTAGTTGCTGAGAAATTAGAAAAATAAAAGTTTCGATATCTGGGCGGAGCCTAAGTCGCGTGCGCGAGCTTCACTGTGATTGGCTGCTAGCACTCCAAACCAGGAAGTGTTGGCAGCCATCTTGTGGCTCGGTAGAAGCGAGTCACCCGAAAACAGAGAAACAAAGGTATAAAACAAGAGAAGGGGGCAGGGTAGAAAAACCCTGACTCCCTAGGTCTGCTCAGGGGGTCCCAGGAGGACCCCCAGGGCCCAAAAAATCATTAAAAAAAAACATCGGCAAAAATTTGCGCTGGGGTCGCGGGTTCTCGCATTTTATTTTAATGAGGCCCTTGGGTGGGCTAGGTTGCGGGGGTATTTCTTAAAAAATAATAGCAGGAGCTCGCAGGGGTGGCGGGGGGCCGCTGAGGTCCACGAAGCCCCGGGGCTTCACTTATGTTGGGAGGGGGTTGCGCGGCCCCACTTCTGGAGCCTTGTATGTGCTTGTAACTTTGGCATCGTTTGACGAATCTTAATGAAATTATCCAAAAAGTTTCTCTCTTTTGGATTTGCTCTTATATTGAAAGTTTGGGGGTGAATGGTGTAGGAGGGGCTGAGAAAAAAGAGGGTCCTAAAACGTGTTTTCTCCAGGCAATTTCCATACGAAACTTTATAGAAGACTACAGGTGAAACTGCTGAACGGAATTACGCCAAATTTGGCAGGGAGAAAGGTGATGGTCCAGAAAGCACGCTTTTGTTTAAATGGTGTAAATCCGTTCAGTAGTTTTTGAGAAATATCAAATTTTACAGATATCGATATTTGAGAATTCTGACATGTGATTGGCTGAGGGGTTACAAGCAGCAGCTTGCGGCTTATTGGCTGTGAATGGTTGAAACCAGGAAGTGTTGGCAGCCATTTTGTGATTTACTCTGTCAGCTCGCATCTCTCCATGTAGAAGCCATCGGGTTTGTAGTTTTACCTCTGCGAGGCAACACTGGCATCTATGTCTGTGTGAGATATGCCTTTCAGGCTGCCTCTCCTCATATCACCAGGTCGCGCCTATGTCTTTAGAAGCCCGTCCGATGGCTGGGAGCTCTGTGAGTCAGTCTGTCGGCACGACCCCCTACACTACCCAAAGACTACCCAAACACCACTGCACTGTCGCAAACTCAAAAACACTACCCCAGCACGATCCCCTACACTACCCAAACACCAGTGCACTACCCTAAACCCTAAATCTACCCCCAGCATGACCCCCTACCCAAACACCACTGCACTACCCTAAACCCTAAAATACTACCCCCAGCACAACCCCCTACACTACCCAAACACCACTGTACTACCCTAAAGCATAAAACAGTAGCAGTCCGTCGGCTTGCAGCTGTGCGTCTGTGAGCCGTCGTGTCCCTAGCTGTACATGTCCGAGTGAGTCCGTTAGGTGATAGGTGTGTGTCTGCTAGCAGGGCGGTTGGCCCGTTGGTGTCCCTTTGCGAGTTAGACCGGAGCTCTCCCTCTGCGAGCCAGCACGCTGGTGTGCGTTTGCGAGCCGACGGCCCATAGCTCACACTGTGCGAGCTGAGCCGACGGCCCGTAGCTCTCCCTGTGCGAGCTGAGCCCACGGGCCGCAGGTGTCCCTCTGCGAGGCTGCTCGACGGCCCGCAGGTCTCCCTGTGCTAGCCGGATCACAGCTGTCACTCTGCGAACCGATATTGGGAATATAAGGCGGCTCTAAAAAGAGCCCTTGTGTTTATTAGTTGGAGCTACATATAAGTGCGGATGCACAGCTTCAGGTTATTCAGAAAAACTCGATTTCCCTGATCTGTGAAGTGTACTCCATCACTTCTGTAGATATCAGCCATATGAAAACGTATGTTATTGTTGTAGATCGACCCCATTATATGGTCTCTGAGGTATGCAGACACATCTTTGTTGACATTCTTCCTAGATTTTTCAATCTGAGGACAAAATTGGTTTGACAATTTCCACTTATGTCTTTGGCATATATTGGAATATACAAAGACAGTTTGAGGCAAAAGCAATATCAATTGTCGAAAGGTGTCCTTCATTAGCATTTCCAAACCTACCCCAGTCAATGTGCCTAGGTCGTTTCCACCACAGTGCACAATCATGAGGTCAGGGTGTTGGAGATGCAAACAGGTTTTAACCAAAGGCAACAATTGGTGCCACTTCAATCCTCTTTGTCCAAACCATTTAATGTCCACATTTTGTAAACCTAGGTCTAAGTCAATACGTCTCTGTTCTGCATACCTCTTGCACCAGAAAACATAGCTATGTCCTACGATCCACACTAGCATTTTGAAGGTATGGCTGGGAGGAATGGATAGATGTCTGTAGCTCATGCAGTCCGTTCGTAGAATAAGAGATATGTTTAAAGATGGGGAACTACTTTTTTTTGCCATACAAAACGATACCTGATTGGGAGATGAAAACATTGTTTTTTAAAAGTAGGGTGCACATTCGTTTGGTGGAAAAGCATCTTTGTGATTGGTTAAGAAAAAGCAGTTTAAACGTGGAGTACATATCATAGGATAAAATTTGCTCAACTCAACCACACCTGCTACTTGCATGTGGAAGGCACTGTTCGAACTTAAAACAATCGTGAACTTTTAACCTGCACGTGCCGTTAAATGTTCGAGAAAATGTTGCAAAAAAATATCATTAGGTTTAAAAAAATTGATGAACTTTTAACCTGCACGTGTTGTAGAATGTTCTAGAAAGTGTGTTGATAGAATACGTTGCACTTCTGACTTCTATGTGTCCTTGAATATTAAAAAAACTGTTTATATGGAAAATTTTAAAAAAAACAATAGAGAGAAGTTTTGAAACCTAAAAGAATCAAGGAACTATTCTAATTTGTTCAGTACATGTATTTATGTGTGGAGCAACAAAATTACAGACACAACAGCACCAGGAAGAGGAAGAAGCAGGGAGTGGGGGACGGGGGAAGATGGCCACAATGGTACACATGCACAATTAAGTACAGCACAACTATAGACAAACCATGGCCAAAATGAAACACACCAACAAGGAGCACAAGTCACACAACCCGCCAACATCACACCACTGAACAAGCATAGAAGTAAAAACCACACTGCCGGAAAGGGAGAAGGGTGAACAAAAGCTCACATGAAGGGACATCTCACACACAATGCAGCACACACACATAGGAAGCAGAGTACACCAACATCCAACACAATGTTGTCCAAACACAAAGATTCGCACAATCGAACACAGGACACAAATGCACTCGCCTGAGGCGGATAAGCGTCCAAAAGCGTCAGTACGAAACAGGCACATGAGAACGCATAAGTACAAACCCACAGTCCGGATGGGGTAGCAATTCACGTATGGCAGGCAGCCAGAGAGTCCGTGACACACACATTGGCATACAAATGAAGACACTACACATTTGGAGACAAGTGAAAATGTGGAAACTTTATAAAAAAAAGTGCGTGTCAGTACGGCCAAGAGTAGTGCCACGATATGCAGAGAAATGCAGCAGCATGGCTGAATAAGGAACGTAGGAAAACGTCCATGTTCACCTCGGGGTAGTCCATCACCAACACACGTCAGTGTCAAGCAGCGTTGGTTGTCCGCGCTTCGGACATGATTCGACGCCAATGCAGCCATGTCCACTGTTGTTTTGGGACATGTGACCAGATGTACAACGTGCAATGATGCGGAGAGACACGTGCAATGTGGCACATCGAGTCGTGGTTGGAGGCACCTTGTCACTCGTCCATGAACGCGAGTGCAGCTGCGTAAGCCACTATCTCTAATGAGTGATGGTTGGCCACAATATTTGACATGTCGTCGACGTAATCCATCAGCAGACCGGGACAGATGTGCTGACTCCAACCACTGTACCCAATGTGCACCAAAGCAGAATCGGGAAGTGGGTCAATTTGCTCACTGCATACTACGACACGTGCAATCTCCCAGGCCCAGTTCCCAACATGCATGCCAAACATCCATGCATGCCATAAACGGGCATCACCATGACAGTCCTGGTCGTGGGCCAACAGGGGGCGCACACACCTGTTGTAATCCATGTCAGCTATCGACTTGTTGGAGAGGCACACGTCCATGCACCCCTCGGATAGGCACGTGCGACATTGCAATACAGGTTGAATGCAGGTGACGTCCGCAATGCGGAAGCACAGCCGGTAAGTGATTCGCAGTACTCCCAAAGGCAGTGCACCCAGGACATGCAGCAGACGTGCAAGGTATAGGTGGATGTGCATGGAGTCGACCATGTGTTCGGGATGCTCTGCCATTGCGTCAGTGGCTCTGCTTGTAGCTGCACTGGCTTGCAGTGTGCCAGTCTTGTGGATGAAATGGCACAGCTTGGTGCAATGAGCCGGGTCTGTGTGCAATGGGTGCAGGGCAGGGGTGTGGTGGGAGTACGTGTGAAGGCCATTTCATGCACGCTAACTACGACGAAGGACTTTTGAGTGTGGGATGTGTACTCGTTGTTCTCAAATCGGGCAGTGCGTAGTGTGGGAGACGGATGCAAATATTATCGTATCTGTCAGGGGGGATGGCCACTTGCAAGTTCCTTCTCGGAGCAGCAGATGTGCTACTGCAAGATAGCTCAGACAAAGAACCTTTCATCCCTACAGTAAGTTCTCCAGCTGCATTCATACAGGATGTGTACAAAGGCCGGTCGTGGGTGTTGTGGGATGTCTGCGACCCTGGTCATCATGGATGAGATGCCCAGCACGTGGCACATAGGCAGGTTCACTGTGTGTTACATTGCCAAACAGCTGCTCCTCCCTCCCACGAGCCCCCACACTTTTGTACGGTGCACTGTTGTATCCCGTGCACTCCTACGGCACACCATTGTAATGCCTATTCGCGCATGTCCTGCGGCATTCCAACCACACCGTGAGACTGCAGTTTGGAGGTGGTGCATGCCACTGTACAACATCGACTGCAGCGGCCCTTGTGGCGGCCACACCAGAACACAGAGACACACTTACCGCACTTCCTGAACACGGACATGTCCGAGACACCCCGTTCCCCTTGCCGGATAGGCAGACCCCTGCGCTGACCTGTGTACGCCGGACCAGCACACGCCGCTTGTGCATGCAGGAGGATGCGTGCGTAGCTACATGTCCAGGCTCACTGCCAACGCTGAGGTGACATGGTAACGTCCGCTGACACTGTGATGTTGCAGGGCCGGTGCCTATCATGCTAACACAATGACCACACGGACACACTTGCTCAGATGCTGGTTCGGGGGGCGTTGGCGGTCCTGGGGTTGTTGTGATGAGTGTTGTGGACCTCATGGGTATCCGTGTATCATGCTCATTGACTGTATGGCACCTGTGGGTGTTTCGGTGTGGCTCTTGACTGTGTTCCCTTTCATGCTGCAGGTAGTCGTCCTGCTTAACACCAGCAGAAAGCAGGTGTAAAATCCCTGGTGCTAACGCGGCTTATCGCCAGAATTTGTTTCGGATCGCAGTTGTTGTCAAAGTTGTGATGTGGTTTTTTCGTGTACAGAAAAATAAACGAACTGGGCAGTGTATCCCATCAAGATCCAGCACCTGACCCACTATTCCCAATCAATATAAATACAATGACATTTCTTCATTGATTTTGTGTGTACACTGTAAGTGCACCCACTACCACAGTGCAATTCAATACAGGATTTTAGTAATTAGAATAAATCGCAACGGTGCACCTCATGTCTTTTTGCACGGGAACGCCTACTCTGCATTTCATTATCAGCACTTTAATGCAACTAAAGTTGAGATAAATATAACACACTATTCAGAAGCTGGTGCAAACTGCAGACATCACCAGTATTCCCGTGATAACTGCCCCAAAATTTAACACCATGGTGGACACCACGAAATAACAGTAATAAGAACGAGAAAGAGTCACACAGCACTTAAGTAACAACCAAAAACTTTATTGATTTTTTTTTTTTTTTTTTATCAAACTTTATTCCATAGGAAACTTTAGACAAGGCTACAGGTCAAACTGCTGAACAGAATTACGCCAAATTTGGCAGGGAGAAAGATCTTGGTCTAGAAAGCGCGCTTTCTCGCATTGAGTGAAAATATAAAAGAAAGGTCTCGGGGGCAATTTAATATACCGGAGCTCTGTTTCTGCGAGAACTCTTTCACGCTCCATCTGCCCAACATCACCACTTCGCAGCTATGCCGTTAGAAGCCAGTCCGTCGGCTCGCAGCTCTCTACGTTTGCGAGCTAGTACGCTACTGTGCCTGTACCTCTGCGAGGTACTACGCTGCTGTTCCTTTGGGAGCGGACGGGTCGTAGTACTGCGTGTGTGAGTCGAGCAGACGGGCCACAGTTGTCCCTCTGCGAGCCTGGGTGCGAACTGTTCATAACTCACACTACATAAGCATTGAAAAACCATTTTGTGATTCAGTCCGTCAGCTGGCATTTGTCCGAGGCATTTCTGAAAACATATCGGAGTTCTTTCTGTGAGAGATACCCCGTTCACGCTGCCTCACCTCACATCAGCAGGTTACGCACCCTCTTCCCACATTACCAACATACCCCCAACAACCTTCTTGGGCCCGGAAGTGTCCCTGTGCGGTTGGACAAACAAGAATCTTAGTCATGTATAGGTTTACATATAAAACATTTTATTTAAAGAAAACAACAAATAAAACTGAAGGGAGTCTGGTGCTGTGGTCGCTGCCACGAAGTTGGGGTCACTGCCATTCAGGACTCAGGACACAGTTCCACATGTGGGATCGGCTTGTATTGAACAGGGTTAGTGGCACCACGTGTCGCACCTTGTGTTGTACAAGGTTAGTGGCACCACGTGGCGCCGGCCTTCATATGGAAATATGCCTCACTAACCAAAGGGAGTCTGGTGCTGTGGTCGCTGCCACGGACTTGGGGTCACTGCCATTCAGGACTCAGGACACAGTTCCACATGTGGGATTGGCTTGTGTTGAACAGGGTTAGTGGCACCACGTGTCGCCGGCTTGTGTTGAACAGGGTTAGTGGCACCACGTGTCGCGGCTTGCGTTGAACAGGGTTAGTGGTACCATATGTCGCAGGCTTGTGTTGAACAGGGTTAGTGGCACCACGTGTCGCGGCTTGTGTTGAACAGGGTTAGTGGCACCACGTGTCCAAAGTTGGAATTGCGAGCTCTGCTGCCCGCAGTGTAGACTGCTAATGAGTGTTTGTTTGCACTTGAAAATGAATTTGGTGATTGTACTAAAGCTATAACTGACTAAAAATGTTCTTGAAGAAAGGATACTAAAAGGATATTATGTAGATTTTAGGCCTGTGATAGTTACTTGCCTAGTGGACTCTGTAATTAATGAATCAATACTTAATTTTAATTGTGAGCCCTACTGACCGCAGTCTAGGCGTATCATGAAAAGATGAAATAAGTATAGAATACACTGACGAAGTGTTGTATTTTCTGAGTACAATCTTCTTGTTAGAAATTAGCATTTAAAAATCGAATTGCGAGCTCTGCTGCCCACAGTGTAGACTGCTATTGAGTGTTCGTTTGCACTTGAAGATGAATTTGGTCATTGTACTAAACTATAACTGATATAAAAAAAGTTCTTGAAGCAAGGATACTAAAAGGATATTATGTAGTGTTTAGGACTCTGATAGTTACTTGCCTACTGGACTCTGTAGTTAATGAATCAAGAAATAATTTTAATTGTGAGCCCTGATGACCGCAGTGTAGGCCAGAGGTAGCGGTCAGCAAGGGCCCATAGCCACGTGGCGTTGAGTTGAGGTGCACAGTTAGTGGCACCAGAAGCATTGAGACTGTATGAGCCTGTGATGATGCTTGGTGCGGACGGGCCGCACTGGGAGTATTGTGTCTTGCCTACTGGTCTGCGTCATGTGCAATCGGGACTCTATGTGAATTGTGAGGCCTGCTGACCGTAGTGTAGGCCAGAGGAAGCGGTGAGCAAGGGCCCACAGCCACGTGCATAGGTTGGTGGCCCCACCGGCCTGCGTAGTTCAGGTTCAGTGGCACCACGTGTCGCCGGCCTTCCATATGCAAATACCCATCACGAATCGAAGGGAGTCTGGTGCTGTGGTCGCTGCCACGGACTTGGGATCACTGCCATTCAGGACTCAGGACACAGTTACACATGTGGGATCGGCTTGTGTTGAACAGGGTTAGTGACACCACGTGTTGCCGGCCTTCCATATGGAAATATGCCTCTCTGATCGAAGGGAGTCTGGTGGTGTGGTTGCTGCCACGGACTTGGGGTCACTGCCATTCAGGACTCAGGACACAGTTACACATGTGGGATCGGCTTGTGTTGAACAGGGTTAGTGGCACCACGTGTTGCCGGCCTTCCATATGGAAATATGCCTCACTGATCGAAGGGAGTCTGGTGCTGTGGTCGCTGCCACAGACTTGGGGTCACTGCCATTCAGGACTCAGGACACAGTTACACATGTGGGATTGGCTTGTGTTGAACAGGGTTAGTGGCACCATGTGTCACCGGCCTTCCATATGCAAATACGCCTCACTAATCGAAGGGAGTCTGCTGCTGTGGTTCTCTCACGGAGTTGGGGTCACTGCCATTCAGGACTCAGGACACAGTTACACATGTGCGATAGGCTTGTGTTGAACAGGGTTAGTGGCACCACGTGTTGCCGGCCTTCCATATGGAAATATGCCTCACTGATCGAAGGGAGTCTGGTGCTGTGGTCGCTGCCATGGACTTGGGGTCACTGCCATTCAGGACTCAGGACACAGTTACACATGTGGGATCGGCTTGTGTTGAACAGGGTTAGTGGCACCATGTGTCGCCGTCCTTCCATATGCAAATACGCCTCACTAATCGAAGGGAGTCTGCTGCTGTGGTTCTCTCACGGAGTTGGGGTCACTGCCATTCAGGACTCAGGACACAGTTACACATGTGGGATCGGCTTGTGTTGGACAGGGTTAGTGGCACCACGTGTCGCCGGCCTTCCATATGGAAATATGCCTCACTGATCGAAGGGAGTCTGGTGCTGTGGTCGCTGCCACGGACTTGGGGTCACTGCCATTCAGGACTCAGGACACAGTTACACATGTGGGATCGGCTTGTGTTGAACAGGGTTAGTGGCACCATGTGTCGCCGGCCTTCCATATGCAAATACGCCTCACTAATCGAAGGGAGTCTGCTGCTGTGGTTCTCTCACGGAGTTGGGGTTACTGCCATTCAGGACTCAGGACACAGTTCCACATGTGGGATCGGCTTGTGTTGAACAGGGTTAGTGGCACCACGTGTCGCCGGCTTGTGTTGAACAGGGTTAGTTGCACCACGTGTGGCGGCTTGTGTTGAACAGGGTTAGTGGCACCACGTGTCCAAAATTCGAATTGCGAGCTCTGCTGCCCGCAGTGTAGACTGCTAATGAGTGTTCGTTTGCACTTGAAGATGAATTTGGTGATTGTACTAAAGCTATAACTGATATAAAAAAAGTGCTTGAAGCAAGGATACTAAAAGGATATTATGTAGATTTTAGGCCTGTGATAGTTACTTGCCTACTGGACTCTGTAATTAATGAATCAAGACTTAATTTTAATTGTGAGCCCTTGTGAGAAGTTGGCCTGGTATATGCTGTCCACTAATTATAGTGGGCACCTTGCACCAGTCCAAACAACCCCTTATTGGAGATAGGTTAAAGACAACCTTTATTGAAAGCTATCCTAGTGGTAGCTATGGAGAGCAGTCTTCAGGCTAATTCTTGAAGGAATGTAAAGCAGCTTGTTTTACCAGTCTATAATCTCTTGAGTGACCAAATGAAAGAGGACCACACCAGGTATATATTCAAAATATATGTATTTATTGCTAAACACACCCCTCTAGTCTCTTTATGAGACTAGAGTTCGAAGTACATAAGTTATAAGTTAGTTATCAACAGTAATAGCACAAATACACGTTTGAGCCCTAGGGGCGTACCAAACCATATACCAATAAAGTGGTATAAGAACCACGACTGAGCTAGACACAAGGCCTAGAGCCTGTAGAAGTGCTTGGCCCTCAAGGAACCACCCAAGGTAGTGACACAGGGGACCCACGGGGGACGCGTACAGTGTGAGAACACAGCCGCGAGCCGCCGTTGACTTCTATGGGAAATGTCGCGGGTGGAGTTTCAAAGAAAAGGAACACTTAGAGGAGGACTTGGAGCAAACCCCTTTAGAACTAGGTTGTTCTAGAGTCTATACCCATGGGAGCACCGGAGTACTCGAGTTACCTCACCCAGGGAAGCCGGGTGCATAGGTGTCTTTCGGGGTCGGGTTTCGTCGTCGTTTTCAATGGCGATCTGCTGCAAAGTGCTGCTGGCGGCCAAGTCGAAAGTGTTCGGGTGGATCCAAAGGTGGATCGAAGATCTGAAGAACCTGAAAGCAGAGGGGACAGAGTCTGGGTCACTAGCCAGTGACCAGGAAGGCGATGAGCGGATGCCCACCGATGTCGGGTGCTTCAGGTTGGTTGACAGTCGTCTTGACTCTTCAGCCACGAGGTCCAGGAGGCGTCGACGATGACCAGGAGCTGGATTCAAGCTGTCCCACGATGTTTGTCGATTGCAGGGGTGACGGCGACCGGATTGGACCCAACAAGCCTTGGCAACGGCAAGTCTCATAGAAATAGAAGAAGGATGGTGGTGCAGACCTGCAAGGTCTGAGGGACTCACCCAGCGAGGGTAAGTCAGGGCACGCCTGGAGCAACCAGAGAAGCCCAAGCAGAAGAAGAGTTGCCTTCGGGAGGGCCCACTAGCCAACGGACTAGCGACCGCAAAGGAGCCTCGAGTGGACGCACTTGGAGCTGGCTCACGGGACACTCGTGGAGTGGAGGCCAGGGATCTTCGGTGCAGTCGGTGCTGGAGGCAGGGGCTACTCGGAGCCCAAAGCACAACGTCGTGAAAGACCAGGAAAAGGATGCACTTGCAAAAGTACTCGGTGTCCAGAAGTCACGGTTCCACGTTACCCACGACAGCTACGGGCCTCAGCTTTGCTGGAGACTCAGGGCAGCCTCGGAGAAGTCTGGAAATCTACCTCTGGTGATGCAAAGACTTCAGCGTCCGGCGGGAGCTTCAGCGATGCAGACCAGACAATTGCTTCATTGGTGCCTGCCAAGCAGGGTAGTCACTCCTTGACCCCAAGGGAGATTCTTCAGTCCTCTAATCTTAAAGTAGAGCGTCGAAGGTCCAGGATTCAGTGTCAGAGTTTCGTCCAGGGTAATCTAAAGTCCTAAGGACTGTGGTCCCATACTTATACCAAGTTAGGGGGTTGGTCATACTCTGGGGACCCACCTATGGGAGGGTCAGGGAAGAGGGGTGGTTACACCCATTCCCTTTGTCCAGTTTCGTGCCAGAGCAGGGGCTGGAAGCCCCTGAACCAGTTTGAACTGGGGTATGCACAGGGACACCAAATGTGCCCCCAGTGCAGGACTTCAAAGCACCAGAGAGTGCTCCCGCCCAGCCCCAATACACATTATCGTGTCTGGGGAGGTGGTTACACCTCCCTGGGACAGAAAACCTATTGTCCAGGCCTCCCCTGCCAGAGTTTCAGTCAGCAGCAGGAGGCCAGACCCGTGTCTGTGGCAGCGGCATCCATTTTGTGATGCCAGGGCTTGGAAAGAAGTTACCGGGTAGGCCGGTGTGTACATGTCTCTCCCTCTAGAAGGGTGGAATGCTACCCCCGCCGCCAGAACTGGCGGGGGGGTAGTATTCCAAGATGTTTGACACCAAACCCGACATGTTTCCGTGCAGCCATCCCAAAGTTAGCATTTAACGCGGGGTTATAATGCGCTTAAGAGTATATGGTCAGGCTGCACTACAAACAGCATCAGAGAAGGGTCTCTGAACGCTGCAGAGGGGCTCTGCTCATGCAGGGGCACCCTCTCACATAGGAACCAAGCACTCTGCCTTCAGGATTGATAAGGCCGGCCATAGGAGTGACTTATAGGTTTATATGTGTGTATGTATGTAGTGGTATAGGTAACCTATATCACAGTAAGGGGTGCATGCACCACCTTACCCAGGCTGCAGTAGCAGACCTGTGGTGTCCTTTTGGCTGGCCTTCCAGGGGTGTCATAATACATGCTTCAGCCCCTGGCAGGCCTCTGAGGTACCTATGCCCTGGGTACATAGTATACCATATACTAGGGACTTACAAGGGCACTCCAGATTCCAATCAGAGATGTGCCTAAGGCACATGGAAACCATTTTAGAGAGGAAGCAGCTAGGCTGGGGTTCTGATTAGCAAGGCCCCAGCCAGACTAAAGTCGAAAAACAGTGAAGCATCAGCAAAAAGTGGGGGTACCCATGTGAAGCAGATCCTACTCTCCTACAGCCCTGATGACCGCAGTGTAGGCCAGAGGTAGCGGTCAGCAAGGGCCCATAGCCACGTGGCGTTGAGTTGAGGTGCACAGTTAGTGGCACCAGAAGCATTGAGAATGTATGAGCCTGTGATGCTGCTTGGTGCGGACGGGCCGCACTGGGAGCAATGTCTCTTGCCTACTGGACTGCGTCATCTGCAATCGCGACTGTATCTGAATTGTGAGCCCTGCTGACCGCAGTGGAGGCCAGAGGTAGCGGTGAGCAAGGGCCCACAGCCACGTGCATAGGTTGGTGGCCCCACCGGCCTGCGTAGTTCAGGTTCAGTGGCACCACGTGTCGCCGGCCTTCCATATGCAAATACCCATCACTAATCGAAGGGAGTCTGGTGCTGTGGTCGCTGCCACGGACTTGGGGTCACTGCCATTCAGGACTCAGGACACAGTTACACATGTGGGATCGGCTTGTGTTGAACAGGGTTAGTGGCACCACGTGTCGCCGGCCTTCCATATGCAAATACGCCTCACTAATCGAAGGGAGTCTGGTGCTGTGGTCGCTGCCACGAAGTTGGGGTCACTGCCATTCAGGAGTCAGGACACAGTTCCACATGTGGGATCGGCTTGTGTTGAACAGGGTTAGTGGCACTACGTGTCGCGCCTTGTGTTGTACAGGGTTAGTGCCACCACCTGTAGCCGGCCTTGCATATGGAAATATGCCTCACTGATCGAAAGGAGTCTGGTGCTGTGGTCGCTGCCAAGGACTTGGGGTCACTGCCATTCAGGACTCAGGACACAGTTCCACATGTGGGATCGGCTTGTGTTGAACAGGGTTAGTGGCACCACGTGTCGCTGGCTTGTGTTGAACAGGGTTAGTGGCACCACGTGTCGCGGCTTGTGTTGAACAGGGTTAGTGGCACCACGTGTTCAAAATTCGAATTGCGAGCTCTGCTGCCCGCAGTGTAGACTGCTAATGAGTGTTCGTTTGCACTTGAAGATGAATTTGGTGATTGTACTAAAGCTATAACTGATATAAAAAAAGTTCTTGAAGCAAGGATACTAAAAGGATATTATGTAGATTTTAGGCCTGTGATAGTAACTTGCCTACTGGACTCTGTAATTAATGAATCAAGACTTAATTTTAATTGTGAGCCCTGATGACCGCAGTGTAGGCCAGAGGGAGGGGTCAGCAAGGGCCCACAGCCACGTGACGTTGACTTGAGCTGCACAGATTGGGAGCATACAGTCTTCTTAACTGATTATACTCTCTTACACAATTAGCATCTGCACTAATCTTGAATTGTTAGCCCTGCTAACCGCATTGTAGGCCGGAGGCAGCAATGCGGTCATCAAGGGCCCACAGCCACGTGGCGTTGACTTGAGCTGCACAGAGTTAGTGGTACTTGAAGCACTTAGCGTGTGCGCAGTCAGCGATGATGCGTGGTCCGGGCTGGCCGCACTGGTAGCAATGTCTGTTGCCTACTGGACTGCGTCATCTGCAATCGCGAGTTGCTCTGAATTGTGAGCCCTACTCACCGCAGTGGAAGCAGGAGGCAGCGGTGAGGAAGGGCCCACAGGCATGTGTTGTTGACTTGAGCAATGTCTCTTGCCTACTGGGCTGCGTCATCTGCAATCTCGACTCCATCTGAATTGTGAGCCCTACTGACCGCAGTGTAGGCCGGAGGCAGCGGTCAGGAAGGGCCCACAGCCATGTGTTGTTGACTTCAGCAATGTCTCTTGCCTACGGGACTGCGTCATCTGCAATCGCGACTCGATCTGAATTGTGAGCCTTGCTGTCCGCAGTGTATATCGAAGGCAGTAGTTTGTACAGACATAAGTCTGCAGTGCTGTGCCGCTGGGGGCCTGTGTGGCGGAAGCCAGCGATCGGCTGAGGAGGCTGGCGGTCATGTTGGCGGCCTTATGGCAGGGTGAGGGGTGCCGCCCTGGCAGACGCTTTGGCCTTCCCACAAGTGAACCACGCCCAGAGCTCCGGCCTATTTATTCACACTCCTACGCTGAAGTGGCATACGTCGGACCAGCCCACTCGGTTACGCTTATGCTTACAGGGGGGGACGACACAGCTACATGACTGAGATCTTCCCTAGTGTTTGACGTAACATGGTTAGGTCCACTGTCCACAACACTACAAGCACCAGTAGTATTTGTGCACATGGAGAGGTGTGTGTTCTGCATACTGAGATGTGTCCAGCACATCACCGCTACACTTTGCATTGTGTGCATTGTTAAACATGGGTGAATTGCTTCCTTCACATATAGTTTGTTCACACCTGTCCCAATATTCAGCTATTGTGTGGCTGAGGGGCCATGCCGTTTTTGGAAAGTTCGCTGTCTTGTTCTGCGCTGCCTCGGTGGTAGAGGGGAGGGGCCTGGGGGTGGGTGTTGTGGCGTTCTTGGGTGTCGGAGCTGCTTGATCAGTAGGTCTATGACATGTGTTGGTCTTCAGATGTGGCTCTGGGCTGGGCTCCCTTTCATACTGTATGTAGTTGTTTAATATTTAAAAAACAAGAAGACATTATATAGTTTAAATAACAAATAAAAAAATTACAGTAGGGAGAGGGGTGGTACGGGGGAGGTCCTGAGGGTTGTGGCAGTGGGTGTTGTGTCCTTCTTGGGTGTCGGAAAAAACTATAGGTTAAATAAACATTATAATTAGAAGTTAGCATTAAAAAACATTGAAATTCACTGAAAAAACCATACGTTTCAGGGACGTTATAGATAGAAATTAGTATTTAAAAAACCTTTGAAATTCACTGAAAAAACCATATGTTTCAGGCACGTTATAGTTAGAAATTAGCATTTCAAAAACCTTAGAAATTCACTGAAAAAACCATAGGTTTCAGGGACGTTATAGTTAGTTGGACATTTCACTCATACAAAACCATAGAAATTCCACCGTTATAGTTAGGTCAGCTAACTATAACTCACGCCCACAATGCACTGCTGATGACGTCACATATTACATCATTCATGACATGGTCAGTGACATCACTGATGACATCACTGATGACATCTCAAATGACATCACTGATGACATCATCCATGTGACAATCTGATGTACCTCATCACACACTAATATAACCTTTGATACACTCACTGTAAAATACAGACTACCATTTTCGATACCATTGACACACTAATACCAGTTACTACATACCCACTCAGTGATTCCTAGGTCTAGACACACATCTACCCATTCACCCATACAATCAGTGATACATGCAGTCACTGATCAATAGAACACTATCAAATGCACTCATACACCTATATAGACATTGACACACCAGCACTCATCCTAGTCAGTTATGTACTCATCCTAGTCACTCATGCAAAGAATCAATCACAGTTCCATTTAGTCACCTACACAGTTATACACACACCACCTCATTTATTCATACAGATAGTAACGCATACTTAGTCTCTTATATAATCACTAATACAAGTATACACTCATACATACAGCCACTCTCACAATCACTGACTCTCACGTATAGTCATTTCTATACACCAACTCTCACATACACTGCCTTTTATATATGTACTTAGTTGGACATGTGCACTGAGACATCGATTCACTCACCAAGACGCCCATACACACACTTACCCACCCATACAACTGTTTCCACATGCACTCTTAAACTCATACACCCTGTCAATCAACCACTCACAAATCTATGCACAGAGTCACACACCCCCCACCCAACCACACACACACACTCAGTCTCCTATACAAATACGCAGGCAACTAATCAATAACCCATATAGACATTGATGTAGCTACTGACCAACCGATGCGTCAGCTTACACAACAACAGACAGAGTGATACAGACATTCACACACTTTAGACACTAACCCATGTATTCAGTAAGATACAGTTTACGGGGCACTCTTTAACCGGTGTGACCAGCAGACGGGACAGGAGCTGTCAGTGAAAGCGGGAACGTGTCCGCTGGGCATAACAAGGTCCTTACAGCCCTCCCACTTGGTTTTAATATTAACTTTACTTTGCTGCGTGGCACGACAACTCACTGCAGTAGGATTGAGGCACTACCGATACCATAGTGCCGTGCGAGCGGCCACGCCCATTTGAGCAGGTATCATTATGGATTTAAAGAGTGCCCCGTAAACTGTTTGTGCACGTCAGCAGTCTCCAAGCCTCTGAGGAAGTGCTATGACATGAAACGCGTCAGGCTGGACTTCAAGACAGAAGCTGTGCTCCTTGTTCATCCCAGCGGCAAGCTTTCATTAAATTTTGAGCATATCTTTCCTGTGTGGGCCCTTCTGTTTTCATGGCAACTTTTTGATGGATATATATATATAATATATATATATATTCACTGAAAAAACCATAGGTTTCAGGGAAGTTATAGTTAGAAATTAGCATTTACAAAACCTTAGAAATTCACTGAAAAAACCACAGGTTTCAGGGATGTTATAGTTAGTTGGACATTTTACTCGTACAAAACCAGAGAAATTCGGCCGTTATAGTTAGTTCAGCTAACTATAACTCGCGCCCAGCAATGCACTGCTGATGACGTCACATATTACATCATTCATGACATGGTCAGTGACATCACTGATGACATCACTGATGACATCTCAAATGACATCACTGATGACATCACTGCTGACATCATCCAGTGAATGTGTGTTTCTGTAAAGTTTAAATATGTTTTATATATATATATATATATCCAACACAATCCTTACTCCTCACACGAAGAAGGCACGCACTCGAGGACTGCAGGTTTAAGGCTTCTTTATTGAAAGGGCCTCCCTCGACCCAGCGACCAAAGAGACGCGTTTCGGCTGCGCCAAGCAGCCTTTCTCAATCTAGCCTGCGCCAATCACATTCAATTATTTATAACACTTCCCCATCATGGATATAGAAGAAATTCATGGAAACATGTAAAGCATGAATCTTGGGAGACGTAGTCACTTAAAAACATGAGCACACATTGTGCAATTGTAAAACACATATTAAATGTAAAATACATCAGTGACCCCCTCCATCTAAATGTGAAAATTCACATCTAAATCAGCAAACATGAATGAAATCCAATTGATACAGTCAGGGAAATGTGAAAAGTTAAAATAATTAAAACCTATTTAGCGCGCAGAACCACTTCGGGTTACATTACAATAAACAAACATGTTGCAGATGACTAGTTAATCACTTTTTTTAAAAAGGCGGTAGTGACCTGTGATATAAATGTGGGACATGCTGTGTTATCTAAATAGAGTCAATGACTCTTATTAGTGCACTGCCTTATGAGCCATGTTTAACCTCTAACCAAATGAAACAAATCGAAACAAAGCCACATAGAGCAGCACGGGGGGCAATACATCATTACACAGGGGAACAAAGGAACAGACATAGGGGCCGATTCCGATTCGGGCCGGAAATCTCTCCGACCGAGCCGGACCCGGAGAGATTTCCGACCGAATCGGACTCTGGCAGTCCGACCGATCGAGTACGATGCGCACGCATGCCATCGGACTCGAGTCGGTCGGACTCCCATTGAAGTCAATGGGAGCCTGTCGTACAACGCGTACGCGGGTTCCCATTGACTCAATGGGTGCGAGGCAAACAAGGGCGCCCCCTACAGCGTGTACGCGGCGAAGCGATTCACGCCGTACACGCACAGGTAGGGGGGACCCATGGGTCCCCCCTGTGTGCGACTCACGCGCCTACGCGTACAGGGGGGTCTGACGCGGACCCCCAAAGTCCGGCTCCGACAGCTTTTTCGAGCCGGACGGCGCGAGTCGATCGGACTGCTCGCGGCGCGCATCGTACTTACCCGGCCGGGAAACGTCTCCATAGCGCGGTGCGAGTCGTGTCCATGCGAGTCGGTCGGAGCGTGTTGAAGCCGCGTTCGAGTCGGTCGGAGTTTTCGCGGGTGCCTGCATCGTACTCGCTCGGTTGGACCCGCGTACGATTCGGTCGGGAAACAGGGCTCCGAATCGGATCCGGTAAATCCGAATCCGATTCGGAGCCCTACCGGCCGAGATCGGAATCGGCCCCTGAGTGACTGAAAACACCAAGGGGCAGATTTACAAGCCCCTTACGCCACTTTTGCGCCACCGTTGCGTCACTTTTGTGACGCAGCGGCGGCGCAAATCATGCGCCATGCTGCGTGGGATTTACAACGTGACGCATCTAGGGAGATGCGTCACGTTGTAAAGCCCTGCGCCACATGAAACCTGCGTCAGGTTTCATGTGGGCGTGCCGGCGCAGGGGGGGGCGTTCCTGCGCAAGGAAGCCCCGTAAAAGTGACGCAGTGAAATCTACAAGATTTCACTGAGTCACTTTGCGTCCCTGCTGCGTCAAATCCTTACGCCTGCTTCAAGCAGGCGTAAGGAGTGACGCAGCATGTTAGGTATAGGGCACCCCTGAGCAGTACTGGAGTTACGTCGCACTTGCGACACGACTCCAGTACTGCGCCACCCTTCCGCCGACAGATGCGTCACGCATCTGTTTATCCTTGCGCCATGATGCGCCGCATTGTAAATGCGGCGCATCTGTGGTGGCGCAAGGGTAAACTTGAGTCACGCATCTTCCTGGCGCATCCCTGCTGATTTGCAGGGATGCGCCAGGGAACGTAAATCTGCCCCCAAATGTGTACTTTAAGCTCAGATGTCGACCTCTGAATTTTAACGATACCCTGTAGGGACTACACATCCCATAATGCCCCATGATCATCCCTTGCAAGATGTGGCTTAAACAACCAAAATAATTGGCTAAGGTATTGTATGAAGAGTACATTCTTCCACTTGGAGGATTAGTTCGTAAATCCGTATATTCTAATGAGGCAGTTTCAGTGAACAACCTGTAACACACGTCCCTCAAGGAAAACCTGACCTTCCCTCGATATATCAAAACATCGGCTTCAATGAAAAAAACCTTGTACATCAAATTGCTACATAGGGTTAAAGCCAAACACAGGTTAATGTCACAAAAGTCTCCATATGAACTACAACACATAATATTAAAAAGTCTTAACGCGGGGTCGGAGGAGACCAGTCAACAAAAATTGTTAAGCCCCATCAGTCCTCACCGCTTCCGCATAAGCATCCACGGTGCCCAGTCACCAAAGACACGCCGGTCTGCAGAGTAAGGCATTACAAGTCAGGGGAAACGAAGATCCCGTGCTGGCAGTCACCAAACCGCCGCGCTCCAAATATCACCGCCTCCCAATACTGCTGTCATCCTATGATCCTCGTCCCGGCGTATTCTCTGGCGGCTCATCCACATAGCACTTGCCATGCTACACAAAAAGGCTGTTGCGGTTGAAAAGGAAAAGCCCAAAAGACGACTGGTGTTGCGTGAACAGCGTTCACCGCCAACGCTGAGTAACATCCAACACAATCCTTACTCCTCACACAAAGAAGGCATGCACTCGAGGACTGCAGGTTTAAGGCTTCTTTATTGAAAGGGCCTCCCTCGACCCAGCGACCATATATATATATATATGCCAAGGTGTATTGAAGAATGAGTGGGTGTATAAGTGTCTGAATGGATGATTTAGTAGGTGCGTGACTGACTGTATAAGTGAGTGATTAAATGTGTCTTACTGAATGCATGGGTTAGTGACTGATACAGACATTCACACAGTTTAGTTTGTAAGTTGGTGTGTAAGCGGTTGCATGGGTTGGTGAGTAGCTAAATGAGGGTCTATATGGGTTATTGATTGGTTGTCTGAGTATCTGTATGGGTGCCTGAGTGTCTGTGTGGGTGGATGGGAGGTGTGACTCCGTGCATAGATCTGTGAGTGGGTGATTCACTGGGTGTATGGGTTCAAGAGTGCATCTGTGAAGGGCTGTATGGGTGGGTGAGTGTGTGTATGGGTGTGTTGGTGAGTGAATGGATGCCTCAGTGGTACATGTGTGAGTAACTGCATATGTGAAGGCAGTATATGTGGCTGTTGGAGTATATAAATGACTATATGTGAGAGTGAATGATTGTGAGAGTGGCTGTATGGATGAGTGCGTGCTTGTATTAGTTATTGTATAAGAGTGTAAGTATGTGTTAGTATATGTTTGAATAAGTGAGGTGGTGTGTGTATAACTGTATAGGTGAGTAAATGGGAGTGTGATTGATTCTTTGCATGACTGACTAGGTGTGTGAGTAACTCTATGGATGAGTGGCGGTGTGTGAGTGTCTGTATAGATATGTGAGTGCATATAATAGTGCTGTATTGATGGATGACTGCATGTATGAGTGACTGTATGGGTGAATGAGTGGATGTGTGTGTAGATCTTGGAATTATTGAGTGGGTATGTACTAACTAGTATTGGTGTGTCTACTGTTTCGAAAATGGTAGTCTGTATTTTAGAGTGGGTGTATCAAAGGTTATTTTAGGGTATGAGGAGGTGCATCAGATTATCACGTGGATGATGTCATCAGTGATGTCATCAGTGATGTCATTTGAGATGTCATCAGTGATGTCATCAGTGATGTCACTGACCATGTCATGAATGATGTAATAATATGTGACGTCATCAGCAGTGGATTGCGGGGCGCGAGTTATAGTTAGCTGAACTAACTATAACGGCCGAATTTCTCTGGTTTTGTACGAGTAAAATGTCCAACTAACTATAACATCCCTGAAACCTGTGGTTTTTTCAGTGAATTTCTAAGGTTTTGTAAATGCTAATTTCTAACTATAACGTCCCTGAAACCTATGGTTTTTTCAGTGAATTTCAAAGGTTTTTTAAATGATAATTTCTAACTATAACGTCCCTGAAACCTGTGGTTTTTTCAGTGAATTTCAAAGGTTTTTTAAATGCTAATTTCAAACTATGCCTACAAAGGTAGGACATGTGCAGAAAGAGGAAGAAAGGCGCAGAAAGAAGCAAGAGAAATGCAGAAAGAGGAAACAAAAGTCCAGAAAGACGAAGAAAGGTACAGAAAGAAGCAAGAGATGTGCACAAAGAACCAACAGAGGAGCAGAAAGAGGCCTTGTTGCAAAGTCATCCTGTGCCCCCAACTTTTTGCTGACGGGTACTGGCGATAACTGACTCTGACTAACCAGGTCCGGAGCCAGTGCTATGCTGAAAGACACTTAGAATACAGTGAAAACACCTACATACACTAGGGTACACTATGGGTTGGGGTTCCCCTGTGATTGGCATGACCTCCCCTGTATGGCCCTAGTACATAATAGGGCAAGGGGATTAAAACTACCTCTAACTAAGAGGTGCAGAAGGAGGCAAGAGAATTGCTGAAAGAAGCAACAGAGGTGTAGAAAGAAGCAAGAAAAGTGCAGAAAGAGGCAAGTGAGATGCAAAAACAGGCATGAAAGGTACAGAAAGAGGGAATACGAGTGCTGAAAGAGACAACAGGGGTGCACAAAGAAGCAAATGAGGTGCAGAAAGAGGCAACAGACATGCAGAAAGAGGGAAGAGAGGTGCAGAAAAAGGCAAGAAAAGTGCAGAAAGAGGCAGAAGAGGTACATAAAGAGGCAACGGGGGTGCAGAAAGAAGCAAGAGAGGTGCAGAAAGAAGCATGGGAAGTGCAGAATGAAGCAACAGGGGTGCAGAAAGAGGCAGGAGAAGAGTAGAAAGGAGCAAGTGGGTCACTGTATGAGTACTTGGGTACTGACTGAATGATTAGAGTACTGCAAGGAGAGTGCCTGGGTGAATTTATAAGTGTTTGGGTTTTGGCGCAGTGTTTGGATTAGTACATGGTGCTGGATGGATGACTTGAGGAGTGCATGGGGAGTGACAGGGTGATTGCTGGAGTGTATAGGTACTGCCTGGGTAACTGAAGGTGTGAAAAACAAGTGTGTAGGTGGTTAGAGGACTGCATGCGTAGTGGACAGGGGTTTGTAGCAGTGCATGTGTTAAGGCCTGGGTCACTGCATGACTACTTGTGTACTGACTGAATGATTAGAGTACTGCAAGGAGAGTGCCTGGGTGAATTTATAAGTGTTTGGGTGTTGGCGCAGTGTTTGGATTAGTACATGGTGCTGAATGGGTCACTGGAGGATTGCAAGGGGAGTGACAGGGTGTTTGTGGGAGTGTATGGATACTGCCTGGGGAATTGAAGGTGTGAAAGACAAGTGTGTAGGTGGTTAGAGGACTGCATGCGTAGTGGACAGGGGTTTGTAGCAGTGCATGTGTTAAGGCCTGGGTCACTGCATGAGTACTTGGGTACTGACTGAATGATTAGAGTACTGCAAGGAGAGTGCCTGGGTGAATTTATAAGTGTTTGTGTTTTGGCGCAGTGAATGGATTAGTACATGGTGCTGGATGGCTGACTGGAGGAGTGCATGGGGAGTGACAGGGTGATTGCTGGAGTGTATAGGTACTGCCTGGGTAATTGAAGATGTGAAAGACAAGTGTGAAGGTGGTTAGAGGACTGCATGCGTAGTGGACAGGGGTTTGTAGCAGTGCATGTGTTAAAGCCTGGGTCACTGCATGAGTACTTGGGTACTGACTGAATGATTAGAGTACTGCAAGGAGAGTGCCTGGGTGAATTTATAAGTGGTTGGGTTTTGGCGCAGTGTTTGGATTAGTACATGGTGCTGAATGGGTCACTAGAGGAGTGCAAGGGGAGTGACAGGGTGTTTGCTGGAGTGTATGGATACTGCCTGGGGAATTGAAGGTGTGAAAGACAAGTGTGTAGGTGGTTAGAGGACTGCATGCGTAGTGGACAGGGGTTTGTAGCAGTGCATGTGTTAAGGCCTGGGTCACTGCATGACTACTTGGGTACTGACTGAATGATTAGAGAACTGCAAGGAGAGTGCCTGGGTGAATTTATAAGTGTTTGGGTTTTGGCGTAGTGTTTGGATTAGTATATGTGCTGGATGGCTGACTGGAGGAGTGCATGGGGAGTAACAAGGTGTTTGCTGGAGTGTATCGATACTGCCTGGGAATTGAAGGTGTGAAAGACAAGTGTGTAGGTGGTTAGAGGACTGCATGCATAGTAGATAGGGGTTTGTAGCAGTCTATGTGTAAGGCCTGGGTCATTGTATGAGTACTTGGGCACTGACTCAATGATTAGAGTACTGCAAGGAGAGTGCCTGGGTGAATTTATAAGTGTTTGGGTTTTGGCGCAGTCTTTGGATTAGTACATGCTGCTGGATGGCTGACTGGAGGAGTGCATGGGGAGTGACAGGGTGATTGCTGCAGTGTATAGGTACTGCCTGGGTAATTGAAGGTGTGAAAGACAAGTGTGTAGGTGGTTAGAGGACTGCATGCGTAGTGGACAGGGGTTTGCACCAGTGCATGTGTTAAGGCCTGGGTCATTGCGTGAGTACTTGGGTAGTGACTGCATGATTAGAGTACTGCAAGGAGAGTGCCTGGGTGAATTCATAAGTGTTTGGGTTTTGGCGCAGTGAATGGATTAGTACATGGTGCTGGATGGCTGACTGGAGGAGTGCATGGGGAGGTACAGGGTGATTGCTGGAGTGTATGGGTACTGCCTGGGTAATTGAAGGTGTGAAAGACAAGTGTGTAGGTGGTTAGAGGACTGCATGTGTAGTGGACAGGGGTTTGTAGCAGTGCATATGTTAAGGCCTGGGTCATTGCATGAGTTCTTGGGTACTGACTGAATGATTAGAGTACTGCAAGGAGAGTGCCTAGGTGAATTTATAAGTGTTTGGGTTTTGGCGTAGTGTTTGGATTAGTATATGGTGCTGGATGGCTGACTGGAGGAGTGCATGGGGAGTGACAGGGTGTTTGCTGGAGTGTATAGGTACTGCCTGGGTAATTGAATGTGTGAAAGACAAGTGTGTAGGTGGTTAGAGGACTGCATGAGTAGTGGACAAGGGTTTGTAGCAGTGCATGTGTTAAGGCGTGGGTCATTGCATGAGTACTTGGGTACTGACTGAATGATTAGAGTACTGCATGGAGAGTGCCTGGGTGAACTTATAAGTGGTTGGGTTTTGGCACAGTGAATAGATTAGTACATGGTGCTGAATGGGTCACTGGAGGAGTGCAAGGGGAGTGACAGGGTGTTTGCTGGAGTGTATGGATACTGCCTGGGGAATTGAAGGTGTGAAAGACAAGTGTGTAGGTGGTTAGAGGACTGCATGCATAGTAGATAGGGGTTTGTAGCAGTCTATGTGCTCAGGCCTGGGTCATTGTATGAGTAGTTGGGTAATGACTCAATGATTAGAGTACTGCAAGGAGAGTGCCTGGGTGAATTTATAAGTGTTTGGGTTTTGGCGCAGTCTTTGGATTAGTACATGCTGCTGGATGGCTGACTGGAGGAGTGCATGGGGAGTGACAGGGTGATTGCTGGAGTGTATAGGTACTGCCTGAGTAATTGAAGGTGTGAAAGACAAGTGTGTAGGTGGTTAGAGGACTGCATGTGTAGTGGACAGGGGTTTGTAGCAGTCTATGTGCTAAGGCCTGGGTCATTGTATGAGTACTTGGGTACTGACTGAATGATTAGAGTACTGCAAGGAGAGTGCCTGGGTGAATTTATAAGTGTTTGGGTTTTGGCGCAGTGTTTGGATTAGTACATGGTGCTGGATGGCTGACTGGAGGAGTGCATGGGGAGTGACAGGGTGTTTGCTGGAGTGTATAGGTACTGCCTGGGTAATTGAATGTGTGAAAGACAAGTGTGTAGGTGGTTAGAGGACTGCATGCGTAGTGGACAAGTGTTTGTAGCAGTGCATGTGTTAAGGCCTGGGTCATTGCATGAGTACTTGGGTACTGACTGAATGATTAGAGTACTGCACGGAGAGTGCCTGGGTGAACTTATAAGTGGTTGGGTTTTGGCACAGTGAATAGATTAGTACATGGTGCTGAATAGGTCACTGGAGGAGTGCAAGGGGAGTGACAGGGTGTTTGCTGGAGTGTATGGATACTGCCTGGGGAATTGAAGGTGTGAAAGACAAGTGTGTAGGTGGTTAGAGGACTGCATGCATAGTAGATAGGGGTTTGTAGCAGTCTATGTGCTCAGGCCTGGGTCATTGTATGAGTAGTTGGGTAATGACTCAATGATTAGAGTACTGCAAGGAGAGTGCCTGGGTGAATTTATAAGTGTTTGGGTTTTGGCGCAGTCTTTGGATTAGTACATGCTGCTGGATGGCTGACTGGAGGAGTGCATGGGGAGTGACAGGGTGATTGCTGGAGCGTATAGGTACTGCCTGAGTAATTGAAGGTGTGAAAGACAAGTGTGTAGGTGGTTAGAGGACTGCATGCGTAGTGGACAGGGGTTTGCAGCAGTGCATGTGTTAAGGCCTGGGTCATTGCGTGAGTACTTGGGTAGTGACTGAATGATTAGAGTACTGCAAGGAGAGTGCCTGGGTGAATTCATAAGTGTTTCGGTTTTGGCGCAGTGAATGGATTAGTACATGGTGCTGGATGGCTGACTGGAGGAGTGCATGGGGAGTTACAGGGTGATTGCTGGAGTGTATGGATACTGCCTGGGGAATTGAAGGTGTGAAAGACAAGTGTGTAGGTGGTTAGAGGACTGCATGCGTAGTGGACAGGTGTTTGTAGCAGTGCATGTGTTAAGGCCTGGGTCATTGCGTGAGTACTTGGGTACTGACTGAATGATTAGAGTACTGCAAGGAGAGTGCCTGGGTGAATTTATAAGTGTTTGGGTGTTGGCGCAGTGTTTGGATTAGTACATGGTGCTGGATGGCTGACTGGAGGAGTGCATGGGCAGTGACAGGGTGTTTGCTGGAGTGTATGGGTACTACCTGAGTAATTCAAGGTGTGAAAGAGAAGTGTGTAGGTGGTTAGAGGACTGCATGCATAGTGGACAGGGGTTTGTAGCAGTGCATGTGTTAAGGCCTGGGTCACTGCATGACTACTTGTGTACTGACGGAATGATTAGAGTACTGCAAGGAGAGTGCCTAGGTGAATTTATAAGTGTTTGGGTTTTGGCATAGTGTTTGGATTAGTATATGGTGCTGGATGGCTGACTGGAGGAGTGCATGGGGAGTGACAGGGTGTTTGCTGGAGTGTATAGGTACTGCCTGGGTAATTGAATGTGTGAAAGACAAGTGTGTAGGTGGTTACAGGACTGCATGCGTAGTGGACAAGGGTTTGTAGCAGTGCATGTGTTAAGGCCTGGGTCATTGCATGAGTACTTGGGTACTGACTGAATGATTAGAGTACTGCATGGAGAGTGCCTGGGTGAACTTATAAGTGGTTGGGTTTTGGCACAGTGAATAGATTAGTACATGGTGCTGAATGGGTCACTGGAGGAGTGCAAGGGGAGTGACAGGGTGTTTGCTGGAGTGTATGGATACTGCCTGGGGAATTGAAGGTGTGAAAGACAAGTGTGTAGGTGGTTAGAGGACTGCATGCATAGTAGATAGGGGTTTGTAGCAGTCTATGTGCTCAGGCCTGGGTCATTGTATGAGTAGTTGGGTAATGACTCAATGATTAGAGTACTGCAAGGAGAGTGCCTGGGTGAATTTATAAGTGTTTGGGTTTTGGCGCAGTCTTTGGATTAGTACATGCTGCTGGATGGCTGACTGGAGGAGTGCATGGGGAGTGACAGGGTGATTGCTGGAGTGTATAGGTACTGCCTGAGTAATTGAAGGTGTGAAAGACAAGTGTGTAGGTGGTTAGAGGACTGCATGTGTAGTGGACAGGGGTTTGTAGCAGTCTATGTGCTGAGGCCTGGGTCATTGTATGAGTACTTGGGTACTGACTGAATGATTAGAGTACTGCAAGGAGAGTGCCTGGGTGAATTTATAAGTGTTTGGGTTTTGGCGCAGTGTTTGGATTAGTACATGGTGCTGGATGGCTGACTGGAGGAGTGCATGGGGAGTGACAGGGTGTTTGCTGGAGTGTATAGGTACTGCCTGGGTAATTGAATGTGTGAAAGACAAGTGTGTAGGTGGTTAGAGGACTGCATGCATAGTGGACAAGGGTTTGTAGCAGTGCATCTGTTAAGGCCTGGGTCATTGCATGAGTACTTGGGTACTGACTGAATGATTAGAGTACTGCATGGAGAGTGCCTGGGTGAACTTATAAGTGGTTGGGTTTTGGCACAGTGAATAGATTAGTACATGGTGCTGAATGGGTCACTGGAGGAGTGCAAGGGGAGTGACAGGGTGTTTGCTGGAGTGTATGGATACTGCCTGGGGAATTGAAGGTGTGAAAGACAAGTGTGTAGGTGGTTAGAGGACTGCATGCATAGTAGATAGGGGTTTGTAGCAGTCTATGTGCTCAGGCCTGGGTCATTGTATGAGTAGTTAGGTAATGACTCAATGATTAGAGTACTGCAAGGAGAGTGCCTGGGTGAATTTATAAGTGTTTGGGTTTTGGCGCAGTCTTTGGATTAGTACATGCTGCTGGCTGGCTGACTGGAGGAGTGCATGGGGAGTGACAGGGTGATTGCTGGAGTGTATAGGTACTGCCTGAGTAATTGAAGGTGTGAAAGACAAGTGTGTAGGTGGTTAGAGGACTGCATGCGTAGTGGACAGGGGTTTGCAGCAGTGCATGTGTTAAGGCCTGGGTCATTGCGTGAGTACTTGGGTAGTGACTGAATGATTAGAGTACTGCAAGGAGAGTGCCTGGGTGAATTCATAAGTGTTTCGGTTTTGGCGCAGTGAATGGATTAGTACATGGTG
Organism: Calotriton arnoldi; assembly: GCA_963921515.1. Lineage (NCBI taxonomy): Eukaryota > Metazoa > Chordata > Amphibia > Caudata > Salamandridae > Calotriton > Calotriton arnoldi. The sequence continues at coordinate 391,062 of CAWUFW010009422.1, read as the reverse complement.
CTGGATGGCTGACTGGAGGAGTGCATGGGGAGTTACAGGGTGATTGCTGGAGTGTATGGAGTGTATGGGTACTGCCTGGGTAATTGAAGGTGTGAAAGACAAGTGTGTAGGTGGTTAGAGGACTGCATGTGTAGTGGACAGGGGTTTGTAGCAGTGCATGTGTTAAGGCCTGGGTCATTGCATGAGTACTTGGGTACTGACTGAATGATTAGAGTACTGCAAGGAGAGTGCCTGGGTGAATTTATAAGTGTTTGGGTTTTGGCGCAGTGTTTGTATTAGTACATGGTGCTGGATGGCTGATTGGAGGAGTGCATGGGGAGTGACAGGGTGATTGCTGGAGTGTATAGGTACTGCCTGGGTAATTGAAGGTGTGAAAGACAAGTGTGTAGGTGGTTAGAGGACTGCATCTGTAGTGGACAGGGGTGTGTAGCAGTGTATGTGTTAAGGCCTGGGTCATTGCATGAGTACTTGGGTAGTGACTGTAGGAGAGTAGGATCTGCTTCACATGGGTACCCCCACTTTTTGCTGATGCTTCACTGTTTTTCGACTTTAGTCTGGCTGTGGCCCTGCTAATCAGAACCCCAGCCTAGGTGCTTCCTCTCTAAAATGGTTTCCATGTGCCCTAGGCACATCTCTGATTGGAATCTGGAGTGCCCTTATAAGTCCCTAGTATATGGTATACTATGTACCCAGGGCATAGGTACCTCAGAGGCCTACCAGGGGCTGCAGCATGTATTGTGCCACCCCCGGAAGGCCATCCAAAATGACACCACAGGTCTGCTACTGCAGCCTGGGTAAGGTGGTGCATGCACCCCTTACAGTGGTATAGGCTACCTATATCACTACCAGTGTTCCCAGTAACGTGCGCGCCCGCGCGCGCGCGCACATCTGTTCCCCCGAGCGCGCAGTGCTGCGTGTGGAGCGCGCACCCACAGCACATCCCGGGAGAGCATTCGCGCCGCCGCTTTTATAACGCGAGCGGCGCGAAAAATTGTAATTTCCTGGTTGCTGTGGCTCCTGCACTTGCTGTATTTCCTCCTTACTGAAGCACGGCTGGGGGCTGTTGGTGGGCCTTTGTGAAAATATTTGTTAATTGCAGCACCGTCATGCGCTGCAATTAACAAATATTTTCACAATGGCCCACAATCAGCCCGCAGCCGTGCTCCTTTAAGAGAAGAAATGCAGCAAGTCCAAAAGCACGACATGTGCTTTACACGTCGTTTTTGGACTTGATGCATGTCTTTTTAATGGAGCACGGCTGCGGGCTGATTGTGGGCCATTGTGAAACTATTTATGTTAATTGCAGCGCATGACGGTGCTGCAATTAACATAAATATTTTCACAATGGCCTACAATCAGCCCGCAGCGTGCTCCATTAAGAAAATAAATGCAGCAAGCACAAGCATGAGCGATGGAAAGGAGGAGGGAGATGATCCAGAGGGACGGCAGAATCCGGGTGATTATTTGTCTCTAGGGCAGCTGTGGTCATTTCATTTCACCACCAGGTGGTTTCTGGGAGCTGTAGTTCTAGGTCGCCTCATTGGAACTCGCTTTGGATGACTTTTAGTTGGTGTTGCTTTGGACGTAGAAACATGGAATAGAAGGGACAGTAGAGAAACTCGTAAGAGGCGTGAACGTAAAGGGACACGTTAACATGTTGTGGCTGGGGAGCTGGACAATGGGCATTGGAGGGGAATGAGCTCAGTGGTATGTAGGGAAAGACGTAAGGTAGCTCGGAGAGGAAGAAAAGTGTACCGTGGGGAAGGAGCCAGAAGGGAGGCAAGGGTGGCCCTTAAAGGAAGCACTGAAAGAGTATAGCAGGTGGGTAAGGAGGAGGAAAATTAAGAAGAGATTATAAAAGACGGGGTAACAGGTGGAGCAGTGTCGACTGCAGGCGTCTGAAAAATGGATGTCAGCAAGAAAGTTGAGTTACGAGAAAGCGGAGATTTGAGCATAAAGCCCTAGTGGCCTTAGTGGGGATGGTGAGCGGATTGTGTTAAGCGTTTGACACTGGGATGAGGACGGGGGCGCTAAGTGGAGGATAAATAGATGAGTGGTAGGAAGAGAGGAAGTCTTAACAGGAGCATTAAAGACGGTATAGATTTTGGAGAGTGGAGAGAGATTTCCGAAGAGGAATAGGTAAGGAAGTGAGGTGAGGGTGTATGGAGGAGATCTGGTGGACAGAAGAAGTGAAGAGGACGGTAGATAACCACAGCAAGAGTTACTTGGCTTCCACAAAAATGTGCATTTGCGAGATTGTAAGAATCCTTCCTTATAAAGCCAAACTCAAAGTTAAGGGGAGGGGGTTTTCTGACGTGTCACTTGACTAGGGTGCATAATGCTGCCACCATAGAGGAAGGATGGCAGGATGTTCCTCCCAGTACGTACTATCAAGGGAGGCAGCATCAATTACTAGAGAGACATTAGTCTAAGTTATGTTATTCATTTTTGGGTATGACGCTTCCTTCCATTCTCTTGCTGTGGAGCTTCAACATGTGGGCTGTTAGCGAAAGGATAGGAGAGAGGCTTGTAATCGCATTCAAGCGTTTAGGGCCTCATTGTGAGCGTTTCACTATTTTAACTGGTAATGCCGCACCTGGCAAACACTGATGGTAGGAAGCCATGGGTTTCTCAGTTACAGCCGTACAAGATTTACCATGAAATAATTATTTTTGTGTCTGCTGTTTGCCAAGACCATTTGTTTTTAATACTATGTGTTTAATGCACTACAAGATAGATAATGTATTTAGTTGTAGGGGCCTCATTAATCCGGCCCTCTTCATCCATTCAAATTTCATATTCCACTATACTAATTCACCACTAATCCTTTATGGGTTCCAGAGTAGCGGGCTACTCGCCAATAAATCACTTCAACACCCAACAGGGTTACAAGCGCTATATAAATGCAAACCTTTTTCCCTTTCAACCCCTCCCAACCCTTCTCAATCCAAATAACTGAATAACATATCCACCACTCAAACTACTTTCATATTTCACTATACTAATTCACCACTAATCCTTTATGGGTTTCCGGAGTAGCGTGCTACTCGCAAGAAAAAGCTCTTCAATACCCCATCAGGGGTAACAAGCGCTATATAAATACAAACCTTTTTTCCTCTTCTATCCTTCTGCTATCCTTCTGAATCCAAATAACTGACTAACCTATCCACCACTTAAATTACTTTCATATTGCACTATACTAATTCAACACAAATTCCTTTATGGGTCCCGGAGTAGCGTGCTACTCGCCGAAAACGCGCTTAGACGCCTCGTCAGGGGTAGTAAGCGCTAGATAAATGCAATTATAATACAATACAATAAAAAAGAACGACGTGTAAAGCACACGTCGTGCTTTTAAGCTTGCTGCACGCCTTTTGTTAATAGAGCGCAGCAGATTGTGTGCCTTTTTGAAAGTTTTCATGTTAAATGCAGCCCCGTGTATTAGTATGTCGGGCTCTGCAATTAACATGATAACTTTCAAAAGGCACGCAATCTGCCGCCTCTATTAACAAAGGCATGCAGCAAGCCTAAGAATTAACGTGTGCTTTTACAATCACTAATATATGCTAGTGATTCTGAAAGCACACGTCCTGCTTCTGGACTTTCTGCATGCCTTTTGTTAATAGAGCGTGGCTGCGGGAAGATTGTGTAGCTTTGTTGTGGTTGCAGATGCTCTGCACTTTCTCATTTCGAACATGACACAACCATTATTTTATTTTTTATTTTACAGAGTTTTATTAAGCGCGAACTTGACCCGAATCGGGTATCAGAGCGCTTTACATAGCACCAGTTGCATTACATGAGGGCACATTTTTTATTTTTTGTTAGGCACGGCAGTCACCAACACGAAGACCACCCCCTGGCTGGACTGGCCTTAGCAGGCATCAGGCGTTTGCCTGCGAGGCTGGAAGGGTGGGGGTCAGTTTTGGAGCAGTGGGGGCCAGTTTTGTTACTGGGGCAGTTTTGCAGCGATGCTGCAATATGGGCCCTCAGTAACAAAAGCACCAGTGCTGGGGACCAGCTTTCAGCAGTAGTGCTTGACACTTGCCTGCCCCCTCCACCCCAACCCTGGTGGGTGGGAGCCGGTGCAGCAAAATTGCCAGGGCTACTTTGGGTTCCCAGTCCGGCCCTGCCTGCCCCATCAAACAGGCCTCCTCCGTTCCAGTACCTAGGTCATTTATCTGCACAATCAAGCAGGAACCCCAGTGTCAGAACCCCTGTCGCTGCACCCACACACGCGGTTGGGTCCTTGGCGCACATTGCCGTGGCTGGAGCGCACAGAGACCTCACACTGCCGCACACAGAGGAAAAAAATTAGAGGGAACATTGATCACTACCATTGCACACACATATAAACCTATAAGTCACTCCTATGGCAGGCCTTACCAATCCTGAAGGCAGAGTGCTTGGTTCTTATGTGAGAGGGTGCCCCTGCATGAGCCGAGCCCCTCTACAGCGTTCGGAGTCCCTCCTCTGATGCTGTTTGTGGTACAGCCTGACCATATACTCTTAAGCGCATTATATCCTCGCGGTACAATGCTAACTTTGGACTGGCTGCACCAAAACATGTTGTGTTTGGTATCAAACATCTTGGAATACTATCCCCCCGCCATTCCTGGCGGCGGGGGTAGCATTCCACCCTTCTAGAGGGAGAGACATGTACACACCGGGCTACCCGGTAACTTCTTTCCAGAGCCCTGGCATCACAAAATGGATGCCGCTGCCACAGACACGGGTCTGGCCTCCTGCTGCTGACTGAAACTCCGGCAGGGGAGGCCTGGACAATAGGTTTCCTGTTGCAGGGAGGTGTAACCACCTCCCCAGACAGGATAGTGTGTATTGGGGCTGGGCGGGAGCTCCCTCTGGTGCTTTGAAGTCCTGCACTGGGGGCACATTTGGTGTCCCTGTGCATATGCCAGTTCAAACCGGTCACAGGGGCTACCTGCCCCTGCTCTGGTGCGAAACTGGACAAAGGGAATGGGTGTAACCACCCCTCTTCCCTGACCCTCCCATAGGTGGGTCCCCAGAGTATGTCCAACCCCCTAACTTAGTATAAGTATGGGACCCCAGTCCTTAGGACTTTAGATTACCCTGGACAAAACTCTGACACTGAATCCTGGACCTTCGACGCTCTACCTGAAGATTAGAGGACTGAAGAATCTCCCTTGGGGTCAAGGAGTGACTCCCCTGCTTGGCAGGCACCTAAGAAGCAATTGTCCGGTCTGCATCGCTGAAGCTCCCGCCGGACGCCGAAGTCTTTGCATCACCAGAGGTGGATTTCCAGACTTCCCGAGGCTGCCTTGAGTCCCCAGCAAAGCTGAGGCCCGTAGCTGTCATGGGTAACGTGGAACCATGACCCCTGGACACCAAGAACTTTTGCAAGTGCATCCTCTTTGTGGGCTCCCACGAAGTTGTGCTTTGGGCTCCGAGTAGCCCCCACCTCCAGCACCGACTGCACTGAAGATCACTGGCCTCCACTCCACGAGTGTCCTGTGAGCCAGCTCCAAGTGCGTCCACTCGCGGCTCCTTCGCGGTCGCTAGTCTGTTGGCTAGTGGGCCCTCCTGAAGGCAACTCTTCTTCTGATTGGGTTTCCCTGGTTGCTCCAGATGTGCCCTGACTTACCCTCGCTGGGTGAGTCCCTCAGACCTTGCTGGTCTGTACCACCGTCCTTTTTCCATTTCCACGAGACTTGCCGTTGCCAAGGCTTGTTGGGTCCAATCCGGTTGCTGACACGTCAGCAAGCGCCAGACATCGTGGGACAGCTGGAATCCAGCTCCTGGTCATCGTCGACGCCTCCTGGACCTCGTGGCTGAAGAGTCAAGACGACCGTCAACCTACCTGAAGCACCCGACATCGGTGGGCATCTGCTCATCGCCTTCCTGGTCACTGGCTAGTGACCCAGACTCTGTCCCCTCTGCTTTCAGGTTCTTCAGATCTTCGATCCACCCTTGGATCCACCCGAACACTTTCGACTTGGTCGCCAGCAGCACTTTGCAGCAGATCGCCATTGAAAACGACGACGAAACCCGACCCCGAAAGACAACTATGCACCCGGCTTCCCTGGGTGAGGTAACTCGAGTACTCCGGTGCTCCCACGGGTATAGACTCTAGAACGACCTAATTCTAAAGGGGTTTGCTCCAAGTCCTCCTCTAAGTGTCCTTTTTCTTTAAAACTCCAACCATTTGTAATTGAAGGTGTGAAAGATAAGTGTGTAGGTGGTTAGAGGACTGCATGCGTAGTGGACAGGGGTTTGTAGCAGTGCATGTGTTAAGGCCTGGGTCATTGCGTGAGTACTTGGGTAGTGACTGAATGATTAGAGTACTGCAAGGAGAGTGCCTGGATGAATTTATAAGTGGTTGGGTTTTGGCACAGTGAATGGATTAGTACATGGTGCTGAATGGGTCACTGAAGGAGTGCAAGGGGAGTGACAGGGTGATTGCTGGAGTGTATAGGTACTGCCTGGGTAATTGAAGGTGTGAAAGACAAGTGTGTAGGTGGTTAGAGGACTGCATGCGTAGTGGACAGGGGTTTGTAGCAGTGCATGTGTTAAGGCCTGGGTCATTGTGTGAGTACTTGGGTAGTGACTGAATGATTAGAGTACTGCAAGGAGAGTGCCTGGGTGAATTTATAAGTGTTTGGGTTTTGGCGCAGTGAATGGAGTAGTACATGGTGCTGGATGGCTGACTGGAGGAGTGCATTGGGAGTGACAGGGTGATTGCTGGAGTGTTTGGGTACTGCCTGGGTAATTGAAGGTGTGAAAGACAAGAGTGTAGGTGGTTAGAGGACTGCATGCATAGTGGACAGGGGTTTGTAGCAGTGCATGTGTTAACCCCTTCGATGCTCATGACGGAATGGTTCCGTCATGAGCATCGGTGCCCCTGTGCTCATGACGGAACCATTCCGTCATGAGGCCAGGGGCACGAAATCCCTCTGCTGCAGACAGCAGAGGGATTTCTATTTCACCCCTGTGACCTTGGGAGCTGGGGAAGAGCTTCCCCAGCTCCAGAGGCCCCCTCCCTGGTTTCTGTGCCATGAGGATCAGCGCGCACGTCGTGCTGTCCTCATTGGGGTCTATCTCAGTCCCCCGGGCACGTAGAAAGACGGGAGAGGTATCATTGGAAAGGGACAATCTCCCCTTTCCAATGGTACCCCTCCCCAGTGGATCCCTGCTTGGGGATCGCCACAGGAGGGCGATCCCCAAGCAGGGATCCACCCACTAGACACAAGGGAGGGGGGAGCGGCCCCTTGGGCAAGGGCTTTGGCTCCCCCCAATTTTCTTTTGGTGTGATTTAGTCTTTTTGCCCCCCCTGGGGGGCAGATGGGGGCAGTAGCCCCCTATCTGCCCCCCCGGGGGGGGCAAAAAGCCCACTAGACCCCAGGGATATTTTTTTATGCCGCATAATTTATTAGGGTGGGGGCTGCCCATAAAGGGCATGTCCATGCCCCCACCTTGCAAAATTTACAGCCTTTCTGCCCCCCCCGGGGGGGCAAATAGCCCACTATACGCCAGGGATTTTTTTTTAAATTATAATTTGTGGTGGGGGCTGCCCAATATGGGCATGCCCATGCCCCCACCCACCCCCGCAAAAATGACAGCCTTTCTGCCCCCCCTGGGGGGCAGCTGGTGGCATTAGCCCCAAATCTGCCCCCCCGGGGGGCAAAAAGCCCTGTAGACGCCAAGGATTTTATGGGCAAATTTTAATTAGGGTGGGGGCATAGGCATGCCCATTTTGGGCAGCCCCTACCCTAATTAAAACTCCCTGGAGTCTAGTGGACTGTCTGCCCCCCCTGGGGGACAGATGGGGGCATTAGCCCCCAATCTGCCCCGCCGGGGGGGTCAAAAAGCCCACTAGACGCCAGGGATTTTTTTGGGGCAAATTTGAATTAGGGTGGGGGCTCCCAAAACGGGCATGCCCATGCCCCCACCCCCTCCCCCACAAAAATAACAGCCTTCCTGCCCCCCCTGGGGGGCAGATGGGGCAGTAGCCCCCAATCTGTCCTCCTGGGGGCAAAAAGCCCACTAGACGCCAGGGATTGTTTTCGGCAAATTTTAATTAGGGTGGGGGCATTGGCATGCCCGTTTTGGGCAGCCCCACCTAATTAAAATTTGCCCAAAACTCCCTGGCGTCTAGTGAGCTTTTGCAGTAGCCCCCAATCTGCCCCCCTGGGAGGCAAAAAGCCCACTAGACGCCAGGGATTGTTTTGGGCAAATTTTAATTAGGGTGGGGGCATTGGCATGCCCGTTTGGGCACCCCACCCTAATTAAAATTTGCCCAAGGACTCCCTGGCGTCTAGTGGGCTTTTGCCCCCCCTGGAGGGCAGATGGGGGCATTACCCCAATCTGACCTGCCGGGGGGCGAAAGCACGCTAGACGCCAGGGATTTTTTGGGGCAAATTTGAATTAGGGTGGGGGCTCCCAAACGGGCATGCCCATGCCCCCACCCCTCCCCCGCAAAAATAATAGCCTTCCTGCCCCCCTGGGGGCAGATGGGGCAGTAGCCCCCAAACTAATCCCACTAGACGCCAGGGATTTTTTTGGGCAAATTTTAATTAGGTTGGGGGCATTGGCATGCCCGTTTTGGGCAGCCCCCACCCTAATTAAAATTTGCCCAAAAAACTCCCTTGCGTCTAGTGGGCTTTTTGCCCCCCTGGGAGGCAGATGGGGGCATTAGCCCCAATCTGCCCCGCCGGGGGGGCAAAAAGCCCACTAGATGCCAGGGAGTTTTTTGGGGCAAATTTGAATTAGGGTGGGGGCTGCCCAAAATGGGCATGCCCATGCCCCCACCCCTCCCCCGCAAAAATAACAGCCTTCCTGCCCCTGGGGGGCAGATGGGGCATTAGCCCCCAATCTTCCCCGCTGGGGGGGGGCAAAAAGCCCACTAGACGCCAGGGATTTTTGGGGCAAATTTTAATTAGGGTGGGGGCATTGGCATGCCCGTTTGGGCAGCCCCCACCTAATTAAAATTTGCCTCAAAACTCCCTTGCGTCTAGTGGGCTTTGCCCCCTGGGAGGCAGATGGGGGCATTAGCCCCCAATTTGCCCGCCGCGGGGGCAAAAAGCCCACTAGATGCCAGGGAGTTTTTGGGCAAATTTGAATTAGGGTGGGGGCTGCCCAAAATGTGCATGCCCATGCCCCCACCCCCTCCCCGCAAAAATTACAGCCTTCCTGCCCAATCTGCCCCCGGGGGCAAAAAGCCCACTAGATGCCAGGGATTTTTGGGGCAAATTTTAATTAGGGTGGGGGCATTGACATGCCCGTTTGGGCAGCCCCACCTAATTAAAATTTGCCCAAAACTTCCTGGCGTCTAGTGGACTTTCTTCCCTCCTGGGGGCAGATGGGGGCATTAGCCCCCAATCTGCCCCACCGGGGGCAAAAGCCCACTAGACGCCAGGGATTTTTGGGGCAAATTTGAATTAGGGTGGGGGCTGCCCAAAATGGGCATGCCCATGCCCGCACCCCCTCCCCGCAAAAATTACAGCCTTCCTGCCCCCCCCGGGGGGGCAAAAAGCCCACTAGATGCCAGGGATTTTTTGGGGCAAATTTTAATTAGGGTGGGGGCATTGACATGCCCGTTTTGGGCAGCCCCCACCCTAATTAAAATTTGCCCAAAAAACTCCCTGGCGTCTAGTGGACTTTCTTGCCCCCCCCCCGGGGGGGCAAAAAGCCCACTAGATGCCAGGGATTTTTTGGGGAAAATTTTAATTAGGGTGGGGGCTGCCCAAAACGGGCATGTCAATGCCCCCACCCGCAACAATTACAGCCTTTCTGCCCCCCCCTGGGGGGAAGATGGGGGCAGTAGCCCCCAATCTGCCCCCCCGGGGGGGCAAAAAGCCCACTAGATGCCAACGATTACGCTGGCTTTTTTATATGTGGGGGTGGGGGCTGCCCAGAATGGGCATACCAATGCCCCTGCCCCCCCAAAAAATAGCCACAGTGTTTCTGCCCCCCTTGGGGGCATATCAGGGCAACCACACCCCCTGATATCCCCTCCCAGGGCGGCAGAAAGCCGACTAGGCACGGATTTGTTTTTAGCAATATGCCTACCTGTGGATTTTGGGCCCTAGCACAGCCGGCACATAGGGAAACCTAGCAAACCTGTACATTTTTGAAAACTAGACACCCAGGGGAATCCAGGATGGGGTGACTTGTCTGGCTCTCACCAGGTTCTGTTACCCAGAATCCCTTGCAAACCTCAAAATGTGTATAAAAAACACATTTTCCTCACATTTCTGTGGTGGAAAGTTCTGGAATCTGTGTGGATCCACAAAATTCCACTCACCCCGCATTTCCCAAAGTCTTCCGAGAAAAATGGTACCTCACTTGTGTGGGTGAGTCAAGTACCCGCGACACGCAAGGGCCCAAAACGTAGTGAGGCGACATCAAAATTACCTATCACAAACCAACCTGGTTTTGCACGGGAGTTACCTGGGTTTTGGCCCGGGGTCGGCGGCCATCTAGGGAAACATACCAAACCCACACATTTCTGAAAACTAGACACCCAGGGGATTCCAGGGAGGTATGGCTTGCGTGGATCCCTCAACGTTTTCTTACCCAGAATCCCCTGCAAACCTCAAATTTAGCTGAAAAAATCACTTTTCCACACATTTTTGTGTGGGAAAGTTGTGGCATCACTGGGCTGACACAAATTTCCTACCACCCAGCATTCCCCTAGGTCTCTTGATAAAAATGGTGCCTCACTCGTGTGGGAGGCACAAGTACCCGCGACAGGCAAAGGCCAAAAACGTATTGAGGCGACATCAAAATTGCCTATCGCAAAATGACCTGGTTTTGCAAGGGGGTCCCATGACTATTTGGCCTGGGGCTCGGCGGCCACCTAGAGAAACCTACCAAACCCACACATTTCTAAAAACTAGACACCCGGGGGATTCCAGGGAGGTATGGCTTGCATGGATCCCCCAACGTTTCTTACCCAGAATCCCTGCAAACCTGAAATTGTGCTGAAAGAATCACTTTTTTACACATTTGTGTGTGGGAAAGTTGTGGCATCACCGGGCTGACACAAATTTCCTACCACCCAGCGTTCGCTCAGGTCTCCTGATAAAAATGGTGCCTCACTCGGGTGGGAGGCCCAAGTACCGCGACAGGCAAGGGCCCAAAACGTATTGAGGCGACATCAAAATTGCCTATCACAAAATGACCTGGTTTTGCAAGGGGTCCCATGACTTTTGGCCTGGGGCTCGGCGGCCACCTAGAGAAACCTACCAAACCCACACATTCTAAAAACTAGACACCCAGGGGATTCCAGGGAGGTATGGCTTGCATGGATCCCCCAATGTTTCTTACCAGAATCCCTGCAAACCTGAAATTTTGCTGAAAAAATAATTTTTAACACATTTGTGTGTGGGAAAGTTGTGGCATCACCGAGCTGACACAAATTTCCTACCACCCAGCGTTCGCCCAGGTCTCCCGATAAAAATGGTGCCTCACTCGTATGGGAGGCCCAAGTACCCGCGACAGACAAGGGCCCAAAACATATTGAGGCAACATCAAAATTGCCTATCACAAAACGACCTGGTTTTGCAAGGGGTCCCATGACTTTTGGCCCGGGGCTCGGCGGCCACCTAGGAAACCTACCAAACCCACACATTTCTGAAAAGTAGACACCGGGGGATACCAGGAGGTATGGCTTGCATGGATCCCCCAACGCTTTCTTACCGAGAATCCCCTGCAAACCTGAAATTGTGCTGAAAAAATCACTTTTTTTACACATTTGTGTGTGGGAAAGTTGTGGCATCACCGGATTGACACAAATTTCGTACCACCCAGCGTTCGCCCAGGTCTCCTGATAAAAATGGTGCCTCACTCGGGTGGGAGGCCCAAGAACCCGCGACAGGCAAGGGCCCAAAACGTATTGAGGCGACATCAAAATTGCCTATCACAAAATGTTTTGGGCCCTTGCCTGTCGCGGGTACCTGGGCCTCCCACCCGAGTGAGGCACCATTTTTATCGGGAGACCTGGGGGAAGGCTCGGTGGTAGGAAATTTGTGTCAGCCCGGTGATGCCACAACTTTCCCACACACAAATGTGTGAACAAAGTGATTTTTGCAGCAAAATTTCAGGTTTGCAGGGTATTCTGGGTAAGAAAACGTTGGGGGATCCATGCAAGCCATACCTCCCTGGAATCCCCGGGTGTCTACTTTTCAGAAATGTGTGGTCTGTAGGTTTCCTAGGTGGCCGCTGAGCCCGGGCCAAAAGTCATGGGACCCCCTTGCATAACCAGGTCGCTTTGTGATAGGCAATTTTGATGTCGCCTCAATACGTTTTGGGCCCTTGCCTGTCGCGGGTACTTGGGCCTCCCACCGAGTGAGGCACCATTTTATCGGGAGACCTGGGAGAATGCTGGGTGGTAGGAAATTTGTGTCAGCCCGGTGATGCCACAACGTTCCCACACACAAATGTGTGAAAAAGTGATTTTTTTCAGCAAAATTTCAGGTTTGCAGGGGATTCTGGAAGAAAACGTTGGGAGATCCACGCAAGTCATACCTCCCTGGAATCCCCGGGTGTCTAGTTTTCAGAAATGTGTGGGTTTGGTAGGTGTCCCTAGGTGGCCGCCGTGTCCCGGGCCAAAAGTCATGGGACCCCCTTGCATAACCAGGTCGCTTTGTGATAGGCAATTTGATGTCGCCTCAATACGCTTTGGGCCCTTGCCTGTCGCGGGTACTTGGGCCTCCCACCCGAGTGAGGCACCATTTTATTGGGAGACCTGGGGAATGCTGGGTGGCAGGAAATTTGTGTCAGCCCGGTGATGCCACAACTTTCCCACACACAAATGTGTGAAAAAAGTGATTTTTTCAGCAAAATTTCAGGTTTGCAGGGGATTCTGGGTAAACGTTGGGGATCCACGCAAGCCATACCTCCCTGGAATCCCCGGTGTCTAGTTTTCAGAAATGTGTGGGTTTGGTAGGTGTCCCTAGGTGGCCGCCGAGTCCCGGGCCAAAGAGTCATGGGACCCCCCTTGCAAAACCAGGTCATTTTGTGATAGGCAATTTTGATGTCGCCTCAATACGTTTTGGGCCCTTTCCTGTCGCGGGTACTTGGGCCTCCCACCCGAGTGAAGCACCATTTTTATCGGGAGACCTGGGGGAATGCTGGGTGGTAGGAAATTTGTGTCAGCCCGGTGATGCCACAACTTTCCCACACACAAATGTGTGAAAAAAGTGATTTTTTTCAGCAAAAGTTCAGGTTTGCAGGGGATTCTGGAAGAAAACGTTTGGAGATCCATGCTAGCCATACCTCCCTGGAATCCCCGTGTGTCTAGTGTTCAGAAATGTATGGGTTTGGTAGGTTTACCTAGGTGGCCGCCGAGCCCCGGGCCAAAAGTCATGGGACTCCCTTGCAAAACCAGGTCGTTTTGTGATAGGCAATTTTGATGTCGCCTCAATACGTTTTGGGCTCTTGCCTGTCGCTGGTACTTGGGCCTCCCACCAGAGTGAGGCACCATTTTTATCGGGAGACCTGGGGAACGCTGGGTGGTAGGAAATTTGTGTCAGCCCGGTGATGCCACAACTTTCCCACACACAAATGTGTGAAAAAAGTGATTTTTTTCAGCAAAATTTCAGGTTTGCAGGGGATTCTGGGTAAGAAAACATTGGGGGATCCACGCAAGACATACCTCACTGGAATCCTCCGCGTGTCTACTTTTCAGAAATGTGTGGGTTTGGTAGGTTTGCCTGGTGCCGGCAGAGCTAGGGTTCAAAAACTACAGCTAGGCACTTTGCAAAAAAAGGGTCATTTTTCACTGTGAAAATGTGGTGTGTCCACGTTGCGTTTTGCGCTGTTTCCTGTCGCGGGCACTAGGCCTACCCACACAAGTGAGGTACCATTTTTCTCGGAAGACTTTGGGGAACGCGGGGTGGGTGGAATTTTGTGGATCCACGCAGATTTCAGAACTTTCTACCACAGACAAGTGAGGAAAATGTAGTTTTTTTGACAATTTGTTAGGTTTGTAAGGGATTTTGGGTACCAGAACCTATTGAGAGCCAGTCAAGTCAACCCATCCTGGATTCCCCTGGGTGTCTAGTTTTCAAAAATGTATAGGTTTGTTAGGTTTCCCTAGGTGCCGGCAGAGTTAGGGTTCAAAAACTACAGCTAGGCACTTTGCAAAAAAAGGGTCATTTTTCACTGTGAAAATGTGGTGTGTCCACGTTGCGTTTTGCGCTGTTTCCTGTCGCAGGCACTAGGCCTACCCACACAAGTGAGGTACCATTTTTCTCGGAAGACTTTGGGGAACGCGGGGTGGGTAGAATTTTGTGGATCCACGCAGATTCCAGAACTTTCCACCACAGAAAAGTGAGGAAATTTGGTTTTTTTGACAATTGTTTAGGTTTGCAAGGGATTCTGGGTACCAGAACCTGGTGAAAGCCAGTCAAGTCACCCCATCCTGGATTCCCCTGGGTGTCTAGTTTTAAAAAATGTATAGGTTTGCTAGGTTTCCCTAGGTGCCGGCAGAGCTAGCGTTCAAAAACTACAGCTAGGCACTTTGCAAAAAAAGGGTCATTTTTCACTGTGAAAATGTGGTGTGTCCACTTTGCTTTTTGCGCTTTTTCCTGTCGCGGCCTCTAGGCCTACCCACACAAGTGAGGTACCATTTTTCTCGGAAGACTTTGGGGATCGCGGGGTGGGTGGAATTTTGTGGATCCAAGCAGATTCCAGAACTTTCCACCACAGATAAGTGAGGAAAATGTGGATTTTTGACAATTTTTAGGTTTGCAAGGGATTCTGGGTACCAGAACCTGGTGAGAGCCAGTCAAGTCACCCCATCCTGGATTCCCCTGGGTATCTAGTTTTCAAAAATGTATATGTTTGCTAGGTTTCCCTAGGTGTCGGCAGAGCTAGGGTTCAAAAACTACAGCTAGGCACTTTGCAAAAAAAGGGTCAATTTTCACTGTGAAAATGTGGTGTGTCCATGTTGCGTTTTGCGCTGTTTCCTGTTGCGGGCACTAGGACCACCCACACAAGTGAGGTACCATTTTTCTCGGAAGACTTTGGGGAACGCGGGGTGGGTGGAATTTGTGGATCCACGCAGATTCCAGAACTTTCCACCACAGAAAAGTGAGGAAAATGTGGTTTTTTTGACAATTTTTTAGGTTTGCAAGGGATTCTGGGTACCAGAATCTGGTGAGAGCCAGTCAAGTCACCCTATCCTGGATTTCCCTGGATGTCTAGTTTTTAAAAATGTATAGGTTTGCTAGGTTTCCCTAGGTGCCGGCAGAGCTAGGGTTCAAAAACTACTGCTAGGCACTTTGCAAAAAAAGGGTCATTTTTCACTGTGAAAATGTGGTGTGTCCATGTTGCGTTTTGCGCTGTTTCCTGTTGCGGGCACTAGGACCACCCACACAAGTGAGGTACCATTTTTCTCGGAAGACTTTGGGGAACGCCGGGTGGGTGGAATTTTGTGGATCCACGCAGATTCCAGAACTTTCCACCACAGAAAAGTGAGGAAAATGTGGTTTTTTTGACAATTTCTTAGGTTTCAAGGGATTCTGGGTACCAGAACCTGGTGAGAGCCAGTCAAGTCACCCCATCCTGGATTCCCTGGGTGTCTAGTTTTCAAAAATGTATAGGTTTGCTAGGTTTCCCTAGGTGCCGGCAGAGCTAGGGGTTCAAAAACTACAGCTAGGCACTTTGCAAAAAAGGGTCATTTTTCACTGTGAAAATGTGGTGTGTCCACGTTGCGTTTTGCGCTGTTTCCTGTCGCGGGCTCTAGGCCTACCCACACAAGTGAGGTACCATTTTTTTTGGAAGACTTTGGGGAACGCGGGTTGGCTGGAATCTTGTGGATCCACGCAGATTCCAGAACTTTCCACCACAGAAAAGTGAGGAAAATGTGTTTTGTTTGACAATTTTTTAGGTTTGCAAGAGATTCTGGGTACCAGAACCTGGTGAGAGCCAGTCAAGTCACCCCATCCTGGATTCCCCTGGGTGTCTAGTTTTCAAAAATGTATAGTTTTGCTAGGTTTCCCTAGGTGCCAGCAGAGCTAGGGTTCAAAAACTACAGCTAGGCACTTTGCAAAAAAAGGGTCATTTTTCACTGTGAAAATGTGGTGTGTCCACATTGCGTTTTGGGTCGTTTCCTGTCGCGGGCACTAGGCCTACCCACACAAGTGAAGTACCATTTTTATCGGGAGACTTAGGGTAACACAAAATTGTAGAGCAACTGTTATTATCTATTGACTTTCGATGCATTTCTGCCTTCCAAATGAAAGACAATGTGTAAAAAAGAAGTCATTTTGAAAAATGACCTATAATTCTCATGCTAGTATGGGTACTCCCAATTTCGGAAATGTGCAAATATCTACTGTTTCTAAACTCTATGTTTTGTTCCCATTTCAGAAATACATAGGTGTCTTCCATACCGATTTTCCCATGTATAAATTTTCCCAGAATAATTGCTATATACCCGGGACATAATAAACAACCATTGCAAGATGCTGCTCAGTTATTGGCTCTGGGTTCGTCGGGTTCTTGGTGAACCTACAAGTCCTATATATCAACACAACCAGAAAGGTCCAGCGGATGTAATGGTATATTGCTTTCAAATAGCTGTCATAATTAGAAGAAGTTACACATGAAAACGTTGACACAAATGGCTGTTTTTTCAACTAATTTTCAATTTTTCCTATATTTAACTGTTTGTTTCTATAAAGAAAACTTGAAGGATCTACACAAATGACCCCTTGCTGAATTCAGAATTTTATCTACTTTTCCAAAATGTATGGCTTTCCAGGATCCATTATTGCTTTCATACCCATTTCTACCATTAACTGGAAAGAGGTTGAAAGCACAAAAAATAGCAAAAATAGGCTATGTCCCAGGAAAATGCCAAAACTGTGTACAAAATTTTGGTTTTCTGACAAAAGTCTGCTTGTCTCTGAAAGCTGGGAAGATGGTGATTTCAGCACCACAACCCCTTTTTGATGCCATTTGCAGTGAAAAAACCAGATGCTTTCATCTGTAGCACTTTTTTCGCATTTTTCCCAAAAACCCACAATTTAGCTGTATTTTGGCTAATTTCTGGGTCCCCTCCAGGGGAATCCACAAACCCTGGGTACCTTTAGAATCCCCATGATGTTGGAAAAAAGGACGCAAATTTGGCATGGATACCTTATGTGGTCAAAAAGTTACAGGGCCCTAAGCGCAAACTACCCCAAATAGCCCAAAAAAAAGGCTTAGCACAGGAGGGGAAAAGGCCTAGCAGCGAAGGGGTTAAGGCCTGGGTCATTGCATGAGTACTTGGGTACTGACTGAATGATTAGAGTACTGCATGGAGAGTGCCTGGGTGAACTTATAAGTGGTTGGGTTTTGGCACAGTGAATAGATTAGTACATGGTGCTGAATGGGTCACTGGAGGAGTGCAAGGGGAGTGACAGGGTGTTTGCTGGAGTGTAGGGATACTGCCTGGGGAATTGAAGGTGTGAAAGACAAGTGTGTAGGTGGTTAGAGGACTGCATGTGTAGTGGACAGGGGTTTGTAGCAGTGCATGTGTTAAGGCCTGGGTCACCACATGACTACTTGGGTACTGACTGAATGATTAGAGAACTGCAAGGAGAGTGCCTGGGTGAATTTATAAGTGTTTGGGTTTTGGCGTAGTGTTTGGATTAGTATATGTGCTGGATGGATGACTGGAGGAGTGCATGGGGAGTAACAAGGTGTTTGCTGGAGTGTATGGATACTGCCTGGGAATTGGAGGTGTGAAAGACAAGTGTGTAGGTGGTTAGAGGACTGCATGCGTAGTAGATAGGGGTTTGTAGCAGTCTATGTGCTAAGGCCTGGGTCATTGTATGAGTACTTGGGTACTGACTCAATGATTAGAGTACTGCAAGGAGAGTGCCTGGGTGAATTTATAAGTGTTTGGGTTTTGGCGCAGTGTTTGGATTAGTACATGCTGCTGGATGGCTGATTGGAGGAGTGCATGGGGAGTGACAGGGTGATTGCTGGAGTGTATAGGTACTGCCTGGGTAGTTGAAGGTGTGAAAGACAAGTGTGTAGGTGGTTAGAGGACTGCATGTGTAGAGGACAGGGGTTTGTAGCAGTGCATGTGTTAAGGCCTGGGTCATTGCATGAGTACTTGGGTACTGACTGAATGATTAGAGTACTGCAAGGAGAGTGCCTGGGTGAATTTATAAGTGTTTGGGTTTTGGCGCAGTGTTTGGATTAGTACATGGTGCTGGATGGCTGAGTGGAGGAGTGCATGGGGAGTGACAGGGAGATTGCTGGAGTGTATAGGTACTGCCTGGGTATCTGAAGGTGTGAAAGACAAGTGTGTAGGTGGTTAGAGGACTGCATGCGTAGTGGACAGATGTTTGTAGCAGTGCATGTGTTAAGGCCTGGGTCATTGCGAGAGTACTTGGGTAGTGACTGAATGATTAGAGTACTGCAAGGAGAGTGCCTGGGTGAATTTATAAGTGTTTGGGTTTTGGCGCAGTGAACGGATTAGTACATGGTGCTGGATGGCTGATTGGAGGAGTGCATGGGGAGTGACAGGGTGTTTGCTGGAGTGTATGGATACTGCCTGGGGAATTGAAGGTGTGAAAGACAAGTGTGTAGGTGGTTAGAGGACTGCATGCGTAGTGGACAGGGGTTTGTAGCAGTGCATGAGTTAAGCCCTGGGTCATTGTATGAGTACTTGGGTACTGACTGAATGATTAGAGTACTGCAAGGAGAGTGCCTGGGTGAAATTATAAGTGGTTGGGTTTTGGTGCAGTGAATGGATTAGTACATGGTGCTGAATGGGTCACTGGAGGAGTGCATGGGGAGTGACAGGGTGTTTGCTGGTGTGTATGGATACTGCCTGGGGAATTGAAGGTGTGAAAGACAAGTGTGTAGGTGGTTAGAGGACTGCATGCGTAGTGGACAGATGTTTGTATCAGTGCATGTGTTAAAGCCTGGGTCACTGCATGAGTACTTGGGTACTGACTGAATGATTAGAGTATTGCAAGGAGAGTGCCTGGGTGAATTTATAAGTGTTTGGGTTTTGGCGCAGTGTTTGGATTAGTACATGGTGCTGAATGCCTGACTGAAGGAGTGCATGGGGAGTGACAGGGTGATTGCTGGAGTGTATAGGTACTGCCTGGGTATATGAAGGTGTGAAAGACAAGTGTGTAGGTGGTTAGAGGACTGCATGTGTAGTGGACAGGGGTTTGTATCAGTGCATGTGTTAAGGCCTGGGTCATTGCATGAGTACTTGGGTACTGACTGAATGATTAGAGTACTGCAAGGAAAGTACCTAGGTGAATTTATAAGTGTTTGGGTTTTGGCGCAGTGTTTGGATTAGTACATGGTGCTGGATGGCTGAGTGGAGGAGTGCATGGGGAGTGACAGGGTGTTTGCTGGAGTGTATGGGTACTACCTGAGTAATTGAAGGTGTGAAAGAGAAGTGTATAGGTGGTTAGGGGACTGCATGCGTAGTGGACAGGGGTTTGTAGCAGTGCATGTGTTAAGGCCTGGGTCACTGCATGAGTACTTGGGTACTGACTGAATGATTAGAGTACTGCAAGGAGAGTGCCTGGGTGAGTTTATAAGTGTTTGGGTTTTGGCGCAGTCTTTGGATTAGTCCATGGTGCTGCATGGCTGACTGGAGGAGTGCATGGGGAGTGACAGGGTGTTTGCTGGAGTGTATAGGTACTGCCTGGGTAATTGAAGGTGTGAAAGATAAGTGTGTAGGTGGTTAGAAGACTGCATGCGTAGTGGACAGGGGTTTGTAGCAGTGCATGTGTTAAGGCCTGGGTCATTGCGTGAGTACTTGGGTAGTGACTGAATGATTAGAGTACTGCAAAGAGAGTGCCTGGGTGAATTTATAAGTGTTTGGGTTTTGGCGCAGTGTTTGGATTACTACATGGTGCTGGATGGCTGACTGGAGTAGTGCATGGGGAGTGACAGGGTGATTGCTGGAGTGTATAGGTACTGCCTGGGTAATTGAAGGTGTGAAAGACAAGTGTGTAGGTGGTTAGAGGACTGCATGCATAGTGGGCAGGGGTTTGTAGCAGTGCATGTGTTAAGGCCTGGGTCACTGCATGAGTACTTGGGTACTGGCTGAATGATTAGCGTACTGCAAGGAGAGTGCCTGGGTGAATTTATAAGTGTTTGGGTTTTGGCGCAGTGTTTGGATTAGTACATGTTGTTGGATGTCTGACTGAAGGAGTGCATGGGGAGTGACAGGGTGATTGCTGGAGTGTATAGGTACTGCCTGGGTAATTGAAGGTGTGAAAGACAAGTGTGTAGGTGGTTAGAGGACTGCATGAGTAGTGGAGAGGGGTTTGTAGCAGTCCATGTGTTAAGGCCTGGGTCACTGCCTGAGTACTTGGGTACTGACTGAATGATTAGAGTACTGCAAGGAGAGTGCCTGGGTGAATTTATGAGTGTTTGGGTTTTGGCGCAGTGTTTGGATTAGTCCATGGTGCTGGATGGCTGACTGGAGGAGTGCATGGGGAGTGACAGGGTGTTTGCTGGAGTGTATAGGTACTGCCTGGGTAATTGAAGGTGTGAAAGACAAGTGTGTAGGTGGTTAGAGGACTGCATGTGTAGTGGACAGGGGTTTGTAGCAGTGCATGTGTTAAGGCCTTGGTCACTGCATGAGTACTTGGGTACTGACTGAATGATTAGAGTACTGCAAGGAGAGTGCCTGGGTGAATTTATAAGTGTTTGGGTTTTGGCGCAGTGTTTGGATTAGTACATGGTGCTGGAAGACTGACTGGAGGAGTGTATGGGGAGTGACAGGGTGTTTGCTGGAGTGTATAGGTACTGCCTGGGTAATTGAAGGTGTGAAAGACAAGTGTGTAGGTGGTTAGAGGACTGCATGCGTAGTGGACAGGGGTTTGTAGCAGTGCATGTGTTAAGGCCGGGTCACTGCATGAGTACTTGGGTACTGACTGAATTATTAGAGTACTGCAAGGAGAATGCCTGGTTGAATTTATAAGTGTTTGGGTTTTGGCGCAGTGTTTGGATTAGTACATGGTGCTGGATGGCTGACTGGAGGAGTGCATGGGGAGTGACAGGGTGATTGCTGGCGTGTATAGGTACTGCCTGGGTAATTGAAGGTGTGAAAGACAAGTGTGTAGGTGGTTAGAGGACTGCATGCATAGTGCACAGGGGTTTTTAGCAGTGCATGTGTTAAAGCCTGAGTCACTGCATGAGTCCTTGGGTACTGACTGAATGATTAGAGTACTGCAAGGAGAGTGCCTGGGTGAATTTATAAGTGTTTGGGTTTTGGCGCAGTGTGTGGATTAGTACATGGTGCTGGATGTCTGACTGAAGGAGTGCATGGGGAGTGACAGGGTGATTGCTGGAGTGTATTGGTACTGCCTGGGTAATTGAAGGTGTGAAAGACAAGTGTGTAGGTGGTTAGAGGACTGCATGCGTAGAGGACACGGGTTTGTAGCAGTGCATGTGTTAAGGCCTGGGTCATTGCATGAGTACTTGGGTACTGACTGAATGATTAGAGTACTGCAAGGAAAGTGCCTAGGTGAATTTATAAGTGTTTGGGTTTTGGCGCAGTGTTTGGATTAGTACATGGTGCTGGATGGCTGAGTGGAGGAGTGCATGGGGAGTGACAGGGTGTTTGCTGGAGTGTATGGGTACTACCTGAGTAATTGAAGGTGTGAAAGAGAAGTGTATAGGTGGTTAGAGGACTGCATGCGTAGTGGACAGGGGTTTGTAGCAGTGCATGTGTTAAAGCCTGTGTCACTGCATGAGTACTTGGGTACTAACTGAATGATTAGAGTACTGCAAGGAGAGTGCCTGGGTCAATTTATAAGTGTTTGGGTTTTGGCGCAGTGTTTCGATTAGCACATGGTGCTGGATGGCTGACTGGAGGAGTGCATGGGGAGTGACAGGGTGATTGCTGGAGTGTATAGGTACTGCCTGGGTAATTGAAGGTGTGAAAGACAAGTCTGTAGGTGGTTAGAGGACTGCATGCATAGTGGACAGGGGTTTTTAGCAGTGCATGTGTTAAAGCCTGGGTCACTGCATGAGTCCTTGGGTACTGACTGAATGATTAGAGTACTGCAAGGAGAGTGCCTGGGTGAATATAAAAGTGTTTGGGTTTTGGCGCTGTGTTTGGATTAGTACATGGTGCTGGATGGCTGACTGGAGGAGTGCATGGGGAGTGACTGGGTGATTGCTGGAGTGTATAAGTACTGCCTGGGTAATTGAAGGTGTGAAAGACAAGTGTGTATGTGGTTAGAGGACTGCATGCATAGTGGGCAGGGGTTTGTAGCATAGCATGTGTTAAGGCCTGGGTCACTGCATGAGTACTTGGGTACTGGCTGAATGATTAGAGTACTGCAAGGAGAGTGCCTGGGTGAATTTATAAGTGTTTGGGTTTTGGCTCAGTGTTTGGATTAGTACATGGTGCTGGATGGCTGACTGGAGGAGTGAATGGGGAGTGACAGGGTGATTGCTGGAGTGTATTGGTACTGCCTGGGTAATTGAAGGTGTGAAAGACAAGTGTGTAGGTGGTTAGAGGACTGCATGCGTAGAGGACACGGGTTTGTAGCAGTGCATGTGTTAAGGCCTGGGTCATTGCATGAGTACTTGGGTACTGACTGAATGATTAGAGTACTGCAAGGAAAGTGCCTAGGTGAATTTATAAGTGTTTGGGTTTTGGCGCAGTGTTTGGATTAGTACATGGTGCTGGATGGCTGAGTGGAGGAGTGCATGGGGAGTGACAGGGTGTTTGCTGGAGTGTATGGGTACTACCTGAGTAATTGAAGGTGTGAAAGAGAAGTGTTTAGGTGGTTAGAGGACTGCATGCGTAGTGGACAGGGGTTTGTAGCAGTGCATGTGTTAAAGCCTGTGTCACTGCATGAGTACTTGGGTACTGACTGAATGATTAGAGTACTGCAAGGAGAGTGCCTGGGTCAATTTATAAGTGTTTGGGTTTTGGCGCAGTGTTTGGATTAGTACATGTTGTTGGATGTCTGACTGAAGGAGTGCATGGGGAGTGACAGGGTGATTGCTGGAGTGTATAGGTACTGCCTGGGTAATTGAAGGTGTGAAAGACAAGTGTGTAGGTGGTTAGAGGACTGCATGAGTAGTGGAGAGGGGTTTGTAGCAGTCCATGTGTTAAGGCCTGGGTCACTGCCTGAGTACTTGGGTACTGACTGAATGATTAGAGTACTGCAAGGAGAGTGCCTGGGTGAATTTATGAGTGTTTGGGTTTTGGCGCAGTGTTTGGATTAGTCCATGGTGCTGGATGGCTGACTGGAGGAGTGCATGGGGAGTGACAGGGTGTTTGCTGGAGTGTATAGGTACTGCCTGGGTAATTGAAGGTGTGAAAGACAAGTGTGTAGGTGGTTAGAGGACTGCATGTGTAGTGGACAGGGGTTTGTAGCAGTGCATGTGTTAAGGCCTTGGTCACTGCATGAGTACTTGGGTACTGACTGAATGATTAGAGTACTGCAAGGAGAGTGCCTGGGTGAATTTATAAGTGTTTGGGTTTTGGCGCAGTGTTTGGATTAGTACATGGTGCTGGAAGACTGACTGGAGGAGTGTATGGGGAGTGACAGGGTGTTTGCTGGAGTGTATAGGTACTGCCTGGGTAATTGAAGGTGTGAAAGACAAGTGTGTAGGTGGTTAGAGGACTGCATGCGTAGTGGACAGGGGTTTGTAGCAGTGCATGTGTTAAGGCCGGGTCACTGCATGAGTACTTGGGTACTGACTGAATTATTAGAGTACTGCAAGGAGAATGCCTGGTTGAATTTATAAGTGTTTGGGTTTTGGCGCAGTGTTTGGATTAGTACATGGTGCTGGATGGCTGACTGGAGGAGTGCATGGGGAGTGACAGGGTGATTGCTGGCGTGTATAGGTACTGCCTGGGTAATTGAAGGTGTGAAAGACAAGTGTGTAGGTGGTTAGAGGACTGCATGCATAGTGCACAGGGGTTTTTAGCAGTGCATGTGTTAAAGCCTGAGTCACTGCATGAGTCCTTGGGTACTGACTGAATGATTAGAGTACTGCAAGGAGAGTGCCTGGGTGAATTTATAAGTGTTTGGGTTTTGGCGCAGTGTGTGGATTAGTACATGGTGCTGGATGTCTGACTGAAGGAGTGCATGGGGAGTGACAGGGTGATTGCTGGAGTGTATTGGTACTGCCTGGGTAATTGAAGGTGTGAAAGACAAGTGTGTAGGTGGTTAGAGGACTGCATGCGTAGAGGACACGGGTTTGTAGCAGTGCATGTGTTAAGGCCTGGGTCATTGCATGAGTACTTGGGTACTGACTGAATGATTAGAGTACTGCAAGGAAAGTGCCTAGGTGAATTTATAAGTGTTTGGGTTTTGGCGCAGTGTTTGGATTAGTACATGGTGCTGGATGGCTGAGTGGAGGAGTGCATGGGGAGTGACAGGGTGTTTGCTGGAGTGTATGGGTACTACCTGAGTAATTGAAGGTGTGAAAGAGAAGTGTATAGGTGGTTAGAGGACTGCATGCGTAGTGGACAGGGGTTTGTAGCAGTGCATGTGTTAAAGCCTGTGTCACTGCATGAGTACTTGGGTACTAACTGAATGATTAGAGTACTGCAAGGAGAGTGCCTGGGTCAATTTATAAGTGTTTGGGTTTTGGCGCAGTGTTTCGATTAGCACATGGTGCTGGATGGCTGACTGGAGGAGTGCATGGGGAGTGACAGGGTGATTGCTGGAGTGTATAGGTACTGCCTGGGTAATTGAAGGTGTGAAAGACAAGTCTGTAGGTGGTTAGAGGACTGCATGCATAGTGGACAGGGGTTTTTAGCAGTGCATGTGTTAAAGCCTGGGTCACTGCATGAGTCCTTGGGTACTGACTGAATGATTAGAGTACTGCAAGGAGAGTGCCTGGGTGAATATAAAAGTGTTTGGGTTTTGGCGCTGTGTTTGGATTAGTACATGGTGCTGGATGGCTGACTGGAGGAGTGCATGGGGAGTGACTGGGTGATTGCTGAAGTGTATAAGTACTGCCTGGGTAATTGAAGGTGTGAAAGACAAGTGTGTATGTGGTTAGAGGACTGCAAGCATAGTGGGCAGGGGTTTGTAGCATAGCATGTGTTAAGGCCTGGGTCACTGCATGAGCACTTGGGTACTGGCTGAATGATTAGAGTACTGCAAGGAGAGTGCCTGGGTGAATTTATAAGTGTTTGGGTTTTGGCGCAGTGTTTGGATTAGTACATGGTGCTGGATGGCTGACTGGAGGAGTGCATGGGGAGTGACAGGGTGATTGCTGGAGTGTATAGGTACTGCCTGGGTAATTGAAGGTGTGAAAGACAAGTGTGTAGGTGGTTAGAGGACTGCATGTGTAGTGGACAGGGGTTTGTAGCAGTGCATGTGTTAAGGCCGGGGTCACTGCATGAGTACTTGGGTACTGACTGAATGATTAGAGTACTGCAAGGAGAATGCCTGGATGAATTTATAAGTGTTTTGGTTTTGGCGCAGTGTTTGGATTAGTACATGGTGCTGGATGGCTGACTGGAGGAGTGCATGGGGAGTGACAGGGTGATTGCTGGAGGGTATAGGTACTGCCTGGGTAATTGAAGGTGTGAAAGACAAGTGTGTAGGTGGTTAGAGGACTGCATGCGTAGAGGACACGGGTTTGTAGCAGTGCATGTGTTAAGGCCTGGGTCATTGCATGAGTACTTGGGTACTGACAGAATGATTAGAGTACTGCAAGGAAAGTGCCTAGGTGAATTTATAAGTGTTTGGGTTTTGGCGCAGTGTTTGGATTAGTACATGGTGCTGGATGGCTGACTGGAGGAGTGCATGGGGAGTGACAGGGTGATTGCTGGAGTGTATAGGTACTGCCTGGGTAATTGAAGGTGTGAAAGACAAGTGTGTAGGTGGTTAGAGGACTGCATGCATAGTGGGCAGGGGTTTGTAGCAGTGCATGTGTTAAGGCCTGGGTCACTGCATGAGTACTTTGGTACTGGCTGAATGATTAGAGTACTGCAAGGAGAGTGCCTGGGTGAATTTATAAGTGTTTGGATTAGTACATGGTGCTGGATGTCTGACTGAAGGGGTGCATGGGGAGTGACAGGGTGATTGCTGAAGTGTATAGGTACTGCCTGGGTAATTGAAGGTGTGAAAGACAAGTGTGTAGGTGGTTAGAGGACTGCATGAGTAGTGGAGAGGGGTTTGTAGCAGTCCATGTGTTAAGGCCTGGGTCACTGCATGAGTACTTGGGTACTGACTGAATGATTAGAGTACTGCAAGGAGAGTGCCTGGGTGAATTTATGAGTGTTTGGGCGCAGTGTTTGGATTAGTCCATGGTGCTGGATGGCTGACTGGAGGAGTGCATGGGGAGTGACAGGGTGTTTGCTGGAGTGTATAGGTACTGCCTGGGTAATTGAAGGTGTGAAATACAAGTGTGTAGGTGGTTAGAGGACTGCATGTGTAGTGGACAGGGGTTTGTAGCAGTGCATGTGTTAAGGCCTGGGTCACTGCATGAGTACTTGGGTACTGACTGAATGATTAGAGTACTGCAAGGAGAGTGCCTGGGTGAATTTATAAGTGTTTGGGTTTTGGCGCAGTGTTTGGATTAGTACATGGTGCTGGATGGCTGACTGGAGGAGTGCATGGGGAGTGACAGGGTGATTGCTGGAGTGTATAGGTACTGCCTGGGTAATTGAAGGTGTGAAAGACAAGTGTGTAGGTGGTTAGAGGAATGCATGCGTAGAGGACACGGGTTTGTAGCAGTGCATGTGTTAAGGCCTGGGTCATTGCATGAGTACTTGGGTACTGACTGAATGATTAGAGTACTGCAAGGAAAGTGCCTAGGTGAATTTATAAGTGTTTGGGTTTTGGCGCAGTGTTTGGATCAGTACATGGTGCTGGATGGCTAAGTGGAGGAGTGCATGGGGAGTGACAGGGTGTTTGCTGGAGTGTATGGGTACTACCTGAGTAATTGAAGGTGTGAAAGAGAAGTGTATAGGTGGTTAGAGGACTGCATGCGTAGTGGACAGGGGTTTGTAGCAGTGCATGTGTTAAAGCCTGTGTCACTGCATGAGTACTTGGGTACTGACTGAATGATTAGAGTACTGCAAGGAGAGTGCCTGGGTCAATTTATAAGTGTTTGGGTTTTGGCGCAGTGTTTCGATTAGCACATGGTGCTGGATGGCTGACTGGAGGAGTGCATGGGGAGTGACAGGGTGATTGCTGGAGTGTATAGGTACTGCCTGGGTAATTGAAGGTGTGAAAGACAAGTGTGTAGGTGGTTAGAGGACTGCATGCATAGTGGACAGGGGTTTTTAGCAGTGCATGTGTTAAAGCCTGGGTCACTGTATGAGTCCTTGGGTACTGACTGAATGATTAGAGTACTGCAAGGAGAGTGCCTGGGTGAATTTAAAAGTGTTTGGGTTTTGGCGCTGTGTTTGGATTAGTACATGGTGCTGGATGGCTGACTGGAGGAGTGCATGGGGAGTGACTGGGTGATTGCTGGAGTGTATAGGTACTGCCTGGGTAATTGAAGGTGTGAAAGACAAGTGTGTATGTGGTTAGAGGACTGCATGCATAGTGGGCAGGGGTTTGTAGCATAGCATGTGTTAAGGCCTGGGTCACTGCATGAGTACTTGGGTACTGGCTGAATGATTAGAGTACTGCAAGGAGAGTGCCTGGGTGAATTTATAAGTGTTTGGGTTTTGGCGCAGTGTTTGGATTAGTACATGGTGCTGGATGGCTGACTGGAGGAGTGCATGGGGAGTGACAGGGTGATTGCTGGAGTGTATAGGTACTGCCTGGGTAATTGAAGTTGTGAAAGACAAGTGTGTAGGTGGTTAGAGGACTGCATGAGTAGTGGAGAGGGGTTTGTAGCAGTCCATGTGTTAAGGCCTGGGTCACTGCATGAGTACTTGGGTACTGACTGAATGATTAGAGTACTGCAAGGAGAGTGCCTGGGTGAATTTATAAGTGTTTGGGTTTTGGCGCAGTGTTTGGATTAGTCCATGGTGCTGGACGGCTGACTGGAGGAGTGCATCGGGAGTGACAGGGTGTTTGCTGGAGTGTATAGGTACTGCCTGGGTAATTGAAGGTGTGAAAGACAAATGTGTAGGTGGTTAGAGGACTGCATGCGTAGTGGACAGGGGTTTGTAGCAGTGCATGTGTTTAGGCCTGGATCAATGCATGAGTACTTGGGTACTGACTGAATGATTAGAGTACTGCAAGGAGAGTGCCTGGGTGAATTTATAAGTGTTTGTGTTTTGGCGCAGTGTTTGGATTAGTACATGGTGCTGGATGGCTGACTGGAGGAGTGCATGGGGAGTTACAGGGTGTTTGCTGGAGTGTTTAGGTACTGGCTGGGTAATTGAAGGTGTGAAAGACAAATGTGTAGGTGGTTAGAGGACTGCATGCGTAGTGGACAGGGGTTTGTAGCAGTGCATGTGTTAAGGCCTGGGTCATTGCGTGAGTACTTGGGTAGTGACTGAATGATTAGAGTACTGCAAGGAGAGTGCCTGGGTGAATTTATAAGTGTTTGGGTTTTGGCGCAGTGAACGGATTAGTACATGGTGCTGGATGGCTGATTGGAGGAATGCATGGGGAGTGACAGGGTGTTTGCTGGAGTGTATGGATACTGCCTGGGGAATTGAAGGTGTGAAAGACAAGTGTGTAGGTGGTTAGAGGACTGCATGCGTAGTGGACAGGGGTTTGTAGCAGTGCATGAGTTAAGCCCTGGGTCATTGTATGAGTACTTGGGTTCTGACTGAATGATTAGAGTACTGCAAGGAGAGTGCCTGGGTGAATTTATAAGTGGTTGGGTTTTGGCGCAGTGAATGGATTAGTACATGGTGCTGAATGGGTCACTGGAGGAGTGCATGGGGAGTGACAGGGTGTTTGCTGGAGTGTAGGGATACTGCCTGGGGAATTGAAGGTGTGAAAGACAAGTGTGTAGGTGGTTAGAGGACTGCATGCGTAGTGGACAGATGTTTGTAGCAGTGCATGTGTTAAGGCCTGGGTCATTGCATGAGTACTTGGGTACTGACTGAATGATTAGTGTACTGCAAGGAGAGTGCCTGGGTGAATTTATATGTGTTTGGGTTTTGGCGCAGTAATTGGATTAGTCCATGGTGCTGGATGGCTGACTGGAGGAGTGCATGGGGAGTGACATGGTGATTGCTGGAGTGTATAGGTACTGCCTGGGTAATTGAAGGTGTGAAAGACAAGTGTGTAGGAGGTAAGAGGACTGCATGCGTACTGGAGAGGGGTTTGTAGCAGTCCATGTGTAAAGACCTGGGTTACTGCATGAGTACTTGGGTACTGACTGAATGATTAGAGTACTGCAAGGAGAGTGCCTGGGTGAATTTATAAGTGTTTGGGTTTTGGCGCAGTGTTTGGATTAGTACATGGTGCTGAATGCCTGACTGAAGGAGTGCATGGGGAGTGACAGGGTGATTGCTGGAGTGTATAGGTACTGCCTGGGTAATTGAAGGTGTGAAAGACAAGTGTGTAGGTGGTTAGAGGACTGTATGTGTAGTGGACAGGGGTTTGTATCAGTGCATGTGTTAAGGCCTGGGTCATTGCGTGAGTACTTGGGTACTGACTGAATGATTAGAGTACTGCAAGGAAAGTACCTAGGTGAATTTATAAGTGTTTGGGTTTTGGCGCAGTGTTTGGATTAGTACATGGTGCTGGATGGCTGAGTGGAGGAGTGCATGGAGAATGACAGGGTGTTTGCTGGAGTGTATGGGTACTACCTGAGTAATTGAAGGTGTGAAAGAGAAGTGTATAGGTGGTTAGGGGACTGCATGCGTAGTGGACAGGGGTTTGTAGCAGTGCATGTGTTAAGGCCTGGGTCCTTGCATGAGTACTTGGGTACTGACTGAATGATTGGAGTACTGCAAGGAGAGTGCCTGGGTGAGTTTATAAGTGTTTGGGTTTTGGCGCAGTCTTTGGATTAGTACATGGTGCTGGATGGCTGACTGGAGGAGTGCATGGGGAGTGACAGGGTGATTGCTGGAGTGTATAGGTACTGCCTGGGTAATTGAAGGTGTGAAAGACAAGTGTGTAGGTGGTTAGAGGACTGCATGCATAGTGGACAGGAGTTTGTAGCAGTGCATGTGTTAAAGCCTGGGTCACTGCAGGAGTCCTTGGGTACTGACTGAATGATTAGAGTACTGCAAGGAGAGTGCCTGGGTGAATTTATAAGTGTTTGGGTTTTGGCGCAGTGTTTGGATTAGTACATGGTGCTGGATGGCTGACTGGAGGAGTGCATGGGGAGTGACAGGGTGATTACTGGAGTGTATAGGTACTGCCTGGGTAATTGAAGGTGTGAAAGACAAGTGTGTAGGTGGTTAGAGGACTGCATGCATAGTGGGCAGGGGTTTGTAGCAGTGCATGTGTTAAGGCCTGGGTCACTGCATGAGTACTTGGGTACTGGCTGAATGATTAGAGTACTGCAAGGAGAGTGCCTGGGTGAATTTATAAGTGTTTGGGTTTTGGCGCAGTGTTTGGATTAGTACATGGTGCTGGATGGCTGACTGGAGGAGTGCATGGGGAGTGACAGGGTGATTGCTGGAGTGTATAGGTACTGCCTGGGTAATTGAAGGTGTGAAAGACAAGTGTGTAGGTGGTTAGGACTGCATGCATAGTGGACAGGGGTTTGTAGCAGTGCATGTGTTAAAGCCTGGGTCACTGCATGAGTCCTTGGGTACTGACTGAATGATTAGAGTACTGCAAGGAGAGTGCCTGGGTGAATTTATAAGTGTTTGGGTTTTGGCGCAGTGTTTGGATTAGTACATGGTGCTGGATGGCTGACTGGAGGAGTGCATGGGGAGTGACAGGGTGATTGCTGGAGTGTATAGGTACTGCCTGGGTAATTGAAGGTGTGAAAGACAAGTGTGTAGGTGGTTAGAGGACTGCATGAGTAGTGGAGAGGGGTTTGTAGCAGTCCATGTGTTAAGGCCTGGGTCACTGCATGAGTACTTGGGTACTGACTGAATGATTAGAGTACTGCAAGGAGAGTGCCTGGGTGAATTTATAAGTGTTTGGGTTTTGGCGCAGTGTTTGGATTAGTCCATGGTGCTGGATGGCTGACTGGAGGAGTGCATGGGGAGTGACAGGGTGTTTGCTGGAGTGTATAGGTACTGCCTGGGTAATTGAAGGTGTGAAAGACAAGTGTGTAGGTGGTTAGAGGACTGCATGCGTAGTGGACAGGGGTTTGTAGCAGTGCATGTGTTAAGGCCTGGGTCACTGCATGAGTACTTGGGTACTGACTGAATGATTAGAGTACTGCAAGGAGAGTGCCTGGGTGAATTTATAAGTGTTTGGGTTTTGGCGCAGTGTTTGGATTAGTACATGGTGCTGGATACACTGACTGGAGGAGTGTATGGGGAGTGACAGGGTGTTTGCTGGAGTGTGTAGGTACTGCCTGGGTAATTGAAGGTGTGAAAGACAAGTGTGTAGGTGGTTAGAGGACTGCATGCGTAGTGGACAGGGGTTTGTAGCAGTGCATGTGTTAAGGCCGGGGTCACTGCATGAGTACTTGGGTACTGACTGAATGATTAGAGTACTGCAAGGAGAGTGCCTGGGTGAATTTATAAGTGTTTGGGTTTTGGCGCAGTGTTTGGATTAGTACATGGTGCTGAATGCCTGACTGAAGGAGTGCATGGGGAGTGACAGGGTGATTGCTGGAGTATTTAGGTACTGCCTGGGTAATTGAAGGTGTGAAAGACAAGTGTGTAGGTGGTTAGAGGACTGTATGTGTAGTGGACAGGGGTTTGTATCAGTTCATGTGTTAAGGCCTGGGTCATTGCATGAGTACTTGGGTACTGACTGAATGATTAGAGTACTGCAAGGAAAGTACCTAGGTGAATTTATAAGTGTTTGGGTTTTGGCGCAGTGTTTGGATTAGTACATGGTGCTGGATGGCTGAGTGGAGTAGTGCATGGAGATTGACAGGGTGTTTGCTGGAGTGTATGGGTACTACCTGAGTAATTGAAGGTGTGAAAGAGAAGTGTATAGGTGGTTAGGGGACTGCATGCGTAGTGGACAGGGGTTTGTAGCAGTGCATGTGTTAAGGCCTGGGTCCTTGCATGAGTACTTGGGTACTGACTGAATGATTGGAGTACTGCAAGGAGAGTGCCTGGGTGAGTTTATAAGTGTTTGGGTTTTGGCGCAGTCTTTGGATTAGTACATGGTGCTGGATGGCTGACTGGAGGAGTGCATGGGGAGTGACAGGGTGATTGCTGGAGTGTATAGGTACTGCCTGGGTAATTGAAGGTGTGAAAGACAAGTGTGTAGGTGGTTAGAGGACTGCATGCATAGTGGACAGGAGTTTGTAGCAGTGCATGTGTTAAAGCCTGGGTCACTGCAGGAGTCCTTGGGTACTGACTGAATGATTAGAGTACTGCAAGGAGAGTGCCTGGGTGAATTTATAAGTGTTTGGGTTTTGGCGCAGTGTTTGGATTAGTACATGGTGCTGGATGGCTGACTGGAGGAGTGCATGGGGAGTGACAGGGTGATTGCTGGAGTGTATAGGTACTGCCTGGGTAATTGAAGGTGTGAAA
This sequence comes from Calotriton arnoldi, assembly GCA_963921515.1. Taxonomy (NCBI): domain Eukaryota; kingdom Metazoa; phylum Chordata; class Amphibia; order Caudata; family Salamandridae; genus Calotriton; species Calotriton arnoldi. The sequence goes on along the minus strand of CAWUFW010009422.1, from coordinate 358,583 downwards.
GACAAGTGTGTAGGTGGTTAGAGGACTGCATGCATAGTGGGCAGGGATTTGTAGCAGTGCATGTGTTAAGGCCTGGGTCACTGCATGAGTACTTGGGTACTGGCTGAATGATTAGAGTACTGCAAGGAGAGTGCCTGGGTGAATTTATAAGTGTTTGGGTTTTGGTGCAGTGTTTGGATTAGTACATGGTGCTGGATGGCTGACTGGAGGAGTGCATGGGGAGTGACAGAGTGATTGCTGGAGTGTATAGGTACTGCCTGGGTAATTGAAGGTGTGAAAGACAAGTGTGTAGGTGGTTAGGACTGCATGCATAGTGGACAGGGGTTTGTAGCAGTGCATGTGTTAAAGCCTGGGTCACTGCATGAGTCCTTGGGTACTGACTGAATGATTAGAGTACTGCAAGGAGAGTGCCTGGGTGAATTTATAAGTGTTTGGGTTTTGGCGCAGTGTTTGGATTAGTACATGGTGCTGGATGGCTGACTGGAGGAGTGCATGGGGAGTGACAGGGTGATTGCTGGAGTGTATAGGTACTGCCTGGGTAATTGAAGGTGTGAAAGACAAGTGTGTAGGTGGTTAGAGGACTGCATGAGTAGTGGAGAGGGGTTTGTAGCAGTCCATGTGTTAAGGCCTGGGTCACTGCATGAGTACTTGGGTACTGACTGAATGATTAGAGTACTGCAAGGAGAGTGCCTGGGTGAATTTATTAGTGTTTGGGTTTTGGCGCAGTGTTTGGATTAGTCCATGGTGCTGGATGGCTGACTGGAGGAGTGCATGGGGAGTGACAGGGTGATTGCTGGAGTGTATAGGTACTGCCTGGGTAATTGAAGGTGTGAAAGACAAGTGTGTAGGTGGTTAGAGGACTGCATGAGTAGTGGAGAGGGGTTTGTAGCAGTCCATGTGTTAAGGCCTGGGTCACTGCATGAGTACTTGGGTACTGACTGAATGATTAGAGTACTGCAAGGAGAGTGCCTGGGTGAATTTATAAGTGGTTGGGTTTTGGCGAGGTGAATGGATTAGTACATGGTGCTGAATGGGTCACTGGAGGAGTGCATGGGGAGTGACAGGGTGTTTGCTGGAGTGTAGGGATACTGCCTGGGGAATTGAAGGTGTGAAAGACAAGTGTGTAGGTGGTTAGAGGACTGCATGCGTAGTGGACAGATGTTTGTAGCAGTGCATGTGTTAAGGCCTGGGTCATTGCATGAGTACTTGGGTACTGACTGAATGATTAGTGTACTGCAAGGAGAGTGCCTGGGTGAATTTATAAGTGTTTGGGTTTTGGCGCAGTGATTGGATTAGTCCATGGTGCTGGATGGCTGACTGGAGGAGTGCATGGGGAGTGACATGGTGATTGCTGGAGTGTATAGGTACTGCCTGGGTAATTGAAGGTGTGAAAGACAAGTGTGTAGGAGGTAAGAGGACTGCATGCGTACTGGAGAGGGGTTTGTAGCAGTCCATGTGTAAAGGCCTGGGTTACTGCATGAGTACTTGGGTACTGACTGAATGATTAGAGTACTGCAAGGAGAGTACCTGGGTGAATTTATAAGTGTTTGGGTTTTGGCGCAGTGTTTGGATTAGTACATGGTGCTGAATGCCTGACTGAAGGAGTGCATGGGGAGTGACAGGGTGATTGCTGGAGTGTATAGGTACTGCCTGGGTAATTGAAGGTGTGAAAGACAAGTGTGTAGGTGGTTAGAGGACTGCATGTGTAGTGGACAGGGGTTTGTATCAGTGCATGTGTTAAGGCCTGGGTCATTGCATGAGTACTTGGGTACTGACTGAATGATTAGAGTACTGCAAGGAAAGTACCTAGGTGAATTTATAAGTGTTTGGGTTTTGGCGCAGTGTTTGGATTAGTACATGGTGCTGGATGGCTGAGTGGAGGAGTGCATGGAGAGTGACAGGGTGTTTGCTGGAGTGTATGGGTACTACCTGAGTAATTGAAGGTGTGAAAGAGAAGTGTATAGGTGGTTGGTGGACTGTATGCGTAGTGGACAGGGGTTTGTAGCAGTGCATGTGTTAAGGCCTGGGTCCTTGCATGAGTACTTGGGTACTGACTGAATGATTGGAGTACTGCAAGGAGAGTGCATGGGTGAGTTTATAAGTGTTTGGGTTTTGGCGCAGTCTTTGGATTAGTACATGGTGCTGGATGGCTGACTGGAGGAGTGCATGGGGAGTGACAGGGTGATTGCTGGAGTGTATAGGTACTGCCTGGGTAATTGAAGGTGTGAAAGACAAGTGTGTAGGTGGTTAGAGGACTGCATGCATAGTGGACAGGAGTTTGTAGCAGTGCATGTGTTAAAGCCTGGGTCACTGCAGGAGTCCTTGGGTACTGACTGAATGATTAGAGTACTGCAAGGAGAATGCCTGGATGAATTTATAAGTGTTTTGGTTTTGGCGCAGTGTTTGGATTAGTACATGGTGCTGGATGGCTGACTGGAGGAGTGCATGGGGAGTGACAGGGTGATTGCTGGAGGGTATAGGTACTGCCTGGGTAATTGAAGGTGTGAAAGACAAGTGTGTAGGTGGTTAGAGGACTGCATGCGTAGAGGACACGGGTTTGTAGCAGTGCATGTGTTAAGGCCTGGGTCATTGCATGAGTACTTGGGTACTGACAGAATGATTAGAGTACTGCAAGGAAAGTGCCTGGGTGAATTTATAAGTGTTTGGGTTTTGGCGCAGTGTTTGGATTAGTACATGGTGCTGGATGGCTGACTGGAGGAGTGCATGGGGAGTGACAGGGTGATTGCTGGAGTGTATAGGTACTGCCTGGGTAATTGAAGGTGTGAAAGACAAGTGTGTAGGTGGTTAGAGGACTGCATGCATAGTGGGCAGGGGTTTGTAGCAGTGCATGTGTTAAGGCCTGGGTCACTGCATGAGTACTTGGGTACTGGCTGAATGATTAGAGTACTGCAAGGAGAGTGCCTGGGTGAATTTATAAGTGTTTGGATTAGTACATGGTGCTGGATGGTCTGACTGAAGGGGTGCATGGGGAGTGACAGGGTGATTGCTGAAGTGTATAGGTACTGCCTGGGTAATTGAAGGTGTGAAAGACAAGTGTGTAGGTGGTTAGAGGACTGCATGAGTAGTGGAGAGGGGTTTGTAGCAGTCCATGTGTTAAGGCCTGGGTCACTGCATGAGTACTTGGGTACTGACTGAATGATTAGAGTACTGCAAGGAGAGTGCCTGGGTGAATTTATGAGTGTTTGGGTTTGCGCAGTGTTTGGATTAGTCCATGGTGCTGGATGGCTGACTGGAGGAGTGCATGGGGAGTGACAGGGTGTTTGCTGGAGTGTATAGGTACTGCCTGGGTAATTGAAGGTGTGAAATACAAGTGTGTAGGTGGTTAGAGGACTGCATGTGTAGTGGACAGGGGTTTGTAGCAGTGCATGTGTTAAGGCCTGGGTCACTGCATGAGTACTTGGGTACTGACTGAATGATTAGAGTACTGCAAGGAGAGTGCCTGGGTGAATTTATAAGTGTTTGGGTTTTGGCGCAGTGTTTGGATTAGTACATGGTGCTGGATGGCTGACTGGAGGAGTGCATGGGGAGTGACAGGGTGATTGCTGGAGTGTATAGGTACTGCCTGGGTAATTGAAGGTGTGAAAGACAAGTGTGTAGGTGGTTAGAGGAATGCATGCGTAGAGGACACGGGTTTGTAGCAGTGCATGTGTTAAGGCCTGGGTCATTGCATGAGTACTTGGGTACTGACTGAATGATTAGAGTACTGCAAGGAAAGTGCCTAGGTGAATTTATAAGTGTTTGGGTTTTGGCGCAGTGTTTGGATCAGTACATGGTGCTGGATGGCTAAGTGGAGGAGTGCATGGGGAGTGACAGGGTGTTTGCTGGAGTGTATGGGTACTACCTGAGTAATTGAAGGTGTGAAAGAGAAGTGTATAGGTGGTTAGAGGACTGCATGCGTAGTGGACAGGGGTTTGTAGCAGTGCATGTGTTAAAGCCTGTGTCACTGCATGAGTACTTGGGTACTGACTGAATGATTAGAGTACTGCAAGGAGAGTGCCTGGGTCAATTTATAAGTGTTTGGGTTTTGGCGCAGTGTTTCGATTAGCACATGGTGCTGGATGGCTGACTGGAGGAGTGCATGGGGAGTGACAGGGTGATTGCTGGAGTGTATAGGTACTGCCTGGGTAATTGAAGGTGTGAAAGACAAGTGTGTAGGTGGTTAGAGGACTGCATGCATAGTGGACAGGGGTTTGTAGCAGTGCATGTGTTAAAGCCTGGGTCACTGCATGAGTCCTTGGGTACTGACTGAATGATTAGAGTACTGCAAGGAGAGTGCCTGGGTGAATTTATAAGTGTTTGGGTTTTGGCGCTGTGTTTGGATTAGTACATGGTGCTGGATGGCTGACTGGAGGAGTGCATGGGGAGTGACAGGGTGATTGCTGGAGTGTATAGGTACTGCCTGGGTAATTGAAGGTGTGAAAGACAAGTGTGTATGTGGTTAGAGGACTGCATGCATAGTGGGCAGGGGTTTGTAGCATAGCATGTGTTAAGGCCTGGGTCACTGCATGAGTACTTGGGTACTGGCTGAATGATTAGAGTACTGCAAGGAGAGTGCCTGGGTGAATTTATAAGTGTTTGGGTTTTGGCGCAGTGTTTGGATTAGTACATGGTGCTGGATGGCTGACTGGAGGAGTGCATGGGGAGTGACAGGGTGATTGCTGGAGTGTATAGGTACTGCCTGGGTAATTGAAGTTGTGAAAGACAAGTGTGTAGGTGGTTAGAGGACTGCATGAGTAGTGGAGAGGGGTTTGTAGCAGTCCATGTGTTAAGGCCTGGGTCACTGCATGAGTACTTGGGTACTGACTGAATGATTAGAGTACTGCAAGGAGAGTGCCTGGGTGAATTTATAAGTGTTTGGGTTTTGGCGCAGTGTTTGGATTAGTCCATGGTGCTGGATGGCTGACTGGAGGAGTGCATAGGGAGTGACAGGGTGTTTGCTGGAGTGTATAGGTACTGCCTGGGTAATTGAAGGTGTGAAAGACAAATGTGTAGGTGGTTAGAGGACTGCATGCGTAGTGGACAGGGGTTTGTAGCAGTGCATGTGTTTAGGCCTGGATCAATGCATGAGTACTTGGGTACTGACTGAATGATTAGAGTACTGCAAGGAGAGTGCCTGGGTGAATTTATAAGTGTTTGTGTTTTGGCGCAGTGTTTGGATTAGTACATGGTGCTGGATGGCTGACTGGAGGAGTGCATGGGGAGTTACAGGGTGTTTGCTGGAGTGTATAGGTACTGGCTGGGTAATTGAAGGTGTGAAAGACAAATGTGTAGGTGGTTAGAGGACTGCATGCGTAGTGGACAGGGGTTTGTAGCAGTGCATGTGTTAAGGCCTGGGTCATTGCGTGAGTACTTGGGTAGTGACTGAATGATTAGAGTACTGCAAGGAGAGTGCCTGGGTGAATTTATAAGTGTTTGGGTTTTGGCGCAGTGAACGGATTAGTACATGGTGCTGGATGGCTGATTGGAGGAATGCATGGGGAGTGACAGGGTGTTTGCTGGAGTGTATGGATACTGCCTGGGGAATTGAAGGTGTGAAAGACAAGTGTGTAGGTGGTTAGAGGACTGCATGCGTAGTGGACAGGGGTTTGTAGCAGTGCATGAGTTAAGCCCTGGGTCATTGTATGAGTACTTGGGTACTGACTGAACGATTAGAGTACTGCAAGGAGAGTGCCTGGCTGAATTTATAAGTGTTTGGGTTTTGGCGCAGTGAATGGATTAGTACATGGTGCTGAATGGGTCACTGGAGGAGTGCATGGGGAGTGACAGGGTGTTTGCTGGAGTGTATGGGATACTGCCTGGGGAATTGAAGGTGTGAAAGACAAGTGTGTAGGTGGTTAGAGGACTGCATGCGTAGTGGACAGGTGTTTGTAGCAGTGCATGTGTTAAGGCCTGGGTCATTGCATGAGTACTTGGGTACTGACTGAATGATTAGTGTACTGCAAGGAGAGTGCCTGGGTGAATTTATAAGTGTTTGGGTTTTGGCGCAGTGATTGGATTAGTCCATGGTGCTGGATGGCTGACTGGAGGAGTGCATGGGGAGTGACAGGGTGATTGCTGGAGTGTATAGGTACTGCTTGGGTAATTGAAGGTGTGAAAGACAAGTGTGTAGGTGGTTAGAGGACTGCATGCGTACTGGAGAGGGGTTTGTAGCAGTCCATGTGTTAAGGCCTGGGTCACTGCATGAGTACTTGGGTACTGACTGAATGATTAGAGTACTGCAAGGAGAGTGCCTGGGTCAATTTATAAGTGTTTGGGTTTTGGCGCAGTGTTTGGATTAGTACATGGTGCTGAATGCCTGACTGAAGGAGTGCATGGGGAGTGACAGGGTGATTGCTGGAGTGTATAGGTACTGCCTGGGTAATTGAAGGTGTGAAAGACAAGTGTGTAGGTGGTTAGAGGACTGCATGTGTAGTGGACAGGGGTTTGTATCAGTTCATGTGTTAAGGCCTGGGTCATTGCATGAGTACTTGGGTACTGACTGAATGATTAGAGTACTGCAAGGAAAGTGCCTAGGTGAATTTATAAGTGTTTGGGTTTTGGCGCAGTGTTTGGATTAGTACATGGTGCTGGATGGCTGAGTGGAGTAGTGCATGGAGAGTGACAGGGTGTTTGCTGGAGTGTATGGGTACTACCTGAGTAATTGAAGGTGTGAAAGAGAAGTGTATAGGTGGTTAGAGGACTGCATGCGTAGTGGACAGGGGTTTGTAGCAGTGCATGTGTTAAGGCCTGGGTCCTTGCATGAGTACTTGGGTACTGACTGAATGATTAGAGTACTGCAAGGAGAGTGCCTGGGTGAGTTTATAAGTGTTTGGGTTTTGGCGCAGTCTTTGGATTAGTACATGGTGCTGGATGGCTGACTGGAGGAGTGCATGGGGAGTGACAGGGTGATTGCTGGAGTGTATAGGTACTGCCTGGGTAATTGAAGGTGTGAAAGACAAGTGTGTAGGTGGTTAGAGGACTGCATGCATAGTGGACAGGAGTTTGTAGCAGTGCATGTGTTAAGGCCTGGGTCACTGCATGAGTCCTTGGGTACTGACTGAATGATTAGAGTACTGCAAGGAGAGTGCCTGGGTGAATTTATAAGTGTTTGGGTTTTGGCGCAGTGTTTGGATTAGTACATGGTGCTGGATGGCTGACTGGAGGAGTGCATGGGGAGTGACAGGGTGATTGCTGGAGTGTATAGGTACTGCCTGGGTAATTGAAGGTGTGAAAGACAAGTGTGTAGGTGGTTAGAGGACTGCATGCATAGTGGGCAGGGGTTTGTAGCAGTGCATGTGTTAAGGCCTGGGTCACTGCATGAGTACTTGGGTACTGACTGAATGATTAGAGTACTGCAAGGAGAGTGCCTGGGTGAATTTATAAGTGTTTGGGTTTTGGCGCAGTGTTTGGATTAGTACATGGTGCTGGATGGCTGACTGGAGGAGTGCATGGGGAGTGACAGGGTGATTGCTGGAGTGTATAGGTACTGCCTGGGTAATTGAAGGTGTGAAAGACAAGTGTGTAGGTGGTTAGAGGACTGCATGCATAGTGGACAGGGGTTTGTAGCAGTGCATGTGTTAAGGCCAGGGTCACTGCATGAGTCCTTGGGTACTGACTGAATGATTAGAGTACTGCAAGGAGAGTGCCTGGGTAAATTTATAAGTGTTTGGGTTTTGGCGCAGTGTTTGGATTAGTACATGGTGCTGGATGGCTGACTGGAGGAGTGCATGGGGAGTGACAGGGTGATTGCTGGAGTGTATAGGTACTGCCTGGGTAATTGAAGGTGTGAAAGACAAGTGTGTAGGTGGTTAGAGGACTGCATGAGTAGTGGAGAGGGGTTTGTAGCAGTCCATGTGTTAAGGCCTGGGTCACTGCATGAGTACTTGGGTACTGACTGAATGATTAGAGTACTGCAAGGAGAGTGCCTGGGTGAATTTATAAGTGTTTGGGTTTTGGCGCAGTGTTTGGATTAGTCCATGGTGCTGGATGGCTGACTGGAGGAGTGCATGGGGAGTGACAGGGTGTTTGCTGGAGTGTATAGGTACTGCCTGGGTAATTGAAGGTGTGAAAGACAAGTGTGTAGGTGGTTAGAGGACTGCATGCGTAGTGGACAGGGGTTTGTAGCAGTGCATGTGTTAAGGCCTGGGTCACTGCATGAGTACTTGGGTACTGACTGAATGATTAGAGTACTGCAAGGAGAGTGCCTGGGTGAATTTATAAGTGTTTGGGTTTTGGCGCAGTGTTTGGATTAGTACATGGTGCTGGAACACTGACTGGAGGAGTGCATGGGGAGTGACAGGGTGTTTGCTGGAGTGTATAGGTACTGCCTGGGTAATTGAAGGTGTGAAAGACAAGTGTGTAGGTGGTTAGAGGACTGCATGCGTAGTGGATAGGGGTTTGTAGCAGTGCATGTGTTAAGGCCTGGGTCACTGCATGAGTACTTGGGTACTGACTGAATGATTAGAGTACTGTAAGGAGAGTGCCTAGGTGAATTTATAAGTGATTGGGTTTTGGTGCAGTGTTTGGATTAGTACATGGTGCTGGATGGCTGAGTGGAGGAGTGCATGGGGAGTGACAGTGTGTTTGCTGGAGTGTATGGGTACTACCTGAGTAATGTAAGGTGTGAAAGAGAAGTGTATAGGTGATTAGAGGACTGCATGCATAGTGGGCAGGGGTTTGTAGCAGTGCATGTGTTAAGGCCTGTGTCACTGCATGAGTACTTGGGTACTGACTGAATGATTAGAGTACTGCAAGGAGAGTGCCTGGGTCAATTTATAAGTGTTTGGGTTTTGGCGCAGTGTTTCGATTAGTACATGGTGCTGGATGGCTGACTGGAGGAGTGCATGGGGAGTGACTGGGTGTTTGCTGGAGTGTATAGGTACTGCCTGGGTAATTGAAGGTGTGAAAGACAAGTGTGTAGGTGGTTAGAGGACTGCATGCATAGTGGAGAGGGGTTTGTAGCAGTCCATGTGTTAAGGCCTGGGTCACTGCATGAGTACTTGGGTACTGACTGAATGATTAGAGCACTGCAAGGAGAGTGCCTGGGTGAATTTATAAGTGTTTGTGTTTTGGCGCAGTGTTTGGATTAGTACATGGTGCTGGATGGCTGACTGGAGGAGTGCATGGGGGGTTACAGGGTGTTTGCTGGAGTGTTTAGGTACTGGCTGGGTAATTGAAGGTGTGAAATACAAGTGTGTAGGTGGTTAGAGGACTGCATGCGTAGTGGACAGATGGTTGTAGCAGTGCATGTGTTAAGGCCTGGGTCATTGCGTGAGTACTTGGGTAGTGACTGAATGATTAGAGTACTGCAAGGAGAGTGCCTGGGTGAATTTATAAGTGTTTGGGTTTTGGCGCAGTGAACGGATTAGTACATGGTGCTGGATGGCTGATTGGAGGAATGCATGGGGAGTGACAGGGTGTTTGCTGGAGTGTATGGATACTGCCTGGGGAATTGAAGGTGTGAAAGACAAGTGTGTAGGTGGTTAGAGGTCTGCATGCACAGTGGACAGGGGTTTGTAGCAGTGCATGAGTTAAGCCCTGGGTCATTGTATGAGTACTTGGGTTCTGACTGAATGATTAGAGTACTGCAAGGATAGTGCCTGGGTGAATTTATAAGTGGTTGGGTTTTGGCGCAGTGAATGGATTAGTACATGGTGCTGAATGGGTCACTGGAGGAGTGCATGGGGAGTGACAGGGTGTTTGCTGGAGTGTAGGGATACTGCCTGGGGAATTGAAGGTGTGAAAGACAAGTGTGTAGGTGGTTAGAGGACTGCATGCGTAGTGGACAGATGTTTGTAGCAGTGCATGTGTTAAGGCCTGGGTCATTGCATGAGTACTTGGGTACTGACTGAATGATTAGTGTACTGCAAGGAGAGTGCCTGGGTGAATTTATAAGTGTTTGGGTTTTGGCGCAGTAATTGGATTAGTCCATGGTGCTGGATGGCTGACTGGAGGAGTGCATGGGGAGTGACATGGTGATTGCTGGAGTGTATAGGTACTGCCTGGGTAATTGAAGGTGTGAAAGACAAGTGTGTAGGAGGTAAGAGGACTGCATGCGTACTGGAGAGGGGTTTGTAGCAGTCCATGTGTAAAGGCCTGGGTTACTGCATGAGTACTTGGGTACTGACTGAATGATTAGAGTACTGCAAGGAGAGTACCTGGGTGAATTTATAAGTGTTTGGGTTTTGGCGCAGTGTTTGGATTAGTACATGGTGCTGAATGCCTGACTGAAGGAGTGCATGGGGAGTGACAGGGTGATTGCTGGAGTGTATAGGTACTGCCTGGGTAATTGAAGGTGTGAAAGACAAGTGTGTAGGTGGTTAGAGGACTGCATGTGTAGTGGACAGGGGTTTGTATCAGTTCATGTGTTAAGGCCTGGGTCATTGCATGAGTACATGGGTACTGACTGAATGATTAGAGTACTGCAAGGAAAGTACCTAGGTGAATTTATAAGTGTTTGGGTTTTGGCGCAGTGTTTGGATTAGTACATGGTGCTGGATGGCTGAGTGGAGGAGTGCATGGAGAGTGACAGGGTGTTTGCTGGAGTGTATGGGTACTACCTGAGTAATTGAAGGTGTGAATGAGAAGTGTATAGGTGGTTAGGGGACTGTATGCGTAGTGGACAGGGGTTTGTAGCAGTGCATGTGTTAAGGCCTGGGTCCTTGCATGAGTACTTGGGTACTGACTGAATGATTGGAGTACTGCAAGGAGAGTGCATGGGTGAGTTTATAAGTGTTTGGGTTTTGGCGCAGTCTTTGGATTAGTACATGGTGCTGGATGGCTGACTGGAGGAGTGCATGGGGAGTGACAGGGTGATTGCTGGAGTGTATAGGTACTGCCTGGGTAATTGAAGGTGTGAAAGACAAGTGTGTAGGTGGTTAGAGGACTGCATGCATAGTGGACAGGAGTTTGTAGCAGTGCATGTGTTAAAGCCTGGGTCACTGCAGGAGTCCTTGGGTACTGGCTGAATGATTAGAGTACTGCAAGGAGAGTGCCTGGGTGAATTTATAAGTGTTTGGGTTTTGGCGCAGTGTTTGGATTAGTACATGGTGCTGGATGGCTGACTGGAGGAGTGCATGGGGAGTGACAGGGTGATTGCTGGAGTGTATAGGTACTGCCTGGGTAATTGAAGGTGTGAAAGACAAGTGTGTAGGTGGTTAGAGGACTGCATGCATAGTGGACAGGGGTTTGTAGCAGTGCATGTGTTAAAGCCTGGGTCACTGCATCAGTCCTTGGGTACTGACTGTATGATTAGAGTACTGCAAGGAGAGTGCCTGGGTGAATTTATAAGTGTTTGGGTTTTGGCGCAGTGTTTGGATTAGTCCATGGTGCTGGATGGCTGACTGGAGGAGTGCATGGGGAGTGACAGGGTGTTTGCTGGAGTGTATAGGTACTGCCTGGGACAATTGAAGGTGTGAAAGACAAGTATGTAGGTGGTTAGAGTACTGCATGCGTAGTGGACAGGGCTTTGTAGCAGTGCATGTGTTAAGGCCTGGGTCACTGCATGAGTACTTGGGTACTGACTGAATGATTAGAGTACTGCAAGGAGAGTGCCTGGGTGAATTTATAAGTGTTTGGGTTTTGGCGCAGTGTTTGGATTAGTACATGTTGCTGGAACACTGACTGGAGGAGTGTATGGGGAGTGACAGGGTGTTTGCTGGAGTGTGTAGGTACTGCCTGGGTAATTGAAGGTGTGAAAGACAAGTGTGTAGGTGGTTAGAGGACTGCATGCGTAGTGGACAGGGGTTTGTAGCAGTGCATGTGTTAAGGCCTGGGTCACTGCATGAGTACTTGGGTACTGACTGAATGATTAGAGTACTGCAAGGAGAGTGCCTAGGTGAATTTATAAGTGTTTGGGTTTTGGCGCAGTGTTTGCATTAGTATATGGTGCTGGATGGCTGAGTGGAGGAGTGCATGGGGAGTGACAAGGTGTTTGCTGGAGTGTATGGGTACTACCTGAGTAATTGAAGGTGTGAAAGAGAAGTGTATAGGTGGTTAGAGGACTGCATGCGTAGTGGACAGGGGTTTGTAGCAGTGCATGTGTTAAAGCCTGTGTCACTGCATGAGTACTTGGGTACTGACTGAATGATTAGAGTACTGCAAGGAGAGTGCCTGGGTCAATTTATAAGTGTTTGGGTTTTGGCGCAGTGTTTCGATTAGTACATGGTGCTGGATGGCTGACTGGAGGAGTGCATGGGGAGTGACTGGGTGTTTGCTGGAGTGTATAGGTACTGCCTGGGTAATTGAAGATGTGAAAGACAAGTGTGTAGGTGGTTAGAGGACTGCATGCATAGTGGAGAGGGGTTTGTAGCAGTCCATGTGTTAAGGCCTGGGTCACTGCATGAGTACTTGGGTACTGACTGAATGATTAGAGCACTGCAAGGAGAGTGCCTGGGTGAATTTATAAGTGTTTGTGTTTTGGCGCAGTGTTTGGATTAGTACATGGTGCTGGATGGCTGACTGGAGGAGTGCATGGGGAGTGACAGGGTGTTTGCTGGAGTGTATAGGTACTGCCTGGGTAATTGAAGGTGTGAAAGACAAGTGTGTAGGTGGTTAGAGGACTGCATGCGTAGTGGACAGGGGTTTGTAGCAGTGCATGTGTTAAGGCCTGGGTCACTGCATGAGTACTTGGGTGCTGACTGAATGATTAGAGTACCGCAAGGAGAGTGACTGGGTGAATTTATAAGTGTTTGGGTTTTGGCGCAGTGTTTGGATTAGTACATGGTGCTGGATGGCTGAGTGGAGGTGTGCATGGGGAGTGACAGGGTGTTTGCTGGATTGTATGGGTACTACCTGAGTAATTGAAGGTGTGAAAGAGAAGTGTATAGGTGGTTAGAGGACTGCATGCGTAGTGGACAGGGGTTTGTAGCAGTGCATGTGTTAAAGCCTGGGTCACTGCATGAGTACTTGGGTACTGACTGAATGATTAGAGTACTGCAAGGAGAGTGCCTGGGTCAATTTATAAGTGTTTGGGTTTTGGCGCAGTGTTTGGATTAGTACATGGTGCTGGATGGCTGACTGGAGGAGTGCATGGGGAGTGACAGGGTGATTGCTGGAGTGTATAGGTACTGCCTGGGTAATTGAAGGTGTGAAAGACAAGTGTGTAGGTGGTTAGAGGACTGCATGCATAGTGGACAGGAGTTTGTAGCAGTGCATGTGTTAAAGCCTGGGTCACTGCAGGAGTCCTTGGGTACTGACTGAATGATTAGAGTACTGCAAGGAGAATGCCTGGATGAATTTATAAGTGTTTGGGTTTTGGCGCAGTGTTTGGATTAGTACATGGTGCTGGATGGCTGACTGGAGGAGTGCATGGGGAGTGACAGGGTGATTACTGGAGTGTATAGGTACTGCCTGGGTAATTGAAGGTGTGAAAGACAAGTGTGTAGGTGGTTAGAGGACTGCATGCATAGTGGGCAGGGGTTTGTAGCAGTGCATGTGTTAAGGCCTGGGTCACTGCATGAGTACTTGGGTACTGGCTGAATGATTAGAGTACTGCAAGGAGAGTGCCTGGGTGAATTTATAAGTGTTTGGGTTTTGGCGCAGTGTTTGGATTAGTACATGGTGCTGGATGGCTGACTGGAGGAGTGCATGGGGAGTGACAGGGTGATTGCTGGAGTGTATAGGTACTGCCTGGGTAATTGAAGGTGTGAAAGACAAGTGTGTAGGTGGTTAGAGGACTGCATGCATAGTGGACAGGGGTTTGTAGCAGTGCATGTGTTAAAGCCTGGGTCACTGCATCAGTCCTTGGGTACTGACTGTATGATTAGAGTACTGCAAGGAGAGTGCCTGGGTGAATTTATAAGTGTTTGGGTTTTGGCGCAGTGTTTGGATTAGTCCATGGTGCTGGATGGCTGACTGGAGGAGTGCATGGGGAGTGACAGGGTGTTTGCTGGAGTGTATAGGTACTGCCTGGGACAATTGAAGGTGTGAAAGACAAGTATGTAGGTGGTTAGAGTACTGCATGCGTAGTGGACAGGGCTTTGTAGCAGTGCATGTGTTAAGGCCTGGGTCACTGCATGAGTACTTGGGTACTGACTGAATGATTAGAGTACTGCAAGGAGAGTGCCTGGGTGAATTTATAAGTGTTTGGGTTTTGGCGCAGTGTTTGGATTAGTACATGTTGCTGGAACACTGACTGGAGGAGTGTATGGGGAGTGACAGGGTGTTTGCTGGAGTGTGTAGGTACTGCCTGGGTAATTGAAGGTGTGAAAGACAAGTGTGTAGGTGGTTAGAGGACTGCATGCGTAGTGGACAGGGGTTTGTAGCAGTGCATGTGTTAAGGCCGGGGTCACTGCATGAGTACTTGGGTACTGACTGAATGATTAGAGTACTGCAAGGAGAGTGCCTAGGTGAATTTATAAGTGTTTGGGTTTTGGCGCAGTGTTTGCATTAGTATATGGTGCTGGATGGCTGAGTGGAGGAGTGCATGGGGAGTGACAAGGTGTTTGCTGGAGTGTATGGGTACTACCTGAGTAATTGAAGGTGTGAAAGAGAAGTGTATAGGTGGTTAGAGGACTGCATGCGTAGTGGACAGGGGTTTGTAGCAGTGCATGTGTTAAAGCCTGTGTCACTGCATGAGTACTTGGGTACTGACTGAATGATTAGAGTACTGCAAGGAGAGTGCCTGGGTCAATTTATAAGTGTTTGGGTTTTGGCGCAGTGTTTCGATTAGTACATGGTGCTGGATGGCTGACTGGAGGAGTGCATGGGGAGTGACTGGGTGTTTGCTGGAGTGTATAGGTACTGCCTGGGTAATTGAAGATGTGAAAGACAAGTGTGTAGGTGGTTAGAGGACTGCATGCATAGTGGAGAGGGGTTTGTAGCAGTCCATGTGTTAAGGCCTGGGTCACTGCATGAGTACTTGGGTACTGACTGAATGATTAGAGCACTGCAAGGAGAGTGCCTGGGTGAATTTATAAGTGTTTGTGTTTTGGCGCAGTGTTTGGATTAGTACATGGTGCTGGATGGCTGACTGGAGGAGTGCATGGGGAGTGACAGGGTGTTTGCTGGAGTGTATAGGTACTGCCTGGGTAATTGAAGGTGTGAAAGACAAGTGTGTAGGTGGTTAGAGGACTGCATGCGTAGTGGACAGGGGTTTGTAGCAGTGCATGTGTTAAGGCCTGGGTCACTGCATGAGTACTTGGGTGCTGACTGAATGATTAGAGTACCGCAAGGAGAGTGACTGGGTGAATTTATAAGTGTTTGGGTTTTGGCGCAGTGTTTGGATTAGTACATGGTGCTGGATGGCTGAGTGGAGGTGTGCATGGGGAGTGACAGGGTGTTTGCTGGATTGTATGGGTACTACCTGAGTAATTGAAGGTGTGAAAGAGAAGTGTATAGGTGGTTAGAGGACTGCATGCGTAGTGGACAGGGGTTTGTAGCAGTGCATGTGTTAAAGCCTGGGTCACTGCATGAGTACTTGGGTACTGACTGAATGATTAGAGTACTGCAAGGAGAGTGCCTGGGTCAATTTATAAGTGTTTGGGTTTTGGCGCAGTGTTTGGATTAGTACATGGTGCTGGATGGCTGACTGGAGGAGTGCATGGGGAGTGACAGGGTGATTGCTGGAGTGTATAGGTACTGCCTGGGTAATTGAAGGTGTGAAAGACAAGTGTGTAGGTGGTTAGAGGACTGGAAGCATGGAAAGTGCCAATATACCAAATATACCAATATATATGAATAGAGCACAGCAGCAGCCGCTTCGTTTTTTTTTTTTTACATTTTATCCCAGAACAGAACAGGGCAGCATTCAACTGGACAGAACAGAACATTGCAAAACAGAACAGGGCAGCACAGACCTGGAAAGGACAGCGCAGAACAGGGCAGAACAGAGCAGTGCAGCCCAGAACAGTGCACAACAGAACAGGGCAGCACACAACTGGACAGGACATTGCAAAACAGAACAGGGCAGCACAGAAAAGAGAAGAGCAGAACAGTAAGCACAGTCAAGACCAGCAGAGAGCAAAGCGGAATAGAACAAATAACAAAAGGGCAAAGCTAACATTGGGAACAGAAAGGAGGAGACGCGCTGCGTGAAGAAAGAAATCAAAAGAAAAACGGCAAACGTGAAGGAGATAGAAGGGAACAACAAAGAAGGGAGAGGAAGTGAAGGAGATTGGGGAAGGCAGGGTATGCCATGGAAACGCGTTCTACGGGTCAGGGGGGCACAAAGGGGGCTCTAGAAGAGAATGGAAGTGAGCAAGAGAAGAAACGGAGTGAGGAAACAAAGACGTATCTAAGGAGGAAGACATGGATTTGTGTGTGCGCATGTGTGTATGTATGCGTGCTTGAGTGCGTGCGGCTTCACATATTAAAACACCTGGCCTGCTGCACGCGTTACGGAGAGAGATGCGAGGTCCTTCGTGAGTTGTTTAGTCACTAAGAGGCTGAAGAAAGGGCCGGCGGAGAGAGGCATTTAAATACCCCCGGATATAAACCCCGCTGAGGGCTCAGACCTCCTCCCTTGCTGCATGCCTCCTGCAGGAGCGTCCATAAGAGAACGCAAGGCGGCCTGAGGCGGACCCAGGTATCCGGCCATAGAGATGCGAGAGCAAAGGCGGCGCTGGGTAGCAAGTCTAGGGCGGGCCATCCCGGGGGTGCACTGCACATTAGCCAGTACAAATGTTATGCTGCTTTCTGCGACCTGTAGCCATGCATTTATACTGAGAAATGCAGAACTACATGTATCAAAATGCATCGGGCTGAATAAACTGCTCGTGTCTGGCATGAAACGCTTGTGAGCAGTGTAATGTGGGGTAATGTATTTCATGTTGTGTTACTTTAAGGAATGTACTGTGTAGTAGTATTCTCATGTGGTAGTATTCTCATGATTAGAATGTTAGGGGCTTAGATGAGAACCTGCTGTCGTGTCTGGAAGCAGGACGTCGTGGGTCTTGTATTTGAAATAAACAAACTTGGATATTTTACTTCCTCGTCTGGATTTCTTCATTTGAACCTTACTACATTTTATGGCGACGATTCTTCAGTGATTGGACCCACCGACATACGGCTGAGTGGCAAGAAAGCAAAAATAACAACTCACCGCAAAAAGAAAGAAAAGAAGATAAAGCTGAAAAGAATTCAAGGTATTCCTATTCTGGAAATTTATTTTTGAGCTCTGCAGACTTTGGGGAACATTGCGGTACTGTACTGTTTCTATTCTCTGCAGTTGAGCGCATAGAATATTGTTGCCGGCATTGAGTTGTTTATGCTTAAAACGGCTGCACGTTTAGGAGCGCATTCTTTGAACTGGATTCTCGCGCTTACCGATTAAAGCTCGAGCGACGATCACTGTGAGCTGACCTCTGTTTGTAACGTGACACTACGCTTCCACGCTAATTGAACGTCACAGCAAGCACATCAAAACGCTCACCAACGCTATTGCAACTACCTCTATTTTCTTTAGAAAGCGCGTTAAGCACGTCCGGAAGCCATATTTTTATTTTTTTATTTATTTTTTATTTGTTAAACACGGACGTTTTAAATAACGCTTCATGTACATCGTGTTTCATCATCGGAGCTGATATCATTGAGAAGACCATTTGCACCATTTGAAAGGAAATACTTCATTCTGAAAAACACACAAGTAACGTTTGAATTTCTTCGTATATTTATTTTTTCTTTTTTTTTCTTTCTTTCTTTTGGTGTGACTTCGTATTTTTGGGATAGTACACAGATTACATTCTGTTCAAGACATATTTATTTTTAAGCTACACTTTTGGGTGCCATGGCTTCTAGCAGCAGCAATGTTATGCAACCACCTCCATTCCTTGAGTTGCCTGGGAAACCTGTAAAACCGTGGCATAAATGGTTTAGAGTTTTTGAGAACTACCTTGAGGCCATAGATGCTAGTAAATACTCAGCTTCACGTAAAAGGGCATTATTATTTAACAATTTGGGCAATGCTGGACAAGAAATATTCGATAATTTACCAATAGTTCCTGCACCGTCAGGAGATGATTCATGGGATGTTTTTGTAGTGTAGCTCCTATTTCCCTAATAGGCTCTGCGCATTGGAATAATATATCCTATAGGTTTGACATAGGACTAAGGTCAGTATGTCCCTATCGAGTATATTAAACTTAATTACTTGTGCCAGCTAGCTCAGAGGCCACTAGAAACTCCTTGACAACAAGAAGGGAGTAGTTTCTGGCAGCCGCAAAACATGACCACTTTGTTTCCCTTTAGAATCAAAACGTGTCCCAGAGTCGTGGAAACAATAGATAACTATTTCACTCAGCTCAATCGTGCATGCTTAGTTTTCCTCAAAGTTACACAGAAAGAATAGACGGGCGTTTCAATAAAAGATTTATTGGACAGTCTTGTTTCTGGTGTAAGTAAAATGTGCTGTTACGATCACAAGACAGTATGCAAGATAAATAATGTACAGTGTGAGCAGTAGAAATAAATAATACTGCGATAGCATTATCTTTTAGTATATATGCAGTTACATAAATAACACAGACTAAAAATGCGAGTACTCATACGATGCGTTTCTAATCTATTTCTACCCCAATGTACCTAACCTAACCTAGGTGTAGGGAGAGGTATGAAGTAGGTGAAGTATTCCTTACTATGGTATACTAAGAGTATGTTAAGCCTAGTATGCCTAGTATGCCAAGAGTCCCTCTAGGTTCTTGTCAGCTCCATACCTGAAGAATGAGAGAGGTAGGAATCTCTTTGCCAGACTCGAACTCCAACACCCCGCAAGGGAAGTCAGATCACTGGAAGCTGGACTCTCTGCGTGCAGGGATGACAGCGTCTTCTCAGTGCGTCAGGCCGGGAAACGGGCTCCTCTGAAGTCGAGGTCTCCTCTAGTTTTCAAGGGCTAGGGAAGGTATAATTATACCTGAAAGGTACCTCAGAATGTTAGCATTGACGTGAATTGGACAGCGGAAGACGTCATGAATGAACCCCTAAGGAATAATGGTTCATGCATAATATATGAGTCCTTGAAGAAATCAATAGTCCTGTGCTAGGGAAATTCCCGAAGCCCAAGGGTCTGTTCTTCAAGAACTCGTTGTGACGTTAGGGTGGACGGATGTCAGAGACCATGCCTGTATTTGGAGTGCACGGTTTAATGCCTAAATAAGGGCTGGGATTTTATGCCTATATAAGGGCAGGGCGAATTGTGCCTATATAAGGACATGATACTGGAAAGCCCGTTTATGGACACCCTAAGAGGAATACAACACCCACTCCACTTTTGTGTGTACGATAATACTAAAATGCTAAACATTTAAAATGCTAAACATTAAAATGGAGTACCGCATATTGCTAAAATATTTCATAAAACCATTTAAAAAAGTCATTTAAAAAACCTATTAGAATGCAAAAGGTACTGTACATTTGAAGCATTGCTTTTCATTTCAGGCATAAAATTCGAAAATAAATGCAATTGGAATGAAATAAGCAGTAATATTTACATGTGACAGAAAATGATCGATAAGTTTCTCAAAAATCAAAGTCATTTCATGTCATGAAAATTAATGAACTGTTTTAGACACACAAAATGACTAAGTGTCCGTGGAAGTACCGTGAAGTCTGTACTATAAGGCTAGTTCTACTTTAAGCAGATTGAAGTGCCATTTTCGTTCGAAAAATGGGAAAAAAAGTTCAATTTTGGTAGAGTTCCAAGTTGTTTTGAAAATGAAGGCCAAATTGTTACTGCATCTCTGGAACACTGTATGCTGAATCAGAGTCAGTTTACGGGTCTGGTGTAAACATGAGATCATCTATTTCTATAGACAAAACATCATCCACTGTAGTTGGTGTCAGTTGGAACACCTCGTGTAGTAGATTAATTGCACAGAGATGTGAAGCACCGCTTTCAGCATAGGTTGCCGCAGCAATGTTCGTGTCCGTTGTTACCTGTGTGCCTGTAGATCTTTCTCGTACCTCAGCAGCAGCCGGAAGCGTCTGTGAGATCTCAATGAATGCTGACATCAGGATTGGTAGCCTCTGGGGACAACACAGAGCATGGCCGTTATCGGGACCAGCAGAGTATCGACATCCGTTGGCGTTGCTGATGGAAATGTTAGACAGGTGTCCAACACGCATTCTTCACCGCATAGCAGGCATCGTAGAACAGGTAAGATGCAATCTTGCCAGATTGGTCTGAATGACAGGAACCACGTTGTATTAAGGTCCCGTAGACGAGTCATGCCCAAAAGCCGTACTATTTGCTCACGGCACTTTCGTTCAAGGAGAGCTTTCTCCATTTCGCTCGGAGTGATGTCTGCGAATAGGCTGGCCATAGCGCAATAGCAGGAAGAGAAATAGAATTCCGGCAACAAGTGCTAGAATTAATGGTATGCCACCAAACACCGAATGTGCAAAGTTCGGGATGATTCCGAGTATTGCTTGGAAAGGTGCTAACAGACCGGAGCAGATGCTCTTAAATACATGTACAATTCCGGTTGTATCAGACATGTTAAAGATACGTCCTATCATTTCTACGAAATGTATAGGGCAGTTTGTACGTATTAAAGTCTGTATCTCAGCCGAAGTCCTTGCTACTTGTAGATCATAGGATTCTTTGGCCGAGGTCAAAGGTACTGTTTGCTGTAAAAGCATGGCTTTCATTCTGCTCAAAGTATCAAATCTTATAAAAGAGACGTTCAGCGAAGGCCATAGAGGCGACTCCCTGACTGTGTCTATTGGGGCAAACAATACTTGCATACAGAAAGTGACCCTGGAGTTGACCGTTACTAGATATGGGATGCCTGGCAGCATGCCGCAGCAACTCTGATCATTCAACATGAGGTAACTCCCATTAGAAAGTTGCCCAAACGTTGGATTAATCACAGCAGCTGGTGTACCCTGCTGATGGCAAGACAAATTTGCCACAGAACCATTACAAGCCACGTGTAAAGAAATGTCCTGACATATAAGTGAACCACTCAGTGCACGTTTACAGTGTGTACCGCTCAAAAACACTTCCACGATCCCCACTCCAACATCTATATGTATACGGTAAATCCCAAGATGTCTTAATGTATTCCTTACCCAACCTTTCATATTTGCCTGCTTGCATTTGTCTGAGGCAATACTGAAACTGAAAAGTAGTCACAGGTAATGTGATTTTGCCATGAATAAGCCATTCTGTAGCCGGTTTTTCTGCCACTGTGAATGGTAACTTTTCCAGTTTTTCAATGCTCAGCACTGTATACTTTGCTCCTCTTTGTGCCAGTTCGATCTGTTTATCAGTTAGTTTGTATTCTGCAAACAGAGCCGTTGTGTTGATAAAACGCCAAGGCACATAGCCCGCTCGCAAAGATTGCAGCGTCCAGCTTAATAACACAATAGAACGTAATTGAGACTGGCCTTGTTGTAACATCGCCAAATCTTGTTCTAGTATGTCGATAGCAGAGGATACAATGCCATCCAATGAATATATTCTGGAGGACAAAGTTGTTAACCCATTGTCGACCACAGAGAGGGTTTTCTCTAAATTAATACGATCAAGTTCACGTATTCGTTCTGCGCCCTCCATCTGTGATACTTTCCATGCTTCATTATAGGCAGCATAAATGCCGGCATATATGAAACGTTTTTGACGCGGTTTTCTTGGTCCAAGCAAGAATTCCCTAAGGTCTGCGTCCTTTTTAAGTAAGGTTAAGTGTTGTTTCACATCCTGTAGTGTAGACCTATGCGGCCAATCGAGGCATAATTTCCCTACACTGTATGTTGTTACTACCCCCGGATGTTGTCTTTGGACGTATCTTGGGTCTGGCCTATGAATAGTAAAGCCCTGACTTTTATTCAGGAATCTTTCATGACAGTTATTCGTGTCTGTGGGCCAGATCAACCATTTTTTCCAATCAGGATTAGATCTGTTGAGTTGTAGTATATTGTCAACTGTCACCACTGCCTGTGTATCGTTATCACTGGCAGGTGTTGGTACAGAAGGTGTGTTCATCTCTTTTATCTTGGCTAGTCCAAGACAAGATGTTTGTTGGATAGTTTCATTCAAAAACATTATTTGTTCTGGGATGATACAGGCTCTAAATAAAGCTTCTATCCCCTGCACTTGCCAATCTTTAGTACCCCAGACAGTTTTTGTGTCTATTGAGTCTTTCCAAAAGTCGAAACCCTGTCTAGACAGTTGGGCATTAAATAATGCAGAATAAATCTGTTTTGTATTTGTTAACATAATTTTCAGCCCTGTCTTGTTTACATTTTTATAGTAAACATTTCTGGATCAGATGTATTGTAACCTGAAAAATATGGAAACTTGTTGGCAAATGTTTTTGAACTACCTAGTGGTGGTGTAGGACAATGCTCCCATTGGTTAAACATAAACACATTTCTTGGATATGCAGATTTATGCAAATAATGATGACCATAGTGATTATAACAATACAGTTGTTCATAGTCTGATGAACCCTCTAAATATTCATTTTTAGAAAATGCAGCAGATTTTTCTAAGTCAAACATTATGTCATTAACAGTCTCAAAGTCCCAATCATCTGAATAGGTACTGGACGTAATTAGATCACTTAGTGAAATTTTAAACAAATGTGGAATGTTCAATTCTTCCGTCGGGCCGAAGATTTCAAAATCTGTTTTGTCCCACACTATACCATCCTGTATAGGAACAGCTGTGATGTTCACTGATGACAAGTCTCTTGCTTCACGATGGGAAGATTTATGAGGTTTCAAAAGTACGTTCACGTCTTTTCCTTCATTATTCACATGGATGTATCTGCCACTTATAAGCACGCTCACAGTTGTAACCAAAGCTAGCCAGAGCAGGAAAACAAAAAGTCCAGATGTAATCCAGAGTTCAATCCATGGAGAAACCAAATAAGTCTTTTTCAGAAAGTGAAGAAAGTCTTGTACTTGCTGCTTGAATTTCAATGATGCTGGCGTCGTTTCAGGTTCACTCGGATCTTCTGAGAACGTATCAAAGTTAATGAAATAGCCAGAAGCAGTTCTGTCAATTGTTGGAATTGCATCAGGATTTGTAGAAATCGCTGGAACCAGTTGATCACTCGCTACATTGGTGTAGACGGGTGTATTTGGACAAACTGTTACTTGGTGTTCAAGAGGGATGAGTTCCATTGCATTGTTGCTTAGTCCTTCATCTGTTACAGGTGAATTCCCAATTGTTATCGGTCTTTCAGTCTGAACCTCTTGGATAGTAGCGAGAGGAGTGTGTCTGCTACTAGGTCGGAGTCCACGAGGCCTACTATTTAGTATTGGCCACATACTGTGGTTTGATCAGGTTGATGGACACAAATCTTTTCTCCTTTCTTCCAGCAAGACCTTGAACTGCTAGGACAGGTACTGGTTGTCTGTAAGAAGGTCCAAATTCCTTCTTGTCCGCAATCTTTTCTCTGACTAGATCCCCAACTTTTGGAATCCAGACAGGCCTTGCTGGGACAGCCGGTTGATCCCCAGTGGTGGTTGGCTGTAGGAATACGTTGCTTTGTTTAGTTCTTAATTTGTTTAAGTCCTGTAAAACAGCCAAACGATCTTTGATATCAAAGGGTTTATTTTCCACCACTGTGCCTACGTGTTCAAGGTCTGGTACCCACATTCTTGTCCCAAATAGGACCTCATATGGAGTGACCCCCCCTAGAGAACTTCTTGGCAAATTATTCAATGAGCGTTGGACCCCATTAAGGTGTTTGACCCACCCATCACCCGAACCTAATACCCTAGCTGTTATAGATTGCTTTATGTCCCGGTTTTTCCTTTCCACAACCGAATTTCCCTCAGGATGGAATGGAGAGGAGTAACGCAATGCAACGCCCAGACTGGCCATGGCTTCTTTGTAAGCCCGAGAGCTAAACGCAGGACCCTGGTCAGAATGTAGCGTGCCTATTCGTATGTGCCAATAAAGACTCGCAAATCTTTTATAACAGTTCGAGCGTCAGCCGAGCGCTGAGGCCATAACCATAGGAACCTAGATTCAGTATTTGTGGGAATGCCTTTGTCCAGTAGGACGCAGGCGCGTAGATAGTCTAATGCTGTCTAACAATGGTGTCTGTACTGGGTTGCCGCATTCGCAGCACGGTGTCTGGTGGCTCTCTCGCTGTAATTTACAGTCTAAGCAGTTGTTGATGAATATGTGAATTTCTGTATTCATTCCAGGCCACCAGTACATCTCTTTTAACTTCAAAATTGTTTTAGAGATCCCTTGATGTGACAGACCCTCCCCCAAATGTGTTTCATAAATCAAGGCTGCTCTACGTTCCATGTTTGGAATTACCCTATCCCCCACTCCAGGGATTCGAGCAAAAGGAACGTTGTTTGCATCAATTACATAAGAGTACTTGAATGGAAACTTTTTTGGTAACGCTGCACTGCTGCCTTTGCTTGAAGCATTGACAGCCAACATTATCTCACCGTCTATTTTTGTTTTTGAACGAGTGATCGCAGCTACGGAAGCCGTCTGAACAGCCCCCTTTGCGGCTTCATCAGCCAATGAATTCCCTGCAACGTGAACGCCATCACGTTGATGACTCAGTGTGTGGATCACGTGAGCCCTTGGTAGTTCATTTTTCAACTGAACTACTTGTTCCCAAAGCATTTTATGCTTTATTGTGCCACCTTTCGCATCTTTGAAACCATTTTCAAGCCAGTTTTGTATATATTCATTATACAACTGAACACAGTAAAAGGAATCGCACACTATCAGTGTGGGGAATTCTCAATCTGTACTTTCAAGTGCCAGTTTGAATGCTTGTAGTTCAGCTCGCTGAGCTGTACAATCCCCTAGAGATTGAGTTTTTGTGACCATAGGTCTGAAGATGCCATCTCGCATGCGACCTTTAACGATTGCACACGCTGCACTGTAAGCTTGCTTACCCCTGTTGCGGGTTGTGCGGATCCGTCAGTGTAAATTATGAATTCGTACTGATCGAGAGGCAGAATTTCAGTAGGCAGAGGACATTCTTGTTCATATTGCAGGAATGCTTGTGTTTTTAAATCTGGATCAAAAACATATTCAACATCTGTTGCAGCAAGAGAATTAACCCATTGTATCCATCTTGGATGTAATGCTTTTGCATTTGGAATGCTTGCTTTTGTGACCGCTTCTAAAGCAGGTACTGGGGTTACGACAATAATGCGTTTCCCTTGGGCTAAGGCTCTTTCTTTTGCTACAGCGGTTTGAACTGCTGTTAGAATTTTTTCAGTTGAACTGAAGCGCATTTCTGCTTGTGTGTACAAATGAGATTTGTATGCAATTGGTATTTTCTCACCCTCATTGAAGGTTAAGTAGGTGAATCCGTATTGACCCGAAATTATTCGGATCACCAAGTTGCATTGACTTACGCGTGTTTGTAAGTGAATTGTTGCTAACATGTTAGCCTGGAGTGAACGCAAGATTTCTGTGTGTTCCTGTGTCCAGTTTCTGTTCGAAAAATCAGGTTTGATTAATGCGTAGAGAGGTTTAACCCTTTCTGCGTAATTTAAAATGTATGTTCTTCCAAAATTTAGGAAACCCAGAATGGATTGTAAGTTTTTTGCGTTTTGGAGGTTGGAGCAGCGCACACTTTTCTAAAAAGTTAGCTGCCAAGCTCTTGCCTTCACTTGAAAGCTCATATCCTAGAAATAGGACATTGAGATGGGCAATTCGGGACTTCTTAAAGTTGAA
The DNA here is from genome assembly GCA_963921515.1 of Calotriton arnoldi. Classification (NCBI taxonomy): domain Eukaryota; kingdom Metazoa; phylum Chordata; class Amphibia; order Caudata; family Salamandridae; genus Calotriton; species Calotriton arnoldi. The sequence continues at coordinate 332,977 of CAWUFW010009422.1, read as the reverse complement.
TTTGTAGCCCTCAGAGGCGAAGCCCAGTATAATGGTGCTCACCCTGTTCAAGTGTTTGTCCAGGTCATCGTCTGTCAGATAGATGTCATCGATATAGGACAATGCCTCATTGTCATAAATTTGTAGTAACTCTGTTACCCTCGCTGAGAATAAACCTGGGCTGTTCTTGAACCCTTGTGGGAGTCGACAAAAGTGACGCTGGGTCCCCATTATGGAGAATGCTGTTAAGTACCTGCTTTCAGGTGCTATGTTTTGACAAAAGAAACCATTTGAGATGTCTAATGTGGTTTTATATTTTTACGTACAATGTTATTCATTAATGCTGTGCTATGTGCATTTTGCACTGCAAAAGTTTTAGAACAAGTGTTTAGGTGTCTGTAGTCCAAAACTAGACGATATGTATTGTCTGGTTTGGAGACAGGAAACAAAGGATTGTTCATTGAGGAGGTGCATGTTTCAATCACCCCTTGGTATTCAAGTTGATCTAAGATCTCCCTGACCTGTTTTTTAGCTTCTTGCTTTATTGGGTACTGCCTTTGTGCAGTTGGTTCATGTTTCAGATGTATTTTATGGTGAGGTGAGTCCTCATCCCATCCTACATGATTTTTATATAATGCTGGGGCCTGGGCCACTGCCCATTTCCTGGCATATGTATATTTTAGATGAATTGGAATATGGTTGGAGAAGGCAGGCATAATAATGTCCTCGCCATGTGGGCACTCCCTGACAAATTGTGGTGGCCAGTCCTTTTCTGCTAGAAGTATGTCATAGCCTCTTGATAGTCTTTCCCAAAAAAGTGCTTTCACCTGTCTAGGTGTGTCTCCCTCCATCCGGAGTGTTATTTCATATAACTTTTGTGGAGTACTAACCCTGGTGTCTACAGTCTCAACTGTGATGTACTCATTCAAGTCCACTATCTCCAGAAGTTCCTTCAGGTTCTGGCGAACTATTGTGACTTCTGCTGCACTGTCCAGCATTGTCTGAGCCCATTCTCCGTTCTTGAGTTGTGTTCTCAGTATTCTCGGCATGTCTGATCTTCAGACCTGCTACTTTCTTTTGGAGAATTGAGGTTTTACTTTGTTTTTTGGAGCGTGTTTATCTTCTTTGGATTTCACGCGTTCTTCTCTATGTTCTGTTCTTCCTCTTCTTTCCGAAGTCTGTGATGAGATCTGAAAGGGACGAGAGGAACGTGTATCAGTATCTTGATACCTGTCAGGTTTTCTCAAATTATCCCTATTCCTGAGGTTATACCTCCTTTCAGAGGGCTCCTTATGAGGAGACCTACCTCGGGATTGAGAACGTTTCTCGTTTGATTTTTGTTTAGTAGACTCCCACTTCTTTTTAGAAGATGTAGGAGTTTGTTTAATAGAGTCCTTCTCAGGACTTTCTGATAGTTTTGGTTTCACTAGTCTTCCACCCAAACTATCTCTGCCTAATTCTGCATAAGATTGTTCAATTATTCTGGGTAGCTCAGTTTGATGTTCAGTAACATCGAATTCCCTTAATTTTTGGCGGATCGCCACTGCTGCTGCCTCCCCTTTAATATTAGATAATATTATTGTTGAGAACTGGTCGAAATTTTTCAGTAATTACATACCTAAATTTAGAGCAGGCTCTGCCCCGTATTCGTTTTGAATTTGTTTCAGGACATCAGGTATTACCGCTATTGACGGAATACCATGTGTTTTAGTATAGATGGCAGCAAAGACTGAGCCCCAAGTGGTGCAGTCTTCCAGTTGTGGTGTGATCCCCATTGGTAAACTGATTGTTAGGATTCTGTGTTTCTCATACGGGCTAGTATTTGGAAATACTGCTTCGATTTGAGTAATTTTTTGAGCTATCCAGAATGGAATTTGCTCACGTTTTGTGGGCATTTTACCCATGACTGCGTATAGAGTCTGTGGTGTAATTTTTAGTGTATTCCCCAGTTGGGGAGTTGGATTTGGAAGTGTCAATGGTGGTTGGTCTGTGAAAGTCCGCATGACATATTGGACCAATTGTCTGTAGATTTTTATTAACTCTGTGAGTTGAGTAAGTAATTCCTCATCTGACATTCTATCCAGTTCAGGATGAGGTGTGTAGCCGGCTAGAATCAGCCATGTTGCTCCTGGTCTACCTAGTGGACCGAGCCTGGTAATGTTTCTGTGATGTTTTAGGGCGCCTTTAAACCAGAGCTGATGCTCTTGGTATGTTAATGGAATTTCTATATCCTCGAAAGGAATATATTCCTCTGGTGGTTCATCTTCTTTGTAGAAGTGAAACAGTCTTGTTACTGGATTTGATTCAGGGAATACTATCCATGAATAGAATTCCTCTGTCTGAAAGGATTCATGTGCCTCTATCACGAAAACTGCTCTACAGCCTCTCGGTGGTAGGCCGTGTTTTATAAGTTTTAGAGTGATGGCTCTTCTTAAGTTCGGATGGATGTCTATAACACCCTCCTCGGTTTCATTTAAACCTGTAATGTTACAAACTGCTGCTTGGGCTGGATCAGCCGCAGCTTCACCGTTTCCGGCTTCAGTCATTTTGTTTTTTGAAAAATGTAGAACAAGTTTCAAGGAAACAGAGATAAGGTGCACAATATTTTGGAACACTGTATCCTTCAACGTTGAGCAAACCAAACAGCTAATATATAGGGTTCTTCCCTATGTAGCCTTGGTGGATACTTAACCCTGCCCACTCCAGACGTCTTTTGGAGTATATGGGTAGGGGTCTCTGAGAGAAAAAGCACGGCTGAGTTACTCAGTATCTAACGTTGAATTAACGCCTTACCAAACCATTGGGCGCCATGTAGTGTAGCTCCTATTTCCCTAATAGGCTCTGCGCATTGGAATAATATATCCTATAGGTTTGACATAGGACTAAGGTCAGTATGTCCCTATCGAGTATATTAAACTTAATTACTTGTGCCAGCTAGCTCAGAGGCCACTAGAAACTCCTTGACAACAAGAAGGGAGTAGTTTCTGGCAGCCGCAAAACATGACCACTTTGTTTCCCTTTAGAATCAGAACGTGTCCCAGAGTCGTGGAAACAATAGATAACTATTTCACTCAGCTCAATCGTGCATGCTTAGTTTTCCTCAAAGTTACACAGAAAGAATAGACGGGCGTTTCAATAAAAGATTTATTGAACAGTCTTGTTTCTGGTGTAAGTAAAATGTGCTGTTACGATCACAAGACAGTATGCGAGATAAATAATGTACAGTGTGAGCAGTAGAAATAAATAATACTGCGATAGCATTATCTTTTAGTATATATGCATTTACATAAATAACACAGACTAAAAATGCGAGTACTCATACGATGCGTTTCTAATCTATTTATACCCCAATGTACCTAACCTACCCTAGGTGTAGGGAGAGGTATGAAGTAGGTGAAGTATTCCTTACTATGGTATACTAAGAGTATTTTAAGACTAGTATGCCTAGTATGCCTAGTATGCCAAGAGTCCCTCTAGGTTCTTGTCAGCTCCATACCTGAAGAATGAGAGAGGTAGGAATCTCTTTGCCAGACTCGAACTCCAACACCCCGCAAGGGAAGTCAGATCACTGGAAGCTGGACTCTCTGCGTGCAGGGATGACAGCGTCTTCTCAGTGCATCAGGCCGGGAAACGGGCTCCTCTGAAGTCGAGGTCTCCTCTAGTTTTCAAGGGCTAGGGAAGGTATATTTATACCTGAAAGGTACCTCAGAATGTTAGCATTGACGTGAATTGGACAGCGGAAGACGTCATGAATGAACCCCTAAGGAATAATGGTTCATGCATTAATATATGAGTCCTTGAAGAAATCAATAGTCCTGTGCTAGGGAAATTCCCGAAGCCTAAGGGTCTGTTCTTCAAGAACTCGTTGTGACGTTAGGGTGGACGGATGTCAGAGACCATGCCTGTATTTGGAGTGCACGGTTTAATGCCTAAATAAGGGCTGGGATTTTATGCCTATATAAGGGCAGGGCGAATTGTGCCTATATAAGGACATGATACTGGAAAGCCCGTTTATGGACACCCTAAGAGGAATACAACATTTTCAAAGAAGCTTTGGCACGGATTGGGAAACAATACGTTGATGAACCGTCAGTAATGGTGGAGAGACATAAATTCTTTAAACGCAAACAATCATCTGAGGAGTCTACAGAAGACTATTTAGCAGTGTTGCGTGTTCTAGCTTCAAAATGTGTTTTTGGTAGTTATTTGGATACTGCTTGACGTGATCAGTTAGTCTTTAATTGTTTTAATACGAAGATTCAGGAACGCATATTGACTTGCAAAAATCCATCTCTTGATGAAGTCATGGATATAGCCAGAAGTATAGAACGTTCTGTTGTCTCTTCAAAAATTTTGACGGAATCTTCCATCACTATGTCTCCTGACAGTTCAAAAGTAGCTGTAGTGGAAACGACATCTAGTAGTAATGATACAAATGTACATTTTATTTCACACAAAAATGTATTTAAGAAAAGTGGTGAAAAGAAAGTGGGTGGAACATGCTATAGATGTGGTTCCAAGTTTCATATGGGTAATTTTCCTAATTGTCCTGCTCAAGGGAAGCGATGCAACAATTGTAAAAAAATTGGGCTTTTTTACACTGTTTGTAATTCTAACAAAACAAAAGTCAAAGTTAGTCAACTTGATGTTGAAAATGATATACTGTCAGAAGCAATCAGTAATGTGTTGTTATCGGTTGAAGTTAATGCTTTAGGGGATTCTGAAAAAAGGTGCAAGGGTCCTATATGTGAAGTGAAAATTGGTGTAATTAACTTAGATATTATGGCAGATTCAGGATCGCCAATTACTATTCTAGCTGAGAACACATTCAACAAATTTTGGTCAGGAAAGTTATTGAAGTCTACCACTATTAACCCTAAAGCCTTTGGTGAGTATGATATAATTATGAAGGGTTACTTTGATGATAGCATTATGTTCAAAGGGAGAAATATTTTTACAAAAATTTACGTTGCAGTCAACGGACGTGATATATTGGGATGGCAGGATCAAGCTAAACTAGGAATTATACTCAGACCAGGGCATGCAGAACCAGTCATACTTGGCGATATGCCTGTTTTAGCGATTCAAGAGACCAATACACATGAAGGTTTTACTAAAAAATTGCAGGCTAAATTTCCTGAAGTATTTTCAAACACAATTGGAGTTATTAAGAATTTTTAACATACTATTATATTAAAAAGTAATGCTATTCCCGTGATACAAAAAGTTAGACCTGTTCCTCTTCCTGCCAGGGAAGATCTCAAAAAGTTACTAGATGACATGTGTTCTCAAGGTATTATTAAGCAAGTAGAGTCCTCAGAATGGATTTCGGCTGCTGTCGTCGCACGCAAAAGTTCTGGGGATATACGCTTATGTGCAGATCTGAGAGTTCTTAATAGAAATATTCTTGTAGACTGCCATCCTCTCCCAAGAATTCATGAAATGTTGGCCAGAATAGGAGGAAGTAAGTATTTTTCAACGATTGACTTACGCTCTGCGTATCATCAAATACCCTTATCTGAAAATTCCCAACATCTGACTACGTTTGTAACACCTTTTGGTGTATATATGTATAAGCGAATGCCATTTGGATTGGCATCCGCTGCCAGTGTTTTTCAACGCTTAATGGATCACATTTTTGGGGATCAGAGTGGCATACAAGCTTTCCAGGATGACATTTTAGTTCACACAGAGAGTTTGGATCAACATATTATGTTGCTAGAGGAAGTTCTAGGAAAATTAGGTTCTCATGGAATGACTGTTAATATTGACAAATGTAAATTTTTATCACAAGAAGTCAATTATTTGGGGCATAATATTTCAAAAGAAGGTATCAAACCAAAGGTATCCTTGTTGAAAGGAATTAATGAGGCACCTATCCCTACTGACAAGGATTCATTTAGAGCCTTTTTGGGCTTAAGTGAATATTATGCAAGATTTGTTCAGGGATATGCTGTCATTGTCCAACCTTTAAGGAATCTTTTGAAGAAAAATGCCAAGTATGTCTGGTCTGATGAATGTCAGGAAGTGTTTGAATTAGTAAAGAAATTAATTACTACTGCTCCAGCCATTAAACCGTTCACGCATGGGGCAAAATGTATAATTACTGTAGATGCAAGTGCTAAGGGTCTGGGTGCAGTTTTAAGCCAAATGGTGGGAGGTCAAGAGTGCACCATTGCTTTTGCTTCACGTACCCTAAATGTTGCTGAAAAGAACTATAGTACAATCGAACATGAAGCGCTTGCGTGTTCTTGGGCATCCGAGAAATTCAAAATGTACATTTGGGGAACGAAATTTGAGTTGCATACTGATCACAAACCTCTAATATATATGCTAGGTGATAGTTGTTCTAATAAGGCTTCTTCAAGACTGATAAGGTTATTGGCAAGACTACAGGAATTTAATTTTGATATAAAATACATTCCAGGGGGCAAAAATGTCAGAGCGGACTGCTTATCACGTTTACCGGTAGAGGGTGACAGTGCTTATGGTGGTGAGAAAACTGAGTGGGAGGATTTGGAGTATGTGTTCACAGTTAGTGACATTAATGAACAATTTAAGATTTCAGAAAAAGAATGGTTGGAAAGTTGTGACAAAGATGATTGTATGGTTCAGGTGAAGAAGTTTCTCATTGAAGGTTGGCCAGGTAATAGGTGTATGTCCACGGACTTAAAATGTTTTTGTCAAGTAGCATCAGAATTATCTCTAGTCAATAATATCTTGGTGAGACAAGATTTGTTTGTCCCTCCCGTGGGTCTCAGGTCTAAAATTGTTTCATTGGCCCATGAGGGACATCTAGGAATTTCAGCTACAGTAAAGAAAATCAAACAAATGTATTGGTGGCCTGGAATTGATGGCCAAGTCAAAAGATATGTGGAAATGTGTGCTGAATGTTTATGCTCTGATAAACATTGGAGAACTTCAACAGCTCCTTTATGTCCTGTGAGCTGGCCGAGTAATGCTTGGGAAAAAATAGGTCTGGATTTCACAGGTCCGTTCAATGTTTTTGGAAGTGACAAAAGATTTCTTATAGTTGCCATTGACTACTATTCTAAGTGGTTGTATTTTTCTTTTGTCAAAAGTGCGGACTCTTCTTCAGTGGTTCCATTTTTGACGCATTTGTTTGGTATTGAAGGTAGGGTCAAGGATGTAGTTACTGATAATGGGTCTCATTTTATTTCTGAAGAGTTTACCAAATTTCTTGACAAACATGATGTTAGGCATATTCGGGCGAATCGGTTAATTAAAGAAGGGGTTCAAACAGCAGTCGCTAACAATCTAGATGTAGTGGAATACTTACATTTTAAAGTTTGGAATTACAACATCACTCCACAAAGTACCACAGATGTTGCTCCTTTTGTTTTGTTAAGGGGGAGAAAACCTATTTCTGCCATTAGTCCAACTTGGTTATTAGACAAAGTGGAACGTTATCATAATATTGACTTACAAGGTGTGCGAGAACATGTTAGAGAGAAACAGAATTCTTATAAACTTAATTATGACAGAAGAATGCATGTAAAAGAAGGAACGTTGAACGTTAGAAATTGGGTTTTAATTAAAAAACCAAACAAGGTCAGTAAAGGACAGTCGAAATTTTCAGAACCAGTGAAAGTTTTGAAAATTACTAGAACAGCAGTTTTATTACAGGATAGAGGATGGTGGAACAGAAATGCTTTAGTTAAAGTGACTGGGGAGCAAGCAAGAATTATTTTACAAAAAGTTGGTTCTGCTGGAGTGTATGAAAGACGTGATTGGTTTGATTTAGACATTTTGACACGTTCAGGTTTCAATGGAAATGTGCAAACTTCTGGAGCTAGTAATAACTTGGACAGAGGTGATATTGCAATTAATGTTAATAGGTCTGCAACACCATCTAGTACTACTCCTGGCAGTGGTGGAGACAATTTGCTTAGATGTAGTTCAAGAGTAAGATCTGCTCCTATCCACTCCAGAGATTATGTGTATTATTGATCAAACATTGTATTTGTTTATATATATATTTTTTTTTTCTCATTAAGGAAAGGGGGTGTAATGTGGGGTAATGTATTTCATGTTGTGTTACTTTAAGGAATGTACAGTGTAGTAGTATTCTCATGTGGTAGTATTCTCATGATTAGAATGTTAGGGGCTTAGATGAGAACCTGATGTCGTGTCTGGAAGCAGGAGGTCGTGGGTCTTGTATTTGAAATAAACAAACTTGGATATTTTACTCCCTCGTCTGGATTTCTTCATTCAAACCTTACTACAAGCAGGCAGGGAGAGGGGCGGGATCAGAGAGCCGGCCAGCAGCATCACTGTACTTGTTCTGCCCCTGATCCTCACGTGCAACTCTTGGGAGCGGTTCATGGCAGGCACCAGCCCCCCAACCCCATATATGAATAGAGCACAGCAGCAGCCGCTTCATTTTTTTAAAATTTTCAGTGGATTCACGCACCCAGCGCGACCCCACCTGAATTTTTTTTTTTTAAATGTTTTTTTTGGGCCTGGGGGTCCTTGTGGGACCCCCTGAGCAGGCCTGGGGGGTCAGGGTGTTGTTATCCTGCCCCCTTTTCATGTTTTTTTAAATCTTTGTCTCACCGTTTTGATTTTCCTGGTTTGAAGTGTTGGCAGCCAATCAGAGGCAAGCTCGTGCTCGGGAGGTTAGGCTCCGCCCAGATATCAAAACTTTAACTTTTTCTAATTTCTCTGAAACTGCTGAATGGATTTACACCATTTAACTAAAAGGGCTCTTTCTGAACCAAGGGCTACCTTTTTGCCAAATTTGGTGTAATTCCGTTCAGCAGTTCGGGCTGTAGCTTTGTCTAAAGTTTCCTATGGAAAAATGCATGGAGAAAATGCGTTTTGGGACCCCCCTTTTTTCTCGGCCCCCGCTTCACCAATCACCCCGAAACTTTCAAGAGAGGAGCTGACCGGAGCGGGCCATTAGTTTTGAAAATTTCGCAAAGATTCGTCAACCGGCGCCAAAGATATTGGCAAATCAAAAAACGCTTTTCCAATGGAAACTAGGTTCTAACTATAACTACCTACTGGCAACCGCCAGATATTACCTACTGGCGGTCGCCATTAAGTAGCTATAGTTAGAACCTTGTTTCTATTCAAAAAGCGTTTTTTCTTTTCCCAATATCTTTGGCGCCGTTTGACGTATCTTCGCGAAATTTTCAAAACTAATGGTTCACTCAGGTCAGCTCCTGTCTTGAAAGTTTTGGGGTGATTTGTCAAGTGGGGGCTGAGAAAAAAGGGGGGTCCCAAAACGCATTTTCCCCCTGTTAATTTCCATAGGAAATTTAGACACAGCTACAGCCCGAACTGCTGAACGGAATTGCACCAAATTTGGCAAGAAGGTAGCTCTTGGTTCAGAAAGCATGCTTTTTATTTAAATGGTGTAAATCCGTTCAGTAGTTCCTGAGAAATTCAAAAAATTAAAATATCGATATCTGACGGCCGAGGAGGATTTGTGAACCCTCGCAAGCACGAGCTTCATTCTGATTGGCTGCCATCACTCCAAACCAGAATGTGTTGGCAGCCATCTTGTGACTCGGTAGAACTGAGTCACAAGAAAACAGTAACAAAAAGGTAAAAAACAAGAAAAGGGGGCAGAGTAGAAACACAATGACCCCCTAGGCCTGCTCAGGGGTCCCACAGGGACCCCCAGGCCCAAAAAAAGCATTTTGTTTTTATATTTTCGGCCGAATTTGCGCTGGGTGCGCGAATCCGGCTGAAAAAAAAAACAAAAAACAAAGTGTGGGCTCCCTCACTTCGTTTCTTTGAGCCCCCGGGTGGGCCAGGTCCCGGGGGCAATGGGGAAATTATATGTGGGGGCCCACGGTGGCCCCCGCAGCCCCAGGGACCGCCACCTCCCTGGGGCTTAGTTTATTATGCACGGGGGTGCACGGCCCCCCCGCAGCCCCGGGGACCGCCACCTCCCCGGGGCTTGCCAGATCCGCATATTGTTTACTCGAGTAGACCGCTGCTTGTCGAAAACACACCTCCCCGTCTCCATCTGCTGTCTCCAAAGCATCCACTTGTGTGCCGCGCATACTGCCATTGGGTTTCATTGTGGGGGGTGCCTGAGGGGGGAGTGCTCAGGCATGCTTCACATTTGAAGCCACACTTTGGTCATCACACTTGCACTCCGCCTGACACTGATTAATGAGGGTTCCTTGCAAACGGTGCCAGAGTGAGGGCGGCTTCCCCATCATTACCTTTCAAAACAAAATTATAGGAGGAGGGGGCGGCCTACGTGATTATTTCGCTGGCAAAGCCCCCATTGTGGCAGCGCACATTTGATGGAGATTAACGGACATAAGGCCACGGGTGGCGCGCATCCTGCCGACAGCGCCAAGAGAGCCGGACGGGCCCGTGAACAACTGCGCTGCGCCAGCACGGAGCGTGCCCTCCACCAACAGGGCCGTGTGAGAAGTTGGCCTGGTATATGCTGTCCACTAATTATAGTGGGTACCTTGCACCAGTCCAAACAACCCCTTATTGGAGATAGGTTAAAAACAACCTTTATTGAAAGCTATCCTAGTGGTAGCTATGGAGAGCAGCCTTCAGGCTAAGTCTTGAAGGAATGTAAAGCAGCTTGTTTTACCAGTCTATAATCTCTTGAGTGACCAAATGAAAGAGGACCACACCAGGTATATATTCAAAATATATGTATTTAGTCTTAAACACACCCCTCTAGTCTCTTTATGAGGCTAGAGTTCGAAGTACATAAGTTACAAGTCGAATATCAACAGTAATAGCACAAATACACGTTTGAGCCCTAGGGGCGTACCAAACCATATACCAATAAAGTGGTATAAGAACCACGACTGAGCTAGACACAAGGCCTAGAGCCTGCAGAAGTGCTTGGCCCTCAAGGAACCACCCAAGGTAGTGACACAGGGGACCCACGGGGGACGCGTGCAGTGTGAGAACACAGCCGCGAGCCGCCGTTGACTTCTATGGGGAATGTCGCGGTTGGAGTTTTAGAGAAAAAGGACACTTAGAGGAGGACTTGGAGCAAACCCCTTTAGAACTAGGCTGTTCTAGAGTCAATACCCAAGGGAGCACCGGAGTACTCGAGTTACCTCACCCAGGGAAGCCGGGTGCATAGGTGTCTTTCGGGGTCGGGTTTCGTCGTCGTTTTCAATGGCGATCTGCTGCAAAGTGCTGCTGGCGACCAAGTCGAAAGTGTTCGGGTGGATCCAAGGGTGGATCGAAGATCTGAAGAACCTGAAAGCAGAGGGGACAGAGTCTGGGTCACTAGCCAGTGACCAGGAAGGCGATGAGCAGATGCCCACCGATGTTGGGTGCTTCAGGTAGGTTGATGGTCATCTTGCCTCTTCAGCCACGAGGTCCAGGAGGTGTCGACGATGACCAGGAGCTGGATTCGAGCTGTCCCACGACGTCTGTCGATTGCTGAGGTGTCGGTGACCGGATTGGACCCAACAAGCCTTGGCAACGGCAAGTCACGTGGAAACAAAGAAAGGACGTTGATGTAGACCAGCAAGGTCTGAGGGACTCACCCAGAAAAGGTAAGTCAGGGGACGTCTGGAGCAACCAGGAAAGCCCAAGCAAAAGAAGAGTTGCCTTCGGGAGGGCCCACTAGCCAACAGACTAGCGACCGCGAAGGAGCCTCAAGTGGACCCACTTGGAGCTGGCTCACAGGACACTTGTGGAGTGGAGGCCAGTGATCTTTGGGGAAGTCGGTGCTGGAGGCGGGGGCTACTCGAAGCCAAAAGCACAACTTTGTGGGAGACCAGGAAGAGGATGCACTTACAAAAGTTCTCAGTGTCTAGGGGTCACGGTTCTACGTCACCCACAACAGCTACGGGCCTCAGCTTCACTGGGGACTCAGGGCAGCCTCGGGGAAATGTGGAAATCTACCTCTGGTGTTGCAAAGACTTCGGCGTCCGGCGGGAGCTTCAGCGATGCAGACCAGACAATTGCTTCTTAGGTGCCTGCCAAGCAGGGGAGTCACTCCTTGACCCCAAGGGAGATTCTTCAGTCCTCTAATCTTCAAGTAGAGCGTCGAAGGTCCAGGATTTGGCTTCAGAGTTTCATCCAGGGTAATCTAAAGTCCAAAGGACTGGGGTCCCATACTTATACTAAGTTAGGGGGTTGGACATACTCTGGGGACCCACCTATGGGAGGGTCAGGGAAGAGGGGTGGTTACACCCATTCCCTTTGTCCAGTTTCACACCAGAGCAGGGGCAGGTAGCCCCTGCAACCGGTTTGAACTGGGCTATGCACAGGGACACCAAATGTGCCCCCCAGTGCACGACTTCAAAGCACCAGAGAGTGCTCCCGCCCAGCCCCAATACACATTGTCATGTCTGAGGAGGTGGTTACACCTCCCTGTGACAGGAAACCTATTGTCCAGGCCTCCCCTGCCGGAGTTTCAGTCAGCAGCAGGAGGCCAGACCCGTGTCTGTGGCAGCGGCATCCATTTTGTGATGCCAGGGCTCTGTAAAGTTAATACCGGGTAGCCCGGTGTGTACATGTCTCTCCCTCTAGAAGGGTGGAATGCTACCCCCGCCACCAGAACTGGTGGGGGGGTAGTATTCCAAGATGTTTGACACCAAACACGACATGTTTTGGTGCAGCCAGTCCAAAGTTAGCATTGTACCGCAAGGATATAATGCACTTAAGAGTATATGGTCAGGCTGTACCACAAACAGCATCAGAGGAGGGACTCCGAACGCTGCAGAGGGGCTCTGCTCATGCAGGGGCACCCTCTCACATAAAAACCAAGCACTCTGCCCTCAGGATTGGTAAGGCCTGCCATAGGAGTGACTTATAGGTTTATATGTGTGTGCAATGGTAGTAATATAGGTAGCCTATATCACAGTAAGGGGTGCATGCACCACCTTACCCAGGCTGCAGTAGCAGACCTGTGGTGTCATTTTGGCTGGCCTTCCAGGGGTGGCATAATACATGCTTCAGCCCCTGGCAGGCCTCTGGGGTACCTATGCCCTGGCTACATACTATACCATATACTAGGGACTTATAAGGGCACTCCAGATTCCAATCAAAGATGTACCTAAGGTACATGGAAACCATTTTAGAGAGGAAGCAGCTAGGCTGGGGTTCTGATTAGCAGGGCCCCAGCCAGACTAAAGTCGAAAAACAGTGAAGCATCAGCAAAAAGTGGGGGTACCCATGTGAAGCAGATCCTACTCTCCTACACAACGCCCCCCCAAACGTAGGGACATTAAACTAACCTTGACCAGTTGAGTCTTCATGTTCTAAGTGGAAGTACCTAGAGAGTCCATCTGCATTGGCATGGTTACTCCCAGGTCTATGTTCCACTGTAAAGTCCATCCCCTGTAGGGAAATGGACCACCTAAGCAGTTTGGGGTTTTCACCCTTCATTTGTTTTAGCCATAAGAGGGGCTTATGGTCTGTTTGAACAAGGAAGTGAGTACCAAATAAGTATGGGCTCAACTTCTTCAGAGCCCAGACCACAGCAAAGGCCTCCCTCTCAATGGCTGACAAACGTTTCTCTAAAGGGGTCAGCCTTCTGATAATGAAAGCTACTGGCTGATCCTGACCTTCTTCATTCAATTGTGACAGTACAGCCCCTACCCCCAATTCAGATGCATCTGTTTGGACAATGAACTTCTTGGAGTAATCAGGACTCTGTAGAATGGGAGCAGTGCACATGGCCTGCTTCAGGTCATCAAATGCCTTTTGACAGTTAGCTGTCCACTGAACCTTTTTGGGCATTTTCTTGGAAGTTAAGTCATTCAGGGGTGTCACTATTGATCCATACCCCTTGACAAATCTCCTATAGTACCCAGTCAGGCCTAAGAAGGCTCTCAGCTGAGTCCGGGTAGTTGGAGCAACCCAGTCCATGATGGTCTGGATTTTGCTCTGCAGTGGTTGAACCTGGCCTCCACCTACAAGGTGGCCCAGGTACACAACCTGACTCTGCCCTATCTGGCACTTGGTGGCCTTGATAGTGAGGCCTGCCTTTTGCAGGGCCTCCAAAACATTTCTGAGGTGGACCAGGTGATCCTCCCAGGTGGAGCTAAAGACAGCAATATCATCTAGATATGCTGCACTATAGGCTTCCAGACCTGTAAGGACTGTGTTCACCAACCTCTGAAAAGTGGCAGGTGCATTTTTCAAACCAAAGGGCATTACCACAAATTGATAATGCCCACTAGGGGTTGAGAATGCTGTTTTTGGCTTTGCATCATCAGCTAGCCTGATCTGCCAGTAGCCAGCTGTTAGGTCAAATGTGCTTAGATATTTGGCTGAGGCCAAAGTGTCTATTAGCTCATCTGCCCTGGGTATTGGATGGGCAACAGTCCTAGTGACTGCATTGAGACCCCTGTCGTCCACACAAAACCTCATCTCTCTTTTCCCACCACTGGTGTGAGGTTTTGGCACAAGGACCACTGGACTAGCCCAAGGGCTATCTGAGGGTTCAATAACTCCCAAATCCAACATCTTCTTGACTTCTTTCCTGATACAGTCCCTGACATGGTCAGGTTGCCTATAAATCTTATTTTTAATAGGCAGACTGTCCCCAGTGTCCACTTCATGAGTGCACCAGGTGGTCTGACTTGGTGTCAGAGAGAACATATGCCTGAACTGATTGAGCACCTGTCTGCAGTCAGTTTGCTGCTGGGCAGTGAGGCTGCCTGCCAAGGCTACACCATCCACTGACCCATCATCAGGGTTCTGTGAGAGCAGGTCAGGGAGTGGGTCACTCTCTTCCTCCTGTCCCTCATCAGTAGCCATGAGCAAGCCCATGTCTGCCCTGTCCACATATGGTTTCAATCTGTTTACATGGAGAACCCTGTGGGGACTCCTGGGTGTTCCTAGGTCTACTAAATAGGTAACCTCACCCTTCTGTTCAACAATGGTATGGGGTCCACTCCATTTGTCTTGGAGAGCTGCTGGGGCCACTGGCTCCAAAACCCATACCTTCTGTCCTGGCTGGTAAACAGTCAGTACAGCCTTTTGGTCATGCCAGGCTTTTTGTAATTCCTGGCTAGCCTCAAGGTTTTTAGTTGCCTTTTTCATGTACTCAGCCATCCTGGAGCGGAGACCAAGTACGTAGTCCACTATGTCTTGCTTTGGGGGTTTGAGAGGTAACTCCCATCCTTCCTTTACCAAGCACAATGGACCCCTGAAAGGGTGACCAAACAAAAGTTCAAAAGGGCTGTAGCCAACCCCCTTTTGAGGCACCTCCCTGTATGCAAACAAAAGGCAGGGCAAGAGTATGTCCCATCTTCGCCTAAGCTTTTCTGGGAGCCCTTTAATCAGGCCCTTTAAGGTTTTGTTGAATCTCTCAACTAAACCATTGCATTGTGGGTGATAGGGTGTGGTGAACTTGTAAGTCACTCCACACTCCTTCCACATTGCCTTCAAGTATCCAGACATAAAGTTTGTACCCCTGTCTGATACAACCTCCTTAGGGAAGCCCACTCTTGAGAAAATTCCCAGGAGGGCTCTTGCCACCACAGGTGCTGTAGTGGTCCTAAGGGGAATAGCCTCTGGGTACCTAGTGGCATGGTCCACCACCACCAGGATAAACCTGTGCCCAGATGCTGTTTGGGGATCCATGGGACCAACAATGTCAATCCCCACCCTTTCAAAGGGAACCCCCACCACAGGTAGTGGTATCAGGGGGGCCTTTGTAGTGCCACCTGCCTTGCCACTGGCCTGGCAGGTTACACAGGAGCGACAAAACTCCTTGGTGTCTTCTGACATGTGGGTCCAGTGAAAGTGAGGGACAATTCTGTCCCAAGTCTTGTTCTGGCCCAGGTGACCTGCCAAAGGAATGTCATGGGCTAGGGTCAATAGGAAGCCCCTGAACTTCAGAGGTATAACCAACCTCCTGGTGGCACCAGGCTTGGGGTCTCTACACTCTGAGTACAAGAGTCCATCATCCCAATACACTTTATGGGGACCACTAGCATTCCCAGCAGCCTCAGCAGCAGCTTGCTGTCTGAGGGGTTCAAGAGAGGGGCAGCTCTGCTGCTCCTGGCTCAGGTCTGCCCTGGAAGGGCCCCTGTCCCTAAGAACTCAACCTGATCAGGCTCAAGCTCCTCTGGGACAGTTCCTTCCTCAGGACTGAGATCATCTCCCTGAAGAGACTGATCTTCCTTCTGAGCCAAGGGGAAGGCACTGCCTTTACCCTACTACTCCTCCTCTTGGATGGCACTTGGTCCATTGTTCCAGGATCCAAGGCCTGTTCAGTGTTAGGCATTTTGCTCTGTGACCTGGTCACAGCAAACACATCTGCAGGGATGCCCAGCATTTCTGCATGGGTCCTGAGCTCCACTTCTGCCCAAGCTGAAGTTTCTAGATCATTGCCAAGCAAGCATTCAACTGGTAGGTCTGCACTCAGCACAACCTTCTTAAGGCCAGTTACCCCTCCCCAGGAGAAGTTAACAACTGCCAGAGTATGGTCTGTTCTGACATTGCTAGCATTGGTCACTTGGTACATTTCACCAAGTATAATCTGCCCAGGATCCACAAGATCTTGTGTCACCATGGTGACACTTGCTCCTGTGTCCCTAAATGCCAAAGCCTCTTTTCCATTGATTAATGGCTGTTGCCTGTACTTGCCCAGATTGCTGGGACTCACAGAGGAGGTCACATCCATGCCTCCATCACAGACTAGGACAGCCTGAGTGAGTTCTCTTACTAGGCCAGAGCTCATCTCATTACCCAGGGTCAGCCCTACTAAACCCTTAGCTTGAGTACTCCCACCACCATTTGTAACTGTACTAGGGGGAACAGGTGCCTTAGGGGCAGTGGTGGTGGCTGGAATAGAGTCTTTGGACTTGGTGCAATCACTGGTCCAGTGTGTCTTTTGCTTACAGACTGTGCACCATGGTTTCTTTTGGCCCTTCCCTTTGTTAGACTGTGAATCCCCACCTGAAGAAGATTTTTGGGGGCCTTGTGAAGACTTCTGGTCTTTACCCTTCTCCCCACCCTTGTCAGAGTTCTTAGAATCTTGCTTCTTTGGGTCACCACCTTGGTTCTGTACCTTCTGCCTCACCCTGGTTCTGACCCATTTGTCTGCCTTCTTTCCCAATTCTTGGGGAGAGGTCAGATCAGAGTCCACCAGGTACTGATGCAACAGCTGATTTTGACAGTTATTAAGAATCTGCTCCCTCATGATCATATTGTACAATCCTTTGAAGTCACATACCTTACTGCCCACTAACCAACCTTCCAGAGCCTTAGCAGAACAATCAACAAAGTCCACCCAGTCTTGATTCTGTGCTTTTTGGGTATCTCTGAACTTTAACCTGTATTGTTCAGTTGTTAGGCCAAAAACATCAATCAATGCACTTTTTAAGACTGGATAATTATCAGCATCCTCTTCTCTAACAGAGAGGAGCTTATCTCTACCTTTGTCTGCAAAGGAGAGCCACAAGATTGCTGCCCACTGCTCCTGAGAGACCCTCTGTACTTTACAGGCCCTCTCCAGTGCAGAAATCCATTTGTGGATGTCATCCCCACTCTGGTAGGGAGGGACAATCTTGCTCAGGTTGCTATGGTCATTAGACCTTTCCCTACCACTAGGGAAGTTGCTGACACCATGGTACTCTAGTCCCAACTTTTTTCTTTGCCTTTCAAGCTCTAGGGACTCCCTGTCTATAGCAACTGCTCTTTTCTGAGTCTCAGCTGAGCTTCTCCATACTTGAGCAGCCTCTCTTTCCTCTCACTGGAGGATTCCCTCCTATGAGAAGAAACAGAGGTCCCTACTGAGGTGTCAGAGTGGTTAGACTCCTGAGAAGGAGATCTAAACCTTCTGGGCACACTCACAACTCTTCCTGGGGGGACAAAGGGGAGGTCATTCTGATCCTCCTCCTCATCCTCAGGAGTAGCTGCATTCTCCAGGTCAGGATCATTGTCATCCTCCTGGCCAGTTTCAGAGGGCAGGTCCTGGGCTGGTTCACCCCTGGCCCCTTCCTCATCTTCTGCCCCACCCTCTCTGCCTACCCCTTTAGACTCTATAGGTCTTCTGAGATCATCTAGCAGGAGCATCTCCATGAGACGTTGGGTGTTGGCACTTTTGCCTGTCTTCAGCTTCTTAATCTTGCACAACTCTCTCAATTCCAAGAATGGGAGGTTCTCATATTTGGATGGCAGGAGCACACTGGTTCCTGGCAGGGATCTACTGATTCCTGGCCCTGAAGACATTACTAGTGAGGTGTGGTGTATGCACTACCTACTCTAGAGTGGCATACTAAACTCTCTTGAGTTATAGAAAGAGTGTGCTATCCCTTAACACACAACTCTAAATTCAGTAGAACTTACTGTATACTAAGCTTGTTTTATATGTACCTAAGGTACCCTTAGTGGTTTTCAGTTGATCAATTAAATTGAGATTATCTGGTAAAACAATAGCAAGCTGGAATCCCACACGCTGCACACCAATGTGAGAAGTTGGCCTGGTATATGCTGTCCACTAATTATAGTGGGCACCTTGCACCAGTCCAAACAACCCCTTATTGGAGATAGGTTAAAGACAACCTTTATTGAAAGCTATCCTAGTGGTAGCTATGGAGAGCAGCCTTCAGGCTAAGTCTTGAAGGAATGTAAAGCAGCTTGTTTTACAAGTCTATAATCTCTTGAGTGACCAAATGAAAGAGGACCACACCAGGTATATATTTAAAATATATGTATTTAGTCTTAAACACACCCCTCTAGTCTCTTTATGAGGCTAGAGTTCGAAGTACATAAGTTACAAGTCGAATATCAACAGTAATAGCACAAATACACGTTTGAGCCCTAGGGGCGTACCAAACCATATACCAATAAAGTGGTATAAGAACCACGACTGAGCTAGACACAAAGCCTAGAGCCTGTAGAAGTGCTTGGCCCTCAAGGAACCACCCAAGGTAGTGACACAGGGGACCCACGGGGGACGCGTGCAGTGTGAGAACACAGCCACGAGCCGCCGTTGACTTCTATGGGGAATGTCGGGGTTGGAGTTTTAGAGAAAAAGGACACTTAGAGGAGGACTTGGAGCAAACCCCTTTAGAACTAGGCTGTTCTAGAGTCAATACCCACGGGAGCACCGGAGTACTCGAGTTACCTCACCCAGGGAAGCCGGGTGCATAGGTGTCTTTCGGGGTCGGGTTTCGTCGTCGTTTTCAATGGCGATCTGCTGCAAAGTGCTGCTGACGACACTGGTCGAAAGTGTTCGGGTGGATCCAAGGGTGGATCGAAGATCTGAAGAACCTGAAAGCAGAGGGGACAGAGTCTGGGTCACTAGCCAGTGACCAGGAAGGCGAAGAGCAGATGCCCACCGATGTCGGGTGCTTCAGGTAGGTTGACAGTTGTCTTGACTCTTCAGCCACGAGGTCCAGGTGGCATCGACGATGACCAGGAGCTGGATTCGAGCTGTGTCGCGACGTCTGTCAATTGCTGAGGTGTCGGCGACCGGATTGGACCCAACAAGCCTTGGCAACGGCAAGTCACGTGGAAACAAAGAAAGGACATTGATGCAGACCAGCAAGATCTGAGGGACTCACCCAGTGAGGGTCAGTCAGAGTACATCTGGAGCAACCAGGAAAGCCCAAGCAAAAGAAGAGTTGCCTTCGGGAGGGCCCACTAGCCAACAGACTAGCGACCGCGAAGGAGCCTCGAGTAGACGCACTTGGAGCTGGCTCACAGGACATTCGTAGAGTGGAGGCCAGTGATCTTCAGTGCATTCGGTGCTGGATGCGGGGGCTACTCGAAGCCCAAAGCACAACTTCGTGGAAGACCAGGAAGAGGATGCACTTACAAAAGTTCTCGGTGTCCAGGGGTCACGGTTCCACATTACCCACGACAGCTTACGGGCCTCAGCTTCGCTGGGGACTCAGGGCAGCCTCGGGGAAGTCTGGAAATCCACCTCTGGTGTTGCAAAGACTTTGGCGACCGGCGGGAGCTTCAGCGATGCAGACCGGACAATTGCTTCTTAGGAGCCTGCCAAGCAGGGGAGTCACTCCTTGACCACCAAGGGAGATTCTTCAGTCCTCTAATCTTCAAGTAGAGCGTCGAAGGTCCAGGATTCGGCTTCAGAGTTTCGTCCAGGGTAATCTAAAGTCCAAAGGACTGGGGTCCCATACTTATACTAAGTTAGGGGGTTGGACATACTCTGGGGACCCACCTATGGGAGGGTCAGGGAAGAGGGGTGGTTACACCCATTCCCTTTGTCCAGTTTCGTGCCAGAGAAGGGGCAGGTAGCCCCTGCAACCGGTTTGAACTGGGCTATGCACAGGGACACCAAATGTGCCCCCCAGTGCAGGACTTCAAAGCACCAGAGAGTGCTCCCGCCCAGCCCCAATACACATTGTCCTGTCTGGGGAGGTGGTTACACCTCCCTGCGACAGGAAACCTATTGTCCAGGCCTCCCCTGCCGGAGTTTCAGTCAGCAGCAGGAGGCCAGACCCGTGTCTGTGGCAGCGGCATCCATTTTGTGATGCCAGGGCTCTGTAAAGTTAATACCGGGTAGCCCGGTGTGTACATGTCTCTCCCTCTAGAAGGGTGGAATGCTACCCCCGCCGCCAGAACTGGTGGGGGGTTAGTATTACAAGATGTTTGACACCAAACACGACATGTTTTGGTGCAGCCAGTCCAAAGTTAGCATTGTACCGCGAGGATATAATGCACTTAAGAGTATATGGTCAGGCTGTACCACAAACAGCATCAGAGGAGGGACTCCGAACGCTGCAGAGGGGCTCTGCTCATGCAGAGGCACCCTCTCACATAAAAACCAAGCACTCTGCCCTCAGGATTGGTAAGGCCTGCCATAGGAGTGACTTATAGGTTTATATGTGTGTGCAATTGTAGTGATATAGGTAGCCTATATCACAGTAAGGGGTGCATGCACCACCTTACCCAGGCTGCAGTAGCAGACCTGTGGTGTCATTTTGGCTGGCCTTCCAGGGGTGGCATAATACATGCTTCAGCCCCTGGCAGGCCTCTGGGGTACCTATGCCCTGGGTACATAGTATACCATATACTAGGGACTTATAAGGGCACTCCAGATTCCAATCAAAGATGTACCTAAGGTACATGGAAACCATTTTAGAGAGGAAGCAGCTAGGCTGGGGTTCTGATTAGCAGGGCCCCAGCCAGACTAAAGTCGAAAAACAGTGAAGCATCAGCAAAAAGTGGGGGTACCCATGTGAAGCAGATCCTACTCTCCTACAGGCCGCATTAGCATGGTCTGTCACCAGCACCAGGCCCTCAGAAGCGGGAGTGAGGGGGCTACCCTTCACGACAATGTCTCATCACAGTTATGAAGGTTGGTAGGCTCTTCACACACCACAGGAGCTTGTGTAGTTTGGGCAGCAGGCCCTGCATCCTGGGACCGGGCCGATGGGCAACTTGCCCTTCACCAATGGGGCCTCGCCACAAACTTGCGTGTGGGCTTGCCTTTCAGAGAAAGAAGTTGCAGCAGCTCACAGGGTGTGAGCAGCAGACGATTCTACCAGCAGCCCTCTCTTCACCATCCAGTCCATGTCAGCACAGGCCAGCACCGTATCGCTGTCTCCAGGGCCATGGGAGCATTAAGCAGGCCATATTACCAACCATTCAGCATTAAGCATGTGGATGACCTAGGTGCCCATCATCAGCCATGCCACTCGAGCATTTCACGTGCTGCGCAGGGCAAGCTGAGTGGCCACCCACCATCTAAGCTGCACCAGCCAGGTTCCAAATGTTTCAAAGACCTGTTTGTCAGTAGTGGGCGGGTCGGCAGCTGGCTCCTGACCAACAAAACCTAGTCGCAATCTAGAGGGCAGGTAATGTGCTTTTCACACCATGACTTGCGTCAGCATTATGTGAAGAGCCTGTTCTCCAACAAGCCAATGTCGGTATTGAAATGGCGGTCACTGACCAACCAGCGTTCTTCTCGCTAAGAAGGACTGGTCAGCAATATGCAGACAACGTGCCCTTTACCAATCTGCGTGAGCACGTGGGCGAGCGGCATTCCCTTTACCAACCACGCCACTTAAATGGAGCAAAGCAGTTACAAAGAACACTGCATGTTCACTGCCAACCGGACATGGGCATCAGTACTGCAGGGGCTGACGGGAAGGTGAAACTTCATCAGCCCCCCTCAAAAGAGCATTGTGCATGGTGCGCGAGGAAAGCGTGGGGCCCATTAGCGAGCAGGCCTCAGCTTCCGCCCATTCAGCACATGCATAACAAACCGGTTATTAAACACTGTGGCTGTGAGCCCTTCAGCTCCCAGAGTCCCAGACCTCTTCAGCCCGCCGAAGGGCATGAACTGTGCCACCCCCAACCGACCGGCTCTTGTCATCACTAGCGGGTGAGTTGTATGCCATTCGCTACATCTGCAGTCTAAGGGAGAAGCATGTTTTCCCAATTCAGCAGTAAGTGCTGCACATTTTATTTCCATTAACACTCAATTTGGAGTGGGTTTTTCATATTTTGAAAAGAAGACAATTCCTACTAATTTGGAGTCCAGAAAGAAAAAAACATTTCCACCTCCCCATGTTGTTCGGAACACGAGGGACAGGCCCGCCTGGCCCCAGCAGGAAGTTCTAAGATGCAATTGGAATTATCCATTTTGAAAATTTAACTTTGGAGAGTTCCGAGAATTAGATGCATAAATAAAAGGAAAAAAGAGGAATTGTCATTACGTCTCTCTTCCATTTATTAATAATCAGTTATTTCATTTTTTATGTCTGCTCACTTTAACATAACCCAACTTACTGTATCTCATATATTAGATGCATAGCTGTCTTAATTGCACAAACAGCAGTTCTTTCTACATCCACAGTTCATGGGAATTTGGTCATAGCCAAATATTATTTACCACAATACGTGGGCATGGCATCATCTAATGTTACAGTTATTGAAAAGCTAAGAAAAATGTACATGACATGACGGTTTTATATAATATGGATTTCAACACTCATTTTCTTGTTTAAAACCCTGTACTTTGAATAACACAAGGGTTACATTTTATACCATATTCCTGTAATGCCATCTCAGGGCTCAGGTTATATGCACAAACAACTCAAGCTTCAGCCTTATGGCAGACCACCTTCTCACCCGAAATCTCAAATGCACTCCTGAACCATGCTATTCAGTTACTCACTATGTAACCTCTTGCTCTTCTTCGTTTATTATACACACATACTGGGCCAATACAGATCTACATACATACATATGCATTATTACAACAGCCTAATGCGTCGGGTGCACAGAAAGCAAACTTGATTGAAACAATCCATATAATAAAAGCGAGGAGCTCATAGACATGTATTCCTTTTTCTCCAGGAATGCTGGCACAACTATGCCTTTCAAGGAGCTAAAATTCCATCAGCAGCTTTAAAAGACTGGTTAGGAGTTTCATTTATGCAAATTCTCTGCCACCCTATGAAAATATATATATTAAGTAGGAATGGATGTACTCTGCCACATAATCCATCCCCAAAGACAGAAAACACAAAAATAAGACAAATATATATATTATATAATATCTACTGGCGGTCGCCAGTAGGTAGTTATAGTTAGGTCCTTGTTTCTATTCAAAAAGTGTTTATTCTTTTGCAAATATCTTCGGCGCCGTTTGACGAATCTTCGCGAAATTTTCAAAACTAATGGTTCACTCAGGTCAGCTCCTGTCTTGAAAGTTTCAGGTTGATTTGTCAAGTGGGGGCTGAGAAAAAAGGGGGGTCCCAAAACGCGTTTTCCCCATGTTAATTTCCATAGGAACTATTTAGACAAAGCTACAGCCGGAACTGCTGAACGGAATTACAACAAATTTGGCAAAAATGTAGGTCTTGGCCTAGACAGCATTCTTTTTTTTAAATGGTGTAAATCCGTTCAGTAGTTGCTGAGAAATTTAAAAAAATAAAAAAATCAATATCTGAGCACCGAGGAGGATTCGCGAACCCTCCCGAGCACGAGCTTCATTCTGATTGGCTCCATCACTCCAAACCAGAATGTGTTGGCAGCCATCTTGTGACTCGGTAAAACCGAGTCACAAGACATCATTTAAAAAAAGGATAAAAACAAGAAAAGGAGGCAGGGTAGAAACACCCTGACCCCCTAGGCCTGCTCAGGGCCAGAAAAAGCATTTTGTTTTTATATTTTCAGCTAAATTTGCGCAGGTTGCGCAAATCCGGCCGAAACAAGAAAAAGAAAAACAAAGCGCGGGCTCCCTCGCTTCGTTTCTTTGAGCCCCCGGGTGGGCCAGGTCCCGGTGGCATAGGGGAAATTATATGCGGGGGCCCACGGGGGCCCCCTCAGCCCCGGGGACCGCCACCTCCCCGGGGCTTAGTTTATTATGCGCGGTGGGCGCACAGCCCCCCTGCAGCCCCGGGGACCGCCACCTCCCCGGGGCTTGCCAGATCTGCATATTGTTCACTCGAGTAGACCCCTGCTTGTCGAAAACACACCTCCCCCTCTCCATCTGCTGTCTCCAAAGCATCCATTTGTGCGCCATGCGTACTGCCATTGGGTTTCATTATGGGGGGTGCCTGAGGGGGGGAGTGCTCAGGCATGCTTCACACTTGAAGCCACACTTTGGTCATCACACTGGCACTCCGCCTGACACTGATTAATGAGGGTTCCTTGCAAGCGGTGCCAGAGGGAGGGCGGCTTCCCCATCATTACCTTTCAAAACAAAATTATAGGAGGAGGGGGCGGCCTACGTGATTATTCCGCCAGCAAAGCCCCCATTGTGGCAGCGCACATTTGATGGAGATTAACGGAGATAAGGCCTCGGGTGGCGCGCATCCTGCCGACAGCGCCAAGAGAGCCGGCCGGGCCCGCGAGCAGCTACGCTGCGCCAGCACGGAGCGTGCCCTCCACCAACAGGGCCGCATTAGCATGGTCTGTCACCAGCACCAGGCCCTCAGAAGCAGGAGGGAGGGGGCTACCCATCACGACAAGGTCTCATCACAGTTATGAAGGTTGGTAGGCCCTTCACACACCACAGGAGCTTGTGTAGCGAGGGCAGCAGGCCCTGCATCCTGGGACCGGGCCGATGTGCAACTTGCCCTTCACCAATGGGGCCTCACCACAAACTTGCGTGTGGGCTTGCCTTTCACAGAAAGAAGTTGCAGCAGCTCACAGGGTGTAAGCAGCAGATGATTCTACCAGCAGCCCGCTCTTCACCATCCGGTCCATGTCAGCACAGGCCAGCACCGTATCGCTGTCTCCAGGGCCATGGGACATTAAGCAGGCCACATTACCAACCAATCAGCATTCAGCATGTGGACGACCTAGGTGCCCATCATCAGCCATGCCACTCGAGCATTTCACATGTTCCACAGGGCAAGCTGAGTGGCCACAAACCATCTAAGCTGCACCAGCCAGGTTCCAAACGTTTCAAAGACCTGTTCATCAGTAGTGGGCGGGTTGGCAGCTGGCTCCTGACCAACGAAACCTAGTCGCAATCTAGAGGGTAGGTAATGTGCTTTTCACACCGTGACTTGCGTCAGCATTGGGTGAACAGCATGTTCTCCAACAAGCCAATGTCGGTATTGAAATGGTGGTCACTGACCAACCAGCGTTCTCCTCGCTAAGAAGGACTGGTCAGCAATATGCAGACAACGTGCCCTTTACCAATCTCCATGGGCACGTGGGCGAGCGGCATTCCCTTTACCAACCACACCACTTAAATGGAGCAAAGCAGTTACAAAGAACACTGCATGTTCACTGCCAACCGGACATGGGCATCAGTACTGCAGGGGCTGACGGGAAGGTGAAACTTCATCAGCCCCCCTCTAAAGAGCATTGTGCATGGTGCGCGAGGAAAGCGTGGGGCCCATCAGTGAGCAGGCCTCAGCTTCGGCCCATTCAGCACATGCATAACAAACCGGTTATTAAACACTGGGGCTGTGAGCCCTTCAGCTCCCAGAGTCCCAGACCTCTTCAGCCCGCCGAAGGGCATGAGCTCTGCCCCCCCAACCAACCGGCTCTTGTCATCACTAGCTGGTGAGTTGTATGCCATTCGCTACATCTGCAGTCTAAGGAAGAAGCATGTTTTCCCAATTCAGCAGTAAGTGCTGCACATTTTATTTCCATTAACACTCAATTTGGAGTGGGTTTTTCATATTTTGAAAAGAAGACAATTCCTACTAATTTGGAGTCCAGAAAGAAAAAAACATTTCCACCTCCCCATGTTGTTCGGAACACGAGGGACAGGCCCGCCTGGCCCCAGCAGGAAGTTCTAAGATGCTATTGGAATTATCCATTTTGAAAATTAAACTTTGGAGAGTTCCGAGAATTAGATGAATAATTAAAAGGAAAGAAGAGGAATTGTCATTACGTCTCTCTTCCATTTATTAATAATCAGTTATTTAATTTTTTATGTCTGCTGACTTTAACATAACCCAACTTATTGTATCTCATATATTAGATGCATAGCTGTCTTTATTGCACAAACAGCAGTACTTTCTACATCCACAGTTCATGGGAATTTGATCACAGCCAAATTTTATTTTCCACAATACGTGGGCATGGCATCATCTAATGTTACAGTTAGTGAAAAGCTAAGAAAAATTTACATGACATGACGGTATTATATAATATGGATTTCAACACTCATTTTCTTGTTTAAAACCCTGTACTTTGAATAACACAAGGGTTACATTTTATACCATATTCCTATAATGCCATCTCAGGGCTCAGGTTATATGCACAACCCACTCAAGCTTCAGCCTTATGGCAGACCACCTTCTTACCCGAAACCTCAAATGCACTCCTGAACCATGCTATTCAGTTACTCACTATGTAACCTCTTGCTCTTCTTCGTTTATTATACACACATACTGGGCCAATACAGATCTACATACATACATATGCATTATTACAACAGCCTAATGCGTCAGGTGCACAGAAAGCAAACTTGATTGAAACAATCCATATAATAAAAGCGAGGAGCTCATAGACATGTATTCTTTTTTCTCCAGGAATGCTGGCACAACTAGGCCTTTCAAGGAGCTAAAATTCCATCAGCAGCTTTAAAAGACTGGTTAGGAGTTTCATTTATGCAAATTCTCTACCACCCTATGAAAATATATATATAAAGTAGGAATGGATGTACTCTGCCGCATAATCCATCCCCAAAGACAGAAAACACAAAAAAAAGACAAATATATATATTACATAATACCTACTGGCGGTTGCCAGTAGGTAGTTATAGTTAGGTCCTTGTTTCTATTCAAAAAGCGTTTTTTCTTTTGCAAATATCTTCAGCGCCGTTTAACAAATCTTCGCGAAATTTTTAAAACTAATGGTTCACTCAGGTCAGCTCCTGTCTTGAAAGTTCTGGGGTGATTCGTCAAGTGGGGGCTGAGAAAAAAGGGGGTCCCAAAACGCGTTTTCCCCATGTTAATTTCCGTAGGAACTTTAGACAAAGCTACAGCCCGAACTGTTGAACGGAATTACACCAAATTTGGCAAAAAAGTGGGTCTTGGTCCAGAAAGCATTCTTTTTTTTAAATGGTGTAAATCCGTTCAGTAGTTGCTGAGAAATTAAAAAAATAAAAATATCGATATCTGAGCACCGAGGAGGATTCGCGAACCCTCCCGAGCACGAGCTTCATTCTGATTGGCTGCCATCACTCCAAACCAGAATGTGTTGGCAGCCATCTTGTGACTCAGTAAAACCAAGTCACAAGAAATCAGTTAAAAAAAGGATAAAAATCAAGAAAAGGGGGCAGGGTAGAAACACCCTGACCCCCTAGGCCTGCTAAGGGGGTCCCACAAGGACCCCCAGGGCCAAAAAAAGGATTTTGTGTTTATATTTTTGGCCGAATTCATGATGGGTGCGCGAATCCGGCTGACATTTTTTTAAAAAAAGAAAGCGCGGGCTCCCTCGCTTCGTTTCTTTGAGCCCCCGGGTGGGCCAGGTCCCGGGGGCAATGGGGAAATTATATGCGGGGCCCGCAGGGGCCCCCTCAGCCCCGGGAACCGCCACCTCCCTGGGGCTTAGTTTATTATGCGCCGGGGCGCACTGCCCCCCTGCAGCCCCGGGGACCCACACCTCCCTGGGGCTTGCCAGATCAGCATATTGTTCACTTGAGTAGACCGCTGCTTGTCGAAAACACACCACGCCGTCTCCATCTGCTGTCTCCAAAGCATCCATTTGTGCGCCGCGCGTACTGCCATTGGGTTTCATTATGGGAGCGCCTGAGGGGGGGGAGTGCTCAGGCATGCTTCACACTTGAAGCCACACTTTGCTCATCACACTGGCACTCCGCCTGACACTGATTAATGAGGGTTCCTTGCAAGCGGTGCCAGAGGGAGGGTGACTTCCCCAGCATTACCTTTCAAAACAAAATTATAGGAGGAGGGGGCGGCCTACGTGATTATTCCGCCGGCAAAGCCCCCATTGTGGCAGCGCACATTTGATGGAGATTAACGGAGATAAGGCCACGGGTGGCGCACATCCTGCCGACAGCGCCAAGAGAGCCGGCCGGGCCCGCTAGCAGCTGCGCTGCGCCAGCACGGAGCGTGCCCTCCACCAACAGGGCCGCATTAGCATGGTCTGTCACCAGCACCAGGCCCTCAGAAGCGGGAGGGAGGGGGCTACCCTTCACGACAAGGTCTCATCACAGTTATGAAGGTTGGTAGGCCCTTCACACACCACAGGAGCTTGTGTAGCACGGGCAGCAGGCCCTGCGTCCTGGGACCGGGCCGATGGGCAACTTGCCCTTCACCAATGGGGCCTCGCCACAAACTTGCGTGTGGGCTTGCCTTTCACAGAAACCAACCAATCAGCATTCAGCATGTGGACGACCTAGATGCCCATCATCAGCCATGCCACTCGAGCATTTCACATGTTCCACAGGGCAAGCTGAGTGGCCACCCACCATTTAAGCTGCACCATCCAGGTTCCAAACGTTTTAAAGACCTGTTCATCAGCAGGTGGCGAGTTGGCAGCTGGCTCCTGACCAACGAAACCTAGTCGCAATCTAGAGGGTAGGTAATGTGCTTTTCACACCATGACTTGCGTCATCATTGTGTGAACAGCCTGTTCTCCAACAAGCCAATGTCGGTATTGAAATGGCGACCACTGACCAACCAGCGTTCTCCTCGCTAAGAAGGACTGGTCAGCAATATGCAGACAACGTGCCCTTTACCAATCTGCGTGAGCACGTGGGCAAGCGGCATTCCCTTTACCAACCACGCCTCTTAAATGGAGCACAGCAGTTACAAAGAACACTGCATGTTCACTGCCAACTGGACATGGGCATCAGTACTGCATGGTCTGACGGGAAGGCGAGCCTTCATCAGCCCCCCTATAAAGAGCATTGTCCAATCTCCATGGGCACGTGGGCGAGCGGCATTCCCTTTACCAACCACACCACTTAAATGGAGCAAAGCAGTTACAAAGAACACTGCATGTTCACTGCCAACCGGACATGGGCATCAGTACTGCAGGGGCTGACGGGAAGGTGAAACTTCATCAGCCCCCCTCTAAAGAGCATTGTGCATGGTGCGCGAGGAAAGCGTGGGGCCCATCAGTGAGCAGGCCTCAGCTTCGGCCCATTCAGCACATGCATAACAAACCGGTTATTAAACACTGGGGCTGTGAGCCCTTCAGCTCCCAGAGTCCCAGACCTCTACAGCCAGCCGAAGGGCATGAGCTGTGCCCCCCAACCAACCGGTACTTGTCATCACTAGCGGGTGAGTTGTATGCTCTTCTCTATGTGAGTGTACTGCACACAGGTTTACTCTATGCCACTGTACGACACTCTACTCTACTGTACGACATTCTACGCAACTCCCTCTTTGCCACTTCACCTCACTTTATTGTACTCAACTCAATGACACACTACTCCACTCTACTCTACTGTACTCCACCACTCCACGCTACACCACTCCACTGTACATTACTCTATGCCACTCATCTCTATTTCAGTCTTTGCCATTTCATTCTACCACACTGTTCCACACTCTACTATACTACATGCCTCTCCAATCTACAACACACTGTGGCACACCACTCTACTTCACTCTATGACACTTTAAAACACTTTCCAAGACTCTACCACACCCCAGACCAATCCACTGCATGACACTTTACTCCACTGTATGCTATGGCAGGCCACTCTGCCCCACTCCCTTCATAAAAAAGAAAATTTTAAATACACAGAACATACAGCGCAGGACACAATAGGCAGCAGCAAATCACCCCATAGGCCTCATTACAGATATTGGGCCCTCGAATTCGAATATCAAAAGAAACACTCATTCCCAGGGCTCAAGTCAAAGGTAGATGCCGTCTACCCACTATTTTCAGAGGGTAGACACTGTTTACCCTGCTGCAAAGTTGGCCACTTTCAGCGGAGTGCCACATTCCGTTCCTACTTCTCTCAAAATTCACCGAAATGTGCTGGACTCGTCCCCGTGTAATTCTGTGACACCAGGACACTTTCAGCAGCTCCTACACATTGCCTGCTTTTCTTCTGAGCAGCAACATGCAGGCGGGGAAGGGGCTTATTGGATTCCAGCTTCGCCCATAATAAAAGCCTGAGTTAAGGGGCCATTAGGCCTCTTTTTGTTGGAGTATCCCTGCTGGGAGCTATCAGGAGCCTCACACCTAGATGCAATGGAGGGGAAACAATGGCTCGCATCTTATCACTTTACAGGTACTAAGAGAGGCATGCTTTTATCTCTCCCCCGCTATCTGCTTCAGAGATGCTTTAAAAAACTCCTAATGGATCTGGCTGACAACTTTACCCCCTCTATTTATTTTGTGCACCTATACTGAGTTCTCTCCCCAGCTATCTGTGACTTACCCTCATCTTGTCTTTGATTTGTTTCTGACCACCGCCCCCTGATGGAAAGGAGCCTCGCTAAGGAGCGTATCCACTGAACTTGATGCCTTGATGAGGTTATGGGCTGTCTACATCCCCTACTATCAGCACGTTGATCTGAGCTGATGATCTTTAACCTACCTGCTGGTTGTTTGGAGCCACAACCACTACATGGGAGGAGCATTCCCAATATACCTTAGGTCTTATCACAGGGCTCTAGTCAAGGGATTCATGATGGGTCACCACTCTCTTCTTCAGTGTCGGTCAAGGACCCTTCGATTCAAGACCTAGTCTAAATATAGGATCAGTAAGGCAGGACACTTCACTGACTAATATATAGGGAGGCCATCTGGTCTCAGTCAAGCTGCACCAGGTCACTTTTGAGCCACTTTCTGTCCTGACTGTGTTAGAAAGGTTGGTCTGTCCCCCCTGGCACACATGGAGGCCTGATTGCGTTCTACCTTGCTGCTACAAGGCTCTAGACTTCTGCTTGGGTCTATCGATTCAACTAGCTACCATGGCGCAACCATCTACTCGTTCCTCCAATTGCCTGACACGGGTAGGCACTAATGCTTGCAAGGTTATCTACCCTCCCAACCTCTCGAAGAAGGCAGCTAAAACTTTTAAACACAATCTACTTAAACGCTACCCTGAAACCCTCATCTCTGATACGTACCTATGTGCATCCAAGGGCATAGTGGTGACAGACCTTATTTTCTACACTACCAGAAGAGCCCAGTGGAGAAGAATCTTTACGGATAAGCTTCATTCCAAAGCCCTATGTAAAACCCCTCACGGTTTCCGTATTAACATAACTCCGTCTCATCTCCTCAATGCGGAACTGACAATCTCCCTCTACAATAATGGCAACATCCTCATTCAAGCCTCTGACTTGTACTTGAATCGGTTTGACAATATTTTTAATATGATTAAAAATTCACTTAATAACCCTAATACGGCCAATTTAGGTCTTCCCAATCTCCCCTCTACGGCAACACCTGCCGCGTCCTCCCTTCTTATCTCCCCTCCAAACATCCGGAGCTTAGACCCCAAACTTACCAGGCCAAAATATGCTAGTCTTCCCATTACTACAGAACCGCCTGCTACCTCACACTCGGGGGGCACTCCCTCCACCTCCACCTCTCTCATTGATCCACTCGGATACCGACCGCAACTCAACTGAATTTAACATTCCCAATGACAACACAGACACTACTTGCTTCCCACCGCCTAATCCCAGTAACTCTAATTTGACTACGTCTTTTAGTACCAGTAACTTTAATCCGATTGTTTCTCCGTCCCTGCACACAACTTTAACCCCCAGCACCCTAACTTTGAACCCCCTACGTCCGCCCTCCTCCTCTACCTCTACACCCATTGCACAGGATTCTACCTTAGGGCCTCCCTTTCCTTTGAACTCCCCTAGACCTACCGCATCCTCTTGCTCTACGCCCAGGGCACAGGATACTACCTGTGGGCCCCCCCTTTTGCATACTCAAAGGTTTTCTCCTCAACCTCCTGCTCAGATCCCTGACTCCATCTATGACAATCCCACTCCACCTTTGGAGCCCATAACTGAGCTCAAGCAGGGGTCCATCTCCCCGTGCAAACGCAGTGTGGAGAAGGGGCCTCTCCCTGCACCTTATCCTGGGCGGTTACCTGATGGTGACAGCCTTCGACGGATTGAGGAACAACTGGTTGAACTAAAGCGGGACCTCCTTACTGTAAAAGATAACCTCCAGACCCTCCTACAATTTTCACTAAAGAATGAGAAGTTGTACAAACCACATCCTCTCCCGGGTTCGGATCTGCCCACGCCCCCTGCAACTACATTAAGTGGTGGAATGGAAAGGTCCTCTGTTACTTGCCCGAGTAACCCATGCTGGCCCTTTCGTCCTCTTCCCAAACTCTATTCCAGACCCTTCAGATTCCAGCCTCAGATGTCGGAGGATGACACGCTCGCACTCTTACTATCATATGAGGACTATGCGGTCTCTCCTAGCATCATACCCACTATCACATCTGATCCGGATAGAGTACCTAGCGTTAACTTTAGATCCTTGAATAAGGATAACTTACTTCAGGTCGTCACATCCCACCTAGTGGAAGCAACTACAAACTCTCATATCAAATCGATGCTTCTCAACTGCACATCAGCAGTGAAGCACGCAGCAGATATCTCCGAACTCATCATATCACAAGAATTAGACCTCCTGATTCTTACGGAAACGTGGCTTAATGACTCCTCCTCCCCAATACTTGACATATTAATTCCACCGGGCTATGACATTGTCAGATGCGATAGGGCTATTAAATCTGGGGGGGGCATTGCCTGCATCCATCGGTCCAGCCTCGTTTTGAAGCAGACTCATAAGGACATGATGTCCTCCTGTGAGCTCCTAGTCACTGAAATTTGGAACAAGGGCAAGATTGTGTGTGTGCTTCACTCGATCTATCATCCCCCGGGGGACAACAACCTACTTTACTTAGAACAATTGATGGAATCCATCTCTGCCAGCTCAGGTCTCCATCCTAATCATATCTTCCTCGGTGACTTCAACCTTCACTGGAATGACCCTAATGATCCATTAGTTTGCTCTTTTAAGACTTTCCTCTCCGACCTCAACTATATACAGGCCTGCAATGGGCCCACCCGCTGCAAGGGCGCTACCCTTGACCTCATCATAGCTAGAGAGCACATCATTCAACTGGATGACAGCACCATGTGATTGGTCGGATCATCACCAAATCTCCTTTCACATTCAGGAAAAGGTATTGCTTAGACAAGGGCAACTGCTCAAATACAAGAAACTGACTCGTAATCTGAGGGATATCAACATCTCTAACCTATCCAACTTGAGCAAGAATCTTCTGGAACCTCCCACTAACATGAATAATTTGGAAGAGTTGACGGATCATTACTTCAACGCTATGTCAAATGTTCTTGACTCTGCAGCCCCGAAGCTACTCAAAAGGATTCCTTGCAAACAATCCAAACCTTGGTTCAGTGGTGCCCTTAATGACGAACGTCGCAAACTGAGGCTCTCTGAGAGACGTTGGAGAAATGCCCCCTCCACCTCTAGTCTCAAACAGTTAAGGAAGATGAGAAGCTCTTATAACGAACTCATTCGCATTGCTAAATCAGATCATTTTAGAGATCAGCTTGACAGCGCTAAAAACCGTCCCAGGAAACTGTTTGATATCATCAAACAACAGGCTAATCCTATTCCAGCAATCAAAACTGCTGGACCCAGTGAGGAGGACTTCTCAGCGCACTTTTCTGAAAATTCTAGAAGTATTGAGCGGGAACTCCAACGTGCTGCTGCTAACCTGTTGTCTATGAGCTCCTTGGGTTTGCCTATACCCACGGCAGTGTGTGCTCTGCTTTACCCCACAGAGTACACACCCAAAAACAATGCCTGCTGGAATACCTTCCGGCTTCCGGATTTGGAGGAGCTATCACATTCCTTGGCTTCTCTGAAACCATCCAATCATTTCAAGGACCCACTCCCCGCCAAGTTGCTCAAAGACCTCAACGTGGCCGTTCTGCCTCTCTGGTCCAGGATCATCCAACAATCTCTCTTACAGGGGAGGATTCCCTACTGTCTTAAAATGGGGCAAGTCACACCCATCCCCAAGAAGCCCAATGTAGACCTAACAGATCCCAATAACTTCCGGCCGATCACCAACATCATGTCTTTAGCAAAACTGCTCGAGAAATGTGTTCACACACAGCTCTGCGACCACATCGAGAAATTTCAGCTCCTAGACCAACATCAATCAGGCTTTAGATCAGGTCATAGCACAGAAACAGCTCTAACTCACATTGTTGATGACACCTTGAGAGCTCTTGACCAAGATTCGCCCTGTCTTCTAATTCTTCTGGACTTGTCCTCTGCTTTTGACACTATCAAACATGATAACTTGATTAACCTTCTTCAATATAGGATGGGGCTATCTGGCCCTGTCCTAAATTGGTTCTCCTCCTTCCTGCATAACCGAACACAAAGAATCAAAGTCAACCAATCTTTGGCTGCCAGCACCTCGGTCTCTATTGGGGTACCTCAAGGTTCTGCACTTTCGCCCACGCTCTTCAACCTATGCATGGAACCTCTAAATGCCATTCTGAAGGACTCTAACATTCAGTACCGCATGTACGCGAATGACACTCAACTGTATTTGAAGATCTCCTCTCCAGATAACATTAAAACTCTTAATGGAGCGCTTCAAAAAACTTAACAATGGCTAACACATAACCATCTGTTACTTAATTCCCTCAAAACTGAATTTCTCCTGATTACCCCCCGCAACCACGAGGCTCCCACGCAAAACTGGTTCAAAAAAATCTCCGCACTCAACTGCACCCCGCATATGGTTGACTCCGCTTGCTCTTTAGGTGTCACCCTGGACAAATTTCTAAACATGCAAGGCCACATCAGTGCAACCATTAAGAGTGCCAACCATCAGCTCAACACTCTTAGGAAAATCAAACCTTTCCTACCTCCCGAGGACATCCAGTCAGCAGTCCAATCCTTAGTTATCTCACGAGTAGAATACAGATTGGTGACCCTAGCTGGGCTTCCTAAATCTAGGTTAGCTCCGCTAAGAGCTACTCTGAACGCCTCTGCCAGACTAATCACAGGCGCCAGAAAGCATGATCATATTACACCTGACTTAATCCAGCTTAACTGGCTTCCCACTGAAGCAAGGATCCGCTTCAGGATAGCCTGTCTGACACATAAAGCTATACATTTCAATAGCCCCGTTTACCTGGCAAAAAAACTCGAGCTCTCCGGATCCAGGCGAAACTTAAGAAGCTCCAAAACCCTACTACTGAAACCACCGAAATTCAACAAAAAGAGAGCTTACAATCGCACCTTCTCAGGGCTGGCTCCAAGAATTTGGAATGCCCTTCCAACGGAGATCAGAGCCAACCCCTCGACTGCTTCATTCAAAAAACATGTCAAATCGCTACTGTTGGAAGAGCTTCATCAGCAATAGCCTCTATGTCATTTGCTAGACACTTACCTTTCGTGCTTGACAATCATTTTTACTTTGTGTGTTGAAATGTATGCTTGACAATTATTTTTACTTTGTGTTTGAAATATGTGCTTGACAATCATTTTTACTTGGGGTTTAAAGCATATTTCGTCATTCTTTGGATGTAACTCGATGAAGAAACTGCTCGGCCCCATCTAGGTGGGCTTTTACCTGTTTGATCACTTGCTACCTCTTCTTCCCCTAGCACCCTCATTTACTTTATGCCTCAGGTTCCTCTCATGTTGCTTTATTGTATTGTACTTATACTGTCTATGCACGTCAACATCAGTTTTCCTCTTTGTACAGCGCTCTGATACCCGTCTGGGTCTTGTTAGCGTTTTATAAAACTTTTCAAATAAATAAATAATGCTTTTGACTTTCTTCAGTCCCTGCATATAAGAGTTATGCATACACTGTAAAGAACGTCAGATGTGTTGGTCACCCCAGTATTTACACAAATAACAATTTAAATACCACTATTTTATTTTATCTGTTTTATAGCGCTTTAGCACTACTCATCCCAATGCAGGGTGTCAGAGCACTTACATGACACATACATATTATAGATTGTTGGAAATGGCCCTTTTTGCAGGGTTATCCCCAAACTTTTTGCTTCCTTCTCCTATTTTATCCTGACCTGCTGTTATTGGTTTTAGGACTCTGGGCACTTAACCACTGCTGATCGGTGCTAAAGTGCTTTTGCTCTCTGTGTGGATTAGTGTTTCCATGATTGGCATATTTGATTTACTTGTCAGTCCCTAGTAAAGTGCACTGAGTGTGCCAGGGCCTGAAAATCAAATTCTACTATTGGGCCTGCAGCACTGATTGTGCCACCCACATGAGCAGCCCTGAAAATGTAACTCAGAGCTGCCACTGCAGAGTCTGCGTGCAGTTTGTAACTGCCATGTCGACTTGGCAAGTGCACCCACTTGCCAGACCCTAACCTTCCCTTTTCTTACATGTGAGTCACCCCTAAGGTAGGCCCAAGGTACCCCTGTGGGCAGGGTGCAGTGTATGTGAAAGGTAGGACATGCCCTGATGTGTGTGACAAGTCCTGCTAGTGAATTACAGTGCATTTTGTTTTTCACTATTGAAAGGCTATCTGGCCCATAGGAAAGCATGGGAGTTAATTTAGAACATCTTATAAATATAACTTCCCATTGGGACCAGATAGGAAAATAAAGTTTAGTATGCCTGAACTCAGAATCTAAAGATGCATCTTTTAGTAAAGGTGATTTTTAGATTCTGTGTTTGAAAATACCACTTTTAGAAAGTAGGTATTTTCTTGCCTAGCCATCCAGTGTGCCTCTGCTGGGTTTGTGGATTGATTGACTTTGGGATGACAGGGGCTGGGAAGGAGCAGTGGCTCCAGAGAGTCTAGATGGGTCAGGGGTGGGCTGAATAGACCTGGGCTGCATTTAGAGCAGGGGGAAGAGATTTCCTTTCACCTGAATAGGCCTGGTCTGCCTCTGACAATGCTGCCTCCACCTCCTGCCAGGAAACTGCACCAGGGAGCACAGAACTGGTTCTGGCTGGGCACAGACACTCTCTGCCCCCAGAGAACAAAGGATTTTGGGCTATAAAAAGTGGGGCCCAAACCCCTAAACTTTAGAACTCTTTTGGAACCAAGATGACTGCCTAGAAGAAGAGCTGGAGAAGCTGTGAGGATGGACTACCACTTTGCTGTGTGCTTTGCTATGTTGGCCTGCAGTGGTTGCTTCTGTCTTGGGCAGTGAAAGGACTGGACTGAACTTTCTGCAATTTCTTTTTGTGAGTTTCTCCAAGGGCTTGAGGTAGAGCTTGCCCCCTGTTCAAGAAGTCTCAGGAACAGCAAAGACTTCAAGCTCTTCTGCCATCAGCACTGGGGACTGTGTGCTTTATGCTGCAACAGAAGAAAAAGCAACCCGAAGCCGTCTACGACGCCACTGCCGACTCCGTGTCCTGAGGGCACCACAGAGGGCACTGCCGCAACGCCGCACCGTAACCCTGGTCTCACCAATGACGCCACCTGACACCGCCACCGAGACGCTGCTTGCACCGCGGCCTGTGGGCACCGCACTCTGCACCGCCTCGCTTCACGCCGTTGCCCTGGTATCCCCGACGACGATGCTCCACGCCGACATCCACGCCGCTGTTGCACAGTGGTTCAAGGGCACCGCTCATAAGTTACACGATGCAACATCCTCATCCCGCACCGCAGCCTTGGCCTTCCGATGCCGGCACCATCGACTCCAGTTCGTTAACCGAAGACAGCGCTTCAACAACGACGACGACGCTGCTTGCACCATGACATGCCCGCACCGTGACGAGCACAGAATCACTTCGCACCCCAGCCCTGGTCTCACTGACGCAGCTGGACGACCGTCACCGAGCCACTGCCTGCACTGCGACCTGAGGGCACCGCATGCCACACCGCTGCACTTCGCGCTGCAGCTCCGATGCCTGCCGGCGCTCCCGACTTCAACTGCGAGGAGTTCAATCTGCAACGCGTGTGACTTCAAGGGCCCGACAACTCCTGCACCGACCTCCGGAACCGACGCCTGCCGACGCCGTGCTTTCGGAACTCAACGAGAGGTCGCCAATGCCCTGCATTTCTAAAGGTACTGTTTTGCAGGTCTTCCTGACACCGTAGCTGGTCCTCGACGCCGCGGTCAGCCAAAACTGTTTGGATTTGTTGTCCACAACTCCGTGATAGCCCCAGACGGAGCTATCGACTTCAAAGAACTTTATTTCAAGTATATTTTGATTACTGAAGATTTCTAAGTACTGTATTGTGGATTTTTATCATTTTTGGTTTTGTCTTAAGTATATAAAAATATTGGATATTTTTCTAAACTGGTGTGGTGTCCTTTTGTAGTGTCTTCACTGTATTACTGTTTGTTATGTGCAAATGCTTTACACACTGCCTCTAAGATAAGCCTGACTGCTCGTGCCAAGCTACCAAGGGGATGAGCAGTGTAACTCCCTTATCCTGATTAGAAGGAAGGGTCTCTACTTGAACAAAGGTGCAAACCCATGACAACTAGAGACCCCCATTTCTAACATTGGTGGCAGCGGTGGCATAGGACTTGCGTTTGCACTTGACTTACAGTGATTGGTGTGCACTACTACCGTATCGCAGACAATTTCATACCACATACTGGGTTTTTCCTTTTTTGATCTATTTTAGTAAGTCCCTATTTTTTAACTTGAACTTCCTACTGCATCATGTCTCGGTAAAGAGCATCGTCAGTTACATTTCCAGAATTGGTTTTTGAGGAGGATAGGTCAGGAACCTACACCGTGAAGGATCTGAAGAAAACCTCAAAGTCCCATTGAGAGGTCTCACTAAAAAGGAGGAGCTAGGAATGGCACTGAGGGCCTGGGTAGCAGCCAGGAATGCCAGTGGGCATCCTGAGGATCCTAGTGTGGAGACCAGAGAACCAATTCAAAGGGAAGATGTGCTGAGGGCTCAGGAGCTGTTAGGAGGGGAGGTACCCTCTGGGTCAGGCAGCAGTAGTCCCTCTCCAGGTCTATCTCCAGAGGAGCTAGAGAATAGGCGGAGAGCCAGGAGGCTCGAGCTCGATGGGGCAAAAAGGCAATTGGAGATGGAGGAAAGGGAAATGATTTTAGCTTATGAGCTTAAAATGAGAGAGCTCGAGCTGGACTGGGAAGCCAGAAAGGCCAGGTCCGGCCCAGATGGTGGCAGCAAAAATGTAGTGTCCAGTACTGAGGGTGTGGTACACACACACACAGATTTGGTGCCCTGCTTCAAGGAGGGGTTTGACATACACCAGGGGGTTCAGGATTGTGGGGTTACTCCAGTGGTGTGCAGTGTCCCTGAGGTGGATTGGGGAACTGGCACAGGGGATCATATTCCTGGGAGTGTGAGGGACACTCTACTGACGCTAGAGGAGAGGTGCAGGAAGAGGGGTTCCCCCACGGTAGAAGCCCTGGTAAGTGAGTATGGAGACCAGCCAGAAGAGTATGGTTTGAGGGACAGCAACCGTCAGACACTGTCTCACCAATCTTGCGAAAATGATGTGGGGTACTTTTCTGAGGCACTGGATGTTTGGGTGAAGGGTAGTTTGGTTAACACCTGTGTGGGGCTGTGTGATTTAATTGTTGGAGCGCATATTTTAAGTCCCTATTTTCCAGAGCTATGCCAACACCCGGTGGATTGTGAGTTCTCTGACCCCAGGGAGTTTGCACTGGAGGCAGACCTTTTGGTCGATTCCAGAGAGTCTGGAGAAGCATCTGGGGGTGATCCTGAAGGAAGTGGCTCAGGTATTTCACAACCGAGGGTGGTGGGAAAGGTTCGTTGTAGCCCAGATAGGTCCCGGTGTTGTGGGAGGGGTGTAGGGACTCACGTCCTGTCTCCGCGGAGAAGGAGTGGGAACGGGTTGTGGCCCAAGGTGCCCGAAACCCAGTCCCAGAGCCTGGTTGGTTCCATGAGGGGACACCAGGTGGGGAGCCTAGGCTGTACTGGAAGGCCATCCATTGAGGGGGATCCCCTAGTGTCTGGTGAACTTGGGGGGGCTCTGTTGTCAGCGTCCCACAGGTTCTGATGTCTGGCAGCACTGCTCCAGTAGGGAGGGTGCATGAGTCCGGAGAGAGGGGTGAGGGGGGATGCAGTCCCCTGTGGACGGACCAGTGGGTCAGGGGTTGCCAGCTCTGAGGTCAGAGCACCCCAGGACTGACCCTGGTGAGGCCACTTCTGGCCTGGGGGGGTCTTCATGCTCTGTCAGGTGGATAGGAGGCTGGAGACCTGCGCCAGGCAGACTCTTGCACAGCTCATGAGGAGTGTGTTTCCCTGGGGGGGGTGGTATACTCCCCCGGAAGTCCTGGTTGCCAGGCACAGGTCCAGCCTATGGGTACAGACCCTGAGTTGGAGGACCAGGTTCAGGGTGTCCCCTCTGACCTGGAGGAAGGGGCGACTGCTAACAGTGCCCCTACCAGTATGTCTTCTGGGGGTGCCGCTCCAGGTGGGAGGGTACAGAGCCCCAGGGAGGAGGACCAGGTGGGGGACAGACCACCCCAGTCCTGTGTCCAGCCTCAGGGTGCAGATCCTGGGCTGGTGGACCAGTTGCAGGATAGCACCCCTAAACTGGTGGGAGAATTGTGCAGAACACCTGGCACAGGTGCCCTAACAATTCTGGAGTCGAGGGGGACTGCTCCCGGTGGGGGGATGCAGAGCCCCATGGAGGGGGACACGGTGTGGGAGAGCCCAACCCAGTCTCCTGTCCAGCTACAGGGTACAGCCCCTGGGCTGGTGGTCCAGTGTCAGGATGCCATACCTGACTTGGCAGGTGTCGTGTAGTACCTATAAGACCTATACAGGATCTGCGTGTTTGGACAACATACACTGCGGGCTTGGTGTCCAGACTGATTCCAGACACCCCCACCGGGTATGTTGGCCTGTATACCAGCTAGCTCACAGTGCCACTAGAAACTCCTCTTACCAAGGAGAGAATAGTTCTTGGCAACTATCAACATGACAACCCTGATCCCTCAGAACCGTGGACACAGTGCAATACTTTTTGCTCAGTCACTCGTGCTCACTTTGTCTCAGAGAGATACACAGAATAAACAATATGGACATTATTCAATAAGCATTTATTGAACATTCATCATTCTAGTGTAAAATAGGTGTGCTGAAACAACCACTAGACAGAAACAGATATAAATGATTAGAAGCACTACGAAGGTAAAAGGATGGTAGGTTTCTACCATCTTGCTATAACCATGAATACAGGCAAGTATATAAAATACATGACAATAAGATGCGTACTCCTACGATGCTACCCTAACTAGATGTACCTAAGTGTACCTAGCATGTGTGTAGGTGTTGAGCCAAGAATCCCTCTAAAATAAAGTCAACCCCATTACCTGAAGTGAGAGACTGTGGGATCCCATCTTGGTCTCGAGTTGGACACCCCACAAGGGATGTTAGACCACTGCGAGCTGCAGTATCTACATGCAGGAACCTCAGCGTCTCAAGTCAGTGTGTCGGCATGGAAGTCATGATCTCCTCTGACTATCTCAGCAAGATGTGATGTTTATGTACCCGAAGGTATCCACAGGGGTTCTACCTTGCTGTGCCAGTGTCGGACTTAGGATGACATCGGGAATGAACGTTGTACAAAGTTATTATGCAGGAGGTGGTAGTCCTGCTGAGTTTCAAAGAATCCAAGGATCCTCATGCATAATGTATGAGGCTATTGTTCAGGGAAAACCCCACGTTCTGTAGGCAGTACTGTAACTAGGTAAAGGGTCAGTCCTAGCAGCCCGTTATGTATGTAGTGTAGGGGCGAATATAGGTGAAAGGTTGGGATTTTACCCGGACCTATATTGGGGTACATATATGGAGTATAACACCCACTCCTCATCCGACTGGACGACATACTCTAATTCTAACGTACTACCTGTCTAGGTACTGATAAGCAAACATATGTAGTAAAAACCATAGTTCTGCTAAAAAATATTAAAAACTCTAAAAAGTGCTAAAACAGAAGAATTGTCACTCAAGCAATAGTTCTACTGTGTCCATTATATAGTTCGAACAACTACAAGCATCAGAAAGCCATGCAGGTCATAAAAAGTGTCAATTGTTTTGGATTTTCATTTTGAGTTTGTTTAAAAAAGGCCGAATTTTTCCCAGCACATGACGAGCCAAATGTTTATGTGTCCTGGCTGGTAGACGCAACATTGCTGTTGCCTGCCTTTTCAGACGACGATCCCTGTAGCACCTCGCAGATTACATCAATTGAGCACAGATGATCTTC
Source organism: Calotriton arnoldi (assembly GCA_963921515.1). NCBI lineage: Eukaryota > Metazoa > Chordata > Amphibia > Caudata > Salamandridae > Calotriton > Calotriton arnoldi. Next base: position 290,434 of record CAWUFW010009422.1, on the reverse strand, counting down.
CGTACTGCCTGCAGCCGATGCTGGGGCAGCCTGTGCGCCATCCAAAGCCTGGGTGTTAGTGGAGGAGCCGGTGTCCATTCCCACAGGAGCAGAGACTTCCTGTGGTGGCTCTAAGAAGACTGCATCAACATTGGGATACGCTGGGGACACTGCAGAACATGGGCCGTTGTCGGGTCCAGCAATGCGTCAACGGCCGGTTGCGCAACTGATGGAAATGTCAGACAGAGATCCAACACGCATTCTTCTCCACAGAACAGGCATCGGAGAACAGGTAAGATGCAATCCATCCAGACTGGTCTAAATGACAGGAACCAAGATGCACTTAGTTCCCGTAGGCGAGGTGTGCCCAGATGTTGTACCATGCGATCACGGTATTTGCGCTCCAGGAGTGCTTTTTCCATCTACTTGGTGACTGGGACGTCCATTGCATAGCAGAAAAATTACAATCAGGATACCTGCTATTAGAAACAGGATCAGCGGAAGTCCTCCAAAAATGCTTCAGAATACGGAGTGTATAAAGTTTTGTATAACTCCGAGGACCGTCTGAAAGGTGCATAACACTCCCGAACCTATGGTCTTAAATAGGTGTACTATACCCGTCGTATCAGACATGTTAAAGATACGATTTACCATTTATGTGAAATGGAAGGGGCAGTTCGTACGTATGAGTGCCTGTATCTCTGCTGAGGACCTTGCTATTTGGAGATCAAAAGTCGCCCGGGCGGAGGTTAAGGGCACGGTTTTCTGTAGAAGCATGGCTTTCATTCTGCTCAGAGTATCAAACCGTATAAAGGAAACATTCAATGAAGGCCATAGCGGCGCCTCCCTGACTGTGTGTGTCGGTGGAAACAATACTTGCATACAGCAAGTAACCCTGGAGCTCACGGTGACTAGACATGTGATGCCCGGAAGCATCCCACAACAACCTTGATCGTTCAGCATCAAGTAACTCCCATTTGAAAGTAGCCTGAATACTGGGGTAATCACGGCTGCCGGGGTACCCCGTAAGTGACAGGATAGGTTTGCTACTGAACCATTGCATTCCCCATGCAGCATGATGTCCTGGTATATGAGAGATCCACTTAAAGTGTTCTCACAGTTTGTACCGTTTAGAAACACTTCTAGATCCCCACTCCTGCATCGAAATCTATATGGTAATTCCCAAGATTACTTGATGAATTCCCTACCCATCTCTTCATATCTGCCTGCCTGTTGTTGTTCTAGGCAATACTGAAACTGGAAAGTTGTGACCGGTAAAGTTATATGGCCATGGATTAACCACTCTGTGGACGGTGATTCTGCCACAGTAAAAGGTAATCTGTCCAGTTTTTCAATACGCAGCATTGTATATTTTGCTCCCCGCTGTGCCTTTTTCATCTGTTTTTCTGTTAGATTGAATGCAGAAAACGGGGACGTACTGTTGATAAAACGCCAAGGCACATATCCTGCGCGCAATGATTACAGCGTCCAGCTTAATAACATAATAGAACGTAATTGTGATTGCCCGTGCTGTAGTATGGACAAATCTTGTTCTAGTACATCAATAGCAGAAGATACAATGTTGCCCAGTGAATAAATCCTGGATGTTAACGCAGTCATACCATTGTCAACTACGGCTAACGCCTTTTCTAAGTTAATCCTATCTATTTCTCGTAGTCTCTCCGCTGCTTCTTGTTGGGAGATTTTCCAAATTTCATTATAGACAGCATATAAGAAACGTTTTTGACATCGTTTTTTGGGACCCAATAACTAATCCCGTAGGTCCACATCCTCTGTAAGTAAGGATTAGTGTTTTTTCACCTGTGGTAGTGTTGAGGTTTTTAGCCAATCGAGGCATAACTTCCCAACACTGTATGATGTCAGCATCCCCGGATGTTCTCTTTGTACATAGCATGGGTCTGGCCTATGGATACTGAACCCTTCGGTGGTACCCCTGAATCTTTCCTGACATCTGTTAGTGTCTGTGGGCCAAACCAACCATCCCTTCCAATTGGGGTCTGATCTATTGTATTGTAAAATGTCATCTATTGTAGCTCCTTCTTCTGATGTAATATTTCCCTCGGTATGTGATGGTGTTGGAATCTGAGGTGTGTTCAGGTCCTTGTTCTTGGCTATCCCAAGTCAGGAAGTCTGTTGCACAGTTTCATTTAGAAATATCATGTGCTGAGGAATGAGGCTTGCTCTAAATAGCGCTTCTGTTCCCTGGACTTGCCAATCTCTAGAACCTCAGACTGATTTTAAGTCTATAGTGTATTTACATAAGTCAAAACCATGTTCAGACAGTTGGGTAATAAAGGAAGAAGACTAAATCTGTTTGGTGTTCGTTAGCATATTTTTCTGTGCGGATGTAGGTGCAACCGTATAGTAATATGAGGTCGGGTCTGAAACGTTAAACCCTGAAAAATATGAACATTTCTGTGCAGACGTTTTTGAACTACTTTTCGGTGGTGTAGGGCAATGTTCCCTTTTTTTTTTTAATCTTTTTATTGGTGCATGAGTTTCAATATTTACAAAAAATAACATTATAGTTTAACATGTTTGATTCGAGAGACTGAATAAATTATATAGTTACAGATTCTATATTCATAACATTACATGTCTTTAAAGCCAATGGATTTATAACGGAAAATAAAGGAAGAGAAAAAAAGGCTTTGAATTAAGTCTGTGACATTTCTGTAGTTGGTCTCATGCACATTTTTAGAATTTTCTACCCCCCCCCCTCCCTCCCCGGGTTTGACCATCTATCTACATGTGATTTTGTGTTAGAAAGTCTTAGATATACTGGGGTGTAACTAAAATGTCGTGTTCCAGTGCTTTTATTTCTCGAGCCATTTAGTCAGTGGTTCCCAAATTTGTAACCCTTTTGATCGGGATCGAGTCCCCCTTTTGCCATAAATTGCTTTTTCAAAGTTATAGTTCGCAATTAGACGTGTTAGCCACTGGCAATACCCTGATGAATCTAACCAGGCTGATGTTAGAGTAAGGCGATATATTGCCATACTTATAAAAATTAACTGTTCTCCGGGCAACCCTTGAGTCTCCTGATCTACCCCTAGACAAATCAGAGTTGATGAGAGGTTTATATCCCTTCTTAGAACTTCCTTGACAAATTTCATGATGTCAGCTTTTAAAGTATTTGGTGTATTACAGGAAGCCAACATATGTTCTAAATCGGCCTGAAACAGCGAGCATCGAGGGCATAAGGTCCCTTTCCCTGTGCCCCATTTGGCTATCCTTTTCGGTGTATAATAAAGCGAGAAGCAGGTTTTATAATACTGCGCCTGAAGTCGTGCTGGTATTAAGAGTTTCTGTGCTAATTCGGTGGAATATTGAAATAAGCCCTCTGAGATATCAATTTCCGCTTTCCATTTGTTAGCCCGTTGTTCCATATCATCTATCATCAAGGAATTAAACAGATTATATACCATTCCAATTGATTGATTATTCTGTCTTAGTTTATCTATAATGAAATTATTTATAAAACCTATTGGACCTCCACATTTCTTGCTTAAAAAATCACGTATTTGTAAATACTTAAAGAAATCTTTCCAATCTAATTCATATTGTGTCTTAAGGTTTTCAAAGGAAATTAAATCAATGAGAGAGTAAAAATCTCCAAGCTTGGATAGGCCTTTGTCTATCCATCTCCTCATTGCAGTGTCTTTAAAGATTCCGGGTAAATTAAAGTTATTATTTATCGGGGTATAATAGTTCAGCCGGCCCAATCCTAGCATTTTCCGGACTGCTTTCGAGATTTTATGTCCCGCTACCAGCGTCTTATATCGTACTTTTTTATAATGTCAATCATTCAAGAATCTCCAGGCCCATCCCCAGGCCTGATTACCCATTATTAGTTCTATAGGTGTGGGAATGTACCTAGGGGAGTCGACTAGTGGTTTATCGGAAAAAAGAATGTGATTGTGTAAAAGAGTGGTTGCCCAATAATAAAGTTTAATGTTTGGAAGAGCCAAACCACCCCTATCCTTTGGTAAGGAGAGAAACTTATATGCTCTTCTAGGTTTTCCATAAGACCAAATGAACCGGGAAAACATATCTTCTATCTTTTTAGGCATTTGGAATTAAATTCTAGTGGAATGGCTCGTATAAAATAGAGGATCTTGGGGAAAAAGATCATTTTGATTATATTACATCTCCCGATTATTGAGAGATGTAAATTATGCAATCGCCTCAATTCTGGTTTTATTTTTTCAATCATTGGGTCAATATTTGCATCAACTAACTTTTCAATATTAGCGGTAATGTTTACCCCCAAGTATGTGGCGTTTTCTACCTGTCTCACGTCGTCGCCCATATTGACATTTTTACAAATAATCTGGGTTTTAGTTTGATTTAGGGAATATCCTGCCAAAAGACCGAATCTCATCGCCTCTCGCTCTACCTCTATCATAGACTCTATTGGGTTAGATGTTACAAGCGCTATATCGTCGGCATATGCCAATACTTTTGTTTCCCATCCTTGAGTAATTATCGGCCTAATCCTTTGATTGTACTCCAAAGCGCGTAAAAAGGGGTCGATATATATGGCAAATAGTAAAGGTGAACTAGGGCATCCCTGACGTGTGCCTCGAGTTATTTTAAAGGTGTTAGTAAGTGTACCATTTATGAATAATTTCGCGGTTGGTTGAAAATACAGCATCTTGAATGCCTGTATGAGATGTTGGCCTATCCCGACCCTCGACAGAGACTCACAAAGAAACGGCCAGGAAACTCTGTTGAAGGCCTTCTCAGCATCAAGTAGGATGAGTGCTGTTGGTTCTCCGGAAATTTGTGCTGCATCAAAGAGTGAGATGGTTCTTCTTATGTGGTCTATAGTACCACGTCCAGGGATGAACCCATGTTGCCTTGGGGATATAACTTTATGGATTACCCCAGCTAATCTGGTCGCTAATATTTTAGAGTAAATTTTACTGTCCGTATTTATTAATGTAATTGGACGATAGGAAGCAGGGTCTAGTGCTGATTTATGTTTCTTCAAAAAAACAATTATTTTTGCTTGCGACCATGATTCAGGTGGTCTTCCCCCTTAAAAACATGTATAAACAAAGGAAGAATAGCTTCTCTTATTTCTGTAGACATTTTTTTATAGAATTCTGCTGGGATACTATCTAAACCAGTTGCTTTGCCATTAGGAAGACTGTTTATACACAGCAAAACATCAGCCCATTGAGGGGTTCCTCAAGTTGAGCCTGATCTTCTGAAGATAGTTGTTCTGTTGAAAATTGGTTAAGATAAGTCATAATATTATTTGAGTGAGATTTGGTGGTTTCTTGATATAGATTTTGATAATAAGTTAAAAACTCATTGCGTATACCTTCTGGGTCTGTGATTATGGCCTGGGTGGTGTCTTTCACTGCCGTAATAATATTTTTTGTGGCTTTTTGTCTGGCCCTTATCGCAAGATGATGTCCGACTTGTTCACTACACTCGTATGCTTCTTTTCTCCAAGTCTCCAATCTATCTGCTGCCCTTTTGGCTATTACTTCCAAAACTGATGATTTAACTGAAATTATTTTAGCCAGTGCTTCTGTAGGATCCTCCCCATCTCTATATAGGGTAATTAAATTTTCTTCTGCAGCTGCCAATTGCATTTGTAAGATATCCATTAATTGTCGTTTTTCCCTATTGAGAGCTAGCGAAAAGCTCATTGTTTCTCCCCTTATTGCGGCCTTTAATGCGTCCCAGACCACTTCTATCTTGGTGCTGCCAAGATTCTCCTTAATAAATTGGGGGATCCAGTGCCTCATGTGTTTACAATATTCGTCATTAGCGAGTAAAGAGCGGTCAAATGACCAACTAAACGTATCTCGATTGACCCTTCTTTCCCCTTTTATTTCTAAAACCAAGGGATTGTGATCTGAAACTATTCGTGTAGTCTTTTCTATTGCACACTTATGAAGAATGGAATGAGATACAAGGATATAATCTAATCGGACCGGTTTTTTGTGCGGGAAAGAGTAAAAAGTATAGCCTGGGTCTGCAGGGTAATATGATTGCCAGACATCCATTAATGCCTGTTCCTGACTTAAGGCCTTCAAGGCCTTATAGACCTTAGGTTTCCTACCTGTGTAATTCCTATTGGTGTCTAGAGATATACTTTGACTAGCCGATATATTTATATTAAAATCACCACAAATGATAATAGGTAAAGACCACTCGGCCAATTCATTGTTTAAATAATCAAATATTGCCGGATCATCAACAATACTGCCATACACCGTACATATCGTAATAATGTCCCCATTCTCTCTACGACATTCGGTAATGACCCACCTCCCATTCTGATCTACGGATGTACGGGGAAATTGAAGTGAGCCTTTAGCAGATAATATTGCGACCCCCGTGTCCTAACACTCTGTGACGTCGCTCCTATTACTGTAAATCCAAGTGTGCCTAAAAGATGAATCTGTGTCCTATCTATATGTGTCTCCTGTAGGCATAGGATATCGGTTTTAAGTAATCTGAGGGCTACAGCGGTATTTCGACGCTTCCTTGAATCATTCAAGCCACATATATTTAATGTAGCTATGCGTAATTTACTCATTTCATTACCTAAAGTTTAGCCCACTCGATAAGACCCTGGATAAGACATAATAGTACCTCCTGACCATATAACAACATAAAGAAAAAGGAAAATTTAGCAAAAATCCACACCTGGAGCAAATACTCTTGAGGTCAACCCATCCCCCTTCCCCTCCAAACCCTTCCCCCCAACGAGACCCCCCACCACCTACCACTGAGGCCTGCCTGATTCTGCGTGAACCAGGATGTGGACATCTGAGAAGGCAGAGTCCCGTATCACCCGACCGGTCCGGTCCCTGCCCCAAACTGCACACTTTATCTATGTCTACTCATATTGTGATTACCCAGTTTGAAACTTCATAGAAACTCAAACATTTAAGTATTACGTCCATAACAATTCAAACTTTGGATCTGTCTCTGCTTGTCCCTGTAATTTCCTGCAAATATGCTTGAGCTTGAATTTCCGAAGTAAAACTGCGAGTAACCCCATTGAAGATGATTTTCAAACGTGCCGGATTCTGTAGGTACACCGTTGCTCCAATTTGCTGAAATGGTGTAAATAATTGTCTCAACCTCCAACGCCGCTCAACTGTGGCATGGGCGAAGTCTGGTCTGGTGAAAAAGGTGACGCCGTTATATTCTTTTTTACTTGTAGGTCTGGCTATATCAAAAAGAGCTTGACGCAAAAGAAAATTCCCAAAATACACTAAAATTGCACGAGGGTATTGATCTTGAGAAGTGGGTCGTTTAGAAAGTGTCAAAGGAAATCGGTGAGCGCGTTGGACTTCCTTGTCCCAGTCCCAGGATTGCATCTCAGGAAATGCACCTTTAAAGAGTGATACTATGTATGCCCTGGGGTCGTTCCCTTCCAATCCCTCAGGGACCCCAAGAATACGTAAGTTGTTACGTCGCATTCTGTTCTCCTGTTCCTCGATCTTCCCCATTAAATCTTTCACTATGGCATCATGCGCATCTCCCTGTACTTTCAACGAGGAGACATCTTTCTCTAGGTTCTCAGTTCGAGTTTCAACCGATGACATTCTGTCTGCAATTTCGATGCATGTTCGACCCACTTTCCTAATAGCACCTTGCAAATTTTGTGTAGCCTGTCGGCTTTTTCGATTGTCCTGCTTGGCTTCTTCTTGGAAGCCCTTGATCGACTGTAAGACTTCCGCAAGGGTGGGTTCTTCCATGTTTCTAGAGCTTCCACTCGGATTTGTTGTCACGGAAAGGTTGTGACCTGCCCGCACAGTGTGGTCTGAAGGTGTCGCAAATTGGGAGGATGAGTAATCCCATCTGAGCATATATTAGAGATCAGCGGTTGTGAATTATGTGCTGAATCCAAAGATTTTGTGGGGTTAAATTGTGATTTTTTACTTTGCTTTGCCTTGTCTTCCACTATCATCTGCTCATTTTGCACATTTTGTACTTTGTTTTTCAGCCCCCGTGTTTCAGGGCGTCTCTGTGAGCTCTCCGGTCTATTAAGCTGTGTCATTTTATTTACAGGGGCCAATGTTTGATTACTTATTGCTTTCGACATTTTCCCCCCTCGCCCCGACATCCTTACTTGCTTCTTTTTGATATTACAGAATGCCGGGAAACAAAGTATCCACCGTTGAGTCTTGACGCGGTGGTTTCCTCGTTGTATTGTATCCAGTGCCGTCGTCAGGATTCTCCAGATCACCGATAGCGTGATGCAGTACGTCGTGGAAGGCAGCCGCAGGGCTGCGTGAAGCGAGGATGTTAGATCCGCTGGTCCCCCTGCTCGAAATCCAGCTGTCGGCACGTGATAGCCTTTGCAAGCCGCGTCGATCCCAACAATGCCTCGAGGTCAGGATGGAAGTCATACAGCTATGCAGCTATGAACAAAAATCATGTATGTTGTCCTGAATTACCGCGATGCGGTGCAGTCCAAAGCCATTCACTTTGCGATTGGGGCCAGACCGGAGGAGCTCTGCCGGGTTACTGCCGCTCAGGCGCCATCTTGCCTCTTGGTGTAGGGCAATGTTCCCATTGGTGATATGTGAAAACATTCCTAGGGCTACTGGATTTGTGCAAAAAATGATGACGATATTGTTGATAACAATACATAGTGTTAAAATCTGATGTTTCTTCCAACATTTCATTGCTAGAAAATGCGGCAGATTGTTCTAAGTCAGACAACATATTGTTTACAGTTTCAAAATCCCAATCATCGGAAAATGTACTGGAGGTAATGATAACATTTAAAGAAATTTTAAATAAATGCGGTATTTTTAAAAGTTTGGTCGGGCCAAATATATCATAATTAACCTTGTCCCATACTATACCATCAGGTATAGGAACTGCTGTAATGTTCACTGATGACAAGTCTCTTTGTTCACGATGTGATGAAACATGAGGTTTCAGGATCAAGTTCACTTTTGATGCTGCAGAGCTTTGGCAAAGATAAGTTCCATTAACAAGTAAGCAGAAGACGGTTACTAAGCCTATCTAGAAAAGAAAGAAAAGTATCCCGGCAATTATCCAAAGTTCTATCCAAGGTGACACAAGGTAAGTCTTTTTAAGAAAAGTGAAGAAGTCTTTGATTTGTTGTTGATGAGTTTTTGGGGCTGGCGTCGTTTCAGGTTCACTTGGATCCAATGAAAACGTATCAAAGTCGATGAAATAGCCAGATGCAGTTCGATCTATTTTTGGTAACTCAGCAGGTTTTGTTGAACTTGTAGATTGCTCTTGTTGAGGCATGTTTATGTAGACATCAGTGTTAGGTCGAATTGAAATTTGTCTTTCATTTTGATTTTGGTTTTCTGTTTCAAGAGGAACGAGTTCCATGGCATTGTTGCATAGTCCATCATTCCGTATAGGAGACTCTTCAAACGTGATGAGCCTTTCCGTCTGAACTTCCTGTATGGTAGCGAGTGGAGGGCGTCGGCTACCCAGGAGCCCACGAGGCCTACTATTCAGCATCGGCCACATAGTGTGGTTTTATCAGATCAATGGAGACAAACCTTTTCTCCTTTTTTCCGGCAAGAGGCGGCAGAAGTACTGTTCTTGTTCTTTCAACTGCCAGGACAGGTACAGGCTTTCTGTATGATGATCCAAATTCTGTTTTGTCCGTTATCTTTTCTCTGACCAGATCCCCGACTTTAAGAATCCAGACAGGTCTTGCCATGACTGACTTGACTTCCCCAGTGGCGGATTCTTTCACTTGGACATTGCTCTGTAGTGCTCTTGATTCATTCAGATCCTGTAAAACAGCCAAACGTTTATTGATGTCGAAAGGTTTTTCATCCGCCACTGTGCCTTCACAATCGAGATCAGGTACCCACATTCTTGTCCCAAATAGGACCTCATAAGGAGTGACACCCCCTAGAGAACTTCTTGGCATGTTGTTTAAGGCCCTCTGTACCCCATATAAGTGATGGATTCAACTACCACCCGCACCTAATACTCTTGCTGTTAATGATTGCTTTAAGTCCCGGTTTTTCCTCTCCACAACAAGAATTTCCCTTGGGATGTATGGAGAGGAGTACCGCAGTGCAACACCCAAACTTCCCATGGCTTCCTTGTAGGCCCTAGAGCTAAACGCGGGACCACGGTCAGAATGTAATGTGCCAACTGCGTATGTCCCTATAAAGACTCGCAAATCGTTGATAACAGTTCGAGCGTCAGCCGAGCGCTGAGGCCATACCCATAGGAATCTCGATCAGGAATCCACTGCAACCATTATGTACTTATGAGCCCCATCAGATTGTAAGGGGCCGCAGTGGTCCAAATAGACGCACACGAGAGGTCTGTCTGATATCAATAATGGTGTCTGCGCTGGACGTGTTATGGTTGAGCCCTTCATCTGTTGACAGATGTCGCACTTTAAGACATAGGGGCCGATTCCGATTCGGGCCGGAAATCTCTCCGACCGAGCCGGACCCGGAGAGATTTCCGACCGAATCGGACCCTAGCAGACCGACCGAACGAGTACGATGCGTCCGTATGCTATCGGACTCGATTCGGTCGGACTCCCATTGAAGTCAATGGAAGCCGGTCGTACAACGCGTACGTGGGCTCCCATTGACTCAATGGGTGCGAGGTGAACAAGGGCGCCCCCTACAGCGGGTACGCGTCGAAGCGACTCGCGCCGTACATGCACAGGTAGGGGGGACCCATGGGTCCCCCATGTGTGCGACTCACGCGGCTACGCGTACAGGGGGGTCCGGCACGGACCCCCAAAGTGCGGCTCCGACTGCTCCTTGGAGCCGGACTGCGCGAGTCGGTCGGACTGCTCGAGGCGCGCATCGTACTTGCCCGGCCGGGGAACGTCTCCATTGCGTCGTGCGAGTCGTGTCCGTGCGAGTCGGTCGGAGCGGTTGGGTCCCGCGAACGAGTCGGTCGCCGATTTCACGTGCGCTCGCATCGTACTCGCTCGCCCGGACGCACGTACAAATCGGTCGGGAAAGAGGGCTCCGAATCGGATCCGGTAAAGCCAAATCCGATTCGGTGCCCTACCGGCCGAGATCGGAATCGGCCCCATAGTCTTTGGTCTGTTTTGTTAACCCTGGCCACCAATAGCGTTGTTTCAGTAAAGAAACTGTTGCCGCAACTCCTGCGTGTGCAGAACCAATACCCTCGTGTGCAGCTAAAATTAAGCCTAACCTGTGATCCATATTTGGTATTACTCTATCCCCCACTCCTGGAATCTGAGCAAATGGAACGTTGTTTGCATCTAATTTGTAGGAGTACTTGAGTGGAAAACCTTTCAGCAGTGCCTTGTTGTCTTTGCGTGAGGCAATGACAGCCACCATTATCTGTCTGTCTATTCTCATTTTTGAATGAGTGATTGCGGCTACGGACGCAGTTCGTACTGCCCCCTTTGCGACTTCATCAGCCAATAAATTCCCTTCAACGTGAACTCCATCACGTTGAAGACTCAACGTGTGTATCACGTGAGCTCTTGGTAGTTCATTTTTCAACTCAGCTACCTGTTCCCATAGCATTTTGTGCTTAGTTACGCCACCTTTTGAGTCTTTGAACCCATTTTGTTCCCAATAGTGAAGATATTCATTGTATGACTGGACACAGTAAAAGGAATCGTACACAATTAGAGTGGGTAATTCTCGATCCGTATTATTCAGTGCCAGCAAAAGAGCTTTTAGTTCTGCTAACTGAGCCGTGCAGTCTCCTAGGGACTGAGTCTTTGTACAGCTCGGATGGAACTTGCCATCCTTCATACGACCTTTAACAATCGCATACGCAACGCTGTATTGTTGTTTACTTCCTATGGCCGGTTGAGCAGATCCGTCAGTGTAAATTATGTATTCATACTGATCCAGAGGCATAATTTCATTCGGGAGAGGATATTCTTGTCGTATTGAAGGAATGCTTGCGTTTTTAGACTTGGGTCGTATACGTAGTCTACATCTGATGCAGTGAGAGAATTAGCCCATTGTATCCATCTCGGATGTAAAGCTTTAGCATTTGGAACGCTTGCCTTTGTAGCAGCTTCTAAGGCCAGTACCGGAGTCACGACAATAATTTGTTTCCCCTGAGCCACTGCTCTTTCTCTCACTATAGCAGTTTGTACGCCTGTCAGAATTTTTTCTGTTGATGCAAAACGCATCTCAGCGTTTGTGTACAAGTGTGATTTGTATGCTATTGGTACTGTTTCACCTTCATTGTATGTTAAGTAGGTGTACCCAGATTAACCCGCAACTATACGGATCACTAGATTGCGGACATTTACGCGTGTCTGTAAGTGTTTGGACGCTATCATGTCAGCTTGTAGGGAACGAAGGATATCTGTGTGTTCCTGTGCCCATTGCCTAACTGAGAAATCAGGTCTTATGAGGTCATAGAAAGGCTTAACCCTTTCTGCGTAATCCAAAATGTATGTTCTGCCGAAATTCAGGAATCCTAGTATGGATTGTAAATTTCTCAATGATTTTGGAGGTTGGAGCAGCGCACAATTTTCTAAAAAATTAGCTGTCAGGCTTTTCCCTTCACTTGAAAGCTCATATCCCAAAAATAGGACATTGAGGTGGGCTATTTTTGATTTTTTTAAAGTTAAACTTGTAGCCCTCAGAGGCAAATCCCAAAATTATGGTGTTTACCCTGGTCAAGTGTTCCTCCAGGTCATCATCCGTCAGATAAATATCAGCTACATAGGACAATGCCTTCTCGTCCAGATTCTGAAGTAACTCAGTTACCCTGGCGGAAAACAACCCCGGGCTGTTCTTACACCCCTGGGGGAGTCGACAAAATTGCCGCTGGGACCCCAGCGCTGAGAATGCTGTCAAATATCTGCTCACAGGCGCTATATTTTGGCAGAAAAATCCATTTGAGATATCTAGTGTAGTTTTGTATTTTTTCCGCACGATGTTATTCATCAATGGGGCACTATGTACGTTCTGTACTGCAAATGTTTTTGTGCATATGTTCAGATGTCTGTAATCTAATACTAGACGATATGAATTATTGGGTTACATTACGGGAAACAAAGGATTATTCATTGAAGAGGTGCAAGTTTCAATCCCACCTTGGTATTCAAGTTGATCTAAGATCTCCCTGACCTGTTTTTTTGCTTCCTGTTTTATTGGATACTGTCTCTGTGGAGTTGGAGTAGATTTTAGTGGTATCACGTGGTGAGCTGACTCTTCATCCCACCCAACATGGTTGCGATATAGTGCAGGAGCAAGGGCTACCGCCCACTCACGCGCGTATGTGTGTTTTGAGTATTGAGGAACGAGGTCGGAAAAGGCTGGCATAATTACTGTCTCTCCCTTTGGGCAATCCATAACAATAGTAGGCGGCCAATATCTTTCAGCTAAAAGAATGTCATAGCCAAAAGTCAGGTTCTCTCAAAAGAGACCCTTAATTTTTCTGGGCTTGTCCCCTTCCATTTGGAGTATTATTTCTTGTAACTTATGTGGGACACTTACCCTAATGTCAGGTGTTTCCACCATGATATATTCACTCAACTCCGCTGTCACCAGAAATTCCATCAGGTTCTGGTGAGCTATTGTTACTTCTGCTGCTCTGTCTAGCATCGTCAGAGCCCAGTCCCCATTCAGTAGTTGAGTCCTCAGAATTCTGGGCATGCCTAACTTTGAGACCTGCTTTTGTTCTTCTTTTTGAATTGAGGTTTTGCTTTAGGCTTTCTTCTTTTTTGGAAGCGTAGTCTGAAGTGCGTTGCATGTCTCTGGACTTTGTACGCTCTTCTTCTCTGTGTTCTGACCGTCCTTCCCTCTCTGAGTTTTTTGATGAACCCTGAAAGGAACGAGAGGAACGTGTATCAGTGTCCTGATACCTGTCAGGTTTTTTAATGTTATCTCTATTCCTAAGGTTATACCTCCTTTCGGAGGGCTCCTGCTGAGGAGACCTACCTCTGGATTGAGATCTATTCTTTTGTTGTGTGTTATTATCCCATTTCTTCTTTGAAGAAACTGGTGTTTGCTTTGCCTGTTCTTTTTCTGGACCTCCTATTAGTTGAGGTTTTATTGGTCTAGCTCCCAAATTATCTCTACCTAATTCTGAATAAGCAGTTTCAATAATTTTAGGTAATTCTGTCTCCTGTTGCAAAGGAGTGAAATCCCTCAAGCGTTGGCGTATTGCCACTGATGCTGCTTCCCCTTCAATATTTGCTAAAATTATAGCTGATACCTGGGCAAAGTTATTTAGTAACTTCATCCCTAAGTTCAGAGCAGGTTCTGCTTCTTACTCGTTCTGTATTTGTCTTAATATATCCGGTTTTACTGCTAAAGAAGTGATACCATGAGCTCTGGTATATATTGCAGCGAAGACTGTACCCCAAGAAGTACAATCCTCTATCGGGGGAGCTATACCCATTGGCTAGCAAATTGTCAGTATTCTATGCTTTTCGTGAGGACCAGTGTGTGGAAATTCTGCCTCCAGCTGTGTTATTTTTTTGAGCTATCCAGAATGACATTTGTTCACGTTTAGTGGGCATTTTACCCATCACCGCGTGTAACGTTTGTGGTGTAATTTTGGTCGTTGATGTTTGAATCGGACCTGTTGGTATATTCGTGGTTGGCTAGAGTGTAAGTGTTCTCATCACGAACTGTGTCATGTTTCTGTAAATTCTTATTAGTTCTTTGTGAAGTGTAAGTAAGTCTCCTGCTGGCATTGTTTCAATGTTAAGGTGTGATGTGTAGGTCGCTAGTACCGGCCATGTTTTTACTCTGTCTCTTCGTAGTGGACCGAGTCTTACTTTATTTCTTGTATGGGGGAGGGTGCCTTTAAACAAGTATATGTGCTCCTGGTACATGAGCGGAACTTCAATGTCCTCATATGGACAATATTCGTTCAGTATGTCATCTTCGACATAGTAATGAAATGTTTTTGTTCATGCATCTGCCTGTGTCAATCTAACCCATGAATAGAATACCTCTGTTCTGTATGATTCGTGTGCCTCAATTACGAACGTTACTGGCCCACCCCTAGCTGTTAAACCATATGAAGCTAGTTTTAGGGTGATGGCATTTCTAACATTTTCTGAAAGATGTATTGCATCTGCATCTTCTTTTTCCTCTGTTGTAAGCAGTTCACACACAGTGTCTCCCTGCTCAGTCATTGTTTTTTAGTAGGAATCGTTTTTCAAGGGAACTGAGATAAGGTGTTATGCACAAATAGGAACAATGTGTCCTTCAAGCTTGATTAACCAACAGTCAATACATAGGATTTTGCCTACTCATCTGCGGCGGATTTTGTTCCCTCCCACTGCAGACGTCTCTGGGAATATGTGAGTAGGGGTCTCTGAGAATAGTACGACTGAACTACTCAGATTTGACCAATAAATAAGTACCTAACCAACGTTGGTGGCGCCATGTCGTGTAGTTCCTATAAGACCTATACAGGATCTGCACGTTTGGACAACATACACTGCGGGCTTGGTGTCCAGACTGATTCCAGACACCCCCACCGGGTATGTTGGCCTGTATACCAGCTAGCTCACAATGCCACTAGAAACTCCTCTTATCAAGGAGAGAATAGTTCTTGGCAATTATCGAACATGACAACCCTGATCCCTCAGAACTGTGGAAACAGTGCAATACTTTTCGCTCAGTCACTCGTGCTCACTTTGTCTCAGAGAGATACACAGAATAAACGATATGGACGTTTTTCAATAAGCATTTATTGAACATTCGTCATTCTAGTGTAAAATAGGTGTGCTGAAACAACCACTAGACAGAAACAGATATAAATGATTAGAAGCACTACGTGCAAGATGGTAGGTTTCTACCATCTTGCTATAACCGTGAATACAGGCAAGTATATAAAATACATGACAATAAGATGCGCACTCCTACGATGCTACCCTAACTAGATGTACCTAAGTGTACCTAGCATGTGTGTAGGGTTTGAGCCAAGAATCCCTCTAGGATAAAGTCAACCCCATTACCTGAAGTGAGAGACTGTGGGACCCCGTCTTGATCTCGAGTTGGACACCCCGAAAGGGATGTTAGACCATTGCGAGCTGGAGTATCTGCATGCAGGAACCTCAGCGTCTCGCGTCAGTGTGTCGGCATGGAAGTTGTGATCTCCCCTGACTATCTCAGCAAGATGTGATGTTCATATACCCGAAGGTATCCCCAGGGGTTCTACCTTGCTGTGCCAGTTTCAGACCGAAGATGACATTGGGAATGAACCTTGTACATAGTTATTATGCAGGAGATGGTAGTCCTGCTGAGTTTCCAAGAATCCAAGGATCCTCATGCATAATGTATGAGGCTATTGTTCAGGGAAAACCCCACGTTCTGTAGGCAGTACTGTAACTAGGTAAAAGGTCAGTCCTAGCAGCCCGTTATGTATATAGTGTAGGGACAAATATAGGTGAAAGGTTGGGATGTTACCCGGACCTATATTGGGGTACCTATTTGGAATATAACACAGGAGGGAGAGTGGAGAAAGGGTGCAAGGCACCTGGGGCTACCGCTCCCCATTCTCTGATGCCACAGAGGTTAAAGAGGCCTGAAAGGCATAAGGCCTGGCTCTCATCACTGACAGCTGTGAGTGGCCACTGTGACTTGCTGTCCTGGTGGACAGAGTTTCCCCTGGGAGGGGGACAGGAGTCACACCCTGGGGGTGGACTGGGCCACACCACTATGTTGGTCATATGGGTACTCTCTGCCTGTTGGGACACATCTGTGAGCAAAGTAAGTTTAGGCGCTGCACAGATGGTATCCACAGGTGAGGAGAAGGGTTTCCCATGGGTCAGCTCAGTGGGCCCTGAGATTATGGATAGAGGGATCCAACTGGGTTCATTGAGGCGTAGAATTTATTAGAATAGCGTAGAATAGACCCCTGCTGTTGCGGGCCAGGTTCCATGTTCTATCGCCCCAAGCTGGGAAGCCCATCGAGGTATGGATTGGTCTACCCTGGCTTTGGAAGGGGGTTGTATTGGAAATGGCCCTTTTTGCAGGGTTATCCCCAAACATTTTGCTTCCTCCTCCTATTTTTTCCTGACCTGCTGTTGTTGGTTTTAGGACTGTAGGCACTTTACCACTGCTGATCAGTGCTAAAGTGCATATGCTCTCTGTGTAAATTGTGTTATTGATTGGTGTTTCCATGATTGGCATATTTGATTTACTTGTCAGTCCCTAGTAAAGTGCACTGAGTGTGCCAGGGCTTGTAAATCAAATGATACTAGTGGGCCTGTGTTAGATTTGAAAATCCCATTCTCGTTATATACTTGTTTTACGCCATATTAGGTTAGCAGTGTGCGGCTAAATGAGACACCATTCGTATTCACGTTATGTAACCCACTGAGTTATCCCCGCCATGTCCGAGCTTCAGTTAGCGAGTGTGACTCCATTTTGTATTTCGTAATCCCTATTAGGCTGTGTCTGTACTAGGCCTCACTATTTGTATTGCTTGCCTCAGCAGAACGCTGTATTCAGTTATTATTTTCTTTTCTGTTCAAGGTTGCTTTCTGACTTGCTAATGAATAGGCCATTCTGTATCGCATACCTATCCTTGTGTGTAGCTCAGCTCCCACGTTAGGAGAAGCCGAAACCCAGCACGGCAACCTTGAGATAGCGATAGCGTGTACCCATCTAGCAGGTGGTAGCCCATCCTTCTGTGCCTCCTTTGTTCATGTTCGGCCTAAGACGGTAACTTTCCATTGTGGACGTGGTTGGGAGGCCCTTGGGAGGAATGATTATGCATTGCCGACTGTTGGGCGGTCAGTCCCCTCGGCAGACATCTTAGGGTGCAGGTCAGATTGGACTCCTCTGCAGAGTATTGGTAATAAACGATTGTTTTGTATTCTCTACTGTCTGACCGACTCTTCATTTTGGGGAAGGCTATAAGGAGGTTGTAGAAAACGCGGGTGACCCTTTTCGGGCCACTTCCTTCAGTTGACGCCTGAACAGGGAGTCCGCAAGGTGACCCGACTAGCCCGTAATTGGGTTGTAGGGTTGGGGTGATGTCCGGTTGGTCAGGCGGATCGGGGATCCCCACACGATAAGAGCCCGGTTCTCTTGGCTGCCCCGCCCATCTGATCGGGCGACTCCTCGTCTAGTGGTCACCGGCCGGAGTCCTGAGAAGGCGGAACCTTGGATTTGACCGTTTGGTTCGAAGAGTCGGCAGTGGAGAATAATATTGCTCGACCTAAGTGCACCAGGTGAGTGACTTGAATTCTTGGAAAATGTGGTGCCATGGTTGTACGGCACGAGCCCACGGGCTGTGTCTGGTACAGTCTCCGGACTGTCTTGTCTTGAACTTGGTGGGTTTGCGGACCCTTGAAAGACGCGGAGTGTTTGTGAACGGTCTAGTAGGCCAACTGGAAATTCGGCTTACTCTTGAAAAGGTCTGGGGCTAGAGCATGTCTTCTTGTCTTGGTACAGTCTGCGGACTGTCTTGTGCGGTTTTGGACCGCTTGGATTTGGTTCTTGGATCATTTGTTGGTTGGTGTTCTATTTGTCCATTGGGGACAGTGTATGTGTCTTATATTAAGATGCCTTGTCTAAGTAAGTTAGGGTGTTTTGGATGTTGGTGTTGTTCCACTGAAGCTCGATTGGAAGAAAATCAGCCAGTGCCTCCAGAGGGTACCCCAAATTTTGATGTATACGTCAAGCATGGCATTGGCCCCATTATGTTTAGCACGTTGTGGAATAAATATACGAGGGACAATGTCGATCTACAGTGGCCGCTTACTGGCACATTTGATGAGCAAAAGTTGAATTACTTGCAGGACAAATTGTTTGCCAAAAAGAGCAGACAGTCGATGTTTGATTCTCTGAGAACATGGCAGAAGGAAGCGAAGCAACGACGTATGAGAGCAGAGAAGCAAGCCCGGAAGGGGCAGTCGCAAACGATAACGCAGAAGGCAATAGCTTATGATAGAGAAAAGATCGAGAAAGGCATAGAGTGTGCAGACAGGAAGTTTTGATTGCAGAGTGATAAGTGTTATGTGGCTAGGGAGGAAGGTGATGTCTTCGTTGAGGAGTTGTTGGATTCTCGGGTGCCGTCCGTTCCTCTACTCTGTCTCCCGACCCCATTCCCGTGGTCACGCCTCCTCTTACTCCTGCGGCACAGTCTTTGAGCGCGATGGTACCTGTTTCTTCATCTGCTCTTTCCCCTTTGGGTGTGTTACCTCAGACATCGCGAAATGCCGAGACGCCTGTGCGTGGAGTGCATGAAGTGAACTGGGCAGCGGCACGTGAACGCATGGATAAAGTGTTGGTGTGCTCTGCTGTGGGTGATGAGGAAAAGAGAATGGTGGCTGACCAGGCTGCACAGTGGGCCCGGAATCCGATTTATAGTGTGGAAGATGTGTGGAGTGTGATGAAAGATTACGAGCCGTTTATACAGCAACATGCTCTTAAGCATATGTCGGCCACACTGATAGGATTGTGGGAACAGTGTACTTTCAAGGGTATTGCACCGCAGATAATTTATGACATTCGGGACAGCGTATATACTACAGATATGGCCCCAAATGAGGTTTTCAGTAATGTGACGACATTGGTGTGTTATCGGGGTAGATTGCTTCAGAAAGTCCCGACAACAGTGTCACAGTTCCCCATGAGGGAAGTTCATCCCATTTACCACCCCGAAATACCACAGTTGCGAGATGGGAATAATACTGTTACTCGCCCACGAGTGGCGGCCCATTTCCAGGAACAGTGGATCTACCCTCCTTGGAAGAGGAGTGAGGTAATATCCCTAAAAGGGCAGTTACCGGACCCTCGGAAAAATCCAACAGCGTACTATAAAGAATTGACAGAGGCGTCCTCCTCCACAGTGATGACATTAGCTGATATAGAGTTGTTTTTCGGCCTTTTAGTACCAGTAGATATATGGAGGCAGGTGCAGATGCAGGATCATGTGGTGGAATTGGGTGGAACATGGGATGAGATCAGGGCATGGGATAAGGAGCGCAAGCCCGGCGAGAAGCCGAAAGCGGAGCTATTAGCCTTGCCGGGACGTATTATCACTTACATGCACTCCCTTATCCCGCCAAGACGAGTGGATTGGGACAAGTTGACTGCATGTCGTCAGAAGAAGGATGAAAGTGTGTCCGATTTCTTTACTAGGTTTGAAGGGGTGTTTCTGGATTTTAGTGGTCAGGATCTATCGCTGGAGGGTGGTGTCCGTCAGTTCGTCCACAGGTTTGTCACTAATTTGCTTCCTGAGATTGCGACTAGGTTGCAGGCATCGGAAAGTACTTGGACCACCTCCTCCCCGTCAGTAATATTGAGTATGGCACAGTACTACGAGCATAGGGAGAATGAGGACAAAGAGAAGGTGGAGAAAAACTCAAAGGAGTTGAAGACGAGGGTGTTGATGCAGCAGGTGGCAAGGGGGAACGGTAGAGGAAGGGGTTCGGGTCCCGCTCAGCGGGGATCCCAGTCTGACCGGAACAGTACATCGGGTGTGCCCGTAGGGTACAACCAATGTGCGTACTGTAAAAAGGAGGGGCATTGGCAAAGTGAGTGTCCGGAGTTGCTGCAGAAAGTTGAGGCCCCGAGAGGTAGGGGTTTTAGAGGACGTGGTAGAGGGGGAGGGGGCAGCAGAGAGGGACAGTTTGAGGATACATCGTATGATCAGCAGAGCAAGAACTATTTCGATGACCACCGGGGAAGGCAGTACTATCATGACGACTATGATATGGACGAAGTGACAGGAATGTACCACAGCTAGGACAGCCAGGGACAGGGTGAGGGACCGGTTCCAGCACCTGTAGATCAGCGGGGATCTTATGTCACTGCGGATTTACAGGGCACGCCCAAGACGTTCGTACTTGACATGGGTGCTATGAATAGCTCTGTTTCTCGTTCGCTGATCCCAGGGGCAGCTCTGTCTAGCCAAAACAATGTTTCGGTAGGTTTTTCAGGCATGCCGGTTGTTATCCCCATTTCCAAACCTCTTGCTTTGACTATTGGTCCCTTTACGGTGGACTCGCCATTTCTGCTAACGACAAATTGTGGGGAGAATTTGATGGGATTGGATTTGTTGAAGAGATTACATGCCACCATCTTTTGTTCTCCAGATGGTGTTTACATGACTGTTGGGCCACAAGTGGCTCGCGCAAAACATTGCTTTGCAAAAGATGCACCCCTCCCCGCAGAGTTCAAGGAGGTGCCCCGTAGTTTATGGGCAGCAGGAGACACGGATGTGGGGTTACTCCAGATCCAGCCGGTCTCTATTACGATTAAGGAAAATGCTGTATTGCCACGTACTCCCCAGTATAAGATTTCACAAGCAGGAGAAAGGGCTTTGTTGCAAATAATACAGGATTTGATTAAGTCTGGTGTGGTTGAGGAGACAGTAGCGAATGTGTGTAACAGCCCTATCCTTCTGATTCTCAAGAAGGCCCCCTTGGACTCTTCTGATGCTCACCCGGATGTTTATCGCTTTGTAATTGACCTCAGAGAGGTCAATAAAATAGTTGTGCCCCAATATCCTGTAGTCTCAGACATTACCACGATATTGACAATGATTCCCCCGTCAGCAAAGTTCTTTTCCGTCATTGATTTGAAGAATGCTTTCTTTAGCATTCCAATTCATACAGATAGCAGATATCTGTTTGGATTCGCCTTAGCCGGCAGGAGTTTTAGATTCTGTTGTGCTACTCAAGGCTATACAGAAAGTCCTAGTATCTATAGTCAAGCTTTAAAAAGTCAATTGGATTCTTTGGTACTTCCCACTGGTAATGTGCTATTGCAGTACGTTGACGACCTCCTTGTGGCCTCTGATACTGAGGATGATTGCAGAGATGCAACTGTTAAATTGCTGTTGCATTTGGCACGCCATGGCCATAAGGTGTCCCTTTCCAAATTTCAATATTGTCGCCAGGAGGTCACCTACTTAGGTCACCTACTGTCAAAGCAGGGTCGCAAGCTAACACCTGAGCGCATAGCTTCTATCACTAATATGCCTGTTCCTAAGACTCAACGTGAAGTACACGCATTTATTGGTATTACCTCGTATTGTCGACACTGAATCCCCAATTATTCCTTACTAACAATACCCCTCCTTTACCTGACCACCAAAGAAGTGCATGAACCCCTGCCTTGGACATCTGCATGCCAGCAAGCTTTTGAGCAATAAAAGGCTGCGCTTTGCTCTGCTCCTGTGCTTGGTACTCCTGATTACCAGAAGCCTTTTGTGCTTTACGTACATGAGGCAGACGGTTGCGCGCTTTCTGTTCTAACACAGGGCTTTGGTGGTAAGCAAAGACCCTGCGCTTATTTTTCTGCGATGCTGGATAACGTAGCCAGAGCGCTCCCGAGCTGCCTGAGAGCTGTCGAGGCAGTGGCAGTTTCTATCAGATAATCGGCGGGGCTCGTTCTCGATACTGAACTCACAGTAATGGTACCTCATGCTGTAGATACGCTTTTGAATAAGACAAAGACACAGCACCTTACTAGTGCACGTCTGACTGGATATGAACTAACCTTGTTTGCTCTGCACATTACCATCAAAAGATGTGTCACTCTGAACCCAGCCACGTTACTACCCCTCCCTTCGACGAGTAATGACACAGATGCACATGATTGTGTATACAGAACGGAAGAGGAGACGAAAGGACGGGTAGACCTGACTGATGTTCCCCTATCTGAACCCCAAGGGGAACTATATGTAGATGGCTCTTGCTTCAAACTACCAGATGGCACCACCACTACAGCATATGCAATTACAACGTTACATACTATAGTTGAGACATCCCGTGTCCCATACCAATCAGCCCAAGCTGCGGAGCTGGTTGCTCTTCTTAGGGCTTGTGAGTTGAGCGAGGGACTGACTGTCAATATTTATACTGATAGCCAGTACGCCTTTGGGGTCGCCCATAATTTTGGACGCCTCTGGGTGGAGAGAGGATTCTTACATCACATGGATTATGAATACAGAATGACCCATTGATACATAGACTCTTGTCAGCCCTAACACTTCGCAAAAGGTTAGCGATAATAAAATGTAGTGCCCACATAGCAATAACAGATGATGTTGGTAGAGGAAATGCGTTTGCAGATCAAACAGCTAAAGAGACAGGGAGATCGAAGATGAAAAAGATGTTTGTGGCAGGTCCGGCTAGGTGGGTCCCAGACAATGGAATGTTCGAGAATACAGTAGAAAGTGTCAAAGAGATACAAAGTGAGGCAACCCTAGACGAATTGGCAATATGGCAGGAGAGTACAGGGCGTCTGGATGAGGATGGGTGCTGGTCTGATAAGTCCGAGATACAGCGTTGGATGTTACCTAATGCCTATCTACTTCCTGTGGTTACCATGGCCCATGGCCCAGCCCACATTAGCGCCAAGGGAATATGTAAGGTGTTGGACCCAGTGTGGCAGAACAACAATATTTCCAAGGTAGCCACTCATTTAGTGAAACACTGTATGATTTGTATGAAACATAATCCTGGGAAAGGTACTCCTACTCCCTCTGGTAATTTTGCACCGCCTTCCTTCCCTTTCAAGGTCCTCCAGATGGATTTCATCGAAATGGAACGAGTCAACAATTTGAAGTATGTGCTGGTAGTGATTTTGTGCATTCAGTAAATGGATTGAAGCTTACCCCACTAAAGAGAATACGGCTATGGCGACGGCGAAGGCACTCCTGAAAGAGTTCTTACCGCGCTTCGGATTGCCACGTGTGATTTGGAGTGACAACGGAAGTCACTTCAATTCCAAGGTCATCCAACTGGTGTGCGAAGGTCTGCACATCAAGCAGAAGTTTTATGCAGCCAACCACCCCAGTCAGCAGGTCTGGTTGAGAAGTACAATGGTACTCTCAAACTGAAGTCAGCAAAGATACAGGAAAGCACAGGATTGCGATGGCCAGATGCGTTGCCCCAGGCCTTGTTATCCACCAGGGCGACGGCACACTCTAGGACAGGGTTGTCACCGTATGAGGTAGTGTTTGGTCACCCTGCCAATATCTGGGGCGTTCCAAGGCCAAAGCGCTTCTCTGAGATAGAGCACCCTTTGCTTATAGACTATCTGTATGAGTTAACTAAAGATCTTCGTTCTATTCATCAACAGATTCAGGAGACACTGCAGCCGGTACCAGAGGGGCCCGGGCATCAGCTACTGCCCGGAAATTACGTTCTTGTCAAGAACTTCCAGAGGAAGAACTGCCTGGAGCCCCGCTGGAAGGGCCCCCTGTTGGTCCTCCTTGCCACCAGAACAGCGGTGAAACTCGACGGCCGGAAAAATTGGGTGCATGGTACTCATTGCAAAAAGATTCCTCTCCCACTCCCCTACGACAAGTGGGTGCTCGACGGCATTGCTGATCAAGAAGGGGAATGGGTTCCCTGCTTTGTTCCCTTCTCTGACGCCCAGCTAAGGGGGGTGCAGACGGAATCAGAGAGTGACCCCACCCTGCTTGAGGCAGTCCCTCCGGAGACAAGGGCAGCCCCAGTTTCTCCCCCATCTGATTCACAGGCACCTGAGTCCTCTTGCCTTTCTGAGCCTGAGTTTCAACCCCTTTTTGTTGATGAAACAGTGCCTGGAGTTGACAGGTACAACTTGCGCCCACGAAAGAAGGACAGTGCGCCAGAAGGACAGTTCAGGTGTGAGGGAAGGACTTGAGATTAGGGTATAGGTACTACGTCTGCGGTGCCTGCGTCAGCTTAGGGTAAATAACACTGGTGCACTGCCTGAGACACTGGACAGGATCATTGAGGGTACTTGCCCAGGAGGGAGGGTGCCCTATCCTGCGAGAAGAAGGATTTGTTTCCAGCAAGGGCCGCGATTGCGCGACCCCCACGAGGGAGTGCTTCAAAGCACCATTGTTGATGAATGATAGGAGCTTGCCAGCGAGGCTCTAAAAAGGACGCTGGGTAACTTGTGCCCCTCTGGTCGGTTGTATTTTTGTGGCTCCAGGTCTTAAGGCTTTTCTCATGTTCCTATTTGGCCTCGCTGTCATGGAGGAAGAACAGCCCCTAGCGGCACCACCACCAGGGCAGAGTGGTCCTGTGTGGTCTAGCTGGTCTATTAAGAGTAAGATAGTAGTGGTAGTGTTCATCCTCATAGTAATGATAACACTGTTTGAAGTATTATGGTATTTAGAACAACAGCACCCTGCGCACACCTTGATAGGGACTACCCCGGCTTCACCTGAGCATCTGTTCGTTATGTTGCCCCCACATAAACAGAGGCATAGAAAGACATATGTCGAAAATGCCTTCCTGCAAATGCTTCACCAGGTACACAATACGACGAATGCCACGAATTGCTGGGTATGTGGATTACTCCCCTCAGTTATGCACAAGAATGATTTGCTGGTGTCTTTACCACTGTCCTATCTAAGTAGTTGTGAGGCATGGTTCCTGTTGCTTTCAATGATGTATATACATTATCATACTGATGCTATGAATATGACGGAGTCTGATTATGAGGCAGTGTTGGAATACATAGTAGTACACCAAGGTTATACACCTGGGAAAGGAGGAAAGGAGGGTACCTTACATCCACATGCTTGCATGAATATTTATGAGGGAAACAAGAATGCCACATGGCTGCAAAATTAAATGTTGGATTTTCAGGGGTTCAATGTTACCGAATATTTTAAATGTTTCCATACACGAAATATCACTGAAGATAAAGCCATGCCTGTACCTGTGGTTCATACAGCAGCTAGTTTCTGTGTCGAAGGTTCTGGGAACATTCCAGTGGGACAGAGCTGTTGCAACTATACCTATCGATTAAACACTACTAGTAGCCCACCTGTGCTCACCCCCCCTAATGTATACTTCATTTGTGGGGAGCAGGCTTACACCTGGCTCCCTAGGGGATGGTCTGGCTGGTGTTATGTCTCTTTCCTTCTACCTCCTGTTTACATTGCACCGTCCAACTATCACAAAGACCATAGGCTGCAGCGGAGAAGTGTATACCTGTCTCGAGTAAGGAGAATAATTGACTCAGCAGATATTGATCAAACTGATACTACTCTACAGCAATTTACGGATGCCATGAAGGGTATTGTGCCTTTCTGGGGACCTATGTATAATAGTGTCAGCATTCGTTGCCTCACCAGGGTTGTTGAAGGGGTCATCAACACTACAGCAGGCATACTCACTAACATCACAGCTGAGCTTCAGGCTACAAGACTTGTTGCTCTTCAAAATCGTATGGTTTTTGACGTCATCCTTGCAGATAGGGGTGGAGATTGTCGTGTCATAGGCAGCAGTTGCTGCGTTTACATCCCAGACCACGCCCCTAACGTATACTCCGCTATCCAGAAGTTACACAGGCTTGCATCCGATATTCATCAGGAGATTGGCTCATGGTCCTTGACAGGGTGGTTTTGGGGTCTGATGTCATCCTGGGGTTGGAAGATACTTCTTTTCCTAGTAGCTATTGCAGGTGTCATCTTCACATGCTGCCTATGTGTCAATTGTCTTCCGGCATGCGATACCTATTGTGTGAGTAAACTAACCCCTGCCCCTAAATTGCCAGGCCGTAATGATAAAGTCTCTAATATGATGATGCAGGAAATACAGGATATGATGCAGATAGATGAGGGTATTTTTGAGTATTAGAAGTATATTGCAATACGTATGTTGCTTATTTCCTTTGGATATTACAGTAATTATGCATTTTCTATTTTCCCTGTTTAGAATTGTAAAGACCCTACCTGCTAGCCAATAAAGCATTTAGCCTCCCCTGCTAAAAGGAGGGTCTGTTAGATTTGAAAATCCCATTCTCGTTATATATTTGTTTTACGCTATATTAGGTTAGCAGTGTGCGGCTAAATGAGACACCATTCGTATTCACGTTATGTAACCCACTGAGTTATCCCCGCCATGTCCGAGCTTCAGTTAGCGAGTGTGACTCCATTTTGTATTTCGTAATCCCTATTAGGCTGTGTCTGTACTAGGCCTCACTATTCGTATTGCTTGCCTCAGCAGAACGCTGTATTCAGTTATTATTTTCTTTTCTGTTCAAGGTTGCTTTCTGACTTGCTAATGAATAGGCCATTCTGTATCGCATACCTATCCTTGTGTGTAGCTCTGCTCCCACGTTAGGAGAAGCCGAAACCCAGCACTGGAACCTTGAGATAGCGATAGCATGTACCCATCTAGCAGGTGGTAGCCCATCCTTCTGTGCCTCCTTTGTTCATGTTCGGCCTAAGCCAGTAACTTTCCATTGTGGGCGTGGATGGGAGGCCCTTGGGAGGAATGATTATGAGTTGCCGACTGTTGGGGGGTCAGTCCCCTTGGCAGACATCTTAGGGTGCAGGTCAGATTGGACTCCTCTGCAGAGTATTGGTAATAAATGATTGTTTTGTATTCTCTACTGTCTGACCGACTCTTCATTTTGGGGAAGCCTATAAGGAGGTTGTAGAAAACCCGGGTGACCCTTTTCGGGCCACTTCCTTCACCTGCAGCACTGATTGTGCCACCCACATTCGTAGCCCTGAAAAGGTAACTCAGACCTGCCACTGCAGAGTCTGCGCGCAGTTTGTAACTGCTATGTCGACTTGGCAAGTGCACCCACTTGCCAGGCCCTAACCTTCGCTTTTCTTACATGTGAGTCACCCCTAAGGTAGGCCCAAGGTATCCCTGTGGGCAGGGTGCAGTGTATGTCAAAGGTAGGACATGCGCTGATGTGTGTGACATGTCCTGGTAGTGAAATACAGTGCATTTCGTTTTTCACTATTGAAAGGCTATCTGGCCCATAGGAAAGCATGGGAGTTAATTTAAAACATCTTATAAATATAACTTCCCATTGGGACCAGATAGGAAAATAAAGTTTAGTATGCCTGAACTCAGAATCTAAAGATGCATCTTTTAGTAAAGGTAATTTTTACAATCTGTGTTTGAAAATACCACTTTTAGAAAGTAGGTAATTTCTTGCCTAGCCATCCAGTGTGCCTCTGCTGGGTTTGTGGATTGTATGTCTGGCTTTGGGATGACAGGGGCTGGGGAGGAGCAGTGGCTCCAGAGAGTTTAGATGGGTCAGGGATAGGCTGAATAGACCTGGGCTGCATTTAGAGTAGGGGGGGAGATTTCCTTTCACCTATATGGGCCCGGTCTGCCTCTGACAATGCTGTCTACACCTCCTGCTAGGAAGCTGCACCAGGGAGGACAGAACTGGTTCTGGCTGGGCACAGACACTGTCTGGCCACAGAGAACAAAGGATTTTGGGCTATAAAAAGTGGGGCTCAAACCCCTAAACTTTAGAACTCTTTTGGAACCAAGAAGACAGCCAAGAAGAAGAGCTGGAGAAGCTGTGAGGAGGGACTACCACTTTGCTGTGTGCTTTGCTGTGTTGGCCTGCAGTGGCTGCTTCTGTCTTGGGCAGTGAAAGAACTGGACTGAACTTTCTGCAATTTCTTTTTGTGAGTTTCTTCAAGGGCTTGAGGTAGAGCTTGCCCCCTGTTCAAGAAGTCTCAGGAACAGCAAAGACGTCAAGTTCTTCTGCCCTCAGCACTGGGGACTGTGTGTTTTGTGCTGCAACAGAAGAAAAAGCAACCCGATGCCGTCTACGACGCTGCTGCCTACTCCGTGTCCTGAGGGCACCCCAGAGGGCACCGCCGCAACGCTGCCCAGCAACCCATGTCTCACCGACGATGCCACCTGATGCCGCCATGGAGCCGCTGCTTGCACAACGACCTGTGGGCACCACACTCCACGCCGCCTCGCTTCATGCCGTCGCCCTGTTATCCCCAACGACGATGCTCCATGCCGACATCAACGCCGCTGCTTGCACCGTGGTTCGAGGGCACCGCTCGTAAGTTACACGACGCACTGTCCTCATCCCGCACCGCAGCTTTGGCCTACCGACGCCGGCGCCATTGACTCCAGTTCGTCAGCCGACGACAGCGCTTCAGCAACGACAACAACAACGCCACTGCTTGCACCGTGAACTGCCAGCACCGCATCACTTCGCACCGCATCACTTCACACCGTAGCCCTGGTCTCACCGACCCTGCTGGACGACCGTCACCGAGCCGCTGCCTGCACCGCGACCTGAGGGCACGGCACGCCGCACCGCTGCACTTCGCACCGCAGCCCCGATGCCTGCCGGCGCTCCCGACTTCAACTGCGAGGAGTTCTATCTGCAACGCATGTGACTTCAAGGGCCTGACGACTCCTGCACCGACCTCCAGAACCGACGCCTGCGGACGCCGTGCTTTCAGAACTCAACGAGAGGTCGCCGCGCCCTGCATTTCTAAAGGCACTGTTTTGCGGGTCTTCCCAACACGTAGCTGGCCCACGATGCCGCGGTCAGCCAGAACTGTTTGGATTTGTTGTTCACAACGCTGTGATAGCCCCAGACAGAGCTATCGACTTCAAAGAACTTTATTTCAAGTCTATTTTGATTACTGAATATTTCTAAGTTCTGTATTGTGGATTTTTATCGTTTTTGGTCTTGTCTTAAGTATATCAAAATATTGGATATTTTTCTAAACTGGTGTGGTGTCCTTTTGTATTGTCTTCACTGTATTACTGTTTGTTATTGTGCAAATGCTTTACACGCTGCCTCTAAGATAAGCCTGACTGCTCGTGCCAAGCTACCAAGGGGGTGAGCAGGGGTTATTTTAGGAGTGTAACTCCCTTATCCTGACTAGCAGGAAGGGTCCCTACTTGGACAAAGGTGCAAACCCTTGTCAACTAGAGACCCCCATTTTTAACATACATTGACAATAAATCATGTGTATACATAATATAAAGGATGTGTTACATTAGACAATGAGGGCTACATGGTGTACGAGCCACATGTACTTTATACTTCACTGTGCTATATTAGAAGGATTACAATTAATGAACTGCAAATAACCGAATGATCTCTGTCTTTAAAGCCGTAACCCACCTACCGATTTACATAAAATAAAAATCTGTCATTTGCCATATTAACCCTCTATGCTACTTTGATTCAAAACTAGGACTAGGCAAAACACAGATCTCTCCAGCAAATACGTTATCATCGAGGATTAGATTACGATTATTATTATTCCCTGAGATTTAGCTGGCACACAAAGATCTCTGCAGCAGATGCCTTAACACCATAAGATAATTTAAAATACAGACATTACAATCAATTAAGCAGAACAGATTTACTCCCACGTTTCTCCTTGTTACCAATTTCTTTGTGGAAGGGTTTTAAAAAAAATGTATACATTGAGGCCCAGATTTTGCATCAATATTTTGGCACGACCCTAATGCAAAATCGAATTTGTTAAATATTGTAATGAGCTCAAATGTACTCATGATAGACCTGCTAAACATATGTGATGTCTTAAGATCTTATTTCATTTCCTGTGAGGTCCTGGGTTGTGATGGCACTTCCTGTGAAGCCACGTGCAATGTCACGTGATGTGATGTCACTTCCTGTGGTGTCACATGCTGTGATGTCACCCCCATTCTGCCTAACTTGGCATTTCCCCAAACTTCTTTTTTTAGGACTTGAACCCTGCTCTTTCCCTCTCGCGACTTGACATGTCAGTAACAGATCATTGATGACTGTAAACAGGATTTAATAGCGACTACAAGTACACTGGCATTTTCTGTCTAAAACTTAAAACAGGAAAAGGTTGATTAATAACTATGACCTCAACTAAAGCCAAATCCACAAAAAGAGGAACCATACAGGAAGCCTTTTTGGCCCATAAACAAGACAAATCGGCCTCCAAACAACAGACATATTTCCTCTGGCCCCTGCAGCTACAAAAAGCGAATTCTGTGATCTGATGCAGAAGTTCCGAAATGTACTCAGAATTTCAAAGGAGAAGGAATCTTACACCTGGTTTTCTCACGAGAATTCATTTTCATCAGCAAAAAGAAGAAATCGTTCTGGCCTCACGAACAAGGAAAAAATCATGACAGAAGGGGATAAATACAAATAAGACACATGAGCATATACGCTTGCCAAGCGAAAAAGGTTCATATCTGGACTGTCACGGAAAACATGAGAGGGGTAATATCCACTACAGGGAGGGATTCCCCCTTAGAATGTTGTTCTCTTTGCAGAAGAAACGCCACACAGTCTATGTATACTCCCAAAGAGGCTGAGATCACCCTGAATCTTAAAAAGGGCATGAATTGGCAAATCCAGCAGACCCCGAAGCCCCAGAGGTCATTAGGCGGCTCAAAAATCCGAAGGACTGGCCACAAACCGAGAGACACTGACAAAAGTACGTAGAATTCTGTTGCGCATAGAATCGAGCTTTTATGACTGACCCTGAGTATGCGTGAAGAGTCACAGGCAGGCCAAAGATGGGCTCAATGTTTGTCTATTTTTTCCAGGTGGTGGAGAGCTGATTGACTATTTATTTTGATGAAAAATGTGTGAAATTATTTCTGTTATGACAGATGTTTTCCCTACTGATTTGGGGCCCTATACTAACCCTTGATATTGTTTCCCCTACAATATATTACCAGATGCTTTTTTCTATGAGAGTGATTTGCAGCGCCTGGATCTGGATGGCAGTCCAGGTGCTGCCTTAATCCTTTGGGAGTACTTCACATCTTTAAATACAAAGTTACGGTTACTGTATATCTTATTATTGATGACATTTACAGTTTTCTCACGTGTTATGATTACAATCCAAAGCAGCAACTGGAAGACTAAACAATCATTTGAGCAAATGGATTTTGATTCGATGCAATTAATGATTAATGATTTGTAATCGAGTTATAGCGCCAATATGATTTCCTTATGCCTTCAGTTAGCATCTTGACGCATAATACACAAGGTCTTAAGTCTCTTCTGAAATGGAAGACACTATTAAAATGGCTTCACTTTAAGGACCAAGCAGTGGCCTTCCTATAAGAGTCCTACTTAATGATTGAATATGTACGAAGACTGTACTCTCCGTTGTATTCCTTGCAATACCATTCCCCAGGACAGAAGAAAACTAAGGGTGTTGTGATATTATTTTTTTAAAAAGTATACACTTCCAGGTAGACTCTACATTCAAAGATGAAGATGGAAGGATGCTCATTTTAAAGGGCAGATTGGATGGTGTTCTTGCCTCTCGTACATGTGACCCAGTAGAACGCAAAAACAGGTTTTTGTTGAGGTCTTTGAGCATTTAGTCAAACTAACGGAAGGCGCACTGATACAGGGGGTATGATTTTAACATTACGACAAACCCATGGACGTCATTTAGGGGTTGCCAGGGGTCACAACTGCAACCCCCGGACTTGCAATTATCCCGCATTCTGCATCAGCACTTTTGGCAGGAGGGGACCACAGCCCCCACCGGACACCGCGGCAGGAGCCGCCCACGCCTTCACGTCGCGCCAGGAGGCACTGAAAAGTTGCTCGGGGCTCCCGCGGCGCAGGAAGCACGCAGGCGTGCCCTGGCCACGTCTGGCAGCGGCTGGGCCACCCCTCTTTCAAGTAATCTTTATTAAGTGGCCCGAGGTGAGTGTTTGCCAGCATTAACATTATTAGAACTATTAGAAGTATTATTATTTTTTTTTATTTTACAGAGTTTTATATAGCGCGAACTTGACCCGAATCGGGTATCAGAGTGCTTTACATAGCACCAGTTGCATTACATGAGGACACATTCATTTTTGTTAGGCACGGGGAGATAAAGTGATTTGCCCAGATGCCGAGACTCAACCCAGTTCCCCAGATTTGAGGACGACCGCCCTAGCCGTTAGGCCAACTCCTCTCCCCAGTTAAAACTTGTAAGAACTGACCCTGAGCACCTATAATGGGGAAACGCACCAGGATATCGTCTGCACGCCCCATCACCAGCAGCATTGACAGCATGCTGGAAAGGGTGGTTAATATTGTATCAGGTGAGATCGAATTGACTGTCCCTGGGAAGTGAGGGTCTACCGAACAGTATTTTTACTAGAGGGGCTACAACTGACCCTGCTCCTGAACCTGTCACTGTATTGTATACCCAACAGCACCACAGGCCTGGCCCCAATAACACATCTCTCCCTAGTGGGAGCCCAAGTGGGTGTGACATAGTTGAGACTCAGTCAACCATGAGCACCCCAACAATTGTGGCAATGCCGGCCGTGAAACGTAAGAGGAAGAGTGGGAAGCCTGTTTGTTCCAAAAGGACAAAACCTCCTCGCACTGGTTGTTCTCGCACTTGCTTGTCTGCATGGATGCAGTCATCCTCGAGTGCCAGCATTTCAGATGCAGCGCTAAATGGGAAGTCGCACCGATCCATCTGCACACAGACTGAGGTGGCATCTGTTGCAACTGACTATGGGGGCTTTGGGGATACCTTCATTAATATTGTTATTAATACTGTGACCACATGAATCAATGAGTTGTTAGATATGAAATTCACATCTTTTTGCGAACGCGTAGATCATTTGGACACACTAATGAATAAGTTTAGTCAACTGCTAGAAACAGTGCAAATCAGGGAGGGGTCTACTTCCATCCCTAGCGTCTTTTTACTGTCAATCCACCTCTCACTGCTACTGCCGCCTCTCTCCCCACTGGCCCCGTGGCTGGTAGCTCGTGTAGAACATGCAGACAAGCCAGGGAGTGCTTTCAACCTAAGGTGAATATAGCACCTCATTTTTACCCTAACAATAATGGTCTATCATCTGCAGATGAGTCAGTCCCGAACGTGCCCCCTAATCCAATGTCTGATCCTACCAATAGATCGGTTGGCAAGCAACTAAAGTCAAAGCCGGGCAAACCAAGTAGTAATGCATTTGACATCTTGAGCAGGAATTCCCCTAGGCCCAACTCAGATGTTTTGGGACTACCACCGGCCGCTTGCCCCTATGTGCTGGTGTTGGCAGGAGTACCAACCCTTAAGAGGGACCAGATGGAAACTTGGGTCCATCTGCGTAATAAATACGTGGATTGGCTATCAAAGAACAGGAGGTTTAATGTGTCAGATATGAGTGAGATCATTATGGTATGTAGAGTAGGGTGGGTTGGTGTCTCTCCAAAGAATATAGACGTAGACTATCTATGGTAAGATCCTAATTGAGAGCTCAGGAGACCACAACAACCAACAGTACCAACATTTGGTCACTACCGTTGGGCTATTTTTATAAACCGAGCTTCGGTCCTTCCATAAATGAGCCTCCCTTTCCGACTGTACATAACAGGTTTTTGGCTCTGTCTGACCTGGATACCCAGGATTGACTACCGTCACTATTGGAGTCTTACGGTGCTGACCATATGTTTGTATCTCCTCCAGCTGCAATTGAGATCAGTGGTCATGACGCTCCAGCTAAGGTTCCCGCCAATTTAGATTTGAGCATATTAAGCTGGAGCATGGCCGGCTTACAGTCAAAAATACACCAACCTGACTGGCTAAAACTGGTGAGACAGCAGGACATCCTTATGTTTTAAGAGACCTGGGCCACCCAAGATTTATACATCAATGGTTTTGAATGTTACAACATTGTAGCCCCAATCCCTTAATTTGGTCGACCTTCAGGTGGTCTATCGATCTGGGTAAACATTGCTGCAGGAGGTAGCGTTAAGGTCTTATGTACTAAAAGTGATAAATTCCAAGTCTTATTATATAAAAGGCGTGTTTCTATCTATTTCATTAATTTTTACAATAATGACTTTCAGTCCACACCAAATGGAAATTTTATTAATTTATTTGAATTTGTCACCACCCTACAGCATTGTAATGGACTCAACAAAATAGCTGGTATCTGTCTGGGAGGTGACTTCAATGCTAAGTTACCCTGTACAAGGACCACTAAATGGACCAGCAGTCGAGGGCAAATTTGCCACAGGGGTGAGGAATTAATGGAACATTTGAACAACCATAATCTAATCAATGTTATGGATATTGCCACCTTAACAATTGATAATAACCCCCCTGAGCCGACATTTAGAGGGAGGGGTAGTGTTTCCACCATTGATTATGTTTTCATTTCCACTGCCCTTGAGGACTGTTTACTGAAAGCCGAAGTTGTCACTACTACTTATGGTGATCACAATCCAATTAAAACAGTGCTGAGACTGTCCCCCAGGCCAACATATAATACTGAATGTGGTGCCAGGAAACTAACATCTTCCACAGACAACTTAAGATTGGTCTGGCGGGGTGTCAATAATACCGGCTTGTTCTGTATGATGGCAAAGGATAATTTGAGCCTCATCGACTCTTGTCTGTCAGCACAGGACCCTAATCCTGAGGTAATCAGCGCTTTTATTAAACTCTGTGAGGCCATTAAATCCATACTATCAAAACCCACTACTGTTGTGCAACGCGGACCTAGATGGTTTAACCGCGAGTGTTCAGAGACTATCAGACAGCTACGTAAGGCCCTGTCAACTAATCAGAGGTGTCACTCACTTGTTAAATCGCTAAGGCAGAAGTATAAGTTATTCAATTATCAAGGAGAGAGAGAGGTCTAGATAGCTAGTCCGTATCCCCGGGTTTATTATATGTAATCAAAAGAGACTAGCCTATTAGTGACTAATACAGGACTCAGGACTGTATGGGGATGGGGAAAACTATTAAGTTTTTTTGTAAAGCCCTCACCCACCAACCTAGTTGGTGGCATGCTTCAT
Source organism: Calotriton arnoldi (assembly GCA_963921515.1). Lineage (NCBI taxonomy): Eukaryota > Metazoa > Chordata > Amphibia > Caudata > Salamandridae > Calotriton > Calotriton arnoldi. Next base: position 254,975 of record CAWUFW010009422.1, on the reverse strand, counting down.
CATTGGGCCCACCCAGTGACACCAAATGTGTCCCGGGTGTGCTTCAACGCCTGTGTTGCAGCGGAGCTGGTATATTGCTGAGTGTGCAATGTGGGGTGACGTGAATGTGAAAATTTAAAAACTATACAGTGGTCCCAGTACCCAAGGGGGTTAACTTTTAATATCTGGGCCTCTGTTAGCATTAAAAGCAAGGCAATGGATGTGGGTGGAGCAAGTGTTAAGAACTCCTACATCCAGTGTGTGGTCTACATGTTTCAGTCAGGCCTTTCTTTAAAACTGGCTTTCCTCAGGACCGAAAGGTATGTGTAAGTGCGTTCTACACTTATAGTGAGTGTGTGGTTAAAAATGTGTTGCACGCGCTAAGGTGCCCTATGGGTGGGAGGGGGATTCCCTCTCCAAGCATTACTGGACGTACAACATGTATAACAAACAAACATACAGAAGAGAGTATAAGCATAATAGCATGAGTCACATAAATACATATTTGCCGGTAACGATGTGCATAGCTGGCGGAAAATCGCGGCAAAAGTGGAACCGCACTGGTGGTGCGGTTTTGGGTGAATTATTGAATTATGCGCTGATACGTGTCGTGGGCTAGGAAGCGTAAGTACACACGCGTGTGAGAATTGGACACGCTCAAAGGGTAACCTTACGCTAACGATTTGCAGCATTTGCCCCTGTAGAGATATCCGGCAGAGGTTCTGACCCTGTAATGAGAATGGGGGTGGCCCGAGGGCCGTTAGGAATCTGTAAAAGAGAAGCTTACCCGATCAAAGTTGAGTTAAGCGCTCTACTCATGACTTTGCGGATCAGGACCCTTTGGAAACCTGTTGTGCTGTCGTGGATCTCCGTAGGAAAAGGTCCTTGTGGTGCTGGGGTTTAAGAATCCTTTTCGGCGTGCTCAGCTGTAACTAGTTTCTCCGGTGCTGTGAGTAGCGTCCCTGAAGGGAAAAACAAGGAAGAGAGACTACGCGCGCGCGGTGGGCGTTGTCATGGATACAGGGCGCTGTTAGTGCTCACTAAGGCACAGGAGAACGAACGATAGAGAGGCAAAACAGGGATTTGGAATTTAAAAATTTGGGGATTACAGAAAGGATGGGGTCCATAGCGCGAAGTTCTAAGAGCGCTGACGGACTCATTGCCAGAAGCATCCTATCAGAGGGGGCCGAAGGCCCCAAACGGTGAAGTTTAACAGAGGCGCAAGTAAAGGGAATCACTGTGTGTGCAAGGGCCAAGGATAAGCCTCACTCAGTGATGTGGGGTCCAAGAGATGTGTTAACTTCTCAAAGAGCACCACGGGATGGAATCATTCAATCCCTGATGTTGCGTGGACAGACGATAAATCCATCGTTGTTCTTTAGTCAGTAGAATTTTATCATTGTTGCATCGGTTGTGATCAAATTGCTCGATCACTGTCCAAGTCATGTCATTGGGGGTGTGGCCATGTTGTAAATAATGGTCAGTGAACCTGCTGATGTTCTTTTTGCATCTTATTGTGCTGCGATGTTCAACCACTCTGGTTTTTACCTTCCGTGTCGTCATCCCCACGTAGCGGAGGCCACATGGGCATGTGATGAGGTAAACGACGTTAGTTGAGTTACAATTTGTGTGATTTGACTGTGTCCAGACTTTTCCTGGTTCTAAGTCGAGTGTCTTAGAATGTTTAGTGAGGTGGCATACACTACAGTCATTGCACGGGTAGTGTCCTGTGATTTTTTGGAGACCCCAAGCGTTCAGAATGGAGTTACTAGCTGGTTTCAGTGATGTCCTTGGACGTGTAGACACTAGTTGGTCTTTGAGATTGCTCGCACGTTTGTGGGCGAAGAGGGGTTCTTCCCATTGTCTGGGGCCTGAATTTATGATGCGCCAGTGTTTGCGGATGATGCTGGAGACCTGGTTAGATGCCGGGTTATACGTGGTAACGCATGTCATTAGAGGTGGGCCAGGTTCTTTAACCACCGTTTCTCCAGCATCATCCGCAAACACTGCCTTAGTGAGCACTAACAGCGCCCTGTATCCTTGTTTTTCCCTTCAGGGACGCTACTCACAGCACCGGAGAAACTAGTGGTTGAACATCGCAGCACAATAAGATGCAAAAAGAACATCAGCAGGTTCACTGACCATTATTTACAACATGGCCACACCCCCAATGACATGACTTAGACAGTGATCTCGCAATTTGATCACAACCGATGCAACAATGATAAAATTCTACTGACTAAAGAACAACGATGGATTTATCGTCTGTCCACGCAACATCAGGGATTGAATGATTCCATCCCGTGGTGCTCTTTGAGAAGTTAACACATCTCTTGGACCCCACATCACTGAGTGAGGCTTATCCTTGGCCCTTGCACACACAGTGATTCCCTTTACTTGCGCCTCTGTTAAACTTCACCGTTTGGGGCCTTCGGCCCCCTCTGATAGGATCCTTCTGGCAATGAGTCCGTCAGCGCTCTTAGAACTTCGCGCTGTGGACCCCATCCTTTCTGTAATCCCCAACTTTTTAAATTCCAAATCCCTGTTTTGCCTCTCTATCGTTTGTTCTCCTGTGCCTTAGTGAGCACTAACAGCGCCCTGTATCCATGACAACGCCCACCGCGCGCGCGTAGTCTCTCTTCCTTGTTTTTCCCTTCAGGGACGCTACTCACAGCACCGGAGAAACTAGTTACAGCTGAGCACGCTGAAAAGGATTCTTAAACCCCAGCACCACAAGGACCTTTTCCTACGGAGATCCGCGACAGCACAACAGGTTTCCAAAGGGTCCTGATCCGCAAAGTCGTGAGTAGAGCGCTTAACTCAACTTTGATCGGGTAAGATTCTCTTTTACAGATTCCTAACGGCCCTCGGGCCACCCCCATTCTCATTACAGGGTCAGAACCTCTGCCGGATATCTCTACAGGGGCAAATGCTGCAAATCGTTAGCGTAAGGTTACCCTTTGAGCGTGTCCACTTCTCACACGCGTGTGTACTTACGCTTCCTAGCCCACGACACGTATCAGCGCATAATTCGATAATTCACCCAAAACCGCACCACCAGTGCGGTTCCACTTTTGCCGTGATTTTCCGCCAGCTATGCACATCGTTACCGGCAAATATGTATTTATGTGACTCATGCTATTATGCTTATACTCTCTTCTGTATGTTTGTTTGTTATACATGTTGTACGTCCAGTAATGCTTGGAGAGGGAATCCCCCTCCCACCCATAGGGCACCTTAGCGCGGGCAACACATTTTTAACCACACACTCACTATAAGTGTAGAACGTCCTGAGGAAAGCCAGTTTTAAAGAAAGGCCTGGCTGAAACATGTAGACCACACACCGGATGTAGGAGTTCTTAACACTTGCTCCACCCACATCCATTGCCTTGCTTTTAATGCTAACAGAGGCCCAGATATTAAAAGTTAACCCCCTTGGGTACTGGGACCACTGTATAGTTTTTAAATTTTCACATTCACGTCACCCCACATTGCACACTCAGCAATATACCAGCTCCGCTGCAACTCAGGCGTTGAAGCACACCCGGGACACATTTGGTGTCACTGGGTGGGCCCGATGATGAAGCATGCCACCAACTAGGTTGGTGGGTGAGGGCTTTACAAAAAAACTTAATAGTTTTCCCCATCCCCATACAGTCCTGAGTCCTGTATTAGTCACTAATAGGCTAGTCTCTTTTGATTACATATAATAAACCCGGGGAAACGGACTAGCTATCTAGTCCTCTCTCTCTCCTTGATAATTGAATATTATAAGCAGCGCAGAGCTGCGAGAGCCTCTCTCATACCTTCACATCCACCATGGCAGAAAATCATGGTTTAACCTACAATGAAAACGACATCAGCGAAATCCTCGCAGACCCCTCCTTTCTGGCAGACTTCAATATTTCCAATACCATAGCCCAAACTACAGACTGGGATACCTTAACAGAGAAGAAGCGCAACCGTATTAGAACCATCCTACATGGCCTTATATTGACAGAATACCTCCGGACAAATACAGCCCCCGAGGCCTCCTCGTTACAAACGCCCCAAGGATCTTCCTGGAAGATGTCACCTTCAGGAGAGACTGGGCACAGATAGCCTGGCACTGTACCAGAGATTGGCTGGTGCTCATCATCAAAACAGCCAAACGTCTATCTGAAGCAATGATAATCGACATTCAAGCCACAGAGAGCCATTTCAAAACCACGATCACCTCATATAAGAAAACACTGGACGACCAGAACAAGGAAATGGCAGACTAAAAAGAATACTTAACACAAGCAAAAATAACAAAATTTCAGAAGGACCTCAAGAAGTTCTCCTATGTCAAAACATACCCTTATACAGATGACAACTTTGTACCCCCTAATAAATCCGACAAATCCAGTGATGCATCAGGAGACAGCAGCTCCATTTCCAGTGATTCTAGCACTGGTTCATCCAAACAACGAGCAAGAGGACGTCAACAACGGTGGCAACAACCCTGGCACGGACCACAACAAGGATCCACCTATGGACCAACACCCTTCGGACAACCACAACATCCATACTTTGGCTGGCCACACATGTATCAGTTAGGCCCGCCTCCTTTCTTCCAAGGCAACCTCAGACCACCTTTTTTAGGACAGGGCCGGAGGTCACGCGGCAGAAGAAGAAACAACCAATCAGTACACTGGGCAGAAGAGGAGAACCCAGTGAGTGCGAATACCCGCAACAAGACACGGGAACAACAACCAGGCACGAGCAAACAATAACCAATGACCCGCTGCCCACTCTGGTATTCAACCTGTCCAGCACTCCACTATCACCTCAAGACACCGCTGTTCTTAATAAGGGCCTATCTTTCGTCCCAACCACTAGATTGGACAAATTTAAACTACATGTGGAGCTTGCTGACTTCTTCAGAAAGCTCAAACTGAAGGCCTTCTTCGAAAAACCTAGAACGAATGATGATAACCCCATTGAGAACAACAATGAGACGGGTTTGAAACTAAAATCCAGTTTTACACCCCCACCAGTAAGCGTCCCGGCAGAAATCATCACATTCGAACAAGCTGTCTATCATGATATAGAGCAACTTGATCCTATTAGGACATTTAACAACCTCTCCAGAGAAGACCGGAAGACCATCAAAAACCTACAGGACAACCCCACCCTTGTCATCAAGCCAGCAGACAAGGGCGGAGGCATCGTACTACAAGATAAAACAGAATATGACAAAGAATGCCGCAGATTGCTGAGTGACACACGTAATTATAGACAACTCAGAAATGACCCCACCAAGACGCTACAAGCCACCATCAATATCCTGGTGGAGGATGCCAGCATAGCATGTCATATATCTAAACAAGAGGCTGATTTTTTGTGCACCAAAAATGCTAAAGTCCCATACTTCTACACTGTCCCCAAGGTCCACAAAGGAACAATTCCACCCCCGGGACGGCCCATTGTTTCTGGGATCAACTCCCTCCTAGAACCGCTGTCTAGATACTGTGACCACTTTCTCAACCCCCTGGTCCAACAAACACCGACTTATATAAAAGACACCAAACATCTTCTCAACCTCATCAAAGACCTGAACTTTGACCCCACAACCCAACTAATGGTGGGATTAGACATAGAGAGTCTTTACACCAGTTTACCACAAGACGCCACGCTTCAGGTTTTGCACGACGTACTGTTGCACACACCCTGGACATACCATACCCCCAGGGAATTCATCCTCAAATGTGCTACACTGGCCCTTAAAGAGAATTACTTTGAGTATGAGGGTGACTTCTACCTACAAACTAACGGAACATCAATGGGGAGCATTTTTGCTCCCAGTGTAGCGGGACTTTATGTCCACCATTTTGAGCAGAGGCATATATCATCCACTTCCAACCCACATTTAGATAACATCAAAGTGTGGCGTTGCTACATCGACAACATTTTTATGATCTGGGAAGGCACACCAGAAACATTAATTATTTTCTTAACTTGGCTGAACGAACGTGATCCATACCTCCGATTCACTAGTTCATCCAGTACCACTACCCTGGCATTCCTTGACCTAAATATCACAGCTGAGCAAGGAGCGCTCACAACCAATACTTACTATAAACCAACCGCCAGGAATTCATTACTACACTTTAACAGCTTCCACCCCAGAACCTTAAGGGAAAACCTCCCTTTCGGGCAATTCCTCCGCATACGTAGGAATTGCAGCCAACTCACAGATTACAAACGACAATCAGCTGCCCTTGTTTCCAGATTACAGGAACGCGGCTACCCCAGCAGAATCATTGAGAAAACTAAAAAGAGGGCACGTAACCAGAATAGAGAGGCCCTCCTTGAAACGGTGGTTAAAGAACCTGGCCCACCTCTAATGACATGCGTTACCACGTATAACGCGGCATCTAACCAGGTCTCCAGCATCATCCGCAAACACTGGCGCATCATAAATTCAGGCCCCAGACAATGGGAAGAACCCCTCTTCGCCCACAAACGTGCGAGCAATCTCAAAGACCAACTAGTGTCTACACGTCCAAGGTCATCACTGAAACCAGCTAGTAACTCCATTCTGAACGCTTGGGGTCTCCCAAAAATCACAGGACACTACCCGTGCAATGACTGTAGTGTATGCCACCTCACTAAACATTCTAAGACACTCGACTTAGAACCAGGAAAAGTCTGGACACAGTCAGATCACACAAATTGTAACTCAACTAACGTTGTTTACCTCATCACATGCCCATGTGGCCTCCGCTACGTGGGGATGACGACACGGAAGGTAAAAACCAGAGTGGTTGAACATCGCAGCACAATAAGATGCAAAAAGAACATCAGCAGGTTCACTGACCATTATTTACAACATGGCCACACCCCCAATGACATGACTTTGGCAGTGATCGAGCAATTTGATCACAACCGATGCAACAATGATAAAATTCTACTGACTAAAGAACAACGATGGATTTATCGTCTGTCCACGCAACATCAGGGATTGAATGATTCCATCCCGTGGTGCTCTTTGAGAAGTTAACACATCTCTTGGACCCCACATCACTGAGTGAGGCTTATCCTTGGCCCTTGCACACACAGTGATTCCCTTTACTTGCGCCTCTGTTAAACTTCACCGTTTGGGGCCTTCGGCCCCTCTGATAGGATCCTTCTGGCAATGAGTCCGTCAGCGCTCTTAGAACTTCGCGCTGTGGACCCCATCCTTTCTGTAATCCCCAACTTTTAAAATTCCAAATCCCTGTTTTGCCTCTCTATCGTTTGTTCTCCTGTGCCTTAGTGAGCACTAACAGCGCCCTGTATCCATGACAACGCCCACCGCGCGCGCGTAGTCTCTCTTCCATGTTTTTCCCTTCAGGGACGCTACTCACAGCACCGGAGAAACTAGTTACAGCTGAGCACGCTGAAAAGGTTTCTTAAACCCCAGCACCACAAGGACCTTTTCCTACGGAGATCCGCGACAGCACAACAGGTTTCCAAAGGGTCCTGATCCGCAAAGTCGTGAGTAGAGCGCTTAACTCAACTTTGATCGGGTAAGCTTCTCTTTTACAGATTCCTAACGGCCCTCGGGCCACCCCCATTCTCATTACAGGGACAGAACCTCTGCCGGATATCTCTACAGGGGCAAATGCTGCAAATCGTTAGCGTAAGGTTACCCTTTGAGCGTGTCCACTTCTCACACGCGTGTGTACTTACGCTTCCTAGCCCACGACACGTATCAGCGCATAATTCGATAATTCACCCAAAACCGCACCACCAGTGCGGTTCCACTTTTGCCGCGATTTTCCGCCAGCCTTGCACATCGTTACCGGCAAATATGTATTTATGTGACTCATGCTATTATGCTTATACTCTCTTCTGTATGTTTGTTTGTTATACATGTTGTACGTCCAGTAATGCTTGGAGAGGGATCCCCCTCCCACCCATAGGGCACCTTAGCGCGTGCAACACATTTTTAACCACACACTCACTATAAGTGTAGAACGCACTTACACATACCTTTCGGTCCTGAGGAAAGCCAGTTTTAAAGAAAGGCCTGGCTGAAACATGTAGACCACACACCGGATGTAGGAGTTCTTAACACTTGCTCCACCCACATCCATTGCCTTGCTTTTAATGCTAACAGAGGCCCAGATATGAAAAGTTAACCCCCTTGGGTACTGGGACCACTGTATAGTTTTTAAATTTTCACATTCACGTCACCCCACATTGCACACTCAGCAATATACCAGCTCCGCTGCAACACAGGCGTTGAAGCACACCCGGGACACATTTGGTGTCACTGGGTGAGCCCGATGATGAAGCATGCCACCAACTAGGTTGGTGGGTGAGGGCTTTACAAAAAAACTTAATAGTTTTCCCCATCCCCATACAGTCCTGAGTCCTGTATTAGTCACTAATAGGCTAGTCTCTTTTGATTACATAGAAGTATAAGTTAGCCACCTCTAAAAGAAAGGAAGAATTACTAAAAGATCGCTGGGATACTCTTGCCAATGCCGCCAGTCTAAAGAACGGGAATACATTCTGGGCTGCCGTCAAGGATTTGAGGTCAATGGGCCAGTTACTGACCCCGATAAGCAGTAACATAACCAGTGAAGCATGGGAAGCTCATTTCTCCATGATCTACACATCCCCAGTACAAGATGTAAATCTTTTTGAGCAAAGGACCCCAACTGGGATTTTAATATTGCTGTCTGAAGTCGAGGAAGCCTTCCACCAGAGCCTGGGTAATAAAGCCCCAGGTCCTGATGGGTTACCCATTGATCTTATTAAACACAAGCCTGATTGTTGGGCGCCGCTTTTGTCAAATGGTTTTAAAAATCTAACCAATACTCCGTTACCAAGCTCATGGTCAACAAGTATTACGGTCCCGATTTTTAAAAAGGGTGATCGCTCCCAACCCAGCTGCTATAGACCGATTTCCTTGATAGATAACATCCTGAAAATCTTAGGCAGAGTTTTAAATAATAAGATCAAAATATGGACCGAGGAAAACCGCATTTTTGAATCATGTCAAATGGGGTTTAGGAGCAAAGTAGGCACAAATGAACAATGCCTAAATCTTAATTTAATCATTGGGAAATATACCATAGCACAGCGATCCCCAATATACCTGGCCTTTATGGACCTGACCTCTGCTTTTGATTTTGTTAACCGGTCACGCTTATGGTCCATTCTTTTAGAATATGGTTTAGACGAGGCATTAGTGCATTTTGTGGCCTATTTACATAAAGATCTGAAGGCCAGGGTCAGGATCAACAGTGAAGGCGAGGTTTCCAATGACATTAAAATTTGTAGAGGGGTCAGGCAGGGATACGTCCAGGCCCCTCTCCTTTTTTATTATTTATATTAACAATTTGCATAAATCATTGACCGCGCTCACTAATGACATTCGTAGAACTAATGGCAACATACTCCTCATGCTATTATACGCACGCTGATGATGTGGTCTTAATGGGCCACACACCTAATGCCTTACGCACCCTAGTGCGGGGGTTTGTTAATTTTATGGCCAGTCTAGACCTGTGCACCAATTTTCAAAAAATCTTTCAGAATGTCTTGCGGGCCTAGGAAACATTCCCTAAATTCTATATCTGTGGTTCATCAAAAGTTACAATGCACTAGCACTTTTCCTTATCTTGGGTTGGTCTTTGCTGCGAACGGCACCTGGTCTGATCATGTGGTGTTTTGTAAGAACAAGTTCTCAAAGGCCACCAATTCAATCCTTAGCCTTCCCCTTAGCCAAAGAGGACAGGGGCCATTTTAGCGATTTACATTTTTTTTTAAATCTCAGTGCGTACCTACAGCAACTTATGGCGCAGAGGTCTGGGGCATTGCAAAAAGCTATAGAATCCAGTGCGAGGAAAACAGATTTTGTCGGAAATTATTGGGTGTACCGATCTCCACCTCACAGTACATTTGTCATAGTGAATTGAAACTACACTACATTGAGGATTTTATAAGGGTTCGCCCGCTTTATTTTGGCTAGCTATATGGAAAAATCCAGCAGCGTCCCTCACAAGAGAGATAATAGGAGATTGCCTCAATTGTGAGAAGGGGATGGATATTCCGTGGCTTGCCGCGGTGAGCCAGAGTCTAAGTAGTGTTAATTATGGCCGGCTCTTTTTAAGTCCAAACCAAACTGAGACTGTACGTAAAAAAGCCCTTAGGACAGCATTATACACACTTTATAGCAAGGCAAGATTGGAGAGGGAGTCTAAGAAACCAACCGTTGCAAATTTTATGGCCATCGAGCACACCTCGTACTTGCCGCCTAGCTATCTCACAAAACCTATATGTCATTGGGAGAGGGGACTCCTTTTCCGTTTAAGGGCTGGTACTGTAAAATTTCTGCTCTGTTTTCCCCTTGGGTACAACACTAACCTAGACTCTTTGCTATGTCCGTGCGATAGTCGGAGTGGCCAAACAATTTTACATTTTTTATTCTTCTGTAAGTTTTATATAAAATATGCAAAATGGCTTTTAATACCGTTTTTAAAAAAAAGTTGGCCTATTCACTTAGAAGATGTATATAGGAATATACTTAAACTGGAAGACGATGAATTAGTTTTTCGAGTTGGCACTTTTTTGAGAATTGCTGTAAGGGCTCCCAAATCGTTGTGTAACTTATGAAGAATACGTTTTTGGTTTGATTTTTAAATGGCTATCTTGAAATGTGTAGGCTCCTTATTGAATCTTGCTGTATGCGTTTTTAACATATTTTGCACCTGTGACTAATGTTATTGAAATTGTTTTCTTTTGAATATGAAGTTGTGCATTTTTTAACTCGTTGTAACGTGATTGTGCTTTTATGGATAGGGTCTTATCCGAATAAAGTAATTTTGAACTTGAAATACATCATGTAGGATTTGCCTTTCACTTTTATACTGTTGCTGGTTTTCAGGCAAGGGGTGGGGTCTCTATGTTGAGAAATTGCTATTTTATGGCAAGGGACACCACAGCTGCTGTTCTGATCTCCTGGGTAAGGAGAACTATGATATTTTGTCAACATACATAAAGCGCTGAAACAATAAGAGCAGCTCTTAATGCTGTATGCACTCACACCTTTATTTATGCATTTTCCTTGAGGAAAACTACACAGCCCTAGACCACAAGGGAAGCTGTATATGTTTGTTAACTGGCTGTTAATTAATTTATTTATTTATATAGCGCAACTAATACCCGGAGGCGTCTAGGCGCTTAACGTCCAACCTCCTGCCAGCCATGAGGAACGAAGACTGAATATAAACGGGAAAAGGAAAAGAAGCAAGTCGCCGCAACTAGGCCTTAAAAAGCCAAGTCTTCAGACCCTTCCTGAAAGATATCAGGTCTGGTGAGTTTTTCAGTGCGAGTGGCAATTGATTCCACAGTCTGGTAGTAACATATAGAAAACTTTTGCCACCCCAGTTGGCGAGTCGTGCCTTGGGAACTTCCACCAGCAGGTGTAAAGAGGACCGCAGCATTCTGGAAGGTGCATACCAGCGGAAGTGGTCAATCAGATATGCAGGGCCCTGGTTGTGCAGAGCCCTAAAGGCAATGCAGAGTGACTTAAACTTGATCCTTTTTTCCACCGGGAGCCAGTGAAGAGAATTAAGGGCCGCCTTTGCAGAAGCATATTTTGGTAGTTTAAAGAGCAGACGGGCGGCTGAATTCTGTAAGACCTGCAGTTTGACAAGGAGGGCTTTGTTAATTCCGATCAGAAGGCCGTTACAGTAGTCCAGCCTTGACAGAACTAATGCCGAAACCACTGTTTTTTGTAGGTCAGGTGGTATAAAGGGAAAGATTTTCCTCAGGATCTTTAAGGTGTAGCAGATAGCTGAGGTGATTGCATTCACATGGTGGGAGAATGAGAGGGTGGTGTCAAAGATGACTCCCAGGTTCCTTGCCTTGGAGACTGGAATGGGGAGGAGGCCAAGTTCGATAGGCCACCAGTCCGGGGACCAGAGGGAAACATCTCTGCCAAAAAGAAGAACCTCCGTCTTATTGGAGTTCAGTTTGAAACAGTTCTCTGACATCCATCTGCTCACCTGTCCCATACAAGCATGAAAGTTATGAATAGTGTTACCGGAATCCTCTGTGATGGATACTATGATCTGGGTGTCATCGGCGTATGACACCATGGCAAATCCAAAGGATTTGATGAGCCTGGCCAGGGGAACCACATACAGATTAAAAAGAGTCGGGCTAAGGGACGAGCCCTGTGGGACCCCACACGGAAGAATAAAACTCTAAGATCTAAGGCCATCCATCTCCACAAATTGTTCCCGGTTGGAGAGGAAGGAGTTGAACAATGATAGGGCGGTGCCGGCAATGCCTATTTCTTGGAGACAAAGTAGTAAGAGGCCATGGTCCACCATGTCGAACGCTGCCGACAGATCCAGCAGGATCAGTGCTGTCATGCCTCCCTTGTCTACAGAGCGCCTAATTTCTTCAGACGCCATGATCAGTGCAAGCTCGGTGCTGTGTCCGCCTCGAAAACCATATTGAAATGGATCCAGAATGCCATTGTTATTAATATATGCGGTAAGTTCTTGATTCATATATTTTTGAAGAACTTTTGCTGGCAGTGGCAGGCGAGCTATCGGGCGATAGTTACCTGGGTCTGCTTTATCCAGATTGTTTTTTTTTAATAGTGGTAAAATGGAGGTCTTTTTCCATATTTTAGGGAAAGTACCAGATTGGAGAACAAGATTGAATAGCTCTGTGAGGTGGCAGGCTATCGGTTCGATTGCAGAGAGTATGATCTTGGGAGGGCACGGGTCCAACGGTGAGCCAGATTTGGAGGCAGAAAGAAGTTTAAGCACCTGCTCGTACGTTATAGGTGGAAACTCGGAAAGATACGCGGAATCAGGGCTGCTGGAGTGCTTCAGCACAGGAAGATCCAGACTACTTGCCACATGGGCAGGATCCAGCGTAAATTGGTCGTAAATGCCGCAAACCTTGCTGCAAAAGGTGGAAGCCAAAGTATCGCAAAAGGCTTGATCAGGAGTATTCTCTTTGTGGACCTGCACTTGGTTGAGTTTTTGAACTGTGGCAAACAGTTCTTTAGAATTGTTCTTGGCTTTACCAATTATCTCTGAAAAGTACTTGATTTTTGCAGTGTGGATCATTTCTTTATACTGGGTAAGTAATTCCCTATAGCGCTCTTTTTCCTTGGGCTCGTAGTTGAGTCTCCAGCGCCTTTCTTGCCTTCCTTTTGAGAAGTCTGAGCTCTTCAGAAAACCAGGGTTCGGTGGGAGCTGTCCTCGCGACCGCCTTTAGAAAGCAAGCTGACAAACACCAAAAGAAAAGGGATGCAGAGGCAAATGAATGGCAATGACCTAATGTGTTTTTTCAATGGCCAATTTATAAAGCTCTTACTTATTTGAAGCAACAGAGTTATGATATTAAATGTATTTAGCTTTTAAGTTTTGCGCAACATTCAGCAAAAGATTTGATTTTGTTTCTTGTTTCCTTATTTGTAATCTGCAAGATGCTCAGTGTAGAATAAAAACATTTTGTCTTTTTTGTGTGATTAGAAAGTTCTTAGAGAATTTATTTATTACTAAAAAGCCTTAAGGCCAATTATAAACTGCTAATGGGGACACCATTGCTGCCAGCAGAGTGATTTATTGCCCCCACATACTTTAGCGGCCTCAGGGGACTCCAAAATCCAACAAGCCTCAGTGCTAGGAGGCTTCGTTGGAGAGACGCAGCAAGGGGGCGAGGCCTACCACAACAACTATAAAACGCCCTGAGCTGAGCAGCCTCACTCCCTGGGACACAATTGCTGCCAGCCAGGGGTTTCTAAACCAGAGACCCCCCCTCCCCAGAAATCAGCAACCTCAGGGGACTCCAAAATCCAAGAGGCTCCAGGAGGCTCCGTTGCAGAGATGATGCAAGGAGGCGGGGCCTCCCACAACGGCTATAAACCTCCCCTAGCAGCCTCGCTCCCTGGGACACCATTCCTGATAGCAAGGGGTTTTCTGGCCCCCCACAGACGTCAGCGACTCAGACCTGCAAGGGGAGGGGGCCTCTCATGACTATAAAGCGCCCTTAGCAGTCCTGAAGCACGGGGGTTGCCCGGGCAAAGACTGGGTCATCCCTCTAACGTCCCTCCATTAAGGTACTGTTGGCTTCTGTTTTCACCTCAGCACTTGCTGTATGCATCCCCAGGACTGCTCCTTTAAGCCTGTTACCATTGAAACTGTACTATTCTTCGCCTACCATTCTGTGACTCACTACCAAACTGCAGTCTATCAAGTTGATGCTTTGTTTTGTTTATTATGTTGCTTCTAGGCTCAATGGCTCACCCTTATAGGCATCTGTTCGAGGCGGAGAGCTGACTGTACTTTCTAAAGCATCACATCCATCACAAAGTCTGGGTAAATCGAAGGCCATGGAGAGAGTTAGCGGCCTTGCCAAAACGAAGGAAAAAAAAGTGCTAAAAACGGCCGGGGCAAATTGTGTTATCGACAGGATTGATAACTTGCTTGTCGAATGTGAGGAGATTCTGGTCCTTGCCCTGCAACTGCTTCCCTTAGCCTCCTTTATTCCTGGCACTTCCACCTCAAATCCTCAGCAAAAGCAAAAATGAGTTCCAGACATGTTTAACCCGCTTTGTGCTTGCGTCGGCCATTGGCAGACGCAAGCCCTACCTCCCTGGTGCAGAGCATGTCCATTGGCCAACACCAGGGAGGGCTCCCTTTAATCCTCGGGTGCAAAACACCGGAGGGAGACACGGAAGACTTTTGGCATCTCTCCCCGCTCCCCCATACCCATCTGTGACGTCAGCGCATCGCGAGGTGCTATGACGGCACAGTTTTCCCCACCGGAGCCGAGGAAGCAGCAGGTAAGGCCTTGCACGACTCTGAAGGGGAAAACAGGCCAAAAAAACCGGCCTCTCCAGCTTTCAGGGAGGTCTCGTTTGAAAGGGGAGAGTCTCCCCTTTCAAACGAGATCTTCCTGAAAGAGTTTCCTGGCCGTGGATCGTGGCAACGCTGTGATCCATGGGCAGGAAACCCTACTAACACCAGGGATCTCTTGGGGGGGGCAGCCCTTGTGGGAATGGGCCGCCCCCTCCCCCGGCATTTAAAAAAAAAAAAGTTTGGTTTTCCCCTGAAGTAAAAAAATTTTTTTTTTTTAAATATGGCGAAATTGGCAGGGGGTCGGCCTTCCTGCTCACTGGCTGACCCCCTTTGGGGCTAATTTTTTTTTATAGATGTGGGGTTTTCCTGGGGGCCACGATTGCCCCCCAGGGAGACCACACCTATAAAAAACATCTACACAAAGAGAGAGATCTTTCTCTGTATATATAAATATATAGAGAGAGAGAGTCTCTTTGTGCAGATCATATATATATATTGCTTTTAATGAAACTTTTTGTACCTCATGCACTTGTTCACTTTAAAATGGTGTTTCATTAATTGTCTCATTGACATCGAAAAGGCGTAGTGCCGAAACGCGTCTGTCAGTGCGGGGGAAGTTCTGCACATTAAATAGCACTTTAACAAATTCCCGTGAGTGCTCTCCTGTTTTGGCGGTTTATTTGAACTGCCTACTGCTGTGGAATCATATATATATATATATATTCACTGAAAAAACCATAGGTTTTAGGGACAGTTATAGTTAGTTGGACATTGCACTCGTACAAAACCCGTGAAATTCCCCCGTTATAGTTAGTTCAGGTAACTATAACTCGCGCCCCCGCAATGCACTGCTGATGACGTCACATATTACATCACTCATGACATGGTCAGTGACATCACTGATGACATCTCAAATGACATCACTGATGACATCACTGATGACATCATCCAGTGACTGTGCGTTTCTGTAAAGTTTAAATATGTTTAATATATATAGGGAAAGGCGTATTGAAGAATGAGTGGGTGTATAAGTGTCTGAATGGATGATTTAGTACGTGCGTGACTGACTCTACAAGTGAGTGATTAAACGTATCTTACTGAATGTGAGAAGTTGGCCTGGTATATGCTGTTCACTAATTAAAGTGGACACCTTGCACCAGAACAATTCGACTCTTATGGTTGGTAGGTTTAAGACAACCTTTATAGAAAGCTATCCTAGTGGTAGCTGTGGAGAGCAGCCTTCAGGCTAAGTCTTGGAGGAATGTAAAGCAGCTTGTTTTACCACACAATCTCTTGAATCACCAAATGAAAAGACACCACACAGGTATATATATCAAATATATATGTATTTAATAATAAACAACTCTCTACTAATCTCTTTATGAGATTAGAAGTCAGGAACATATGTACAAATCAAATGTTATCAAAATAAGTTAGCACAATCAAATATCACAATCTTAGTTTGGCTAGACCTAGGTCTAGAGCAGTTAGATTCGAGGGACCCCCAAGAACCACCCCAGGTAGTTGTAGGAGACCCACAGGGGACGGACGCGGTGTCCTGGCACCGGTGCGAGTCCTGTACGAGTCTATGCGAACAGACGCGATTGAGAGTTCAGTGTTAAAGGTCCCTGGCGTGTTCGAGGCGAACACACCGATCGGTCAGTATGAGTCGAAGGACGTGGATACTGATAGAGTTACAAGGGAGTTGGACGCGATGTGTCTAACACAGAGGCGAACCCTGTACGAGCCAGTGCGAGAATCGCACGGGGAAAATAAGAGTTTTAGGGCACTTCTAGGGTAGCTACAAGCAAGCCACTTACAGGGTAAGTAGTTCTAGGGCCCACACCCACAGGAGCACAGTAGTGCTGAAGTTACCTCACCCAGGTGAGCCGGGTGCATAGGTGTCCTTTGGTGTCGGGTTGCGGCGTCGCTTTCAATGGGAGCCAGTGAAGACTTGCTGCTTGCGGCGACAGAAGAAGTGTCCGTTGGAATCCAAGCCTGGATTCGGAAGGAGGAAGACCTGAAAGCAGAGGGGACAGTGTTCACAGTCACTTGGCAGTGACTCTGGGCAAGGCAGATGAATGCCCACCGTCGTCGACAGCTTCGGGTCGTTCACGGGTGTCTTGACTCTTCGACCACGTGGTCCAGGCAGCGTCAATGATGACCAGGAGCTGGATTCGGTGTGTCCCATGACGTCTGCAGCTTACTGAGGTGTCGGCGACTCGATTGGAGCCAACAAGCCTTGGTAACCGCAAGTCTCGTGGTGGAAAGGAAAAGTCAATGGTGCAGACCAGCAAGGTCTGGGGGACTTACCCAGCAAGGGTAGGTCAGGGCAGGCCTGGAGCAACCAGGGGAGCCCTTTGGTTTCTTTGGAAAGTCTTCTGGGGACCCACAAGCCGGCTGACAAGGGATCGCGAAGATGCCTCAGGAGGATTCACTCAACAGGGGCCCACGGTCACTCAGGACGGTGTAGGCCTCTGATTTTGGGAGGGATCCCTGCTGGAGGCTGGGAACACACGTGGTCCAAAGCACAAGTTCGTAGAACATCGTGAAGGGGTTGCACTCGACAATAGTGCACGGTACCCAGGGTCTGCGGTTCCTCGTTGCTCGTGGGGTCCACTTGCCTCAGCTTCGCTGGGGGCTCACGATGGCCTTGGAGGGGTCAGGAAATCCTCTTCCTGGGCTGCAGGGACTTCGGGCTCCGGCGGGAGTGGCGTAGTCTGCGACCGTCGTTGTCGTTTTTGGTGCCTGCCAAGCAGGGGAGTCACTTCTTGACTCCAAGGGAGATTCTTCCGTCTTCCAAAGGTAGTGGAACGTCGAAGGTCCGGGATTCTTCTTGTAGAGCATCGTCCATTGGTATCTAGTTTGCAATGCACAGGTTCCCCCTCTTATACTAAAAGAAAGGGAGGGACTAGCTCTATGACCCCACCTATGGGAGGGTCAGGGGAGTGGGTGGCTACACCCACTTCCCTTTGTCCAGTTTCACGCCAGAGCAGGGGCAGGTAGCCCCAGAGCTGGTTTGAACTGGCATATGCACAGAGGAGCCTTCTGCTCCCCCAGTGTAGGACTTCAAAGCACTCTAAGAGTGCACCCACTCAGCCCCAATACACTAAACCCTGTCTGGAAGGTGGTCACACCCTCCTGTGACAGGATACCTATTGTTGGGCTTCCTCCACTGCGAGTTTCGGTCATCAGCAGGAGGGCAGCCCAGTGTCTGTGACTGGTGGCATCCATTTTGTGATGCCAGGGCTCTGCAGGATTCTACCGCGTTTCCGCAGTAGGTACATGTCTATCCCTCTAGAAGGGTGGAATGCTACCCCCGCCGCCAGAACTGGCGGGGGGTAGTATTCCAAGATGTTTGACACCAAACACGACATGTTTTGATGCAGCCATTCCAAAGTTAGCATTCTACCGCGAGGATATAATGCACTTAAGAGTATATGGTTTAACCGCATCCACAAACAGCCCCAGAGAATGGACTCTGAGAGCTGCAGAGGGGCCCTGCTCAGGCAGAGGCACCCTCTCACATAGGAACCAAGCACCCTGCCCTCAGGATTGATAGGGCCTGCCTTAGGGGTGACTGATAGATTTAAATGTGTGTGCAGGAGAGATATAGGAAACCTATATCTCAGTGAGGGGTGCTAGCACCACCTCACCCAGGCTGCAGTAGCAGGCCTGTGGTGTCAGATTTAGTCTGCTTCCCAGGGGAGGCATAATACATGCTTCAGCCGCTGGTAGGCCTGTGAAGTACCTATGCCCTTGGTACCTGAGGTACCATATACTAGGGACTCATAAGGTACCACAGTATCCAATCACTAGTGCACCTAGAGTGCACTCCAAGTCATTTAGAGAGAACAGAGAGGCTGGGGCCCTGATTGGCAGGGACCCAGCCAGACTATAGCCAGAAACCAGTGTAAACATCAGAAAAAAGTGGGGGCAACATAAGAGGCAGATCCTACTCTCCTACACAACCCCACCCCCAAACGCAGGGACACTAAACTAACCTTGACCAGTTGAGTCTTCGTGTTCTAAGTGGAAATACCTTGAGAGTCCATCTGCATTGGCATGTTGGGTCCCAGGTCTATGTTCCACTGTATAGTCCATCCCCTGTAGGGAAATGGACCACCTCAAAAGTTTTGGGTTTTCACCTTTCATCTGTTTAAGCCATAGGAGGGGCTTGTGGTCAGTCTGAACTATGAAGTGAGTGCCAAACAAGTATGGCCTCAGCTTCTTCAGGGCCCACACCACAGCAAAGGCCTCCCTCTCTATAGCTGACCAACGTTTCTCTCTAGGGGTCAGCCTTCTGCTAATAAAAGCTACTGGCTGGTCTTGACCTTCATCATTCAGTTGAGACAGTACAGCTCCCACACCCAGCTCAGAAGCATCTGTTTGGACAATGAACTTTTTGGTGTAGTCTGGACTTTGTAAGATGGGGGCAGTGCACATGGCCTGCTTTAGGTCTTCAAATGCCTTCTGACAGCTAGCTGTCCACTGAACCTTTTTGGCATTTTCTTTGAGGTCAGATCATTCAAGGGGGTCACTATAGATCCATATCCCTTGACAAACCTCCTATAGTACCCAGTCAGGCCTAAGAAGGCTCTCACCTGTGTCTGGGTGGTTGGAGCAACCCATTCCACTATGGTTTGGATTTTGCTCTGTAAATGCTGAACCTGGCCTCCACCTACAAGGTGGCCCAGGTACACAACCTGACTCTGCCCTATCTGGCACTTAGTGGCCTTGATAGTGAGGCCTGCTTTCTGCAGAGCCTCCAAAACATTTCTGAGGTGGACCAGGTGATCCTGCCAGGAGGAACTAAAGACAGCAATATCATCTAGATAAGCTGAGCAATAAGTTTCCATCACTGCCAGAACTTTATTCACCAACCTCTGAAAAGTGGCAGGTGCATTTTTCAATCCAAAGGGCATCACCACAAAGTGGTAGTGCCCACTAGGGGTCGAAAATGCCGTTTTGGCTTTTGCATCATCAGCTAATCTGATCTGCCAGTAGCCAGCTGTTAGGTCAAATGTACTTAGATACTTGGCTGAGGCCAAAGTATCAATCAGCTCAACTGCCCTTGGTATGGGATAGGCATCAGTCCTAGTGACCGCATTGAGGCCTCTGTAGTCTACACAAAACCTCATTTCTTTCTTACCACCCTGGGTATGAGGCTTGGGTACCAGGACTACTGGGCTAGCCCAAGGGCTATCTGAAGGCTCAATTACACCTAGCTCCAACATTTTCTGGACTTCAGTCCTGATACAGTCCCTGACATGGTCAGGTTGCCTGTAGATTTTACTCTTGACAGGCAGACTGTCTCCAGTGTCCACCTCATGGGTGCACCAGGTAGTCTGACTAGGGGTCAGGCTAAACATATGTCTATACTGTTGCAGAACTTGTCTGCACTCAGTTTGCTGATGGTCAGTGAGGCTGCTTGCCAAAGCAACACCATCTACTGACCCATCATCAGGGTTCTGAGAGAGCAGGTCAGGGAGAGGGTCACTCTCCTCCTCCTGGTCCTCATCAGTTGCCATGAGCAAGCCCATGTCAGCCCTGTCAACATATGGCTTTAATCTGTTGACATGGAGCACCCTCAGGGGGCTCCTGGGAGTTCCAAGATTCACCAGATAGGTGACTTCTCCCTTCTGTTCAACTATTGTATGGGGGCCACTCCACTTGTCCTGGAGTGCTGCTGGGGCCACAGGCTCCAACACCCACACTTTCTGTCCTGGCTGGTACACAGTCAGCACAGCCTTTGGTCATGCCAAGCTTTTTGCAATTCTTGGCTGGCCTCCAGGTTTTTGGTTGCCTTTTTCATGTATTCGGCCATCCGGGAGCGGAGACCAAGTACATAGTCCATCACATCCTGTTTGGGGGGTTTGAGAGGTAACTCCCAGCCCTCTTTAACCAAACACAATGGACCTCTTACATGGTGCCCAAACAGAAGCTCAAATGGGCTGTAATCAACCCCCTTCTGTGGAACCTCTCTGTATGCAAACAACAGGCAGGGAAGAAGAAGGTCCCATTTCCGCCTAAGCTTCTCTGGGAGTCCTTTAATCATTCCCTTCAGGGTTTTGTTGAAGCGTTCAACTAAACCATTGCATTGTGGGTGATAGGGGGTGGTGAACTTATAAGTTACCCCACACTCCTTCCACATTGCCTTCAAGTATCCTGACATGAAGTTTGCATCTCTGTCAGAGATTACCTCCTTTGGGAAACCCACTCTGGAGAAAACTCCAATAAGGGCTCTTGCCACCACAGGGGCTGTGGTGGTCCTCCGGGGAATTGCTTCTGGGTACCTGGTGGCATGATCCACTACCACCAGGATAAACCTGTGCCCAGATGCAGTTTGAGGGTCAAGGGGACCAACAATGTCAATCCCTACCCTTTCAAAGGGTACCCCCACCACAGGTAGTGGTATCAGCTGTGCCTTAGTTGTGCCACCTGCCTTACCACTGGCTTGGCATGTGACACAGGAGCGACAAAACTCCTTTGTGTCCTCTGACATATGTGGCCAATGAAAATGTGGAACAAGCCTGTCCCAGGTCTTGTTTTGGCCCAAGTGTCCTGCTAAAGGGATGTCATGTGCTAGGGTCAAGAGGAACCCCCTAAACTTCTGAGGTATTACCAACCTCCTGGTGGCTCCAGGGGCTGGGTCTCTACCCTCAGAATATAGGAGTCCCTCATCCCAATAAACTTTATGGGACCCACTAGCACTCCCAGCAGCCTCAGCAGCAGCCTGCTGTCTGAGGGGTTCAAGAGAGGGGCAGCACTGTTGCTCCTTACTCAGATCTTCCCTAGAAGGGACCCCTGCCCCCAAGAACTCAACCTGATCAGGCTCAAGTCCCTCTGGGGCAGTTCCTTCTTCAGGATCTGCTTCACCTCCCTCAAGAGGTGAATCTGTGATCTGAGACAGAGGGGAAGGCACTGCCTTTACCCTACTGCTCCTCTTCTTGGGAAGCATCTGGTCCATTGTTCCAGGATCCAGAGCTGATTCAGTGTCATGCATTTTGGCTTGTGACCTGGTCACAGCAAATACCTCTGCAGGAATGCCCAACATCTCAGCATGAGTCCATAACTCTACTTCAGACCAGGCTGAAGTCTCTAGATCATTGCCCAATAGACATTCTACAGGGAGGTCTGCACTGACTACAACCTTCTTGAGGCCAGTTACCCCTCCCCAGGAGAAATTCACAACTGCCAGACTATGGTTGGTCTGGACATTGCTTGCATTGGTCACCTGGTACATTTCACCCAGGATGATCTGTCCAGGGTCCACAAGATCCTCTGCCACCATGGTGACACTAGCACCTGTGTCCCTAAATGCCAAAGCCTGTTTGCCATTTATTACAGGCTGCTGTTTGTATTTGCCCAGATTACTGGGGCTTACTAGGAATGACATATCAAGGTCTCCATCACAAATCAGCATTGCCTGAGTGGGTACTCTGACTAGGTCAGAGTCCACTTCAGAACCCAGGGTCAACCCTACTACACCCTTATTCTGATTACCACCTCCACCAGTAGCTGAACTAGGGGGAACAGTTGCCTTAGGGGCAGGAGTGGTGGTGGTTTGGTCTTTGGACTTGCTACAGTCAGAAGTCCAGTGCCCTTTCTGTTTACAGAATTTGCACCAGGGCTTCTTTTGGCCTTTTCCCTTGTTGGATTGTGACTCCCCACCAGATGCAGATTTTTGGGGCCCTTGTGAAGACTTCTGGTCTTTTGCCTTATCCCCACCTTTCTCAGAGCCCTTAGGATCCTGCTTCTTGGTGTCACCCCCTTGGTTCTGGGTTTTCTGCCTCACCCTGGTTCTGACCCACTTGTCTGCCTTCTTTCCCAATTCTTGGGGAGAGGTCAGATCTGAGTCCACCAGGTATTGATGCAACAACTGCTTCTGGGAATTATTAAGGATCTGTTCTCTCATCATTAGATTATACAATCCCTTGAAATCAGTAACCCTACTGCCAACCAGCCAACCCTCCAGAGCCTTGGTTGCACAATCTACAAAGTCAGTCCAGTCCTGAGTCTGTGCCTTCTGGGTATCTCTGAACTTCAACCTGTACTGCTCAGTGGTTAAGCCAAACCCATCTATTAGTGCACTCTTCAGGACTTCATAGTCATCAGCATCCTCTTCTCTAACAGTGAGGAGCTTGTCTCTACCTTTATCTGAAAAGGAGAGCCACAAGATTGCTGCCCACTGCTTTTGGGGGACCTGTTGTACTCTTCAGGCCCTTTCCTTAGCAGTTATCCACTTGTGGATATCATCCCCACTATGGTAGGGAGGAACAACCTTGCTCAGGTTCTTATGGTCTGGAATATTTTCTCTGCCTCTAGGGACACTGTTGCTGCCACCAGGGGGTTCTAACCCCTCTCTTCTAGAAGCTTTCTGGAACTCAAAGGCTTCTTTGTCTAATGCCAACTGCTTGGTTTTGAGGGCAAATCTTGCTTCCTCATACTGCAGCAGTTTGTACATCCTTTCAGAGGAGGTCTCTCTTCTTGGGAAGAAGGAGTTCCTCTGGTAGACAGTTTCTCTGCCAGAGTGAAAGGAGTGCTCAGATTCCCTGGAAAGGGACCTGTGCCTGTCTTCTACTATGTCAGTTCTCTTAGGGAGAATTCCTCTGTCTTGTTCAGACCCCTTTGGGCCTGGCCCTACAATCACAGAGTCCTGGTCATCCTGATGTTCATCATCTGACCCAGACACTATAACTGACCCACCCACTGATCCAGACCCCTTAGCTCCTAGAGCTAATCTAAGGTCATCTGCTGTTAGCAGATCTATCAAGTGTAGTGTGGAGGGACTCTGTCCTATCTTCAGGTGCCTCTCAGCACACATGGCTTTCAAGTCACAGAAAGTCATGTCCTTATACTGAGGCTGAGTGGATCCACTGGCTCCACCCTTTAAGGACATTCTAGTGTTGTGCAGTGTTGTACTACCTACACTAGTTTGTGGCCTACTGATACTAGCTTGAGCTGTAGAAAGGGTGTGCTATCCCTTTTGCACACAGCTCTAAGTTCAGTAGTACTTATTGATACTAAGCTTGATTTTATATGTACCTTGAGTACCTATAGTGGTTTTCAGTTAGTAATTCAAAATGAGATTTTCTGGTAAAACAATAGCAAGCTGGAATCCCACACGCTGCCCACCAATGTGAGAAGTTGGCCTGGTATATGCTGTTCACTAATTAAAGTGGACACCTTGCACCAGAACAATTCGACTCTTATGGTTGGTAGGTTTAAGACAACCTTTATAGAAAGCTATCCTAGTGGTAGCTGTGGAGAGCAGCCTTCAGGCTAAGTCTTGGAGGAATGTAAAGCAGCTTGTTTTACCACACAATCTCTTGAATCACCAAATGAAAAGACACCACACAGGTATATATATCAAATATATATGTATTTATTAATAAACAACTCTCTACTAATCTCTGTATGAGATTAGAAGTCAGGAACATATGTACAAATCAAATGTTATCAAAATAAGTTAGCACAATCAAATATCACAATCTTAGTTTGGCTAGACCTAGGTCTAGAGCAGTTAGATTCGAGGGACCCCCAAGAACCACCCCAGGTAGTTGTAGGAGACCCACAGGGGACGGACGCGGTGTCCTGGCACCGGTGCGAGTCCTGTACGAGTCTATGCGAACAGACGCGATTGAGAGTTCAGTGTTAAAGGTCCCTGGCGTGTTCGAGGTGAACACACCGATCGGTCAGTACGAGTCGAAGGACGCGGATACTGATAGAGTTACAAGGGAGTTGGACGCGATGTGTCTAACACAGACGCGAACCCTGTACGAGCCAGTGCGAGAATCGCACGGGGAAAATAGGAGTTTTAGGGCACTTCTAGGGTAGCTACAAGCAAGCCACTTACAGGGTAAGTAGTTCTAGGGCCCACACCCACAGGAGCACCGTAGTGCTGAAGTTACCTCACCCAGGTGAGCCGGGTGCATAGGTGTCCTTAGGTGTCGGGTCGCGGCGTCGTTTTCAATGGGAGCCAGTGAAGACTTGCTGCTTGCGGCGACAGAAGAAGTGTCCGTTGGAATCCAAGCCTGGATTCGGAAGGAGGAAGACCTGAAAGCAGAGGGGACAGTGTTCACAGTCACTTGGCAGTGACTCTGGGCAAGGCAGATGAATGCCCACCGTCGTCGACAGCTTCGGGTCGTTCACGGGTGTCTTGACTCTTCGACCACGTGGTCCAGGCAGCGTTGATGATGACCAGGAGCTGGATTCGGTGTGTCCCACGACGTCTGCAGCTTACTGAGGTGTCGGCGACTCGATTGGAGCCAACAAGCCTTGGTAGCCGCAAGTCTCGTGGTGGAAAGGAAAAGTCAATGGTGCAGACCAGCAAGGTCTGGGGGACTTACCCAGCGAGGGTAGGTCAGGGCAGGCCTGGAGCAACCAGGGGAGCCCTTTGGTTTCTTTGGAAAGTCTTCTGGGGACCCACAAGCCGGCTGGCAAGGGATCGCAAAGACGCCTCAGGAGGATTCACTCAACAGGGGCCCACCGTCACTCGGGACGGTGTAGGCCTCTGATTTTGGGAGAGATCCCTGCTGGAGGCTGGGAACACACATGGTCCATAGCACAAGTTCATAGAACGTCGTGAAGGGGTTGCACTCGACAATAGTGCACGGTACCCAGGGTCTGCGGTTCCTCGTTGCTCGTGGGGTCCACTTGCCTCAGCTTCGCTGGGGACTCACGATGGCCTTGGAGGGGTCAGGAAATCCTCTTCCTGGGCTGCAGGGACTTCGGGCTCCGGCGGGAGTGGCGTAGTCTGCGACCGTCGTTGTCGTTTTTGGTGCCTGCCAAGCAGGGGAGTCACTCCTTGACTCCAAGGGAGATTCTTCCGTCTTCCAAAGGTAGTGGAACGTCGAAGGTCCGGGATTCTTCTTGTAGAGCGTCGTCCAGGGGTATCTAGTTTGCAATGCACAGGTTCCCCCTCTTATACTAAAAGAAAGGGAGGGACTAGCTCTATGACCCCACCTATGGGAGGGTCAGGGGAGTGGGTGGCTACACCCACTTCCCTTTGTCCAGTTTCGCGCCAGAGCAGGGGCAGGTAGCCCCAGAGCTGGTTTGAACTGGCATATGCACAGAGGAGCCTTCTGCTCCCCCAGTGTAGGACTTCAAAGCACTCTAAGAGTGCACCCACCCAGCCCCAATACACTAAACCCTGTCTGGAAGGTGGTCACACCCTCCTGTGACAGGATACCTATTGTTGGGCTTCCTCCACTGCGAGTTTCGGTCATCAGCAGGAGGGCAGCCCAGTGTCTGTGACTGGTGGCATCCATTTTGTGATGCCAGGGCTCTGCAGGATTCTACCGCGTTTCCGCAGTAGGTACATGTCTGTCCCTCTAGAAGGGTGGAATGCTACCCCCGCCGCCAGAACTGGCGGGGGGGTAGTATTCCAAGATGTTTGACACCAAACACGACATGCTTTGATGCAGCCATTCCAAAGTTAGCATTCTACCGCGAGGATATAATGCACTTAAGAGTATATGGTTTAACCGCATCCACAAACAGCCCCAGAGAATGGACTCTGAGAGCTGCAGAGGGGCCCTGCTCAGGCAGAGGCACCCTCTCACATAGGAACCAAGCACCCTGCCCTCAGGATTGATAGGGCCTGCCTTAGGGGTGACTGATAGGTTTAAATGTGTGTGCAGGAGAGATATAGAAACCTATATCTCAGTGAGGGGTGCTAGCACCACCTCACCCAGGCTGCAGTAGCAGGCCTGTGGTGTCAGATTTAGTCTGCTTCCCAGGGGTGGCATAATACATGCTTCAGCCCTGGTAGGCCTGTGAAGTACCTATGCCCTTGGTACCTAAGGTACCATATACTAGGGACTCATAAGGCACCACAGTATCCAATCACTAGTGCACCTAGAGTGCACTCCAAGTCATTTAGAGAGAACAGAGAGGCTGGGGCCCTGATTGGCAGGGACCCAGTCAGACTATAGCCAGAAACCAGTGTAAACATCAGAAAAAAAGTGGGGGCAACATAAGAGGCAGATCCTACTCTCCTACACTGAATGCATGGGTTAGTGACTAAACTGTGTGAATGTCTGTATCCGTCTGTTGCTGTGTAAGTGGATGCATGGATTTGCAAATAGCTACATGAGTGTCTATATGGGTTATTGATTGGTTCTCTGAGTATCTGTATGGCTGCCTGAGTGTTTGTGTGGGTGGGGTGTGTGTGACTCTGTACATAGATGTGTGAGTGGGTGATTCACTGGGTGCATGATTTCAAGAGTGCATCTGTGATGGACTGCTTGGGTGGGTGAGTGTGTGTATGGGTGTGTTAGTGTCAGGGTGCTGGAAAAAGGAGCAAAGACTCTCCAGTGCTCCTCCGTATCTGGTAATGAGCCCGTTGTTAAGAGATCACCCGCTCGCAAAAGACTGCGGGTGATCGTCGCGCACAGCCGGTCATTTCTTCCTGTACTCCCAACAGGGAGGACCGCAGAGGCAGTGGCGGGTCTAGTCTTGCGCTCCTGGACGCGAGCGCGAGGTCTAGACCAGCTGTGAAGTGCGCCGGTTGATATTGGAACCGCGCACTTCACCAACAGAATTTCTGGGTTAAGTTGTGTAAAGACAGGCTTCTAGTTAGGTAGAAATAGAGTAGTTTTGGGAGCTAGGCTTAGGCGTAGGATAGAGCGTTTCGGTTTGTCGGTTAGTTAGTTAGGGAATAGGCAAGAGAAAATAATAGTTAGAAGGAAAAATAAATAGAAAGAAATAAAAGCAATAGTACCATACTCACCATCCAGAATCTCAGTTCCTGACCTTCCTTCGTCGTCCAGTTGATGGCGTTGATTACAGAAGTACCTACGGAACAAAACAGAAGCGAATTAACGAAGAAGAGAAAGTAAGGCAGAGTGTGTGAGAGAATAAAGGAATGAAAGAGATAAAGTAAGAAAGTCTATAATGTTTTAAAGTATAAAATTATCGTTGTCATACAGAGTTCAGAGGAATTAAAAAGTTGCCTTTGAAAGAATAGAAGAGGAGCGAAAGCCTTAGACACTCTGGGTAAGGAAAGAGCCAAAGGGGAGAGTGGGAGAGTGGGGGAAAAGTAGAAGGGAATTAGTAATAATGTGTTCTTCTGTTGCAGTGCTTCCACAAGTTGGTAAAAGATAGAGAGGGTGTAAGAAAAGAACAGAACGGAATACAGAAGTAAGAAGGAGGTGGAAGCGCCAAAGACCAGGCAGTCTCTTCTCTGTCCCATTCCCCTTTCCCCGGCGGGGTTCACACGGCCGCTGGTAATTACTAAGTAGGTGGCTGTGGGAAAACCGGTGGTGGAATTTGGAAAATATCGTCGTTCTGCTCCTGGGAGTGTCGGCATTGTGAGTAACCACTGACCTTGACAGAGTGAAGTGCCCACGTCAATACTCACCCGAGCAGAATGGCAGAAGGGTTCGACTTAAAAGATTTAGGGAATGTTCTTAAGGAAATTCAGCATGAGTTGATGGCAGTCAGGGAGGAAAATAAGGTACTCAAATTGGAAATGGAGGCCACTAGACGCGAGACCAAAGAGATAGCATCTCAGTTGAAGAGCGAAGAGTCTGGGAATAGGTTCCACCCCTCTCCTTCTGGGACCAGTATATTTAATCAGAGTTCCGCAGTTAGTGGGGGGTCAGCTACGCAGGTCATTCATTCCTTGGCGCCTGTAATTCCTTTGGCTCCGCCAGAACGCTTTGGTGGGGATCCCCAAAAGGCCCAAATCTTTTTAACCCAGTGCTCTTTGCATTTCATGTGTCGGCCCACTGTCTTCCCGGATGCACAGTCTCGAACAGCCTTCATCCTATCTTACCTGAATGGGGACGCAGCTTCGTGGTCTATGCCCTTGGTCACTCAGGATTCTCCAATTTTATATAACTTCGAGGAATTCAAAAAAGAGTTTCTGCGAATTTTTGATCGTCGACAGGTGGCACAGGCTACGGATAATGAACTACTGGAGCTGAGGCAAGGGAATCGAGAACTAGTCACCTACCTTGCCCAATTTAACAAACTTGTTGTCGAAACAGATTGGCCAGAGGCCAAAAGGGCAGCCCTGTTCTATCGGGGTTTAAAAGACGATTTGAAAGACGCCCTGTCACAGATTCCAAATCGCCCCACAGAAGTATCTGCTTTGATTGATTTAGCTTTGGAGATGGACTATCGACAAACGGAAAGAAGAGGTGAAAAACGACGTGAATTTCGACCCAGTGTACCTCGCTTTGAACGAGTCAGGTCGGATGTTGTTAAGTCTGGAGATAGAGAGCATGGTGTAGAACCCATGCAAATTGGAACTATCAGAGGCCCCCTTTCCAAGGAAGAAAAAGAAAAGCGTCGACTGAATAACCTATGCCTTTATTGTGGGATCAGCGGTCATTTTATAAAGGATTGTCCCAAGAGGCCCAAAATCTACAAGAAGGAAAACTCTCTGCACCACCAGTAAATGGAGTTGGGCTGGTGGTTGCTAACAAGAATACAACTCCAATCTCTCACCAAGTGGCGAATACACTACAATCTTCTGCTCCACACCTCATTTTGACGATGACTTTAAAGTTTCAAGATCAAGTTCTTTTGGGAGTAGTCGTGATGTTGGATTCAGGAGCCACGGGAAACTTTTGCGATCTCAAATATGCTTCCAGAATTGGGTTGAAGGCCTTACCAAAAGAACGATGCGAAGCAGTCAGAGCCGTTGACGGAACAAATTTGTCTTCCGGTCCCATAACCAGTCATACTGAACTAGTGGAACTTATCTCAGTAGAAGGTCATAAGGAGGAAATTCAATTCAACTTAATCGATGCCCCACAGTTCGGAATTATCCTAGGGTTGCCTTGGTTAACTGAACACAACCCAACAATTAACTGGAGCGATCGAACAGTGAAGTTTAACTCAAGCTACTGTTTGGAACATTGCTTCGGTGAAAAGCAAAAGAACCGAGATGAAAACCCAGCAGCCTTACTATGCGAACAAGGGATGATGGTTTGTGCTGTGCAAACTGTGAGCTTACCAGTTGAATATCAGGAGTTTGCTGAAGTTTTTAGTGAATTGGAGTCAAAGAAATTGCCCCCACACCGGTCGTATGACTGCAAAATTGATTTAGAACCCGGAGCAAATCTTCCTTGCAGTCGTATATATGCTCTTACCGAGGCTGAGAACCGTCATCTTAAGGATTACATTCAGGAATATTTGGAAAATGGCTTCATACGTCCATCACAGTCCCCAGTTTCTTCGCCGTTGTTTTTCGTTCCAAAACGTGACGGAGATCTGAGAACGTGTATTGATTATCGCGCCCTGAATAAAATTACTATCAAGAATCGTTATCCCCTCCCTCTGATTTCTGTTCTACTAGACCAACTAAAAGATGCCAAGATCTTCACAAAATTAGATTTGCAGGGAGCATATCATCTAATTCGAGTGAGAAGCGGAGATGAATGGAAAACGGCGTTTAGAACCAAGTATGGATTGTATGAGTGCCAAGTCATGCCCTACGGGTTAAGCAACGCCCCGGCTGCTTTCCAATACTTCATTAATGATGTCCTGAAAGATTTCATAGATCAGTGCGCTATTGTCTACATTGACGATATTTTGATTTACTCCTCATCTGAAGAAGAACACCAACACCAAGTCAAAGGAGTTTTGCGTTGTCTGAAGGAAAATGAACTTTACGTAAAACTGGAGAAGTGTGCCTTTGGAGTGAAATCTGTAGACTTTTTGGGATTTGTGATTGCCCCGGAAGGTCTAACCATGGATGTTAAGAAGATTGAGGCGGTATTGAATTGGCCTCCTCCAACCTCGGTGAAAGAAGTACAGAGCTTCATTGGATTTGCAAATTTCTATCGCAGATTCATTCGAGATTTTTCCCTGAAGGTAGCACCAATAACTAGGTTGCTGCGAAAAGGAGTGATTTTTCAATGGTCTTCTGAGGCAGAAGATGCTTTCCAGTTTTTGAAGAAGAGCTTTACCACGGCGCCCATTCTGCTGCATGCGGATCCTGCTCAACCATTTTACCTGGAGACAGATGCCTCTGAGCAAGCCATTGGAGGAGTACTTTCACAGAGACATAAAGAAACTGGGCAGTTGCATCCGGTGGCATATCACTCCAGAAAACTGCAATCAGCAGAAATCAATTACACAATTTCAGATAAGGAACTCCTCGCTATCAAAGATGCTTTCCAAGAGTGGCGACATTACCTTCTCGGAGCCAGACACGTGGTGACGGTATTCACTGATCATCGAAATCTCCAGTTTCTGAAATCGGCCAGGACGCTTACGCCACGCCAACTTAGATGGTCCTTATATTTCGCCGATTATGACTTTGTAATCACATTTCGGCCCGGAAGGAATAACGGAAAGGCAGATGCTTTGTCTCGAATAGACACAGATGGAAAGAAGATTCTCATTAGTGATCAAAACATAATTCGAGAAACTAAAATCATTGGAGCCACAAGTGAGAAAACTCTCGTGGAAAAGGTTAAAGAAGTCTTAACTTCTGAAGAAATGCAAAGTTGGGCTCAGAAGGATCCAGCTCGGGAGATTATCGATGGAGTACCATTTCATTCCAAGGCCTTGTATTTACCAACTCAAGAACTTCAACAGCAAGCATTGATCGACTGCCATGACAATCCGTTGGCTGGTCATCCAGGAATCCATCGAACTGAGGAGTTGATAAAGAGACAATTTTGGTGGCCTGGGTTGCCTGCTGATGTTCGAGTTCATGTGGAGGGCTGTGAGACTTGTGCAATGGGGAAGACAGATAAGCGGGCTCCTCAAGGGTTATTGAGACCTTTACCTACCCCACCATATCCTTGGCACACAGTCACCATGGATTTAATAGTAGAGCTACCCTCTAGTCAAGGATTCAGTTCTGTATTAGTTATGGTAGACGCCTTTTCCAAAATGTCGCATTTTGTTGCCCTGAAAGGGAAGTCATCTGCAAGACAAATTGCCACTCAATTCAACCAAAGTGTGATTAAGTTACATGGCTTACCCAAGGTTTTGATCACAGATCGTGGCTCTCAATTTCTATCTCATTTCTGGAAGGCTTACACTAAAGGTTTGGGAATTGAAACGCGTTATTCAACGAGTTTTCATCCACAAACAGATGGGCAAACAGAAAGGGCCAACCAAGAGTTAGAAAAGTATCTTAGGCTGTTTCTTTTAGATCAAGAGGGAGAGTGGCCCGATCTTCTTTGGACCGCAGAGTTTGCGCATAATAATGCAAAGAATGCCTCTACTGGTTTTTCCCTTTTTACTTGAATTACGGAAGGCATCCAAATTCTGTGGTTTCCTCTCAAGAAGTGTTGGTGCCAGCGGCTCAAGATTTTGTACAACATCTTAGTGAGGTACATGAGTCTGCCACTAAGAACTTAAAGAAAGCTAAAGAACGCTACAAGCAAAGTGCAGACAAGAAGAGAAGACCAGAGCCAGATTTACTTGTAGGGGACAGGGTTTGGTTAAATACCAAGAATCTCAAACTTAAAGGAAATCGAAAATTCCAACCCCGTTTTGTAGGTCCCTTTTCTGTGGAACAAATAGTGAATCCTGTGACTTTCAAACTAAAACTGCCTCCCCAGCTGAAGATACACCCAGTGTTTCATGTTTCCCTTCTAAAAAGGTTTCACCCCATTTGAAAGAGTTGAGGAGTAGAGAACCCATTTTAGTAGAAGGACAAGAAGAATTTGAAGTTAAAAGAATCTTAGACTCCAAGTCTGTTCGAGGTAAAATTTTCTATCTTGTAGATTGGAAGGGTTTTGGCCCCGAGAATAGGTCTTGGGTGGAACAATCTGATGTTCATGCTCCCCGATTAACCAAAAATTTTCAATCACAGTATCCTCACAAGCCTCAGCCCGGAGGCTTAATCTTGCGGGGGGATACTGTCAGGGTGCTGGAAAAAGGAGCAAAGACTCTCCAGTGCTCCTCCGTATCTGGTAATGAGCCCGTTGTTAAGAGATCACCCGCTCGCAAAAGACTGCGGGTGATCGTCGCGCACAGCCGGTCATTTCTTCCTGTACTCCCAACAGGGAGGACCGCAGAGGCAGTGGCGGGTCTAGTCTTGCGCTCCTGGACGCGAGCGCGAGGTCTAGACCAGCTGTGAAGTGCGCCGGTTGATATTGGAACCGCGCACTTCACCAACGGAATTTCTGGGTTAAGTTGTGTAAAGACAGGCTTCTAGTTAGGTAGAAATAGAGTAGTTTTGGGAGCTAGGCTTAGGCGTAGGATAGAGCGTTTCGGTTCGTCGGTTAGTTAGGGAATAGGCAAGAGAAAATAATAGTTAGAAGGAAAAATAAATAGAAAGAAATAAAAGCAATAGTACCATACTCACCATCCAGAATCTCAGTTCCTGACCTTCCTTCGTCGTCCAGTTGATGGCGTTGATTACAGAAGTACCTACGGAACAAAACAGAAGCGAATTAACGAAGAAGAGAAAGTAAGGCAGAGTGTGTGAGAGAATAAAGGAATGAAAGAGATAAAGAAGAAAGTCTATAATGTTTTAAAGTATAAAATTATCGTTGTCATACAGAGTTCAGAGGAATTAAAAAGTTGCCTTTGAAAGAATAGAAGAGGAGCGAAAGCCTTAGACACTCTGGGTAAGGAAAGAGCCAAAGGGGAGAGTGGGAGAGTGGGGGAAAAGTAGAAGGGAATTAGTAATAATGTGTTCTTCTGTTGCAGTGCTTCCACAAGTTGGTAAAAGATAGAGAGGGTGTAAGAAAAGAACAGAACGGAATACAGAAGTAAGAAGGAGGTGGAAGCGCCAAAGACCAGGCAGTCTCTTCTCTGTCCCATTCCCCTTTCCCCGGCGGGGTTCACACGGCCGCTGGTAATTACTAAGTAGGTGGCTGTGGGAAAACCGGTGGTGGAATTTAGAAAATATCGTCGTTCTGCTCCTGGGAGTGTCGGCATTGTGAGTAACCACTGACCTTGACAGTTAGTGAGTGAATGTATATCTCAGTGGTACATGTGCGAGTAACTACATATGTAAAAGGCAGTATATATGTGTGTTAGAGTATTTAAATGGCTATAAGTGAGAGTGCGTGATTGTGAGAGTGGCTGTATGGATGCGTGTGTGCTTGTATCAGTTATTGTATAAGAGCGTAAGAATGTGCTAGTATTTGTATGAGTAAGTGAGCTGGTGTGTGTATAACTGTATAGGTGAGTAAATGGGTGTGTGATTAATTTTTTGCATGACTGACTACGTGTGTGAGTACCTCTATGGATGAGTGGCGGTGTGTGAGTGTTTATATAGGTGTATGAGTGCATATGATAGTCCTGTACTGAGTGACTGTAAGTACGAGTGACTGTACGGGTGAGTGAGTAGATGTGTGTGTGTGTAGACCTAAGAATCAGTGAGTGGGTATGTAGTTATTGGTATTGGAGTGTGTATGGTTTTGAGAATGGCAGTCTGTAATTTAGAGTGGGTGTATCAAAAGTTATATTAGGGTGTGAGAAGATGCATGAAATTATCACATGGATGATGTCATCAGTGATGTCATCAGTGATGTCATTTGAGATGTCATCAGTGATGTCATCAGTGATGTCACTGACCATGTCATGAGTGATGTAATATGTGACGTCATCAGCAGTGCATTGCGGGGGCACGAGTTATAGTTACCTGAACTAACTATAATGGGTGAATTTCACGGGTTTTGTACGAGTGCAATGTCCAACTAACTATAACTGTCCCTAAAACCTATGGTTTTTTCAGTGAATTTGTAAGGTTTTTAAATGCTAATTTCTAACTATAACATGTCTGAAACCTATGGTTTTTTTCAGTGAATTTCAAAGGTTTTGTAAATGACAATTTTTAAATGTATTAATTGTTATATTTATTTTTTTGATACTGATTTACTACATTTTTTTAAACTATTTATTTTTAGATATTTTATTTTTAAAATACATTGTAATTACATTATACATTACATTACAAAATATACTTTCTCAGAATGAATTACTTTAGTTTAAATACTTTGCAAATAGGCAATAGACTTTTAAGTACAGTAGTTACAGTTGTTGCAATGGGCAACACAATTTCAAACACAATGCAACATTGAGCTCAATGTGAATTTCAAGTTAAATGCAATTAGTTACTTTATGGATTACTTTTCTAACCACAGGACTGGATCCTATATTCAGTCCTGGGACATCTCCTGTAAACAGTTGAGTAAAAGTGTTTTGGTTACAGTAGTGATTTTTAAGGAATATTATTGTATTTTAAAAGTTGACACAAACTTTTTCACATAGAATCACCAATGTTATCCTATGGGAGGAAATTCACTTACCAGGTAAGTAGTGTTATCGTTACTTTTTCTTACTCAGTGGTGGATCCTGGATCCAGCACTGGTGCATCTCCTGTAAACAGTTGAAAGAATGCATTTAAGTTATACAGGCGATTTTTAAGGAATATTTGTAGTTTGTGAAAATCGACACTTTGAAACTTTTCTGCTGAAAACCAGACAATGGATTCCTATGGAAGGAAATACAAGTTACTGGTAAATACGGTTAGAATTACTTTTCAGGGTCAGTGCTGGGCTAAAAGATGCAGCACTGGGTTCTCTCCTGATAACAGGTGAGTAAATCGGAATTCGTAGTTCGGCTGATTTTAGAGGAATATTATAAAGTTCCAAAACTCCACACTTAGAAGAATTTCCAAGTGAAACCAGTCAATGTTAGCCTATGGAAGGAAATTCAAGTTACTGGTAAGTACGGTTAGAATTACTTTTCAAGGTCAGTGCTGGGCTAAAAGATGCAGCACTGGGTTCTCTCCTGATAACAGGTGAGTAAATCGGAATTCGTAGTTCGGCTGATTTTAGAGGAATATTATAAAGTTCCAAAACTCCACACTTAGAAGATTTTCCAAGTGAAACCAGTCAATGTTAGCCTATGGAAGGAAATTCAAGTTACTGGTAAGTACGGTTAAAATTACTTTTGAGGATCAGTACTGGGCTCAAAGATGCAGCACTGAGGTCTCTCCTGATAACAGGTGAGTAAATCGGAATTCATAGTTCGGCTGATTTTAGAGGAATATTTGTATGTTACAAAAATCGACACTTAGAAACTTTTTCAGCAAAAAGCAGGCAATGATATCCTATGGAAGGAAATTCAAGTTACTGGTAAGTACGGTTAGAATTACTTTTCAGGATCAGTACTGGGCTCAAAGATACAGCACTGAGGTATCTCCTGATAACAGGTGAGTAAATCGGAATTCGTAGTTCGGCTGATTTTAGAGCAATATTAGAAAGTTCCAAAACTCCACACTTAGAAGATATGCCAAGTGAAACCAGTCAATGTTAGCCTATGGAAGGAAATTCAAGTTACCGGTAAGTACGGTTAAAATTACTTTTGAGGATCAGTACTGGGCTCAAAGATGCAGCACTGAGGTCTCTCCTGATAACAGGTGAGTAAATCGGAATTCATAGTTCGGCTGATTTTAGAGGAATATTTGTATGTTACAAAAATCGACACTTAGAAACTTTTTCAGCAAAAAGCAGGCAATGATATCCTATGGAAGGAAATTCAAGTTACTGGTAAGTACGGTTAAAATTACTTTTCAGGATCAGTACTGGGCTCAAAGATACAGCACTGAGGTCTCTCCTGATAACAGGTGAGTAAATCGGAATTCGTAGTTCGGCTGATTTTAGAGCAATATTATAAAGTTCCAAAACTCCACACTTAGAAGATATGCCAAGTGAAACCAGTCAATGTTAGCCTATGGAAGGAAATTCAAGTTACTGGTAAGTACGGTTAAAATTACTTTTGAGGATCAGTACTGGGCTCAAAGATGCAGCACTGAGGTCTCTCCTGATAACAGGTGAGTAAATCGGAATTCGTATTTTGGCTGATTTTAGAGGAATATTTGCACAATGGTGAAGGAAGGGGGTGGGGCCTGAGGTGACATGTCTGCAAACATGCCCTGTGGCGCGTTTTAAGTTGGAGAATTAATTCCTCCTCAATCCCGAGGGTCCCTAGGGGCCAACTAGCCCACCAGATACCTCCAGTATGCGCCAGAGAGCTGCGTTGCAGAGAGGTGTTCAGAGGCCACGCCCCTTTTACAACACTCTGCAACGCAGCTCCGTGGTGCTTACTGGAGGTACCTGGTGGGCTAGTTGGCCCCCAGGAACCTCAGGATTGAAGGGATTTAATTCCCTATCTTAAAACCCGCCACGGGGCCTGTTTGCACACATGTCACCTCAGGCCCGCCTCCCTTCACCACTGTGCAAACGCGCCCCGTGGCGCGTTTTAAGTCGAGGATTAACTCCTGTTGAATCCTGAGGGTCCCTGGGGTGCAACTAGCCCACCAGCTACCTCCATTAAGCGCCACAGAGCTGCGTTGCAGAGAGGTGTAAAAGGGGCGTGGCCTCAGAACACCTCTCTGCAACGCAGCCCCTGGCGCATACTGGAGGTTCCTGGTGGGCTAGTTGGCTCCAGGGACCCCAGTATTCAAGGGAATTTGTTCCCCCTCTGCACACGCGCCAGGGGCGCGTTTGCAGAGTGCTGACAAGGAGGGGTGTGGCCTCCGGCGCGATGCCGGATTTTTTTATTTTTTTTAAAGGGGGCTGTGTGGCCCCCCTTCTTTTTAATTATTTTGGGCCCTGGGGACCCCATCCCCCAGGGCCTGACCCCCTTTTTTTAAAAATGTGAACGGGAAGGAAACCGCGTGGGCCCCCCTCCCGTGGCCAATTTCGGCCCGGGGTCCCCATCCCCCGGGTCATTGCCACCTTTTTTTTAATTTTTATTTTCATGGAGGGGGGCTGCGTTGCCCCCCTCCTCAGGCCTCCTTAGGCCCCGGGGACCCCATCCCCCGGGGCCGGCCTTTTTTAATTTTTTTACTAATTTGGGGAGGGGGCCGCGTGGCCCCCCTCCCGGGCCACTACATGCCCCGGGGACCCCATCCCCCGAGGCTGGCCCTATCCTTTGGGGTCCGTGGGGGGACCCCAACTCCCCCACGGACCATGCCGGCTCCCAGCGTCCTGCGGGAGCCGTCATTGCTTTTCCAAATGGGGAGCTGCTAACATGCAGCTCCCCGTGTGCAAAAGCAATTGTCTTTGGATATTGGAAGCGAGAGCAGGTTTCCTGCTCTCGCCTAATATCCAAGCAGTTTGCTATGACAGGACGGGAGCCGCGAGTCCTGTCATAGCAAACTACAGTGTCCCGGGGGTAGGCACCCGGGACACTGCAGGAGCCGGCCCTGGGGGTGGTGGTCCCCAGGGCCACCACAGGCTCCAGGAGAGGCCGCGCGGCCCCCTCCCTTCAATTGCACAGCCCCGGGGAGGTGGTGGTCCCCTGGGCGTGTGGGGGGGCTGGAGCCCCCCCACACAGGTGATTAATTTTTAAAAAAAGAAGCCCCGGGGGTGGCGGTCCCCGGGGCTGCGGGAGGCGGAGAGCCCTCCCGCACCATGTTTTATTTAAAGCCCCAGGGGGTGGTGGTCCCCGGGGCATGGGGGCCTTAGAGGCCCCCCACATAAAACATAAACCTACCCCCCGCATGCCCCCGGGACTTGGACCACCCGGGGGCAAATTAGCATCGAAGCGCGGGAGACTGCACTTCGATTTTTTTTATCGGCGGGATCTGCGCACCCTAAGCGCATCCCGCCGATTCTTCTTTAAAAAAATGCTTTTTCTGCCCAGGGGTCCTTGTGGGACCCCTGAGCAGACCTAGGGGTCAGGGTGTTTCTACCCTGCCCCTTTGTGCGTTTTGCGCACTTGTTTCTTGTGTTTTTCTCGGCGGAATCCGCGCACCCTAAGCGCATCCCGCTGATTTTTAAAAAAAATGCTTTTTCTGCCCAGGGGTCCTTGTG
Organism: Calotriton arnoldi; assembly: GCA_963921515.1. Taxonomy (NCBI): domain Eukaryota; kingdom Metazoa; phylum Chordata; class Amphibia; order Caudata; family Salamandridae; genus Calotriton; species Calotriton arnoldi. Next base: position 216,391 of record CAWUFW010009422.1, on the reverse strand, counting down.
GGACCCCCTGAGCAGACCTAGGGGTCAGGGTGTTTCTACCCTGCCCTCTTTGCGCTTTGCGCACTTGTTTCTGTCCCTGGTTCTACCGAGGGACAAAATGGCTGCCAACACTTCCTGATTTGGAGTGTTGACAGCCACTTGACAGCCAATTAGCATGCAGCTCGTGATCGGGAGGGTACGCGGACCCTACTCGGCCATAGATATATATGCGACTTTACTTATGATTTTCTCAGGAACTACTGAACGGATTTACACCATTTAAGCAAAAGGCACGACACTGAACCAAGGGCTACCTCTTTACCAAATTTGGTGTAATTCCGTTCAGCAGTTCGAGCTGTAGCTGCGACTAAAGGTTCCTATGGAAAAATGAATGGGGAAAACGCGTTTTGGGACCCCCTTTTTCTCGGCCCCGCTTGACGAATCACCCCGAGACTTTCAGGATAGGAGCGGACCGGAGCGCCCCAACAAGTTGGAAACTTTCGCGAAGATTCGTCAACCGGCGCCAACGTTATTTCAAATAGAATGTTGCGGATTTCCTATGGAAAATAGGTCCTAACTATAACTATCTACTGGCGACCGCCAGTAGATAATATATATATATATATATATATATATATATATATATATATATATATAGAGAGAGAGAGTCTCATATATATATACTTATATATATCTACATATATATGTATATATATGTATATATATATTATCTACTGGCGGTCGCCAGTAGATAGTTATAGTTACAACCTATTATCCATAGGAAATCCGCGACATTCTATTTGAAATAACTCTCTTGCCGGTTGACGTATCTTCGCGAAATTTTCAAAGTTCGTGGGGCGCTCCGGTCCGCTCCTACCCTGAAAGTCTCGGGTGATACGTCAAGGGGGCCGAGAAAAAGGGGGTCCCAAACGCATTTTCCCCATGCATTTTCCATAGGAAACTTTAGACACGGCTACAGCCCGAACTGCTGAACGGAATTACACCACATTTGGCAAAGAGGTAGTTCTTGGTTCAGAAAGAACCCTTTTTGTTAAATGGTGTAAATCCGTTCAGTAGTTGCTGAGAAAATCAAAAGTAAAAGTACATATATATCTATGGGCACGGAGGATTCGCGCACCCTGAGCGCACCCTGCGCGCACCGTCCCGATCACGAGCTGCATGTTAATTGGCTGTCAGCTGGCTGTCAACATTCCGATTCAGGAAATGTTGGCAGCCATTTTGTCCCTCGGTAGAACCGAGGACAGAAACAAGTGCGCAAAGCGCACAAAGGGGCAGGGTAGAAACACCTGACCCCTAGGTTTGCTCAGGGGGTCCCACAAGGACCCCCTGGGCAAAAAAAATAAAAAAAAAATTTTAAATCGGCAGGATGCGCTCAGGGTGCGCGAATCCTGCCGAAAAATCGAAGCGCGGTCTCTTGCGCTTCGATTGTATTTGCCCCGGGTGGCCCAAGTCCCGGGGGCATGGTGGGGGTTTAATTTTATGTGTGGGGGCCTCAAAGGGCCCCCAAGCCCGGGGACCGCCACCCCCGGGGCTTTCTTTTAAAAATGGTGCGGGAGGGCTCTGAGCCCTCCCGCAGCCCGGGACCACCACCTCCCGGGGCTTTTAAAAAAATTAAACAACCTGTGTGGGGGGCTCCAGCCCCCACACGCCCGGGACCGCCACCTCCCGGGGCACTAACAAATTAAAATGGGGGTCCGTTTTGGACCCCGAAGCCCGGGGACCACCACCTCCCGGGGCTGTGCTGATGTAGGGAGGGGGCCGCGCGGCCCCCTCCTGGAGCCCTTGATGGCCCTGGGGACCGCCACCCCCAGGGCCGGCTCCTGCAGTGTCCCGGGGTGCCTACCCCGGGACACTGTAGTTTGCTATGGCAGGACGGGAGCCTCGCGGCTCCCGTCCTGCCATAGCAAACTGCTTTGGATATTGGAAGAGAGAGCAGGAAACCTGCTCTCTCTTCCAATATCCAAAGCCGATTGCTTTCCACATGGGGAGCAGCATGTCAGCTGCTCCCCATGTGGAACAGCAATGCCGGCTCCCAAGGGACGTGGGGAACCGGCGGGACTGTGGGAAGATTGGGGACCCCCCACAGTCCCCAACGGAGAGGGCCAGCCCGGGGGATGGGGTCCCGGGGCAAGTAGTGGCCCAGGAGGGGGCCACGCGGCCCCCCTCCCCAAAAAGAAAAAAAAAAAGAAAAAAAAACGGAAAGGCCGGCCCCGGGGATGGGGTCCCGGGGCCTTAAATGGCCTGAGGAGGGGGCCACGCAGCCCCCTCCCAAGAAAATAAAAAAGGCCATGCCCCGGGGGATGGGGTCCCCGGGGCCAATACAGGCCCAGGGAAGGGGGGCCACGCGGCCCCTTCCCGTTTTTTTTTATTAAATTTAAAAAAAGGGGTAAGGCCCTGGGGGATGGGGTCCCCAGGGCCCAAAAACAGGAAAAAGGAAGGGGGGCCACACAGCCCCCCTTCAGGGGACGAAATATATATATTTTTTGTTTAAACGATCGGGCCCGCAGGCCCCGCCCCCTTCCTTCACCACTCTGCAAACACGCCCCTGGCGCGTTTGCAGAGGGGAGCAATTCCCCTTGAATACTGGGGGTCCCTGGGGGCCAACTAGCCCACCAGGAACCTCCAATATGCGCCAGGGGCTGCGTTGCAGAGACGTGTAGAGAGGCCACACCCCTTTTACACCTCTCTGCAACGCAGCTCTGTGGCGCTTTTGGAGGTATATGGTGGGCTAGTTGGACTCCGGGGACCCTCAGGATTCAAGGGACTTAATCCCCAACTTAAAACGCGCCACGGGGCGCGTTTGCACAGTGGTGAAGGGAGGGGCGGGGCTTCAGGTGACATGTGTGCAAACAGGCCCGTGGCGCGTTTTAACATGGGGAATTAAATCCCCTTCAATCCTGAGGGTCCCTGGGGGCCAACTAGCCCAACAGGTACATCCAGAAAGCGCCACAGAGCTGCGTTGCAGAGAGGTGTAAAAGGGGTGTGGCCTCTCTACACGTCTCTGCAACGCAGCCCCTGGCGCATATTGGAGGTTCCTGGTGGGCTAGTTGGCCCCTAGGGACCCTCAGGATTCAAGGGGACTTAATCCCCCAACTTAAAACGCGCCACGGGCGCGTTTGCACAGATGTCACCTCAGGCCCCGCCCCCTCCCTTCACCATTGTGCAAATATTCTTCTAAAATCATCCGAAATACGAATTCCGATTTACTCACCTGTTATCAGGAGAGACCTCAGTGCTGTATCTTTCAGCCCAGTACTGGTCCTGAAAAGTAATTTTAACCGTACTTACCAGTAACTTGAATTTCCTTCCATAGGCTAACATTGACTGGTTTCACTTGGAAATTCTTCTAAGTGTGGAGTTTTGGAACTTTAAAATATTCCTCTAAAATCAGCCGAAATACGAATTCCGATTTACTCACCTGTTATCAGGAGAGACCTCAGTGCTGCATCTTTCAGCCCAGTACTGGTCCTGAAAATTAATTTTAACCGTACTTACCAGTAACTTGAATTTCCTTCCATAGGCTAACATTGACTGGTTTCACTTGGAAATTCTTCTAAGTGTGGAGTTTTGGAACTTTAAAATATTCCTCTAAAATCAGCCGAAATACGAATTCCGATTTATCACCTGTTATCAGGAGAGACCTCAGTGCTGCATCTTTCAGCCCAGTACTAATCCTGAAAAGTAATTTTAACCGTACTTACCAGTAACTTGAATTTCCTTCATAGGCTAACATTGACTGGTTTCACTTGGAAATTCTTCTAAGTGTTGATTTTTGAAACATACAAATATTCCTCTAAAATCAGCCGAAATACGAATTCCGATTTACTCACCTGTTATCAGGAGAGACCTCAGTGCTGCATCTTTCAGCCCAGTACTCATCCTCAAAAGTAATTTTAACCGTACTTACCAGTAACTTGAATTTCCTTCCATAGGATATCATTGCCTGCTTTTTTCTGAAAAAGTTTCTAAGTGTTGATTTTTGAAACATACAAATATTCCTCTAAAATCAGCCGAAATACGAATTCTGATTTACTCACCTGTTATCAGGAGAGACCTCAGTGCTGCATCTTTCAGCCCAGTACTGGTCCTGAAAAGTAATTTTAACCGTACTTACCGGTAACTTGAATTACCTTCATAGGCTAACATTGACTGGTTTCACTTGGAAATTCTTCTAAGTGTGGAGTTTTTGTACTTTATAATATTCCTCTAAAATCAACCAAAGTACGAATACCAATTTACTCACCTGTTATCAGGAGAGAATCCAGTGCTGCATCTTTTAGCCCAGCACTGACCCTGAAAAGTAATTTTAACCGTACTTACCAGTAACTTATATTTTCTTCCATAGGAATCCATTGTCTGGTTTTCAGCAAAAAGTTTCAAAGTGTTGATTTTTACAAACTACAAATATTCCTTAAAAATCACCTGTATGACTTAAACGCATTCTTTTAACTGTTTACAGGAGATGCACCAGTGCTGGATCCAGGATCCAACACTGAGTAAGAAAAAGTAATGATAACAGTTTTTACCTGCTAAGTGAATTTCCTTCCATAGGATAACATTGGTGATTCTATGAGAAAAAGTTTCTAAGTGTCAACTTTTAAAATACAATAATATTCCTTAAAAATCACGACTGTAACCAAAACGCTTTTACTCAACTGTTTACAGGAGATGTACCAGGACTGAATCTAGGATCCAGTCCTGTGGTTAGAAAAGTAATCCATAAAGTAACTAATTGCATTTAACTAGAAATTCACATTGAGCTGAATGTTGCATTGTGTTTGAAAATGTGTTGCCCATTGCAACAACTGTAACTACTGTACTTAAAAGTCTATTGCCTATGTGCAAAGTATTTAAACTAAAGTAATTCATTCTGAGAAAGTATTTTTTGTAATGTAATGTATAATGTAATTACAATGTAATTTAAAAAATAAAATATGTAAAAAAAATTGTTTCTAAAAATGTAGTAAATCAGTATGAAAAAAATTAATATAACAATTAATACATTTAAAAATTGTCATTTACAAAACCTTTGAAATTCACTGAAAAAACCGTAGGTATCAGGCACGTTATAGTTAGAAATTAGCATTTAAAAAACCTTTGAAATTCACTGAAAAAACCATAGGTTTCAGACACGTTATAGTTACAAATTAGCATTTAAAAAACCTTTGAAATTCACTGAAAAAACCATAGGTTTCAGACACGTTATAGTTACAAATTAGCATTTAAAAAACCTTTGAAATTCACTGAAAAAACCATAGGTTTTAGGGACAGTTATAGTTACTTGGACATTGCACTCGTACAAAACCCGTGAAATTCCCCCGTTATAGTTAGTTCAGCTAACTATAACTCGCGCCCGCAATGCACTGCTGATGACGTCACATATTACATCACTCATGACATGGTCAGTGACATCACTGATGACATCACTGATGACATCTCAAATGACATCACTGATGACATCATCCACGTGATAATCTGATGCACCTCCTCACACCCTAATATAATCTTTGATACACCCACTCTAAATTACAGACTGCCATTCGCAAAACCATAGACACTCCAACACCAATAACCACATACCCACTCACTGATTCTTAGGTCTACACACACACATCCACTCACTCACCCGTACAGTCACTCATACTTACGGTCACTCAGTACAGGACTATCATATGCACTCTTACTCCTATATAGACACTCAAACAACGCCACTCATCCATAGAGATACTCAGACACCTAGTCAGTCATGCAAATAATTAAACACACTGCTATTTACTCACCTATACAGTTATACACACACCAGCTCACTTACTCATACAAATAGTAGCACATTGTTACGCTCTTATACAATCACTGATACAAGCACACACTCATCCATACAGCCACTATCACAATCACTCACTCTTGCTTATAGCTATTTATATACTCCAACACACATATATACTGCCTTTCACATATGTAGTTACTCACACATGTACCACTGGGACATACATTCACTCACTAACACACTCTTACACACACTTACCCACCCATACAGTCTATCACAGATGCACTCTTGAAACCATCCACCCAGTGAATCACCCACTCACACATCTATGCACAGAGTTGCACACACCCCTCCCACACAAACACTCAGGCACCCATACAGATACTCAGACAAGCATTCAATAACTCATATAGACACTCATTTAGCTATTCACAAACACATGCAGCCACTTACACAGCAACAGACAGACGGATACAGACATTCACCCAGTTTAGTCACTAACCCATGCATTCAGTAAGATACGTTAAATCACTCACTTATAGAGTCAGTCACGCACCTACTAAATCATCCATACAGACACTTACACACCCACTCATTCTTCAATACGTCTTTTCCTATATATATTAAAAATATTTAAACTTTACAGAAACACACAGTCACTGGATGATGTCATCAGTGATGTCATTTGAGATGTCATCAGTGATGTCATCAGTGATGTCACTGACCATGTCATGAGTGATGTAATATGTGACGTCATCAGCAGTGCATTGCGGGCGCGAGTTATAGTTAGCTGAACTAACTATAACGGGGAATTTCACGGGTTTTGTACGAGTGCAATGTCCAAGTAACTATAACTGTCCCTAAAACCTATGGTTTTTTCAGTGAATATATATATATATATATATATATATATATATATACACACACACAGAGAGATCTCTCTCTTTGTGTCAGGGCTTTGATTGGGATGAAAAAACTGGGGGGGTCTCTTAAAGAGGTGTGGCCAATGTAATTAAAGGGTGGCTTTAAAACACGTAAACTGAAAATGTGTGCCTATCTTAGTGTGCTGCCAGACTGGTATTTTGCTACTTCTGTCATGGCATCCAGGTATAATACAACAAGCAACATTACACCTACAAGTCAGTACTATTGGCTTTGCCAGTACTTGTTAGTTGCAAAAAATAAATAAGCAACAACTAGCACTTTGTTGTGTAGCATATTGAAAATGCTTCAGTTCTGTAATGATGAGACTGTGAAAGAACTATAATGATTCTCTTTGAAGTTACATGAAATGCAGTAAAGTGTGGTACTGCTGCAGAGTTAAGATTTTTTTTTTCGGCTAGAGGGAGAGATATCGGACTTTTGTCTAGTGGCAGTTTTGACACCATAAAGTAATGCAGAGGGCATGCTGGAAAGAACAGATCTGTATTATGTGGATAGCTAACTGGGTTTTTAAAGCCAGGCATTAGAAACGCTTTGAAACAAATGAAATGTATGTGAGAGAGTGGCTATAGAGAGATGAGGGGAACATTTGCTGGATGGTAGTCGGGGAATCCAAGGAGGTCATAGTGTGCTTTTGTAAAGCACACGTTCACCTTAGACATTTTGGTGGTGGATAACAGATGTTTATTGGTGGTCATGGGAGGGGGGGCGCCAAAATGATTGTCGCACTGGCTGCCACCAGCGCTAAAGGCTGCGATGATGGGTATGTGGCAAGATGAAGTACAGGAGGTAGAGGCAAAAAGTCAGGGGAAACAACGCCAAAGATGCAAAGTCTAACAGATGGCCTTTTGTAACATGGGTAACAATGCTCATAAGATGTTATGAGCAAACTCCCCATTCTATCCTATTGGGACGGATAGCCTTTCAATAGTGAAAAACGAAATTGGCAGTATTTCACAATCAGGATATGCACACACATCAAGGCATGTCCTACCTTTCACATACACTGCACCCTGCCCACAGGGGTACCTTGGGCCTACCTTAGGGGTGACTAACATGTAATAAAATGGAAGGTTAGGGCCTGGCAAGTGGGTGCACTTGCCAGGTCGACATGGCAGTACCAAACTGCGCACAGACACTGCAGTGGCAGGTCTGAGTTACATTTACAGGCTGCTTATGTGGGTGGCGAATCAGTGCTGCAGGCCCACTAGTAGCATTTGATTTACAGGCCCTGGCACACTTCAGTGCACTGTACTAGGGACTGACAAGTAAATCAACTATGCCAATCATTGATTCACCAATCCATAACAACAATTTACTAGGACCACTTGCACTTTGGCACTGAACAGCAGTGGCAATGTGCCCAAAGCATCTAGACCAGCAAAACGAAGTCCAACACACAGCAACATAACAGTAGGTAAAGGCAAAAATACAGGGGAAACCCACGCCAATGATGCCAGGTCTAACAAAGCATAATGCCAACTTCATCCTGCTCCCCATTTTTATAGGCCTGACCAGTCTTTAATTCACGTTCCTGTCCCAGGGTTACCCTCAACTCTGATACGCAATTATGTTCACTTAATATTTCTGGTGAATTTGACCTACTTCAGGCCCAGGGCACAAGTAAGGCCCTTGCAGCACAAAAGCCCATTACGTCAATTCTTGTGCCATGGAATGTGACTGACCTTAGGTCAAAGATGGCTCTACCTGATTGGAACAAACTCATTGAGGATCACAATATTACAAGAGTAAAAGTCTGTAGACCCCATATTTAATCCAGGCTACCTCAATTTTTACGTCCCAGCAAAACCTAGTCCATGTGGAAGAGCTTTGGGTGGCTTAACTACATGGGCTAGAGTCTCACTTAATTGCAAAGTCAGCCAACTCGATATTGACTGCCCAGACATTCTGGGTATCCTGCTCACAAATGACAAACGCCTTTCCATTGCTATTTTTAACACATACGCCAGAAGGGGTAAGGGTGGCTTGGCCTCTAAAACTCTGCAAACTCTTGAGAACTACCTGGAAGGGTGTTCTCTCCAACACCACCTCATTCTGTCAGGGGACTTTAACACCACTTTTGAGCCCCTCTACCTGGACAACATCCAGTAAACTCGGCTATCCTCCATTTGATTATTCCTCCTCTAAAAAGATGGACACAGGCTGCTCTTCAACTAAAGGCACTCTCCATTGAATATGGACTTAGGGCCACCAATGATCAGAACCCATGTGAGCTCATACGTTCAACAAATTAAATCATACAAGCCGCATCAACTACATTTTAGTTGACTTAAGGCTATGGGCATTAGTTCGTGACATGGCTATCATATAATGGACAGAGAGTGATCACAACCCATTGTCACTTACCATGTCCGTTCTCTGTGATAGGCACCCATCTAACCATTGCCCTTTTTCTTATACAAAGGATGTTGTGTACGCAAATTACATGCGGCGCTTGAAATGGCGCCAAGTGGTAACTCGCCTGGATACTCTATCCGCCATAAGCCAAGATTTCTATAAGGCGCTCTCTCAAGTTGAGGGTGGCCCTATGAGTGTTGCAGACCGTATGTCCCTTAATGACTTGCACAAAGGTTTCTTTGAGTGCATCGTGATGCACTTTACAGTCCCTGGCCTGCACCCCAGGAAGTGTGGCCCCAAATCTAGCCCCTGGTTTAACAGGGAATGCTGCGACCTCAATTGTACCTTGGTTCAGGCCATAAAAGCTAAGGATGCTGTGCACATCCCTGCCATTAGGAAGGCCTACAAAATGTCTCCAGTTAAAGCGAAAAAGGACTGGGACGAGCTGAGGTGGCGGGACCTTAAAAATGCCTGCAATGCCAAAGACTCTACTAAATTCTGGTCACTGGTTACTTAGCAGAGCAATGCTGCAGCATTGGAACCCACCAACTGTGTTTCATCATCCGACTAGTTTGACTATTTTAAGAATCTATACCATGATGTCACCACGGATCCAATGCAGGGGGCCCCACTACATATACCACACCTAAGTGGTGCTCCACCAATGTTTGACATCTCAGACATCCTAGAATCTTTTAATGCCATCACGAGTGGCAGAGCTGCCGGCCGGATGGCATACCAGCTGACATATTCACTCACGATATTGAGCCATGGTCAAAATACGAGTGCACTCTTGCAAATGCTGTCACCAAAGGCACGGACTCCTGGAAGGACGTTGTAGTGATTTCAATCCACAAAAAGGGAGATAGGTCCCAACCAGGCAATTATAGGCCCATTCGTTTAATAGATCGCATACAAAAGGTCTTCTTTTATTGTGTCCCATCCAAAACCTAGGACTGGATCCACGGTAACTGTGTACTTAGTACCTTCCAAGCTGGGTTTCAGAAAAAACCTCAACTATAGACCAAGTTTTTCGCTTTATGCTCATATACTGGAAGACGATTTGTCAACTTAAAATCCGCCTTTGACTGGTCCCCTGCCCCCGCCCACTACTGTGGCAAGCCCTCAAAGACATGGGCATGCCTGCTGACATCCTGTCCTTTGTCATACGCTTACATGACAATTTTGCCAGAAACTGATGAGGAGCTCAGGGCCAGCTGACTGATAGGGTTCCGGTCTCCAAAGGCGTTCACCAGGTTTGCGTCTTGGCTCCAGCGCTGTTCTCGTTGTACTTAAATGAAACTGTGCACTTCCTATCTCAGGTCCATACTGATGGCACCTTATTGATCTCCAAGACACCGAGTGGGCTCCAGAAACATCAGACTCTTTTTTTTTTCATGACACATTTTATTGGATGTTGTTGGCATATTACATAATGGCCAACATGGCCAAACAAAACATTACAGTGCTGTAACACCCCTTCACCCACCCTCCATAATACTGATGTATAAGGTGCAGGCAGACCACCCCTACCATTGCGAACAATAATCTCATGAACTCTATTTAAGGAATATAGCTGTGTGTTAGTGTATGCTAGGGTACCAGGAGATTCATGATCTTTCCTTAAACTGTCGATCCTCTGTATCAAGAAGGGAGTCTACTGATGGTGTTGCTGTCAAAACAATACCCCTGTGGTGTGCCCATCTCTGCCAAATCTTTGCGTGTTTCTGTGGACACCCCCTTGCTCGGAACACCGCTACTTCCATCCCCATGCAATGGTCCATTCCCAGCTTCCAGGCACCTATTGTGGGTGGGGACACATCCCGTCACAACCTTGCAATATCCTGTTTAGCCAGGGTTAGGCCCAGAAAGAGTAAGTGCCTTTTATATCTATTACCTCCAATACCAACTGTGCTGTGAAGAAGTATTGTCTTTATGTGGAAGGGGATCTCCCATGACAGCACCCTCACCAAACATCTCTCTACCCCTCTCCAGAAGCTCATCAGGGACATACACTCCCAGACCTGTATGTATAAAGGTGCCGTAGACCAATTCACACCTCAGACACCGCAGTGAGGCAATGACTACCATGCGCCATAAGCAACATCTAGTGCAGTAGACTCTATGAAGGAATTTCAATTGAATAAGGCTTAGCCGGGCCGATGTCGCGCTTCACGTGGGGCCATCAGAGCCTCGGTCCAATCGTCATTGACCAATGTGGGTATGTTTTCCTGCCACGTCTGTCTCGAGGCCGGGAGTGTGGAGGTACTATGTGTCACTAGTGTCTGATATACTTGCCTTATTTTATGATCACCCGTGCCCCCGTCAGTAATCTGCCCTCTAGTGGGTTGAATTCTGGCAGTTCCTACAAGCTCTGTATATAGGGAGTTATGGCATGCCATATTTGGAAGTATCTATACAGTTGTAGACGGTGCAGTTGAAAATCATTCTGCAGTTCCTGAAAGGATTAAAGAGTTGATCCATGCGTGATATCCCCTAGGGTTGAGATGCCGATGGCATCCCATTACCGGAATCCCGAGAGGGATGCCACCTGAGTCATAAAAGTCCCCGCCCCCATAAAAGAGTCATCTGGGTTAATCGGGCCCACCAACCTATCCGTTTCAATGCTTGTTTTAACCCTGGGCAAAGCACTACGCTACGCTCGCGTAGTTTGCGAAGTTTGCGCTACTTCGCACCACGCGAATTGCACGCAGCACAGTGCAAACACGCGTAGCGTAATGCAGCGGTCATTTTTTGCTTGCTCGCGGTCCTCAACATCAAGTTGGCGACCGCGAGCAAGCAAAATGACATCCCGGCGAGACTTTTTCCTCGTTCGCGATCAGCAACATCAAGTTGCCGATCGCGAGCGTGGAAAATAAACCTCCCGGCGAGATTCTCAACGCGGGGAGGTCAGGTTCCTCATTGCGAGTGGTCGCGTATGCTCGCGACCGCTCGCGATGAGAAACTACCAATCGCGTTGAGAAAGCTGCCGCTCGAGTAAAAATATACTTGAGCGGCAGTAGAAGACAGCTCGCACTGTGCAAGATGCCGTTTTCAATGATTGCACAGTGCGGACAAGCATCCGGCACTGTGCAATCATCGCGAACAGCGCACTACGCAGTTCGCGTAGTGCGAGGTGCACTTCGCGTAGCGCTACTTCGCGAACTACGCCCAGGGTTAGCTTGTTTCCACAGTCAGAACACCATTTAGTTTGCCTGTGGGATGTGAGTGTCTATCTTGCCGCCATATAGGAAGTGTATAAGTGAGGCATCTCCCATCGCCCAGCATTCTGTCGCATACGCGGGATCTGCCCATGGTGCGTACGACCATTCATTAATAAGGAGAAGGTGAGATGCTGCATAGTAAAGGTGGACTGGACACATGTCTGTAGGGCGATCCGCACTGCTCCTCTGTCCCATAAGAACTGTGTAAGGGCTGAGTTGGCCTGCTTGAACGATGTTGGGAAGAGGAGGTATGGGTAATTCTGTAATTGATAAAGCAATCTCGACATGGACACCATTTTGTAGATCATGGAACAGCCCAAAAGGGAGCGAGGCAATGGGGACCAGACCCGGATCTCCTCCAGCACCCGGGGTAGTAGTGGGGTGATATTATGGTGCAGGCCAGAGCTGTATACGGAGTGATATATACGCCCAGATATTTGTAACGCTCCGTTGAGATAGTGAGATCGGAAGCCCATGCCCTGTCTATCTCAGATTCTCTCATGAAGGACACCGCCAATTTCCTCGCGTTCGTATGCAATTCCGTCGTCTCTACAAAGATGTGCAGGATCTGTAGTAGACGCAGACCGGAGGAATGTGGATTTGTGAGGAAGAACAGTGCATCATCAGCATATAGAACAACTCGTTCTGAGAGCTCCTGTAACCCAGTTTGCTAGGGGTTCTATTGCACGGGCAAATAATAGCGGGGAGAGTGGGCATCTCTGCCGGGTGCCTCTACCCATCGTGCAGGGGGTTGAAGATGTCCCCACGACTCTAACAGAGGCTGTCAAGTTGGTATATAGGAGTTTCACATAATTGAAAAAGCGTGGGCCAAAGTTGATGCTCTGCAGTAGAGCGAACAAGTACTGCAAACTAGCTGAGTCGAAAGCGTTGTCTATGTCTGCTAAGAGAACTGCTGCGGGGCAATCCAAGTGATCAACCATTGGCAGGGCGTTGTAGACTCGTCTAATGTTGTGGCGTCTGGACCGCTTGGGCACAAGGCCTGCTTGCTCCTAGTGCACCAGATCAGGCATGTTCGTTAATAAGCTATTAGCTAGGGTTGTAGCCAGCAGCTTCACCTCAAAATTAAGAAGGGATATTGCACGGTAAGAAGAATGTAGATCTGGTGGTATCCCCGGTTTAAGGAATACACCAATCTCCGCGTGTCACCAGTCCCGAGGGAGCATGGTGGCATCTGAAGCTTCCTTTATGGCCTCTAGTAGCGGAATACCAAGCTGTGGCATAAAATGCTTCAGAAATTCACTCGGGAAACCATTAGGTCCTGGAGCCTTTCTGGTTCACATTTCCGCCACAGCCCACTCCAGTTCCTTTACCATGATCTTCTCCTCCAACTGCTGATGTGCCTTGGCTGATAAAACGAATGGCACAATACCCTTGAGTAATTCTTGGGCCAGCTCTAAACCAATATGATCTTGTGGGGCGTAGAACTCGCTGTAGTAATCAGCGAAGCTTTGGGCAACTTCCGTTGGCCCAGAAATCAAATTTCCCTGGGGGACCCGTACCCCCGGAACGGGCGAGACATTACTCGCGGCCTAGCACAGCCTGTGCAACATGCGGCTGGATTTGCCGCCCCATTGATAAATGCGGTGTTGTGTGGCTAACCAGGCCGTCTTTGCCTCGTCAAGTAGGTGTTGCTTATATAATTGTTGGGTCAAATTTAGTTGTAGCCTTGCGGCCAGGTTGTCCAGCTTCCTACATTCATTCTCTAGCCTCTCAATTGAGTTTCTAAATCTATTCATTCATGGGCCCTTCGCCGACGGTCCCCCGCACAGTAGCTAATATCTACCCCGCGAATAGTAGGCTTGAGGGCCTCCCATAGGACTACCCTCGTGGAGGCTGTAGATGTATTAATTGTAAAGTATTATGTGATTGCTTTTTGTAGGGTGGTCCGGTATACTGGGTTCTGGAGGTGCCATAACGATAGACATCTGACTCGTTTTGATGAGTTCTGCCATGCTCGAGGCTTAGAGATCAATACTGCAAAAGCTAAATTAATTACTTTTAACCCACACAAGTGGTTAGAAATGGGGGTCTCTAGTTGGCAATGGTTTGCACCTTTGTCCAAATTGGGACCCTGCCTTCTAGTCATGATAAGGGGGATACACTACTGAATTAACCCCTGCCTACCCCCTTGGTAGCTTGGCACGAGCAGTCAGGCTTATCTCAGAGTCAGTGCGTAAAGCATTTGCACATAACCAACAGTAATACAGTGAGAACACTACAAAAGGACACTACACCAGTTTTAGAAAAATAACTAATATTTATCTCTGCAAATAAGACCAAAACGTTAAAAGACCAACATACAGTAATCAAAAATATGCATTTTGCAAGAATAACTTTAAAATGCAGTTCCTTGAAGCCGATAGCTCTGTCCGGGGCTACCGCGGTGCTGAAAACAACAGAATCGGTGCAGACCGGCTTTAGTGTCAGCAGACTCGTAAACAATACCTTTGGTTTCGGCCGATCGTGTCAGTGTGGGCTGGTCATTGCAACCATCGCGGTTGTGATGTGAAGCGTAACGTTGCAGCGTGCGGTGCCCTCAAGTCGCGGTGCAGGCAACGGTTCGTTGACGGTCGACCAGTGGCGTCGGTGAGACCAGGGCTGTGGTGCAGAGTGAGGTGGTGCTCATTGTGGTGCTGACAGGTCACGGTGCAAGCGGCAGTGCCGGTTGATGGGAGCTGGCTTCAGTTGGTCCAGACTGCAGTGTGGGATAGGGCGGTGCGTCGTGTGACTTACAAGTGGTGCCTCCAAACCATGGTGCGGTTACGGGGGTCGAGGTCAGTGTGCAGCAACGTCGTCGGTGAGACCAGAGCGGCGGAGTGAAGCAAGGCAGTGCAGAGTGCGGTGCCCACAGGTTGCGGTGCAAGGAGCAGCTCGGCGACGGCGGTCGTCTTCGTCAGTGAGACCAGGGTTGCGGTGCGAAGTGCGGCAGTTCCTTTTGCGGTGCCTTCAGGACATGGAGCCAGCAGCGGTGTTGGTTTTGGCTGCTTTCCCCCTCTGTGGCAACTGAAACCCACGGTTCCAGAGGCGGTACCCAGATGTAAGTGAAGTCTTTGCCTTCCCTGAGACTTCATGAACAGGAGGCAAGCTCTATTTCAAGCCCTTGGAGATACTTAGCAACTAGTGGAGAACGTTCAGTCCAGTCCTTTCATTGCCCAAGGCAGAAGCAGCAGCTGCAGGCAAACCCAGTAAAGCAACAAAACAGCAAAGGGGCAGTACTCCTCCTGGCAGTTCTTCCAGCTCTTCTACTTGGCAGGTTCCTTGATTCAAGCGAGTTCTAAAGTTCTGGGTTCTGGGCCACAATATTTATACTCAGTTTCTCTTTGTTCTCTTGGGCAGAGAGTGTCTGTGCTTAGTCCAAACCAGTTTGGTCCTCTCTGGCCCAGCTTTCCGGCAGGAGGTGGAGACAGCATTGTCCAAGGCAGACCAGGCCCATTCAGGTGCAAGTAAATCTTCTCCCACTCCTCTAAATGCAGCCCAGGTCTATTCAGCCCAGCCCTGACTCATCCAGGAAAGGCAGGGCACACCTTGACCCCCCTCCCCCTGTGGATGTCTAAAGAGAATGCACATCCCCAGCCCCTGTCACTCCAAAGCCAGACAGTCAATCCACAACCCAGCAGAGACACACAGGATGGCTAAGCAAGAAAATAGCTACTTTCTAAAAGTGGTATTTTGAAACACAGAACATAAAAATCATCTTTACTAAATGATACATTTCTACATTCTGAGTTCAGGCACACTAAACTCCATTTCTCTATCTTGTCCCAATGGGAAGATATACTCGTAAAATGTTTACAAAGTATTCCCCATTCTATCCTATGGGACAAATAGCCTTTCAATAGTGAAAAACGAATTACACTGTATTTCACTATAAGGACATGTTACACACACCAGTACAAGTCCTACCTTTCACATACACTGCACCTTGCCCATAGGGGTACTTTGGGCCTACTTTAGGAGTGACTTACATACAATAAAAGGGAAGGTTAGGGCTTGACAAGTGGGTGCACTTGTCAAGTTGACATGGCAGTAAAAACTGCGCGCAGACACTGCAGTGACAGGTCTGAGAACCCTTTGAGAGCTGCTCATGTGGGTGGCACAAACAGTGCTGCAGGCCCACTAGCAGCATTTGATTTACAGGCCCTGCAACTCTCAGTGCACTTCACTAGGGACTTACCAGTAAATCAAATTTGCCAATCATGGAAACACCAATCCATAATCCAAGTTACAATAGGAGCATTTGCACTTTAACACTGGACAGCAGTGAGAAAGTGCGCAGAGACACTAAACCAACAAAACAGAGTCAAAGCCAGAAGGTTAGAAAGCAAAAAGATAGGAGAAGCACGCCAAAAGATGTCAGGTCTAACACAAGTCACATAAAGGGGGTTGAACATTAGGGGGGGGCCCCATTAGAGAAGGTGGATTCATTCACTTACTTGAGAGTAACACGTGCATGACATGGAAGACACATACCAGCAAGGCGATTATCAAGCATTGACAGATGGCGGGTGCAATTCTCAAAGAGCATGGTGCTTCTTTTACTAAACCTATAGCACCTGCTCCCCAGAATTACGAGGCCAAGGCCCTGGGCTCAGCTCTTTACGGAGCTGAACTATGGGGCTCTTCTAATATCAGCGATATGGCTAGAACGTAGAACAAATTCTTGCAAACCCTTACCTACTTACCTCCCAGTACCCCAGTGTTTCCCTTATCTTTGGACCTGGGTGTGAAAGGGATAGAAGGGAAAGCTAGGTTGCACCACCTTCTGAACTGGAGGTGAATCTGGACCATTGACGAACTTGCCCATTATGCCGCTGGTCTGCAGGATATTATCAAGGCAGACCATTTCAATAAAATTCCTTGGCTTCAACAAATTAAAAAGCTATTGTCCTCCCTTGGAATATCTGACTACTAGTGCCACTTTGATGAGGGAATATATAGATTTCAAGCCCTCTTGTGGCTTTGAGCTGTTTTGGGACGATGTTACTGTGCCTCTGGACAGGAAGCTGTACTTCCAATTCAGAGTGGGCTCACTGCCACTGAGATCTTTCACCTCCAAATGGTTAGCTTTGGAATCTCTTGACTGCCCCAGATGCAATCACTCCAGGGAAACTGTTTCCCATGTGTTTTTTGCATGCCCTGCCTACGTGCCCCCATGCCACTTTTGAATATCACCCATTTTTAGGCAGATGGGCACTTGCAGGCACTACATTGCTCTCTGAATCCTTAGAACTGACTGTCAGCCTCTGTACGCCTGTTCAGTTGCCAAGTACCTGGGCGCAATGTGTAAGCTTAGAAGGAAGGCACTTTCTCACCATTTGAGCCAGGGCTCACCCCTCCTTTGAATCCATTGGCGCCGCTCTGCACTTTCTTGTATTTTTCTATTTCTAAGTGGGTGCTTGTGCAGCCATTGCACTTGGATCTTGATTTGCAATCTCATGATGTACTGTATTCTACCTAGCAGCTGTCGATTGTTCCTGTTGGCTTTTACACAACTTTGATGTCTTTTATTTTTAAATTTGTAGGCATAGTTATGCAATTTTATGGAACAATTCAAGTTTACATGCATATGAGAGAGATACAGCTATGCGCCTACAACCCGGAGGCCGGCAGCGAATTTCAAAATACCAGCGGCATGTGTATCAAATTATGCACCAGTGGTTGTAAGCTGCCTTATTTATGCCATAGACTGTACAACATAAAGGGCCAAAAGTAAAAGAGAACCTGAAAGCCAAACGGGAAAAAAACCCAATAACGAGAAAAAAAAATCACCCACCCCTCCCCCCCACCCACGTCTCATCTGCACCGAGGGTGATCCTGTATAATCCCACAATGTTAACTACAGAAAAGCTGTTAAGCACACCCCACCTTTATGTGTCCCTTACCATGGGTAGTGGAAGTAAGGCGTAAGATTCGTAGGAACCTGGGGCAAGTCACCTCCCTGAATTCCTTGCTTAACAGTGTGATAAACGGTGCCCATAGTACCATGTATGCTTCAACTTTGTTGTCCACCATCATGGACAAGTGCTCCATCGCGAGCACAGTCCACAGCCTCCTCAACCATGCTGTGTGATCCGGAACCATTGTGGAGCCCCAGTGAGCCAGTAGTTCTAATATTGCAGCGTTAAGAGCTAAGGCTATCTGCCTTCCTCTAAGGGAGGGCAGGGGAAAGGTCAGGGGATTGGGGAGACCTAGCAGAGTATAGGCCGGGAAGCGCAATATATCCGTATCAAAGGCTTCATTTATGTCCTGAAGAATCAATTCCCAGTATCTAACCAGTTTGGGGCAATGCCATGGTAAATGTAACAGTGAGCCCGTCTGCCCGCACCCACGCCAGCAAGTGGCTGGACGATCTTTATTCCAATAGTTCGATCGGGCCGGTGTTAAGTACCAATAAGAGGCCACCTTGTATGCTGCCTCCGTACCCGGAATATTATGTACCGTATGGTGGATTCTATAATGTATGTCTTGCCATTCCTTGTCTGAGAGTGTTCTGCCTATTTCCTCCTCCCACCTCAGCTGCCCCCTGGATTTTGTGCAAGTGGCTTCTGTTGAGAGTAGAGCGTAAAGTTCTGATATGACGCATTTGTTGTCGTTTTTAGTGATGAGCCACTTTTCGAAGTGCGTCATTTGACAGGAAGCTCCCGGTCTCATATCCGGGAAAGTTACCCAGTGATGTGCCTGATTGTATGTGAAGAGATCAGGTGCTGGAATTGCGTAGTCCTGCTGAAGCTGATCGAAGGGAATGATCCCATTCTGATCAAATAGTGAGCTTACCCTCTTGCAGCCCTTCTCACGCCATCGCCGAAATGGTTCTGACTTGCATCCAGGCGGGAAGTCGGGGTTGTCTACTAACGGGGTCATCGCGGAGGGGAATGTGGTAAAACCATGGCGGATTGTGGTTGCATCCTAAACTTTTAAAGTAGTCGCTGTTACCGGGGAGAAATAGAGTCCCCATGCCCTGTGTTTACCAGGACTCAATCAATCAATCAATCAAGGTTTGTTGAGCGCAGCTACTTACCCGAATGGGTCTCAAGGCGCTGGGGGAGGGGGGGTTGCACGCAGCTCCTAGGCCTTCACGGAGTATCGTCGGAGGCCAGGGGGTCAGAGGACTTAACTGGCCATTTAGGGTACGTGCGGGGCCGGACGCTCATGGTGATTCATTGAAGAGCCAGGTCTTGAGGTCCTTCAGGAACTTGGAGAGAGTTGGTGTCTGGCAGAGGTGGAGAGGGAGGGTGTTCCATGCTTTTGCCGCAAGGAAGGAGAAGGAACGACCTCCTGTTCTGGTCTTCTTGATGCGTGGTACTGTTGCAAGGGAGAGCTGGGATGAGCGGAGGGATCTTTGGGGTGCGTGGAACGAGAAGCAGTGGTTTATGTAGGCGGGCCGGTGTTGTGGAGGGCTTTGTGGGCGTGGGTGAGAAGCTTGAAGGTGATTCTCTTCTCGACGGGGAGCCAGTGTAGTGCCCGCAGGTGTTGGGTGGTGTGGCAATGGCGCGGTAGGTTAAGGTCTAGTCTGGCTGCGGCGTTCTGGATGTTCTGGAGTTTGTGGGTGAGGTTCTTGTTGATCCCGGCGTAGAGTGTGTTGCCGTAGTCCAGTCTGCTGCTGATGAGGGCGTGGGTGACCGTTTTTTCTGTGTTCGAGTGGGATCCAGTTGAAAGTTTTACGTACGAGACGGAGGGTGTGAAAGCAGGAAGAGGTGATGGCGTTGATCTGGCGGTCCATTTTGAGTTCTGAGTCCAGGATGATTCTGAGGTTGCATGCGTGGTCCGTGGGTGGGGGTGGGTTCCCGAGGGCTGGGGGCCACCAGGTGTCGCTCCAGGCATCGGGATGTGGGCCTATGATGAGGACTTCGGTTTTGTCTGTGTTCAGTTGTAGGCAGCTGTTCTTCATCCATATGGCGACTGCTCCCATTCCTTCTTGAAAGTTGTGTTTCGAGATGTTGGGTTCGTTGGATAGTGAGAGGATGAGTTGCATGTCATCTGCGTATGATACGATGTTGAGTCCGTGTGATCTGACGATGGGAGTGAGAGGGGCCATGTAGAGGTTGAACAGGGTAGGGCTGATGGAGGATCCTTGGGGGACTCCGCAGGTGGTTGGCGTGGGCTCTGAGATGAAGAGAGGTAGTCTGACCCGCTGCGTTCTGTCAGAGAGGAAGAGCAAATCCAGTCAAAGGCTTTGTTTCGGATTCCTGCATTGTGGAGTCTGCGGGCTAGGGTACGGTGTGAGACTGTTTCGAAGGCCGCAGAGAGGTCCAGGAGGATGAGGGCCATAGTCTCACCTCTGTCGAGGAGGGAGCGGATGTCATCTTTTGCGGCGATGAGGGCGGTCTCTGCTGTCGGATCTGAGCCAGATCTCTCGCCATATGTTCACCCCTGCGATAGATTGGTCCATGAACAACCAATGCTTCTCCGAGAGGGGGCGGTTCCATTCCAAGATAAAGCGTAGTTGGGATGCTTGAAAGTATCTCATCACCACCGTAACCCCCATTCCCCCTCCTGCTTTAGGCTTAGAGATCTGATGTGAGTTGAGTCGTGGATGCTTCCCGCCCCATATGAAGCGATTGATAGCTCGTTGTAAGTTACGTAGGGTGGTCGAGGGTGGGAAGAGGGGAGTAGTCTGAAAGACATAGAGCATACGTGGCAAGATCGTCATATTTACTGCAGCGATACATCCTGCCCAGGAGAGGCCTGTACAGGACCATGTGGCTAGAGTTTTAGTGAGTTTTAGAGTTTGCTCCAAGAGTGGGCCATAGTTGGCCGCTAGCGTTTTCTCTGGAGTACGTGCCAGCGACATACCTAGGTGTGTTATATGGTCACCCCCCCAGGTAAATGGGAATTGAGTAGTCAAGGCCACCACCGTATCAGGAGCAGTTAAGGGATTTAGGATTTGTGACTTAGCAAGGTTTACCTTGAACCTGGACACCCCACTAAAACAACTGAATTCATCCACCAGGGCCAAGAGCGAAGATGCCGGATTCGTCAAGGATAGGACCACGTCTTCCACATACAAGCTTATGGTATGCGTATCTGCCCCCAGGCGAATCCCCGCGATCGATGGGTTGTCTCTGATTCTTTGTGCCATCGGCTCCATATATAGGGTGAATAGCAACGGGGACAGGGGGCAACCTCGCCTTGTTCCTCTGTATATGGGGAAAGGCCAGGAAGAGTGCCCATTGACTCTGATAGATGCCCTGGGAGTATTATAGATGCATCCCGTCCAGCCAAGAAACCTCTCCCCAAGGCCGAATCGGCGGGGCGTAGCAAATAGAAACGGCCAGTGGACCCTGTCGAAGGCCTTTTCTGCGTCGACAGAGAGTAAAAGGGCTTTCGCTCGAGAGCGGTGGATGAGATCTGTGAGGTGTATGAGTCGTTTAGTGTTATTCCCCCATTGCTTCGATGGTATGAACCCAGCTTGGTCCCAATCAATTAGACCTGCCATGTATGGACTAATGTGAGCAGCCAGTATGCTCGTGAATATTTTTGCGTCAACGTTGAGTAACGAGATAGGGCAATAAGTGGCACAATCCAAGGGGTCTTTAGAGGGTTTTAGAATGACCGAGATGGAAGCTTCAGAGAGGGAGTCAGGCAAACAAACCGTATCCGTGAATGAGTTAAAAGGTCTTGTCATCAAAGGAGCTAAAATCGGGCAGAACTTCTTGTAGAATAGTGGGGTAAAGCCATCTGGGCCCGGTGACTTAGAAATTTTTAGGCGGGCTATTGCCGCCACCACCTCATCTATTTGGATGGGACAATCAATCAGGAGGTAGCCTGGTTAGCTGAACGTTGCGGAGATATGAATCTATGTCTCCGGAGGGAGAGTCTTCTCCCGCATATAGCCTGCTATAGAAGGCTCGGAAGGCTTCAGCAATTTCTATATCTGAGTGTATTATTGTCCCCGAAGGAGTCTTAATCGCCGGCACCGTTCCGGAGATCTCCCTCTGACGCAATCTGTGGGGTAACATACGGCTGGAGCGATCACCACTGACAAAGAATTTATGCTGAAGGCGCAGTAAGGCATATTCTGCTCTATTAAGGTCTAGGTGGCGCAAGAGTAGACTTTTCTTTTCCAATTCCCTCCAGATGCGAGGAGCACCTGTGCGTTTGTGTATTTCTGCTACCGCTGCCTCAATCTGATTCCTCTGCTCTTTACAAAACCTGTTTTCACCCGCTGAGATCACTATTAGTTTGCTGCGTATTACTAATTTTAATGCTTCCCATACAGAGTGGAGGCGTACCTCTTCGCGATCGTTGATGGTGAGATACTCTGGAATCGCCGTGTGAATTGCTTTTTCTGTCTGGTCTGATTGGAACATGGCATCAGGGAGTCCCCAACGTGATGCGCATGGTTGGCAAGCACCAAGGCTCAGCGATAACGTGATCAGGGTGTGATCAGAAAGGGTGCGTGGTTCGATCGTTGCATCAGCTACACATCCTTTTAGGGCATCTGTAATTAGAAAATGATCTATGGGAGCGTAGGATTTATGGACAGCTGAAAAGAACGTGTAATCCCTAGTGGAAGGGTGTGTGTCTACATATGTCGTTAAGGGAGCTGTTCGCAAGCCAATGAAGCCCGGTCTGTGAAAGAGCCCCAGCTTGTGTAGTACGCTGCACAGAACGGTCTAAGTCTGTATTCATTACAAGATTCAGGTCTCCACCTATCACCACCGCTCGATCAGGAGTGGCTAGAACCTTTTTAAGGTAGTTGATCAGGAAGCGCTCTTTGTGTTCATTCGGTGCGTAAATAGACGCCACCGTAAACTGCATATGACCCAGCTGAAGCCTTATCCCCAGCGCCCTGCCTCTAAGTTCCACTACTGTGCTGAGGACCTTGCCTTGGAATTTCTGTGCAAGTAAAATAGCGACCCCATTTTTCTTAGTTGTGTCTGAAGTCCAATATTGTCTAGGGAACCTGGGTGATCGCTTGCGATGGGTGTGTCCTAGCTAATAAATGAGTCTCTTGTAGCAAACAGACATCCCCCCGAGTGTTCTAAAAAAGATAGTATCGCTTTGCGCTTTACTGGGCTGTTAAGGCCTCGCACATTAAGGCTCACTATACGGGTGATATCTGTCATGTATCTTCGGGGCGCCCTACAACCGCTAAATTGCTAGGTCTCAGTCTTACCAGAGGGGTAGTGAATAGGATCTTTGCCCTGTCGTCCCTGGTGCGCCTACTACCTACATACGGCCTCAATTGGTGCGAAGTAGAAAGAAGAGAGAGAAGACAGAAAGAAACCCATAGCAAAAATAAAGGATACAACAGATAAAACAAGTGACCAATGTCCGTCAAATCCAGTGAGTCGGGGTGAGAAGTGGCCACCCATAGGATGTCCCTTCCAGCGAAGAGTCTTCTGCCAACACAAGGAGATGTCCATTGGGCGAGCGGAGGGCGAATCATCTCTAGTATCGTCAGGCCTCCAGCCCCTCCGACGCCACCGCTGGATTCACACCGACTCCTCCCCGCACCCTCTGGGACACTGCTGTCCTCAATTCAGGGCGCCTCCGAAAGAGTAGATTCCGCAGAGAGGGCCTGCCTGCCTTTCTTTGGAGATAGTGGCCGGTCGGGTCTTGCTCCACGGCGATTGCTTGTCATCTTTCTGCCACGTTGGTCGCTGCCGCTTGGGAGAGGAAGGCTGTTCTTCATTGCTCTCCTGTACAGTGATGTGTAAAAGGGCACAGGCCTCTTTGAGGGATCTAATCTGGTGGAGTGTTCCTTCAAATCGGAAAATGATGCAAAAGGGATGACCCCATGCGTAGGGTATGTTGGCTTTCCTTAACTGTTCTGTAACAGGGCGGATGTCTTTACTTTTTTGTAAAGTGTTCCTGGAAAGATCCTGGAAGAAAGTCGGGGAGTTTAAACTGGACGCGAATCTCTGGCTTATCTAAGTATGTCCTCTTTAGTTTGGAAATCATGCACACGTACCAGTATATCCGCCAGGGGTCCCTTTCCTGATCTGTCAGTCCTCACTCTATGGACCCGGTCCAACTGCAAGGTGGAGTCTTCTGCGTGGCCCAGAACATGTCGGAAGAGATCCGTGACATAGTCCCTCAGGTTGGAAACTTCCGCTTTGGATGGCACACCTCTGATTCTAATATTATTTCTCCTGGATCAATTCTCCAAATCCTCATTGTGCGCCTGGAGATGGAGCTGTTGCTCTTTGAGCCTAAGGACTTCTTGTTGCAGCCAGGTGACCTCTTCCTCTTGGTCGATTTCTCTATCCTCTAGCTCGGCCACTCTCTCACCCACATCATCTGCGTCACGTCGCACCTCCCGTATTTCTGTTGCGATTTCCGTCTTCATCGCCTGGAGGTCTGCGCGCAAGGAGGAGAATAACGTTTCCAGGAATTATCAACTATTGGAAAGGAGCGCTTTCAGTATTCCAATATCATCAATAAATTATTGTATTCCAAAAGAAACTAGTCCACAGGCAAATTTTCAATTTCCAGAAAAATGTTCTCAATTTATTCATAAACACACAGAATCGTATTGAAAAAATCCAATTCTTTGGTGTCATTAATTCTGTCATTAATTCAATATCATTGATTCATCTCAGTCTTCAATGTCAATTGATATCATCAATTCTTTTCAGCCAGTCTTAAATATCATTAAGTATCATCAATTCTTTTCAGCCTACGCGTTTCGTCCTTACCCGGACGTCATCAGGGCTGAAACAAGAAAGAAATATAAACTCTAATCAATCAAAAGAAATTCAGTTCATTACATTATTGATTGTTAAACTTATACATGAAAATCAACATTAACTGAAATTAATACCACAACCTTCAATGCCTGCCTATTTCCATTCTATTAAAAATACTCCCAGGATGGTGCTCCAATTCCATGAAATCTATTATTCCATACACAACACTGTTTTACAACAGCCCTCCTCATGTATATTGTCCATTTCTATACATAATTATTTAATGTCGTTTGATACCCCAACTCCAAGTCATTCTCTACCCTATATTACTAGATCCAAATATCATAAGTGACATACCTCATTTATATTAATCATGTATTTTATTCATTTATTCTTATTGTCTTTTTTCTCCGTAACCTCCTCTAATTTCCCTGCCACTTGTATCTGTTGAAGACATATTTCAGATGAAAGGAAAAATTATTACCAATTGGAAAACCTCCACTACCCTCTTTTTAATTCCCATAAAGCATAGGTACATACCTTCCAATAATTTCAATCGAATATTTTTGCAAAGAAGCCCCATATAAACTTCCTTGTGCCCCTTGGATCATCAAAGACATACCTTATTTATTATTATTCCCTCCGGCCTTGACTCATTCCTCACAAACCCACTTATACGTGTATCCAATTTTAGGCTCAAAGTGATCACTTCTATTCCTGGTGGCGTTTCTTATGTCTACTGGAAACAAAACTTTAAAAAAGCAGTAATTACCTCTATTGAATTTCACCCCTAATTCCTCCTCTAACCCCTTTCTATAATGGGCAACATACCTTATTTTACAAAAAGCCACTCAATCCTCACGAACTCGATTACATTGTTGTCCAATCCTTATTATTCTTTACCGGTGATTTCTGTATAAAGATATATTTACACCACTTTAGTCTCTTCACGACCATACGCTAATCATCCATGTCAGTTCTTCAATCTCGTGATCATGAAGCCCCATTTAAAATCAAAGAAATACCTCTATACCACTGAGAACAAATGGCCCACAGAGTACTTGCAATATTTTAGCGAAAACTAGTTAATTCCCATAAGGCTGTAATTGCCGCTACATTACATCGTACCTTCTCTTCCTAACGGCCACGCAAACTCATTATCCTGCCTTGCTTACCGTCACGACCACGATAAGCTGCTTTCACCAACAGCCCGTCCGATAAATCCTGCTGCAAATGAGGTTCCCACTGCCCATCTCCTTAAATCATCTTCTTGCTCCAATAATTCCTTCTCACGCGTCCCCCTCCTACTTTCTGAATTTGTCCTGGCTGCGGGTTCCTATCCTTGTACTGTCTGTGCTTCCGCTTGCTCCGCTTTGTTCTAGTACCACCTTTTTCTTCCCCCTTCTTATTCTCTGAATTTCCTCGGAAAAAGATGAGCTTTTAGCTGGTCTCATTTCCGCTGCACTAGCTGCCCCCAATTCCTCACTGGACGAAATGTCCGAACTGCTATAGTTTACTGAACTCAAATCACCTTGTGCCTCCACTACCCCAGTAACCGTAGGTTTCAGTAAATCATGAAAACCTCTACCAAAAGTAAACACCCTTCCTTGGTTATAGTCCCTCTCATCCCTCCTGATTTTTCTTAAATTTTTCTCTTTAATTTGCAACTGGTGTTTATTAATAATTTCTTTCAATATAACGTAATTTTTGTCAGTTAATTCTGTTAAATTCATTTCCCTGATCTCCTTCTCAAGCTCTGCTATCTGATTCTTAAGTTTCTCTACTTTTCTTTCGACTAATTGCGTGTATGCTGAACGTTTAGCTATTTATTATGTGTTTTTATGTATTTTATGTACACTTTTATGGCCCTAGCAGCCAAAATAAAGTTATTTTGACTTGACTTGACCTCCTAGTTAAAGATTTCTGGACTCAACCATATCGTATACGACACGCTACCTCACAAATGCAAGACCACATACTTAAAGCACTGTCCAGTCATGCCAGTGGTATGTGTTGGTGCTGTTCCTTTAATGGATACTAAACTGCAGATGTGAGTGGGCAACACATTTTTACCTTAAATGAAACTGAGTTCTTCCTTCTGACCAAGTTCCAGTTCACTATTTCCAATAATTTTGGCATCCATTTTAACAACACTCTGACTAAATTGAGTATGGCACATGAAATAAGACAAGCAGCAGTAAAACCAGTCTGTCTGCCATTAATATTCTAATGCATACAAGCACAAATATCCACAAGTGCACATTTGTGCAAGCCTGTGTTTCCGTGGATTAGCAAATTAAGGTCAGGCCTATTGGTTTTGCCAGTGCTTGCTTTTCCTGTAGTGCGGGTTTCCATGCAGTAACCACCCACTAGCACAGTGACCTTTATAATTGTCATTGTTGTTGTTGGCTAGTATTTGTATAACAAAATCTACCATTAGTATGGCATTGGTGTGTATTTCGGTAGTGCAGGTTTGACTTTCCAAACATCTCCATCGCAGACTGCAGTCTGGTCAGTGTGAAAACATCATTGGTTTTCTGGCCTGGACACATAGGGGCCGATTCCGATCTCGGCCGGTAGGGCTCCGAATCGGATTCGGCTTAACCGGATCCGATTCGGAGCCCTATTTCCCAACCGATTCGTACGCGCGTCCGGGCGAGCGAGTACGATGCGAATTCGCCGACCGACTCGTCCGGGCGTCCCGACCGCTCCGACCGACTCGTTCCCGGGTCGAACCGCACCGACCGACTCGCTCGGACTCAACTCGCACCGCGCAATGGAGACGTTCCCCGGCCGGGTGAGTACGATGCGCGCCGCGAGCAGTCCGACCAAACCGCGCACTCCGGCTCCAAAGAGCAGTCGGAGACGTACTTTGGGGGTCCGTGTCGGACCCCACTGTATGCGTAGCCGCGCGAGTTGCACACAGGGGGACCCATGGGTCCCCCTACCTGTGCGTGTACGGCGCGAGTCGCTCCGACGCGTACCCGCTGTAAGGGCGCCCTTGACCGCCTCGCACCCATTGAGTCAATGGGAGCCCGCGTACGCGTTGTACGACCGGCTCCCATTGACTTCATGGGAGTCCGACCGACTCGAGTCCGATGGCATACGTGCGCATCGTACTCGTTCGGTCGGGCTGCCAGAGTCCGATTCGGTCGGAAATCTCTCCGAGTCCGGCTCGGTCGGAGAGATTTCCGGCCCGAATCGGAATCGGCCCCTAAGTCTTAAAAACATGTTTATTATAAGCATTTTGTATTTTTTTTAATTTGTCCAGACAGGTTAAAATCCATGACTGGCTGAACAAGTCTTTCATCCTTCCGAATTCAATAAACTGTGATCTATTGGGTAACACTTAGCAATACAAGAATCAATTATCAAGAAACATGTTTTCCTGGTTTCCTTTTGATGCAGTCTCTTTGTGACAGGAGAGGGGCAAATGAGAGGAAATTCTGTGTGAGGTGGGAGTCTACTCTTCTGGGTGGACACATTTGTGCCTGAGGCTGGGTCTGTTCAACGTGCTTGCAGTTTGGCTCTGACAAGGAGAACCTGCACATGTAGGATCAGTGTCTATTTAATGATTATACTCTATTGAGACACAGAGGCCGTATGGGATTATCTGTGGGCATATATATGTGAGCTTTTGAGGCTATGTTTTTTGCTGTTATGGCTGGTCCCAGTAAAATTATAGTTGTGATTAACACATTATGGTGGTGCATTGGCATGCAAATCTGTGCCTGAGCATGAACTGTGCTTTGGAGTATGATGGCTGTAGCTCGTCTATGATGACTGCATTTCTGGCTTTTCATGGCTGCAACCCAATTATATTTTCTGTAAAGACACCATGGTCAATCATCAAATTACATTACTTCCTGTGATGACACAAGGATCAAATGATCTTCTATGATGTCACTTCCTAGGATGTTACTGAGGTCAAAGGGCATGTGATGTCACTTCTGCTACCCCTGACATTTTGATGAATCGACGTCAATGCACAAACCCCACATTAGATCGATCTCATGATAGAGGAGGGACTCTAAACATATTTATGGTCCTCCATGAGGGGCTTCAAGCCCTAAATTTGACATTTGGAGAGCTCACCATTTAGACGATAGAGAATATACTTTGTTCTCTTCCGTACATAGGACATCCTCTAGAACTGACATGTAATACACATGGAGAGAAAATCTCTCAAGATTCCCCATGAGCCAGATAGAACACACATACAACAATAGCGCATGAATGAAATAGTCTTAAGGGATCTAATGGTGAGAGTAGCAATTAAAGAAGCACAGAGAATTGTTTAAGGATAATGAGGAAACTACTACCTCCTTGGCAATCCATTAAGATGCTGCCAAGGCAGTGATAAGGGATGAAATCATGCCTTGCACAATTGTTTTTCTTTCAAAGAAATAGGGTTCGTAAATTAGAACTAGAAAAGAAGATAACCTTGAAGAGAAAACACAAGGACTGGGGATCTCATAGAACCTAGGGGCCGATTATGATGGCGGGCGGACTTTGTCCGCCCGCCATCGCCCCGGTAAATGGGACCGCCCGCTATGTGTGCGGCGGTCCCGCACATGTGATAGGATGCCACCGCCACGGTGGCGGTGGCATCCCCATTTCCAGCATTGTGGCGGGCGGTGCTCACAACACCGCCCGCCACAGTGCTGGAAATGCATGTTGTGCATCTGCATGCACAACGTGACAGGCAGGGGGGTACCATAGGTACCCCCCATGTGCAGCCCCCACCCCCCCAACACCCTGGGGGCCCGCAACGGGCCCCCAATAGCAAAGACCGCGAGCCTTTCCATGGCGGCGACGCCACCATGGAAAGGCTCATCTCCGCCGGCATCATAATATGGATGGCGGTGTCTTGCAGACACCGCCACCATATTAAACCCTTTTCCGCCCGGTCGACTGTTCGGCCGGGCGGAAAACATGCGAACGGTCTTACCGTCTGCCGGGCTCCCCTCCGCCATGGTAATATGGCGGGGGGGAATTTGTTGGCGGACGGGCGATTATGGCGGGCGGATCACCACCGCCATGCGGGCGGTGGCGATCCGCCCGACATCGTAATCGACCCCTTAGTTACAAGAATTAAAAGGTGAACTACAGCTAATCTTAATGGGGGACACGACACAATCAAAGTTATGAACTGAACATAGACAATAACAAGCATTTGCAATGCAATGGGTTTCGCATTTGGGACCTTATACGTATTTAGCGTACAGACGTACTGTGTAACAACCGAAGTAAAAGAGCCTGTCCTCATGGGAGGTTACAAATGAAGACAAGGCGGCACTAAGTAGGCTGAAAAGGGGGTGATTGCTGAAACTCTTTGAGAGTTGTTTAACGTGAAACTGTCTTTAGTTCCATGTTCTCCAACGTTGAACATAAGGGCGAGTCGACGTTCTTCTACATTCTCAAGCACTTGAATGAACACTCACAAGCAGCTGGATGGGCCTCTTTCAACACTCTTCTCTGCAGTTAAAAGCACTTGGATGTGCATTCAGAGGTGTCAAGATTTGCATTCACAACAACGCAGACGTGCATTCAAAAGTGCTCAGACGTGCATTCACAGGTGGCCAGCCTGTTCAGAAGGTTCAAATTTACATCCACAGGCTTCATAAATACTCTATATGCTGCTTACAAGGAAACAGTTTGCATTCTAAGAATTCAGCTGTGCCTTTACAAACCTTCAGAATTAATACCCACCCAGATGTTCATTCACGAGTACTCCGGTTTGCATTCCTAATTGCAAAGCTGTCCGTTCACAGGTGAGTAGGTGCAGTATAATCACCTGTCTGTCCCATGCCTTTCTTGTTCTGCTCGGCCAAGCTTCTTAGGTCATGCGCCTAGATTTACTAGGATTGCGCAAGCACTTGTGCGCCGATACACAATTAATGCTGCATTTTTAGGCCTTTTGTGCACCCTACTGTTTTCCCCTGAGACACTTCATTGCATCTGCAATTGCACCCCCAGAGCACCCACTGCCACTGCTGTGCGCCAAAGCACCACTCTGGCTATGTTGAATCCGGCACCCCGTGACCCATGACCCAAGAAAAGCTCAGCAAGTGCAGCCTCACTGGCGAAATCTACGCACCATATCCAAACATGGTGAAGCATCGTTCTCTGCCCTGGCCTCACATTTCCAGAGGTTCCCACCAACGGTGCTCGTTCATCTCTCAGCCAGTGCACTGCTCAATGGTTTCGGTCGGTCTGCAACTCCAGGCCCCAGCGAGTGCACCAACTGGCAACTGAATAATGCTGAAATGGGACCCCTTTCAGAAATCGCCGGATTCTCCCTTTACCCCCAATCGCAAAATACGGACTGTGGCACACGGGGCTCTGAAGCAACATACACGCACCACGCAGCACTCTACGAACTTCTTAATACACTCACAAATTAGGCTACCCAAAGCGTAAAACACTCTCCCACTCCACACAGGACAGCCTTTTACTCTCACTTCGATGCTACGGCACAGCTTGTACTGCACTCCGTGGAACAGCCTTTCACTCTGGCACTATGGAGCAGCCTTTCACTCTTCATCACCCCATGGAACAGTCTCTCACACACTCTCCTACTCCACAGGACAGCCTTTCACTCTCACTTCTAAGCTACGGCGCAGCCTGTACTCACTCGCACTCCATGACTCAGCCTTTCACTGTATCTCCAAAAACTTATAACAGCCTTTTACTCGCTCTCCCACTCTCTGGTGGGACGGCCTTTCACTCTCTCACTGATGCTACGTTTCAGCCTTGTTTTCTTACTCGCACCCTGTGCAACATCCTTTCGCGTCAAAACTGTGGGGCAGCCTTTTACTCTCTCCCCGCCCCATGGAAAAGATTTAATTCTCTTTCACTCTTCATGGAACAGCCTTTCACTTTCTCCCATTCCGTGAAACACATCTCACTCCCATGCTGTGGAGCAGCCTTGCACTTTCACTGGAGCACCGGACGTGTCTATTTTATCACAGTTTTGCCCCCTTTTACATCACAGAAACCAGTCTACGAGTCCTCCTGGCCGCAACGAACTCCCTTGGCAAATGTGCCGCCTGGGCTGCATTTAGGCTCCGCAGCTGCACAGTGTGTGCTCGGGGCTCCAGCGGCTGCTGAGGTCCGTGGGGTTGGGTCCCGGCAGTCGCAGGGATCCGATAATTCATGATTATTTTTAAATTACCGCACTGCGGCGCAATCACTGCCATGATATTGCCGCAGCCTCCACAAACAATAAGCGGCGGAAACATAAAACAAGTTATACCATCATCTGAGGAGGAGCAGCGTCCGGGCAAGGGGGCAGTGGCGCTGTACACCGGCACAGAGGCAGCAGTCCGAAGCAGCTTTGGCGCTGCACGCGGGCACAGAGGCAGGCAGGAGGAGCCTCGTCGCTGCACACCAGCACAGGCAGCCTCGACACTGCACACCGGCACGGAGGCAGACAGAGGCATACGTAAGAGAGCCGTTTGTATTGCGCATGTCATTAGGACAGGTCAGGCAAAACATAGTGCAAAGTCACCAACCAATCACGGGACAAAAAAGCATTGAAAATGCAATAGGATTCGGATTTACCCGAGACCTATTGCATTTTAAATGTAAGTGCCGGCATGAAAGAAGGCACGAACGGGAGGGGGTGGGGGGTGGTTTTGGTACAAAAAGTAACAGACTGCGGGAGGGAACGGGGAGAGACAGGGGAGAAAAACGGTTTTACTAGTAAAGGGGCTGATAGCCTCGGAAGAGGAAAAATGACGCCATGGCAGTCAGGAGGCGGGACTAAGATGCCAAAAACCAATCAAAATGCAGGATTTTCAATTGTAGCCAATCAAATTTATGGCCGGAAAGTGGGCGGAGCTTCCCCCCACTATACTGTATACAGCATCTCTCGCCGAGACAGCGCATGCGCTGCCTAGGCGAAACCTAAAAAAGAGAACAAGACAGACAGGCTTTTAACTCATAAAATTAAAATTGATCAGAAAACAAACATAATAAATTGCATCAAACTCCAACAGGCTCTAATCTGAAACAAATTAAAGCATTCAGGTATTTTATGAACACTTTGTGAAATTATATATTGAAGAGAATACTTATGAATAAGGCTCTCGGTTTTCCGTTTAAACGGATTTTTGCATACAAACGCAGACGGAAAAATATTTTTTCTTTGTCTGTATTTATAAATATAAATGGAAAAATGGCAATAAATATGTTTAACTTTTCTGCTGTCTTCGAGGAGAAGACAAGCCTTTCCGAGTGCAGGCAGGGAGAGGACTGATGGATTTCAGCTGAACCCATAACAAAGGTCGATGTTAAGGGGCCATCAAGCCTTCTTTTGTTTAAGTATCCTGGCTGGGAGCTATGAGGGGGTGGGGGTTTGAGATGCACACCTTAAAGCAATTGACCGAAAAGAAATGCACACCGCTTTTCGCTTCACAGCTACTTCAGAGAGGCATGGTTTTGACTTTGTTCAGTCACTGGGTCCAAGAGATATGCATGTACTGTAGGAATGTTAGATGTGTTGGTCTGTCCCAGTATTTACACATATACCAATTTAAATACAGCGCTGATCATCTAAATGCAGGGTGTCAGAGCACTTTACATCACACATTATACATTGCCAATAAATCATATGTGTGTAAATAAATGTGTAGGATGTGTTACATAAGACAGTGAGGGTTACAAGATCCTTCATAGCTCACTGTGCTATATTAGATGCTATATTAGAAGGATTGGTATTTATTAACTGCAAGTAACAAAAGAATCTCTTTGTTAAAAGCAGTAATCCATTTACCCATCTACATAAACCTATCTAAACTTATAACAACGAAGTGCGCTCTGCCTATTTAAATAAATGTGAAAAAATACTAGCTGCAGGATCTTTTTTTGCCTGCGACAAAACAAAATGTGGATAAATACAGATAAAATGACCTAATGTGGATAAATACAGATGGAAATGTTAACAAAATAAATACCATAAAACCGAGAGCCCTACTTATGAAGCAAAGCAGGATGAATATTTGACAGAGATAATATTCCCGGACATACCAACTGCCCTTTTAACCCCACAAGAATTACTCAAAGCTATTAAGTCTCTCCCAAGCAGCACGGCCCTGGAACAAATTGGTTTTACTTCCTCCTATAAGATTTTTAAGGAAAAATAGGCCATACCTCTAGCTGTACATCTTACTCCTTTCTTGATTCAGAGGAAATATCTAAAACTAATAATTGTTAGATAGCCATGAAAATTAATACTCCAATGATCCTTCTCTCATGTGGCCGGGGAAGGAATTTATAGATTGAATTGGCAATTTCTTTTTAAAATTTTAGACAGAACTCCTTTGGGCCCCTAGATTTTAAAAAAGATCAGAACTAACTATGTTTGCCCTTCATCACGACTCAAGAAACACAACTCACATAGCGATAATATCTGTCTGAGATGGGGGCACAGGATATTGTCGTGTGGTTTGTGGCCTCCTGGTCTGCCTTGCTACGTTGACTTAGGCCTGGCTGCCATGAGGCCCTTTTGCGCACATTACTTTCCATTGTTTTTCCAGCCTCTGCTTCTGCCTGGCTATTTTAGCACTGTCTGCATTTCTATCTTTCACCTTTTCTCCTGTTCCCTTTTGGGCTACGTCTGCACACCATGTACAAGGTCGAAAAACAACGTCCCTTGTTCCTGCTGATTTGGCCAGTCCCTCGCACTTAGACATACCACTATGTACAGCTGCCCTGGAGAAATTTGTGTGCTTTTAATATTGTGATGTTCGCTGTTGGAGACACTTGGAGACAAACCTTTCCAGAGAGAAGAGCTGTGCTTGTCTGATGATGTAAACATTGCATCTAGATATTGAGGTATGGGGGTTTGCCTGACAAAGCCTAGAGGTTTTCTGTTTTCTATAATAAACTAGCACGGGGAGGGTGGTATTGTCATTTAGCCATATATCCACTGCTTTATGAAATGCTTTCCCCGTTTGTATTCTATGGAATTGTAACTATGCTGCTTATATTATCCTTATGCATTATGCTGATAGTACTGGCACGTGTACTGTATCTTAGAGCACGGTAGTTGAAATAAACATTTTAAACTATACAGTGTCTCTTCTTACGCAAGTTGTGGACAGGTATGAGTGGCTTATGAAAGGGTGTTCTTGCTCCTGCGAGTCCTGAGAGAGAGATACCGTGTTCTGGGTTGTCTAATCATTGGTAGCATTGTTGCTAATGAGACGCTAAAGCTAGTCGGATTGGGGTGTTAGGTGCTAAGGTGTATGGTTGGCTCACCACTATATTCTGAGGTCCTATTATCCTGTGCATAGCTCTGTGTATGTGCAGAATCCCTACAACATGGCGCAACCAACGAGTGGGCTGCTTATTCATGCAGACGCTTGAGTAGTATTTGTGCTTGTCCACAACTCCCTTCGCAGACGCTTCCGGAAGCGTGTGTGACGGTGATACCTCCTATATTGACGTTTTTATAGGTTCTTTCAAGCTTGAAGTTGTTAAAAGGTTTCTTAAATAATACCCACTATTGTGCTGTCTCATATTAGGTTGTTGAAACTTGTTAGCCTGAAATGGCTATTCAAATTGCGGCACATAGCCGCACAGCGCTCCGAGCTCACTTGACAGTGTATGGAGTGCCTGACGCGGGTGTCGATCTGATCTTTGTGGTACAAGCAGATCCAGCTTACCACTTTGAGGTGTTTTACTCATGGATCACCTTTTCGGCGGTGGATGGGAATGATAATTTGTTCCATGAATATACGGCCACCGCTGTTCCTAATCACTATAGACCGTATAGGAATCTTGAAGTACCGCTCACGGCTTGGCAACACCGTGTTTGGTTTGATGGCGCCTCCCCAACCGGTTACCGCGGTTCGTTTAGGCCTCTTATCAATTGATGGGGCAACTTGGCCTGTCTTGGCCGGGTATACTCCACATCCGCGTTATATGACGGTGGCAGTCGGTGAACTGCGTAATTTGCATTCGTCTTTAATACGAGTGCATAGAGCTTTAGTACAGTATGTTACAGGCAACATCCAGGGAGTCCCGCCTGGAGTTGCAGCCCATCCAGCTGGAGCAGGCGGTATAACCATAAGTCCTGTCATGGTTAATTCGATGATGGGCAAGAGTCCACAAAATAAGGATGATTTTCCTTATTGGCTTGCAGAAAAATTTGACCAGCTCGAGGCAGTTTTTCCAAATACATCTCCCGTGGAAAAACACAGGATTTTGACGATTAGTTTGCCAAAAGACTTAGGGGTCGATTCCGATTCGGCCGGAAAAAGCACCGACCGACTCGGAGCCGGAATTTATTCCGACCGACACGTACCTGTGGCGCCCGACACGCCAAGTACGATGCAAGGCGTGCAAAATCCGACCGACACGTACCGAACCCAAGCCGAACGACCGAGCCGCACGGAAAACAGCAATCCGGCCGGAAAACACGCGAATCGAACCGACCGACACGCACCCGGAACAAATCCGACCGAAACGTACACGCGAACTCCAAACCGCAAAGTACAATGCAAGGCGCGAAAACCACGACCGAGTCGTACGAAGGACAAGCCGTACGACCGACACGCATACAAAACCGAGCCGAAGTAACACAAAACACCGCGACCGACGCGTACGCAGCATAGAAAACTGCACAAACACAGCGTGAACGAAACGGAGAAGACCGTACGAGACAAATGCAGGGTCCGACTCGCTCACAAGAACGTTTCCAACATGCACAGACAGTACAAAGGAAAAATTACACAAAAAAAGGCCAAACAAGCAATTACAAAGCCAATAAATACTGGGGGGTGGGGACAGAGAACAAAGACACACCCACAACTCCACCCATATAAAGGACACAAATCCCAACCATGATCCTTTGCAAATGCCATTCTACTGCCAGCACCCAACAGACAGCAACCACACACCCACAGCTCATCCCTCACACAAGCCACACACCATCAGCACACCAACAAATACCTACCTCACATACACCCAGCAAAACACACACTCACACACCCTCACCTGCACACCAACACACACATCACTCACCATCACCACCCATCACCATGCCCCCCAAGAAGAATCACAAGTTCCTAGATTGTGAATTGGAAGTCCTGGTAGACGAGATCCTCAGGGTAGAGCCACAGCTGTTTGGCACACTGGTCCAACAGACCCCCATCTCCCAGAAAACCAAGATGTGGGAGAGGATCATCAACAGGGTGAACGCACAATCACCATGTCTGCGCACAAAGACCGACATCCAGAACAGGTGGTATGACGTGCGCAGGAGGGTCCGGGAGCTGCTCAAGAAAGACTACCTCCTGAGCCAATACACCGGCAGTGGCCCTCCTGCCAAGCCAGTATACCTCAGGCCCTGGGAGGAGAAGGTGCGGGCCATCCTTCCGCCAGTGAGCGTATATGGACTAGAGAACATCCCAGAGCCTGGTGAGTACACAACAAATGTACACAATATTCTGCCACAATACACACACACATCACTGTCAAGGGAGAGTCAAACCATGCACTCATAGCAATTACACAGCAACCAGAACAGAATCATCCCAAAATGTGTATGTCAGTCAGATAAACACAACACATGCCATCTCAAAGTTACATTTAACCGTGTCATCACATGTACAAACACAACTACAACTACAGCTAGGCAGTGGCACAAATAGAACTAACAAACACATCCAGACACGTAGCCACCACTACAACACCAACACACAGTGAAGACCACTGAAAGAAAGGAATTCTGTGTATGCTGGGCAAGTCAGTGTAGCCAATAGCATCATGGGAGTCGTAGTCACACATATTGCCCCCCACAACTGTCCCATCAACACCACCATGAACCATGCGCACATCACAGGGAGTGGAAAAGGACTCACAAGATGGCTGACACTGGCTACTGCTGTGGGGAGCACAAGGCCCTGCTGGCAACTGTGCAACAACCAACAGCAGGACACCACTGACTGACATCCTGAGAGACAACTTCCACTCCCTGCAATGGAAGCACGTTCCATGGTGGGATATCTGGCTGGCTGGGTGGGAAGGAGGACTCGCACCACTGACCATAGTCACAAGCACCTCCCCTCACACACACCCTCAACACATACTCCACATAACCCACCTGGGAGAATGCAATGCCACACATCCTAACTCAAGATCCCACAAAGAACCTCCACCCTGGGTTATGTCGTGTGAAGCACAGGGACACTCTTGGGACTTTCAGCCAAACAACTGCCAGGACAACACTGCCAGCCATCCTGTCAGCACAGGCAGCCCACCCCACAGGGAAGCAGAGTCAAAAGGAAGGAAGGATGGGCATGCTGGGAAGGGGGTGGAGGCAATAGCATGATGGGAGTCATAGTCACAGCTCTACATCCCCCACCACATGGCCCAGCAAGCTCACACTCACGCATGCACATCCCACAGAGAGTGGAAAGGCCCATCAAAGATGTCTGACACTGTTGCTGTGTCGTGGGGATCACAAGGGCATGCTGGGAACTGCACACCAACCAACAGCAGGACACCACTGTCAGCCATCTTGCCATTGCCCTCACACCCACACACACTGAACTCCCCACAAAAGCAAGTAAGTATGGGAATGCTGGGAAGTGGGGTGGAGGCAATAGCATGATGGGAGTCATAGTCACAGACATAGCTCACCCCCACAACTGTCCCATCAACACCACCCTGAACCATGCTCACATCACAGGGAGTGGAGAAGGACTCACAAGATGGCTGACACTGGCTACTGCTGTGGGGAGCACAAGGCCCTGCTGGGAACTGTGCACCAACAAACAGCAGGACACCACTGACTGACATCCTGAGAGACAAAATCCACTCCCTGCAATGGAAGCACGTTCCAAGGTGGGATATCTGGCTGGGTGGGAAGGAGGACTTGCAGCACTGACCATAGTCACAAGCACCTCCCCTCACACCCCCTCAACACAAACTCCACAGAACCCACCTGGGAGAATGCAATGCCTCACATCCTAACTCAAGATCCCACAAAGAACCACCACCCTGGGTTATGTTGTGTGAAGCACAGGGACACTCTTGGGACTTTCAGCCAAACAACTGCCAGGACAACACTCCCAGCCATCCTGTCAGCACAGCCAGCACACCCCACAGGGAAGCAGAGTCAAAAGGAAGGAAGCATGGGCATGCTGGGAAGGGGGTGGAGGCAATAGCATGATGGGAGTCATAGTCACAGACATAGCTCACCCCCACAACTGTCCCATCAACACCACCCTGAACCATGCTCACATCACAGGGAGTGGAGAAGGACTCACAAGATGGCTGACACTGGCTACTGCTGTGTGGAGCACAAGGCCCTGCTGGGAACTGTGCACCAACAAACAGCACAACACCACTGACTGACATCCTGAGAGACAACATCCACTCCCTGCAATGCAAGCACAGTCCATGGTGGGATAACTGACTGGCTGGGTGGGAAGGAGGGCCGGCTGTCAACCAAATACAACCAATGCAGACCATGTTCACACCCCAACAAATACATAGAAATGCCCAAATAATGCAGGACAATGTGCCACACCAATATCAACCCCTCACTGTGACGACTTAGGACAATGCAATGTACAGGCCCGCACCCAGAGGCACAGTCACAACTGTCAGGTGTGTCAACCATTGATGCCTGCAGAAACATAACATACATTGTGTGTGTCTCCCAAAAACAGGTGATGATGGGGACACAGCAGCAGACGCTGAGGAGTCCCAGTCCCAGGCTCAAGAGGATGCGGAGCTCACTGGTGTCGTACAGCCTCTGCCCTCCTCGGACGAAGAAGACCAACCTGGCACATCCGGTGCAAGTCTACATGCAGCACCAGCAGGACCACCAGCTGCAGCACCAGCAGGACCACCAGCTGCACCCCCTGCACCCACCCCCTCCAACGACTGTCACCACAAATACCATCCCTGCCGACATGGACAGAACAAGGAGCAACACCAGCACAGGGACCCTGGACCAACGTGGGGCCATGGACACCACCACCACCACC
Organism: Calotriton arnoldi; assembly: GCA_963921515.1. Classification (NCBI taxonomy): domain Eukaryota; kingdom Metazoa; phylum Chordata; class Amphibia; order Caudata; family Salamandridae; genus Calotriton; species Calotriton arnoldi. The sequence continues at coordinate 176,436 of CAWUFW010009422.1, read as the reverse complement.
AACCCCCAAGGTGGACCAGGGTCATCTGTGCGTGCCACTGCACGCACTGCACATGTCGGCAGGGGTGGTGGGAGGGGTGGGAGACAGAGGTCGCTGCTTGCAGAGGTTGCTGGTGTGCATGATGACCCACAACTGCTACGCCTAGCCGATGCGTACCAGTCCAGCACCGGAGATCTCAGCCAGGTAGTGGGGCTCCTCAGAGACATGAAACAGCAGCAGGCTGCCCATCATGCCCGCTTGGACTCACACATGTCCCGCGTGGAGTCCAAGTGGGACGCACTGCAAGAGATGACGGCGGTGCACAGGGACATTTTACAATGCCTCCGCCAGATGAACAGCAACCAGTCCACACCTCCCTGTGTGCCAACAACATCTGGTGCTGAACAAACTGCAACTGCCACAGGGAGGGAGGATGACTCTGGCGGAGAGTCCCCTGCACCGCAGCAGCCTGTACTTGAGGGCCCCCCAAAGAAGAGGGGTCGTCCGAGGAGGGGCAAGTGAGAGGCCGATGGCCAAGCGCAACTCCCAGGAAGCCTGAACCTGTTCTGGATGTTCACCTTTGTGCACAGACTGTTCACCCTGTTGACGGCAACACAACTCCCACACATTGCATGGGGAGTACAAGTTGGAACAATGTCTCAGACAACTGTGGCCCCGATACTGGGGATTTTGTCTACCTGGACTTTCAATTCACCTAGGAACTTCTGATTGCAAGATATATGTACAGCACTACCCATCCTATGCACTATTCACACAAATGTATCACAATAAACACACTAATACACCATACTTGCCTCTGTTGTGATTCCAACGTGGGTGCTGTTATGGGGATGATGAACTGCAAAATTACACTGTGTATGCGAACTGCAACAGCAAGTACAACACAGGCATGTGAGTAAAGGCTACATGACACATATGAGGGAGACACACCACCAGGGCTACACAACACATACACACCTAGGCCATCTGACTCATTGCCTACACTGATGTTGCCAGGGAAGACGGTGCAATGCACAGACACCACACCTATTCCCAGTTATAGTCAAGTAGCCCACAGGTGCAGTAAACAAATGGCAGTCAAATGTGTGACCACAGACAACGCACATCACAAAGTGAAGCACAGGTTTATTACACAGTTGCAACATGTCGTAACCACTACAGATGCAAGGTAATCCCACCTGGCAGCGGGCACACAGTCAACAACTGTAGAAGGAAGGAAGTCCATGGGTGTGGCGCACATCACCTGTAGGGACACAACAGCTACCACCCTGGAAGTACAATCACGTCGTCGGTGGACACAGTTGACCAAACGAATCTGAAAGTACCCTGTGAAGGACAGAAATGACACACAGTCAAAAGCAATGGAGAACAGGACAGAACAGCAAAACTCATGCACAATACATGTTACAAGAGACCCACCCAGAACCAAGTTAGCATGTCAACACTGTTGGGGAGTACAGACCACCTGTAAGCACACATCGCTACACACATCCAGTCAAGTAGCCCATGGACACACTCCAACAGCACCAGAGCACCACCCACACATATCATGCCAACTCACATCATTGACATGACACCTCAGGATACTCACATTCAGCTAAAGAAGTTGGTGATGAGCTGTGTGCGGACATCACCCTCATCATCATCATCATCATCACTGGCATCGTGGTCCAGGCCAGGATCCTCCACAGGTGGCGGATGTTGGTCATTGTCATCCTGGATGAGAGGCAACTCCTTCCGCACTGCCAGGTTGTGGAGCATGCAGCAGACGATGATAATCTTGCACACTTTCGCAGGGGCATATGGGAGGGACCCTCCGGTCTTGTCCAGGCAGCGGAAGCGGCTCTTCAGGAGACCAAATGTCCGCTCAATCACTCTCCTGGTCCGACCATGTGCCTCATTGTAGCGCATCTGGGCTGGTGTCACAGGGTTCCTGAGGGGTGTCAGCAACCACGGCATGTTGGGGTATCCCGAGTCACCTACGGACAGACAAGTGCACATTAGCTGACTTGGAAAAGTGGGCGGAATACTACAGATCAGATCACACACAATGGCACAAAGTCAGTACACACCGACAAGCCAGGCACGCTGGTTCTGCATCTGTGCCATCATCCTGGGGATGTGACTACTCCTCATCACAAAGGCATCGTGTGCTGAACCAGGGAAACGGGCACACACGTGTGTGATGGTCATATCTGCAAGACACACCACCAGTGCATTGACCGAGTGGTAGTGCTTGCGGTTCCTGTAGGCCTGCTCCTGGGCCTGTGGTGGTACCAAAGCCACATGTGTCCCATCAATGGAGCCAATGACATGCGGCATCCTCCCCAGGGCGCATGAGTGAGTCGTTGCAGTCTAGGGAAATAGATGTACCGGTTCAGGAATAGCAACATTGCCACCAAAACATCGCGGAGCACATGGCTCAACATGGTCTGTGACATCCCACCAGCAGTCGCCACAGTATGTTGGAAGGTACCGGTGGCAAAGAAGTGTAGGGCTGCCATCACCTTCACCTTGGGGGTCAGCGCTGTAGGATACGGCCGGCCAGGCTGCAAATGTGGTGCCAACTGCACTGCCAATTCCTCAATCAGCTGCCTGGTGAAGCGGTACCGTCGGATGCTGTCCCGTTCCACCATCGTTGCCAGGTCTGGGAATGGTCGATGGACAGCAGGAGCCCTGCAGTGCAGAGGAGAAGAAAGCAAGATTGTCAGTCAGCCCACATATGCAGCATTGAACACACTCAATATCCCAATATACATCATTATGAGGCACAACTACATGAAGTGTGCAGTTCCGTAAGGACATGTATGGTACATACATGGCCAACATCTGTCATCACGGATCAACAAGTGGCATCAATAAGTCCCAGGTTGGCCCATTGGATATCATGAGGCCGTGTCACAGTTCCCATCTCCTGCTGCCGTGTCACAATCACCCCCCACAGTGACATGTGAGGACAGATGTGCCCCAGGCATCACAGCTCAACGACAGGTACATTCCCAGGGACCCTGTATTGCCACATGGACACTGGCATTACATGGAGTATCATGTATACACCACAGCAAAACAACTATGACCCCCACAGGTAGTGGTCCCACTTGCCACTGCAGGACAGACATGGACGTCTGTGACACACACACACGCACAACATCAAAGTCCATGCACACACAACGTGGATGTGGAGACTGTCTCCCATTGTGCACATGAAATCAGAGACATTGTAAACACTACATGCACACAGACTGTGGAGGACCATCACTATTGTGCCACTGGGACACCCTGGCTCAAACATACCGTCCCACATGGGACTCACAGGGTATGTGACATGACATACACATACACCACCGTGAAATGTGACCATGGCACATGCACAGATATGAACAGTTGCACATCACAGTGGTCATGTACACGTAACACCCAGGATCCTGTCCCCATGAACACGTGCACCGCCTGGGGGTGGCTGCCCCCAGGTGACACCCACAGGACAACATGTACACCAACATACACACAATAGGAAATGCAGCCTTACATGCCTTATCATACAGTTTGGACAGGCTGTCGTGTTGTAGGTGTGCCCCTCACTCCCTGGGAGCTATCTGTGGCTGGCATATGTCCATCTGAGACAGGCATGGTGACATATGCCAGTCACTTGTACAGGGATGCGTTGAACAGCAATGGACCGATCGGTGCCCCCAGCCGGCCCATTGCATTCAATGTGTGCGGGTACGCATTGTACCCCTGTACGCGTTGTACCGCAATGGACCGATCGGTGCCCCCGGCCGGCCCATTGCATTCAATGTGTGCGGGTACGCGTTGTACCCCTGTACACGTTGTACCGCAATGGACCGATCGGTGCCCCCGGCCGGCCCATTGCATTCAATGTGTGCAGGTACGCGTTGTACCCCTGTACGCGTTGATCAGCAATGGACCGATCGGTGCCCCCGGCCGGCCCATTGCATTCAATGTGTGCGGGTACGCATTGTACCCCTGTACGCGTTTGTACCGCAATGGACCGATCGGTGCCCCCGGCCGGCCCATTGCATTCAATGTGTGCAGGTACGCGTTGTACCCCTGTATGCGTTGTACCGCAATGGACCGATCGGTGCCCGCGGCCGTACCATTGCATTCAATGTGTGCGGGTACGCGTTGTACCCCTGTACGATTTGTACCGCAATGGACCGATCGGTGCCCCCAGCCGGCCCATTGCATTCAATGTGTGCAGGTACGCGTTGTACCCCTGTACGTGTTGTACCGCAATGGACCGATCGGTACCCCCGGCCGGCCCATTGCATTCAATGTGTGCGGGTACGCGTTGTACCCCTGTACGCGTTGTACCGCAATGGACCGATCGGTGCCCCCGGCCGGCCCATTGCATTCAATGTGTGCGGGTACGCGTTGTACCCCTGTACGCGTTGATCAGCAATGGACCGATCGGTGCGCACCCATTGACAATGGCCTAGCCTGGCAACGGACGCGTTTTCGAAATTCGAACGAGTCGGTTGCTGGAAATTCAGTTGGTCACCCACAACAATGTTGCAAAATCATGTATGTCATGAAGTTGAAGATTTGAAGGATGCTGTGGGCGTGTATTGGTGCTGCTATTCCATGGATTGGCCAGATTCAGAAGATGCAAACGACTTGGACCTATCACTTTGGACACAAGGGACAGTATCTGCCTCTCCAGCACATATATATTGCTGGCTGTTCCCCTGAGAGCTCACTTGCCTGCACTACATGCTCCAGGACGACATCTGCCACTGCACTGCTGCTGTCTCTGCCCCTCTGGACCCTGCAATGGCACGTACTGTGGAGAGAGCCCCAGCCTTCAGCCTTGAGGAGAACCAGGCCCTGCTGGACAGCCTACTTCCACAGTACAGCAAGCTGTATGGGACACCAGGGGAGCAGGTGAGTGTTCTGTGCACTGCCTTTCTGAATGTGCATTTTGTCTGACTAGCAAGGCTGAGAGTCTGCACGCCACTGGCTAGCAGGCTCACTGAGTAGTTGTCACCCCCCATAGTGTGTAGTGACATGCACTGGACAGGTATGGTGCAGTGACAGTGCATTTGAACAAGGTTTTACTTCCCATGCAATGATACCATGTAGTGACGTCTGGCAAACTGTCCATGGGCAGCGTTGCACTGCCTGTGTACATCATGTGCCCCTGTGAATGAGACATGTATATACAACTGTGTCATGCACGGATATGTTGCATGTGTAGTAATGGCCTTTTCACTTTGTCATCCTGACAGGTTAATGCCCATCGGAAGCAGGAGATCTGGAAGGACATCGTCCGGGCTGTCCGGTCCGTGGGGGTCTACAAGCGCCGGATCCGCAACTGCCAGAAGAGGTGGCAGGACCTTCGGGGCTGGACCCGGAGGATTGCACGGGTCCAGCTGAAGCTGTCGCCTCCTCGCAGGAGGGGCGGAACACAGACCCTGACCCCCACATGCTCCAGATCCTGGCGGTGGTGTTTCCAGACCTGGATGGGCAGCTGAAGGCCAGACAGCAGCAAGGAGGGGTGAGTCAAAGACTGCACTGTGAACTCTGTATTACATGCTATGTGCCCTCCTCTGGCCTGGTTAAACTGCCACAGTACAGCAGTCATGTTGTCCAGGAGCCATGTCCCTCTATTGTGCACTGCCCACTCCTCATCTGATACCCAGGTGTGGCCCTTACATTCAGGGAATTGTGTCACTAGGGACTGTGTCCTTGCAGTTTGCTTCACTAAAGGTGGGGGACAGCATCTGTTTCCCTAACTCTGTTGTGGGCATCATGGGTGGGTCCATTTTTCACACAACACCTGTGTTCGGACACGTAATCTGCGTGTTGCTTTGATATGCGGTCCACTTGCTGAGCTGAGCCACCACATGTGCCTGGGGTATGTGGCACACACCCATGCCGCGGGTGGGAACAATGTTTGGGCCCCAGGAGTGTGCAGATTTCGTGTGTCACACATACATAGCCAGCTATCCACTGTCCAGGGCTCATCCCTCATTCATGTGGGGCAGGACAGTCATGCCTACTCCAGGCCATGCAATGCACTCTGTACTCCCACTCCCGTGTATCAGCTGACACATTGTGCGCAGTGATTTGACCCCTCAGGTGTCTGCCTCTGTGTCAGTGTGCTGTGGATTTGTTGCCAGGACTGCTGGGGTGTTTCTCGGTAGGGGCTCAGCATGCCACTGGAGATGTGACCATAGGAGACGATACTTGTGTGTCACATAGGTGTTTGATCAGCTGCCCGTGCAGACTGGGGTATGCGAATGTGAAGTTCAGGCAGCTGTTCCCCATTCACAGCAGATTGTGAGGGGCTCAGGTTCAGAGGGTAGTGTCACAGGTCTCCCATATGTCCAATCGGTATGACCTGGACAGATGAGGGTTAAGATGATGTGTTGTGTGGGGGATGTACATGTGCACTTGTGCAGCTCCAGGACTTGCATTCCCCATGACCTACTATTGTGACACAGTGCAGAGTGTTGTTGTCTGGCTGCCAAGTCATACATCACTGAGACAGTGATGTATGACTTAGCAGTCATGCCTCCGCCATGGCATGTGTCTACTTATTGGTGATCCTGCAGGGGAGTGACATGTGCTACATGCACACCATTGTGGCGATGGCTATCAGGACATGGGTGCATCATGGTGTCTGTCGCTGGTATGCATCACATGCATTTCCTATTTGACTCTGGGCGTCCCTTTCATCCGGAAACCTGTACTGACTCAGTGGCAAGAGTTGTGATGTGTGCATGTCCACATGCTACACCGTGTCCTCTGCACTGTCCAACTACTGTGTAGTTGGTGCATGTGTCCACACTGGGGTGTTGCTATCCAACAGACACCAGACAGATGGGTGCAAGGCCATGTGGGATGTGAGTGCCATGGTTGGCATCAGACTGACAATTGGCTTCTCCTGTTCAGTTAGGGCACTTTTAGCAGTGTACAACTAATGATGCCAGGGCTTGCTCTGTAATGTGCTGTGCTCACAGTGGTGTGTGCGTTTGGTGCAGGTGACTGATGTCTGTCTGTTTCCCCATTGTTTGCAGATACATCCACGGCCACGGAAGGGGACAGCTCCACGGACCAGGAGGAGCCGGAGAGCCAGACTGGGTCAGCAGCCGAGGAGTGGTCGGAGGGACCCAGTGGCACGGAGGGCGAGGGGAGCCACACCGAGGAGTCCTCAGCACCATCCACCTCAGCTGAGGACCAGAGCAACTCGGAGGATGACTCCCTTATGGAGGCGGGTGTCAGCAGCCACCACACCCCAGCTAGTGTTGCTGTCCCCGCCACCACCAGCACCACCACCGCCCTCCCATCGGCTCCCATTCCCCAGGTCCGTGGAGGCTCCCATGTTCGGGAGCGTGTCTCCTTTGGGCCAGGCACCGCAACCCCTGCCCCTGTGTCCCCTGCTGCCCTGAGTGAGGAGTCTGTGTACCTCCTTTGCCAGCTCCATGTAGGGCAGACAGCCATGCTGAGTGTCCTCCATGCGCACACCGCTCTGTTGACTCAGCTGGTGTCGTTCATTGAGGGCATCTCATCGGGCATGTCTGACCTACAGAGGGGCAATAGGTCCATGGACTCCTCCCTGACGGCAGCAGTGTCCCTCCTCAGAAAGTCCCTCACCCCTCCTGCCTCTGCTCCATCCACACTCCCCAGCACCTTACCCGTCCCAAGCACACACACACACGGCACAGGCACACACCAGCACACACACATCCAGCACACAGACACACACGCCACAAACAAAACGCACACGCACGCACAGTCAGGGGACTGAAACCAGACTCACAGGGGATGGGGCCCTGGAACACACACACGCATCCACGAGCACTGCGCAGTCCTCAGTTGCCTCTCCCTCCAAAGCACCCTCCCTTGCCTCACCTGCAACCCCAAAGACCCAGCGGCTCTTCCTCAGTGACCTCGGCCTCTTCCCCTCCGATCCAGCTGATACAGCATTCAGGGGGAAGAGGAAGCCCACCCACACGGAGCAGAGTGCCCCTCGCCCCCGGACACCCTCCCCAGGCGCAGACAGACTGAGGCCCCCACCCGCAAGTCCCCCGGAGTCGTAAGAGCAAGACCCCGCCGCCGCCCTGCAGCTCAGGCACCAGGTCTCCTTCATCCATCCCTCAGGCCCCCACTCCACAGGTGCCCCCACCACACCCTGCCCCAGGTTCCCCCACCCACAGATATACCATCCCCAAGAGGATCCGGCCTTCTCCCCTGCCACTTGCTCTCCCGGCACCACACCCCCTGCTGCGCTTGTCTGTGCCACTGATGTGGTGAGGGTGTCCTCCCCTCTGTCCAGCCCACCTTGCCTGTTCCCCATTCTCCTCCCCTGGTGGTAGGCACTGCAGTGGAGTCCACTACCACCCTGTCTGACTTGGGCACTGCAGTGGCGGACCTGTCCACTCCATCTGCAGGGTCCACTGCAGTCGTGCCGGCACCCACAACATCTGAGTCATGCCCCCAGTTGTGCCGGCACACACCATGTCAGACACCTCCACTGCAGTTGTCAGTGGCTCTCCAGCACCCACCACCCCTTCCCTGCTTCCTCCTGGTGAGCCCTGATCCTGTCCCTGCGGTGCCTGGCCTGCCCCCCGGTTGCCCCTCCTAGTGGATTGTCCCTGGTTTTGTGCAGGCATGCGTAGGGTGACATCTGCCACTGTCACCCTGTTTGGACTTTGACAATGGACTGGCCATTGGCCTTTGTGTTTTTTCTGGACTTTCAGTTTTCATTACACACATATGCTGAATAAAGCAACTTTCTGTTCTCTAGTGCTTATGCTTCTGATGTACATGTTGTTGATGATGCTAACCATGCCCTTGCTGCAGTGATGGTGATATTTGGTCTCATGATAATGAGGTGTTACTGTGCAGGAACCCATGTGGTCCAGGGGGAATGTGTCCTATCCTGTGGTGTATCCATGTCATCCATAGCAGCATCTGAGGGTGTCATGTGTTCAGTATTTGGCAATGGGATTTCCTACTTAGATTAGCTATTTCACATCTGTGGCTTCCACCCCTGCACATCTGTTGTGCCTGCCATTGTTCAATTCGTCTACTTCCCTGACCGTGTGGCCATCTCCACTGGACATGCAGGTTTGGGCATCAATGGGGAAGGACTCATCTGTGTTGTCAGTGCAACATTGCTATACAAGTGTGTTGGATCTGTGCTGATGATTTCGTTGGCACTTCCATGACCAGGCTGATGTGACGGGAGCCCTCATTTGGTGCTAATTGTTGATTGTGTGACCAAGTGCTCAGCTGACATGATGGGGCCCTACTGAGGCAACATATGGCACAGCTTTCCTCACACAGGAGTGGAGTCCCCTCATGGCAGTGTGTACTCCTGTGACATTGCCTGCGCCCAAGGTGTGTGTTGTATGTGCATGTCTGTGTGTTCACTTCCGTTTAGCTGTGCATGCTGTGATCCCTAGTGTTATACCTGTTTGTGATGCTTGCTGAGTTGACCTATGTTCCCCCAAAGTCTTCTCCCTGGGTTCTCTGTGATGTGGGTGCATGGCACATTACTGGTCATCAGGGTGTCACTCATAGGTGTGTTTGCTGTCAGGGCTGAGTTTGTGTGCAGACGCAGATGGGTCACAGTCAGGTTTCCCCTTGGCACTTGTTGTTTGCCCCTGTCATGTGATTTCCAGTTTGTGTTATCTTTCAGTGATTGTGACACGTTGTGTGTGTGACTGCTGGCACTCCTCAGGGTCCGGGCTGCAATGTTGGTTGTTGTCTATGTGTGTTCTTTGTGGGTGACCTTGGCTTCTTCATTGGTGTGTGACTGTGGCTGGGATCCCATTGGTTGGTGTGGTATTGCCGTCATGTCCATGTACAGCGTAGTGTGCAGTGTGTCAGACATTCAGGAGTCTTGTTGAGTGGGCATGTGTGATGTGTTTCTGCACCTTGGTTCCCACCCACCACCCTGGAATAGTCATGGGTGCATGTGCAATGTCACCAGTGCATGTGTGCTTCACTGCTGCACATTGTTGGAGGTCGAGAGGTGTGGTGTTGAGTGTGTGCAGATGAGAGTTGTTGCCCGGCTAGGCCCCTGCCTCCATGTTGGCCTTGGCTTACTGGCCGTGCTGATTGATTTGTGCTTGTGTAGGTGTGATGGTAGTTTGTTGCTCAGGACACATGACTGTGGTTCACAGTGTGAACGACATTTAGCTTTGTCATCACAGTGGGATTGTAATGCAGCCCAGGGTCACCACATTGTGGGGGCCCTGGGGTAGTGCTGTGGTGTGTCTGTGTCTTGCTGTGTCAGTTGCTGTTCCTACGTGCCTGTGTGACATGTGTGATTTGTGCTCCCTCTCATCTGACAATGCCTGCTTGCCCACATAGGGGATTTGGATCCATGAGTTATCTTTGTGTGGCACTGTATGCACATCTGTATGATTGGTATTCAGGTCTCCTCATGTGTTGTGTGGTTGCCTGGGGACACTGGCACCCCCCTCACCTGTTGTGTATGATGTGCAGTGTGGGTCTGCCTGTTTGTGTTTGTGCATCTGAACCACTGCATTGGCATATCTTGGGTGTGCCATTGGCTGTATGTAGTTTGGTGGCTTTCCCCTGCTGTCCCTGGGACTCCTAGGTCATCGGTCAGCACAATGATCATGGTTTGTGTGTCCCATTGCTGCCATGGTATGGTATCTGTTCACCTCACATCTACAGTCTCCACAGGGTATCTGCATTTGTGTGCCCATTGGTGCAAATATGTGGGTCTGCATTCTGATGGTCACTTCTGTCATTGTGTCATTGATGAATGTTGACAGTGTCAGCCCCCATGGGTGTTGTTTGTCTGCACATGGCCAAAGGTATGTCTTATTTGCACTGCAGTATTTGGCTCCCCCAATTTATGTTGCAATGGGACACATGCACTACTTTGCCACTGATGTGTTTTATGTTCTGTGACCAGGAATCATCCATGCAGTTTGGCAGTTGCAGCTCTTTCTTTGTCAACACTTACCTTTTGGTCACTGTGATGATGGGGGTTTGGACCCCATTGCCACAATGTTCAAAATGTGCTTCAGCTATGGACCCCACACTTACCTTTTGGTCACTGTGGTGATGGGGCGTTAGACCCCATTGCCACAATGTTCAAAATGTGCTTCAGCTATGGACCCCACACTTACCTTTTGGTCACTGTGGTGATGGGGCGTTAGACCCCATTGCCACAATGTTCAAAATGTGCTTCAGCTATGGACCCCACACTTACCTTTTGGTCACTGTGGTGATGGGGCGTTAGACCCCATTGCCACAATGTTCAAAATGTGCTTCAGCTATGGACCCCACACTTACCTTTTGGTCACTGTGGTGATGGGGCGTTAGACCCTATTGCCACAATGTTCAAAATGTTCCTCAGCTATGGACCCCACACTTACATTTTGGTCACTGTGATGATGGGGGTTTGGACCCCATTGCCACACTGTTCAAAATGTGCTTCAGCTATGGACCCCACACTTACATTTTGGTCACTGTGATGATGGGGGTTTGGACCCCATTGCCACACTGTTCAAAATGTGCTTCAGCTATGGACCCCACACTTACCTTTTGGTCACTGTGATGATGGGGTTTGGACCCCATTGCCACAATGGTCATGGCCTGCTTGCATTGTGGGGGCCACACACATATATGTGTGGCACATGTGCTAGGGGGTCACATTGTATGTTCAAAGTCATGTTCAGTGTTGTAGGCATTTGACACAGTCTACACACGCTTGTCATGGTGTTGGGGGGATGTCTTTTTCTTGCATTCCCTAGGTTGTGGTGTGCTGGTTGTGTCATGCATTGTCCATCCTATGAGTGGGGGTGGTGTTGGTGGTAGGCATCCAGCCCCCCATGGGTAGAGGTGGTAGTAGTGACAGGCATCCAGACCCCCTGGGTAAGGGTGGTAGTAGTGGTAGGCATCCAGCCCCCCCTGGGTAAGGGTGGTAGTAGTGGTAGGCATCCAGCCCCCCGGGTGAGGGTGGTAGTAGTGGTAGGCATCCAGCCCCCCTGGGTGAGGGTGGTAGTAGTGGTAGGCATCCAGCCCCCCTGGGTGAGGGTGGTAGTAGTGGTAGGCATCTGGCACCCCCTGGCTAAGGGTGGTAGTAGTGGTAGGCATCCAGCCCCCCTGGGTGAGGGTGGTAGTAGTGGTAGGCATCCAGCCCCCTGGCTAAGGGTGGTAGTAGTGGTAGGCATCTGGCAACCCCATGGCTAAGGGTGGTAGTGGTGGTGGGCATCTGGCACCCCCCTGGCTAAGGGTGGTAGTAGTGGTAGGCATCCACCCCCCTTGGGTAAGGGTGGTAGTGGTGGTGGGCATCTGGCACCCCCTGGCTAAGGGTGGTAGTAGTGGTAGGCATCCAGCCCCCCTGGGTGAGGGTGGTAGTAGCGGTAGGCATCCAGCCCCCTGGCTAAGGGTGGTAGTAGTGGTAGGCATCTGGCACCCCCATGGCTAAGGGTGGTAGTGGTGGTGGGCATCTGGCACCCCCTGGCTAAGGGTGGTAGTGGTGGTTGGCATCCAGCCCCCTGGCTTAGGGTGGTAGTAGTGGTAGGCATCTGGCACCCCCTGGCTAAGGGTGGTAGTGGTGGTAGGCATCTGGCACCCCCATGGCTAAGGGTGGTAGTGGTGGTGGGCATCCAGCCCCCCTGGGTAAGGGTGGTAGTAGTGGTAGGCATCCAGCCCCCTGGGTGAGGGTGGTAGTAGTGGTAGGCATCCAGCCCCCCTGGGTGAGGGTGGTAGTAGTGGTAGGCATCCAGCCCCCTGGGTAAGGGTGGTAGTGGTGGTAGGCATCCAGCCCCCTGTGTGAGGGTGGTAGTAGTGGTAGGCATCCAGCCCCCTGGCTAAGGGTGGTAGTAGTGGTAGGCATCTGGCACCCCCATGGCTAAGGGTGGTAGTGGTGGTGGGCATCTGGCACCCCCTGGCTAAGGGTGGTAGTGGTGGTTGGCATCCAGCCCCCTGGCTTAGGGTGGTAGTAGTGGTAGGCATCTGGCACCCCCTGGCTAAGGGTGGTAGTAGTGGTAGGCATCCAGCCCCCTGGGTAAGGGTGGTAGTAGTGGTAGGCATCCAGTCCCCCTGGGTAAGGGTGGTAGTGGTGGTGGGCATCTGGCACCCCCCTGGCTAAGGGTGGTAGTAGTGGTAGGCATCCAGCCCTCCCTGGGTGAGGGTGGTAGTAGTGGTAGGCATCCAGCCCCCCCTGGGTAAGGGTGGTAGTAGTGGTAGGCATCCAGCCCCCCCTGGCTAAGGGTGGTAGTGGTGGTGGGCATCTGGCACCCCCCTAGCTTAGGGTGGTAGTAGTGGTAGGCATCTGGCACCCCCTGGCTAAGGGTGGTAGTAGTGGTAGGCATCCAGCCCCCTGGGTAAGGGTGGTAGTGGTGGTGGGCATCTGGCACCCCCTGGCTAAGGGTGGTAGTAGTGGTAGGCATCCAGCCCCCCTGGGTGAGGGTGGTAGTAGTGGTAGGCATCCAGCCCCCTGGCTAAGGGTGGTAGTAGTGGTAGGCATCTGGCACCCCCATGGCTAAGGGTGGTAGTGGTGGTGGGCATCTGGCACCCCCTGGCTTAGGGTGGTAGTAGTGGTAGGCATCTGGCACCCCCTGGATAAGGGTGGTAGTAGTGGTAGGCATCCAGCCCCCTGGGTAAGGGTGGTAGTGGTGGTGGGCATCTAGCACCCCCTGGCTAAGGGTGGTAGTAGTGGTAGGCATCCAGCCCCCTGGGTGAGGGTGGTAGTAGTGGTAGGCATCCAGCCCCCTGGCTAAGGGTGGTAGTAGTGGTAGGCATCTGGCACCCCCTGGCTAAGGGTGGTAGTGGTGGTGGGCATCCAGCCCCCTGGCTTAGGGTGGTAGTAGTGGTAGGCATCTGGCACCCCCTGGCTAAGGGTGGTAGTAGTGGTAGGCATCCAGCCCCCTGGGTAAGGGTGGTAGTGGTGATGGGCATCTGGCACCTCCTGGCTAAGGGTGGTAGTGGTGGTTGGCATCCGGCCCCCCTGGGTAGGGGTGGTGGTGCGCATTCAGGCCCCTGTGTGCATATGTGGCATTGGTGATGGGCATCCCGCCCCTATGGTGCTGCTGTTGCTGGTGTAAGTAAATTCTGCATCCCTCTGTGTGTGTGTGATGTGTCGTGTATGTGTTGTATGTGTTTTGTGGTTGGTGTCTGACTTACCTTCTGCGCCGTACGCATCCGTGCCTGTTCCGGTAGTAAATGTAGAATATTGGTATGATTGGGACGAAGGGATTCATGGTTGGTTCGTGTCGTTCGTCCTTCTCGTTGCTTCGCGTCATCCTCGTCGCTTCGCGTCGTCCTCGTCGCTGGCGTGTTCGCCTCGTAGCCGTGGATCGTGTTGTGGCGCGAATCGGAGCTTATGTGCGCCTCTCCCGGATACTTTGACGTGCCGTGCGTAGCGACGGGTTCGGCGCGTACGGAAAGCGCATCGTACTTGTTCGGCCGGACGGAGCTGCATTTTCCCTTCCGTGCGACTCGATTCAGCGTTTCCGGATTCGCCTCGGTCGGAGAACAGGACCTGGATTGGGTGAGTACGACTCGGCCAGATTCTGTGCTGTTGTGCGCATCGTACTTACTCGTTCGGTCTGCTGTACGGATCGGTCGGGAAACAGGCATTCGCATGGCTTTTTTCCCGACCGAATGGTATTGGGTGCGCCTCCGACCGAGATCGGAATCGGCCCCATAGAGAGGGAAAGAAGAAGAAACAGGGTGAGAGAGATAGAGCGAGAGAGAGTCAGAATGAGAAGGACATTCACAGTTTGCATTCACTCATGAAAAACTAATGCAATCTCTGCATTTACTTTCTTCTTATTTTATTAATTTGTAAAAGGTAGCAATTCACATAACCACCGAATACAACTACTTGCTCAAAATATAAAACTATTTTCTAGAGAAAATGTTTAATAAAATCTCTCTTTTTTCCCTCTGCAGCTTGAAAGTAGTCCCACAGTATGACACATTCAGACAGTCTAGCGTTTTAGCCCACTGCACTTTACATTCTGTGATTTTTTGAGACATTACTTTTAAGTTTGAAAGTTAAAGAACAAGTCCCAGTATGGAACACGTTGTTGGCTAATGGCTGCAGGGGGCACAAAGGACATAAGGACTCTTGGCAACGAAACAAACCGCGTTCAAGTTCCTCTAGAATATAGGAACTGTCATGAGATATTTCCCATCCAAGCATTTGCCTGAATGTCACAGCACCCAGCGTGGTGCTGTCTAAATCAGAGACTAGCTGAAAGAATTACGCATGGCACCTGGCTTGCCTCTGGAGGTGGCAGCCAGCTCAGATTACAGGACTGCTCCCTCGTGTATTAATAACACAGATCTTTGGGCAGAAGCGCTCGTACTTCTGTCACATGGTAAAAAAGCTGTAAGGAAAAACTATGTAGTTCCTAGATGGGCACTGACGGGTTGGACAAATATTACATTAATATTAATCTAACTTGTAACCATTTTAGCAAATATTTTTGTCAGGCTGTTGTAATTAAATGTTGAATCAATTTGCACAACATTGGAGTATAAATAGAAAAAGCATTTATCACTTCAAATGATACAATATTTGGATTAATCACGTGTTATCAAGTGTGTAATGCTGCCTTTATCTAAATGGGTATAATTGCTGTTGATTCTGTTCATGACATACTGGAAAGAACAGCTGCAAGGTCTATACACACCCTATGAGACAACATAATGGATCTCGTCAAACAGAGTAGGAAAGGCCCTACTCGACACACGTTTCATGCATTTCTCCTCTGTAAGGCCGCATAGAAATAGTCTGCTGAGCTATCTCTTGCTCATAATACAGCAGGGCACTAAGGTTGGAAAGACCAGCCTCCTTTTGGAGTTGCGCGGTTTGTGAGATGACGCCGCGCAATGCCTTTCTGGCATGTCGACTGTGTTTTTAACCTATACCAAACACTCACTAAAACACAAGCACCTCACACCTAATTCCTTCAATCAATTAATCAATAGGATTTTTAAAGTGCGGCTTGTCACCGCCAAGGGTATCCAGGCGCTGATGGCTGCGCTGCGGGCAGATCAATTGAACAACCAGGTCTTGAGTCCCTTCCTGAACTTTGAGAGAAAGGGTGAGGTCCGGTTATGAAGGTGGAGGCCGTTGCAGGACTTGGCAGTGAGGTAGGAGTAGGAGCATCCTACACTGTTGCTTAGGCAGATGAGGGGGGTGTGAGTGTGGGAGAGGGAGGCAGAGCGTGGGCGTCCGTAGGGTTGGTGGAAGTATGGTCCTTGATCGTGGAAGGATTTGTAGATGTGAATCAGCAACTTGAATTGGCATATCTTTTGGATGGGGAGCCAGTGAAGTGTCTTGAGGTGGGGGGGTGATGTGGGTCCTTTTTGGGAGGCCGAGGAAGAGTCTGAGTGCTGCGTTCTGAATGGTCTGCAGTCTCTTCAGAAGGTGATTGGTGATTCCCACATAGAGTGTGTTGCCATAGTACAGCCGGCTGTTTACTAGGGTTTGGGTGACGGTTCGCCTGGTGTTGACAGGGAACCCTTTGAAGATTTTCCAGGGCATACAAAGAGTGAGGAAGCAGGCGGACCAGACAGCGTTGATCTGGCTATTCATGATGCGTTTGCTGTCAGGGATGATGCCAAAGTTGTGGGTGTGGTCAGGTGGTGTGGGTGAGGGTCCTAGTTCGGAGGGCCACCAGGAGTTGTTCCATGGGGGTGTTTACCAAGATCAGCACCTCAGTTTTATCAGTGTTGAGTTTCAGGCAGTTGTTTCTCATCCAGTCGGTGACGCTCGTCATGCACCTGTGGAAGTAGGCTCTTGTGGTGGCGGGGTCTTCTGACAGCGAGAGGATGAACTGGGTGTCATCTGCATAGGATATGATGTTCCGTCCATGGGTTCTGATGATATTGGCCAGAGGGGTCATGTAGTTTTTATTTGGCACATCTACATTGAAGACATTTATAATCAACACCTTAATTCAGCTTCATGTACTAAAATTCATTCAGAGCTACGTGAAAATCAGCAGCTCGACATTGTGCAAATAGCAAAAAATTGTGCAGCGCCATATTTATTAAGGGCCAAGTGCCAATAGTAGCATAATCCCTGCTTGAGTTAGAAAAAATGTTTTAGCATAACGCTACATGTTATGCTACCTCGTAAAGGACACCAAGCACTGTCTTCCTTGAGATTTGAGCTCAAGTTTTATACAAATTTTGTCCTAAAGACAACAATCTAAGGGTAAGTTGTATAAAATGTGTCATTTTGCATACATTTCAATTGTTCCATGTAGGAATATCACATGCTATTCCGTTTGCCCCTTGTTGTGTTTGGTTTTGTTTGGCCTTAATTTTTCATGGAATGCCGAGTCACGCTACTTTAGTAGATCTGTTTTTCCATGTAAATGTATGTTTGCACTGTTGCTGCCACATTACGCACCTTTTGCAGAGCTAAATGTAGGGGTTGACAGTACATCGCAAAACTGTTTTGATGCTGTAATGTGTCACCTTTTGATGCGGGCACGTCACTCCTATCCTAAAAAAAAACAACTCTGACCAGTCTGATACCAATAATTACCAGCCTGTCTCCAACATCCCTACCTTAGCCAAACTCTCAGAAAAATGTGCACACTTCAGCTTTGCGATCGCATTGAGCATTTCCAACTCCTCGACCAATGTCAATCTGGCTTCCGACCGGGTTATAGCACTGAAACGGCCTTGGTTCATATTGTCAATGATGCACTTTGCTCACTTGAGCAGAAGGAATCCAGCTTACTTATCCTTCTGGACCTATCAGCGGCATTCAACACTGTCAATCATGATATCCTTTTGAACCTTCTAGAACACAGGATGTGTCTCTCTGGCACTGTACTAAAATGGTTCTCTTCTTTTCTCCACAACAGATCTCAGAGCCTCCTAATGAACCATGCATTCTCCGGTCAGTCACCAGTGTTGTTGGGCATACCCCAAGACCCTACTGTCTCCCGACACTGTTTAATTTATATATGGAGCCCCTAACTGAAATCCTAAAACTCGCATACTTTTCCTACCACATGTACTCGGACGATACCCAAATTTATCTGAAAATCTCCTCTCCTGAGGACATTAATATCCTCAATAACAATGTGACACAATCACAACATTGGCTGACCCGTAACCACCTCAAACTCCATGCCCTCAAAACAGAATTCCTAATTATCTCACCACCCACCATAGGCCCATTATCAAAGACTGGCTCCCTCATCTTACTGCCTTAAATTGCACACCCTATATCATTGATCCTGCTAAATCTCTAGGTATAACCTTGGACAAAGCCCTCTCCATTCAACAACACATCAGTTCTACCACCAGAGGAGCTAACCATCAATTACACATCCTAAGGAAACTTAAACCTTTCCTCCCCTTGGCAGATCTCCAAACAGCGATTCAACCTCTTGTGCTATCGAGATTAGACTATGATAGTGCCACCCTTGTTGGCATTCTAAAAATTGAGCTTGCACCCCTAAAGGCTACCCTAAATGCAGCTGCTAGGCTCATCACTGGCTCAAAAAAAGTGATCACATCACTACCGACCTGCAATCCCTTAAGTGGCTACCCTATGAGGCCAGGATCACCTCAAAATTGCTTGTATGACACACAAAGCGCTGCACCACAATACTCCTTCCTACCTGACCCAGAAAGTGACCTTAAGGGTGGAAACATACCCTCTAGAAGCACAAGCTCCTTACTACTCAAACCACAAAAATTCAAGAAAAAGAAACCTACAACAGATCCTTCTCCGGAATTGCACCCACAATTTGGTACTCACTCCCCCCCGAGATCAGATGCAACTCATCCACCTCCATCTAAAACTCTACTTTCGCACCAGTGCGCCAAATTTTCAATGCATTGCCCTGCTGAAAGGAGTCACCTCCGGAAATCGACGCACCGCTTCTCCTCGCAGTAAGGATTCGACGCAACACTTCTCTTGTCTGCAGCAGAACTGACGCCTCCATTCCCCTGGGACTCAAGAACCGATGCATTGCTGCGTTTTCTGATGCATTCCTCCTTTGCAGCTGTTTTTCGTATGGGATTTTGACACATCAAAGGTACTTTGTGCTAAAAACATCCAATCCATAGAATTCTATTGACAGAATTGCTTAAACTTTTTAAAAGTGATATTTTGAGTTATGTATGTTGGATTTTTCTTGTTTTGGTTTTGTTTGGTTTAGTTAAAGATTGTTTGTTTATTTTTCTAAACTGGTGTGGTTTCCATTCGCAGTGTTTTCACTGTTTAACTGTGTGTGTTATGTACAAACACTTTACACATTGCTTCAGAGATAGGACTGACAGCTTGTGCCAAGCCACCAAGGGGGTGAGCAGGTGTTATCTTGGGTGTGTAACTCCCTTACCCTGACTAGAAGGAAGGCTCCCTACTTCGACAGGGTGCAAGTCATTGTCAACTAGAGACCCCCATTTCTAACAACCATTCACTTAAGTAGGATATTTTGCAGAGATTGCTTTTGAACAGGAGATGAGAATAGAAGGCCCGCCCTCCTGATGAGGGGGTACACATGCTGAGGGATTGAATGGCCATGGAGTCTTCCTTACCCATGCATGTACACAACTCGGAGACAGGGCTCCTCCGCACGGGCTGTCACAAAGCACATATTGGGCATTTTCCTGAAGGTTGGCAATTTTAAAGCAGAGCAGGCAGCACAATCCAACAAACTGATGCAATGAGTAGGAAGAGAATACAGGAAGACTAACAGGAATCAGCACAAAGGTGCACACACACATTGCCTCAACAGAGCAAAACTAAGCTAAAAGATGAGTGAAGAACCACCATTTATGTGTCTGGCAGAAGATAATGCAGACATACTGAAGAAAAAAAACCATTCAGTTCGCCTCTAGAGACTCCTCTTTGAAATGAAGTAGAATGGAAATGCTGATAAAGACAGATGGTAGCACCACCGAGATGAACAAGAAGCTTGACACTCTGAACCCGACAGCAGCAAAACTGGAACAAAAGGTGCATCAACTCGAGGTGGATCTGCACGCCAGTACAAGGGAAATCCAGAAATACCATTGGAGTCTTAAAGAAAACACAACTTTTGAAATCTCATCTTGGGAAATAGGATTGCCTTGCATGGAATTTCCAAAAGTACAATGGAATTTCCATGCAAACATATCCCCGGATAGGCATGCAACAAGTTTATGTGTCTTCGCCAAAATTTTGCAGGTAGGTTTCCACTTCCCAATAAGCTCATGGAATTGCTCCTCCTCACTTCAGGAGTAAATAAAAATTCACATTCATGGGGAAGAAACACCCAGGATGTCAGAAAAGCGGTTTCTCTCCATAGGGGAAAATATTTTCCCCAGGAAGGTACAAGATAAGGTTTCAAAGTGGAAATGCACTTTTGTACGGAAATTTACACATCACTTTTCTATATGTGCAAATGGTTCCACTTATGAACATTGGCAGGAACCTCTGATTGATAAATAAACGTTGGAAATGTAATCCAAACGTAGGCATAAGCCTATGAAAATAATTTTTGATCCTCTCTCTGGTGATTTTGTGACTCAGGGTCTAAATAACAACTATTCTGTTTCGTGTTGATTTGTGGAAAGTAAAAAGTCGTGACTTCCTGCAAACCAGCCCAGTTCCACCACATAGCATAAATTGTTGAGGAAAGGTGTTGAATGAAACATGTTCACATAAATGGTCCTGTTGAAAGTGATCGTATAAACAGGTGAATGTTCCCGGGTTTCATCTTTTTTCCATATAATAGGTCTTCTCATGGTTGTGGGAGAGCAGGGGATTAGCATACATTTGGCCCACTGTCCGCGCCGCCCCCATGGGGCTGAAGGTGCAGCGGCGGCTGCTTCTGCAGCAAGCAGTGTTTACCTTAATGGAGGAGAGAGGTCAGCTGCAGCTCTTCAATTGCTTGCAGGAGAGGATGTCCCCGAGCAACCAATTTCAAAGGAGGCCGAGATTAGAGAAGAAACAACAAGGGGCCAGGGGATTTGCAAACTGACATACAAATAAGGAACCAAAAGGAAAAGAGAAGGCAGAAGTCGGGGCGCTAGACAAAACGAGTTCATATCAGAATGCAGTGCGTACTGCATACTGAAAGATTGATATGTGAAAAACATATTCAATTAATGCATGCGTTATTTTTTGTCATATTTCTTGTCATAATAAAAGTGGCACCCAAAATTATATACATAAAGACAGCATGATGTGCCTCTATTCTCTAACTTGTGATAACAGATCTGTAGTTCTACTATTTGTAAAATCACAACCACTTTCTGAAATGTTTATCTTCATTAATAAATGAGGCTATTTTCAATAAGGAGCAAATCTATATACAAATTCTCTTCTCTTAACTTAGGTTTTGCATTTATTCTGCCACAGATCACCTACCAATCTCCTGTTCTAATGACATTAGCTGTTGTATTTGATGCAGATAAGCTGGGAGACATTACAGTTATCCCCATGTTAGACAGCACTAAACGCTGCCTTTTGAGAATAAGGGCCTGATAACACAGAGGTAAATATAGCACTTTAGTGTAAGTTAATTTTTTTGATATTCACAAACAACGAGTTAATAGTACGTTTACGACTGCTTCAATGCACTCTTGTATGGGTACACCAAAGGTAAGTGCATGTGTTGGAATAAGGCATGTGAAAGCAGACGTAGGAAAGAAATGAGAGACATACAAAGCGAGTAAAAGAAGTGATAGTGACGGCCTCAAACCTACTCCAAGGGAGATTTATTCAGCTATAAACACGCGGGGCCTGAATCACAAAGGTAAACACTTTTCTGGAAGTTTACGTTTTATTTGGTATTCGCAAGCTACGAGTAAGTTTACGACTGTGGAGACTCCGCAGTTGGGGCAGAGAACTCCGCACATAAAAATATAGGCATGCATGTATCCCTGTCGTTTCTTTCCTACATCTGCTTTCACATGCCTTATTCAAGCTCATGCAGTCACCTTTGGTATACTCATACATAAATGCATTTATTCTGTGGCATGCTACAATTCAGAGAGCTGGATTAAAAGCAATCAGTCTCTCCTGCTTAAACACTTTTAAAAGGATTTAGGGGATTGTTGTAAGGTTCTTGAAATGTCAGTTGCAGGCTATCACTAGCCAATCTACATGGTCTTCAATGCTGCACCAAAAAGCAAACATTAATTAATTTCTAGAATGTATATACAAATTTCAAATGGAATGAGGCACTGAGTGACAAACTGAGCTTAGCAAATGGTCTAGTGTAGAGGAGACGGATGAAGTGCGGGTGAGGTTCCCTACACTCAGAGTAGTGTCCTTACAACATGACACAAACTATAATATTTAGGTACACTCTTTCTTCCTCTCGCTTTGTCACATGTGGTAAACCTATCTTTTGCATTAACCCTGTGTATTTTCTTATCCTCAGTCTCAATTGCTCAATGCTCTTTGTCTACACCCCCTCGTGCATGTTAATTCTTAGTGGTCTATCCTAATGTACCTTACATCTGATGAACTTTGGCAACATCACCACCTTGGGTTCGGATTGAATTATTTCATGCTGTCCTACTGAGAGCAAGATTGATTTAATTTTCTTTAAAACAAACCAGGAAGATTTGGTTTCGTGCTACAAAATGATAACACCACATGAAAGTCACATGAGCAACTCATAGACTCATTCGGACAAGGGTACAAATGGTTAAGTCCACAGGAAAACAAAATTCATGCCAATATATGCTGTAAATTTACCTCATACATCCAATCTAAGTGAGGCGGGCATGAGGGAAAACTGCACCAGGGATGTGCGACTCACACAGGCAAAGAGGCAGCAGATGCCGTCAAAAAGGCCCTGGGTTTTAGCTTCGCTGTGGGCCTTTCTTTCGCAATTGAGACTCGTCTTCATATTGAGTGATTTGGCCGCTCTCATTTGATAGTTGAGCATTCGTCTCCCAGTACCTACAGTAATTCTCCTGCTATTGGTAAAGACGTTTTAAGGCATGGGCAAAGTGGGCTCTGGCCCAGGGCCCCAGCCTTTCAGGGGGCCCCCTGATAGACCGAGCTCTGTTCTGCAGAGAGTCTTGCCCTGATAACCTTGAATAATTTTTAAACAGATGGTTTTAAATACTGTTTTCCTTAAATTTATTTTTAATGTTTATGTGTGAGAATATATTACAGCCATCTTGCAAGAAAATGTGTTTATGTGTCATGCAAGGTCCATCAAAAAAGTTTCTTTTAGATCAAAATAGGACCTCACATATGAGAAATGGGAGGGTGTCACAGAGATTATTTTCAGTAACATTAGTGAGCTGCTGCTGTGGTACAATATTGAAAACACAGGCCACTATTCATTAATATTAGATGTAAACACATTTAGAATGTGCACCATTGTGCCTGTGCACTGTCAGTGACCTAGCCAAAGAGAGCATAAAAGAGCTGAAACTTGATTATAAATTCACAGCTGTTCTGCACAGGGGACCCCAAAATACGATTGGCCCAGGGCCCCCAAAATCCTTAAGATGTCCCTGGCTATTGGACAACATCTATTGCAATGGTCAATTCTGTTTTTGCTTTTTCGAGTCTTCTTCGGCAATCGGGACCCCGCCCAGGGTTCTGTGACTGGCTTCTTCTTGCACACATCCGTTGTGGTTTCTCCAGATATGTGAGGATTCATCTTCAGCTACCTACATCCTAATGTAACGTAACTGGTGCTATGTAAATTAAAGCGCTCTGATACCCGATTCGGGTCAGGTTCGCGCTATATAAAACTCTGCAAAAAAAATAAAAAATCCCCATCAATTAGTGCCACCAGCCATCCTTGCAATTATCATCGGGATTTGATATTGATGATCCACGGCACTCTGATAAGCTCTCTTTCACAATGACGACCCGTCCAGTGACTTTTTAAGGTGATAATGCCTCTGACATCCTTATGGCAGATTTTGATGTCTCCTGTAAGAGCAACTTTGCTATGAGCTCTCAAATCAATTTTGCATACTAGCTAATGAATTCTATATGATCCACTGTCTTAGTTTCTCTTTTTTTCTTACATGTGGTCACTTTTGGGGCACATCATTTTCAGCATCCCCCTGTGTTCTCTTTATTCTCCGAGCACATATTTTAAATCTTAAACTCCTCCTGTAATGTTCAATCACTTTTTTTGAAATATGTTGTGAACTCATATTTTATTTAGCAGTTGATCATGTTGCACATATATGCACTTTGCGCCTGATTCACAAAGGTAAACTTAGACCAAAAGTCTAAGTTTAGACCAAAAGTCTAACTTTACTACTACTAAAGTTAGACTTTTGGTCTAAGTTTAGACCAAAAGTCTAACTTTACTACTACTAAAGTTAGACTTTTGGTCTAAGTTTAGACCAAAAGTCTAACTTAGACCAAAAGTCTAACTTAGACCAAAAGTCTAACTTTACTACTACTAAACTTTTGGTCTAAACTTGGACCAAAAGTCTAACTTTACTACTACTAAACTTTTGGTCTAAACTTGGACCAAAAGTCTAACTTTAGTAGTAGTAAAGTTAGACTTTTGGTCTAAGTTAGACTTTTGGTCTAAGTTTACCCCTGTGAGTCAGGCCCATAGACGTTATATATATTTTTTTTTCAAGGTTTGTAGATATTTAAACTGATCAATACTTACCTTTATATACTTACCTTCACGATATTATGATATCAATATTTTATAGCACATTATTATTGTGCTTGGAATTCTCACATACAAAGCTAAGTAGAAAGCGTCATCAGCAGCCAGAGAATGCCCAGATAGAAAGAGAAAAAGCTTTTTCGGTGTTGACCATTCTCCTTCCTCTCTCTTTCTCCAGATTCATCCTCTTTCGTTCTCGCTTTCTCTCCTATTCTTTTGCCCGTTTAAAACTGCGAAGTTTGGGTGCTAAATTTGTTAAAAATAACAGGCAAACAATTCGGTATTAAAATCATGCTATACATATAATTTACAATATATTTCACAAAACTTAGAAATTACTCAACACAAATTTTATTTGTTCCAGGGAGCTTTTTTGGTAATTTTTTGGTTTAGACATTAAATTAGGTGTTGAGGCCAAGATTTATGTTTATCTAGCTCCTAGACCTAGGAGGCACAAATGGTAACACCATTTCGCACAATGGGGCATATTTATCATTGGGTTACATCATTCTTCCACCATGCAAGGGGGCAAGGATGACGCAGCTACTGTCAGATTTATCATGCCACGCATGGCCAACTTGCATGGCCCTGAGTGGCTTGATAAATCTAGATTAACGCAATGCAGCACAAATTGCTGTGTTGCGTTACTCTGCCCCAGGCTTGATAAATCTAGATTAACGCAATGCAGCACAAATTGCTGTGTTGCGTTACTCTGCCCCAGGGAGGCGTTCCATGGGTGGAGTGTGGGTGTTCCCATGCATCCACCCATAGATGTTGGTGCATTCCCAGAGTTCCTATTACTGGTAGACCTGGGAATGCATCAAAATTCTACGCCCCAAGGTGAGGTGTAACGAGGAGAAATACCTTTATTTCTCCTCTTTGTTTCCTCTCTTTATGTGTACTACATTCTGCAGCACACATACAAAGAGGGAAATGCCTCAGAGGATTGCTTTTATGCAAGAAGGTGTCCCTTCCTGCACAATAACAATCCTGCTTACAATGCAGACCGCCCTTGCACCATGGTGCAAGGGGGCCTGCATTGGCTCTTGGCAGCCAAGAGTGCGCCAGCAGAAGGAAAGGACAGGAATGTTAAATACAGCACATTCTTGCACTGTCACGCAGCACAGCAAGGTTGCTTGCTGCGTAGCCCTGCATGAATTCTTTATAAATTTGGCCCAAAATGTATTATGTGCTGAAAAGTTGATGCAATCTCAGGGCAAAATGGCGAGCCCCAACCCCTGCCATTATCTATATAAATGGAGCAGAACTGGTAGGCACAAACCCATAGATTTTTAGGCAATGTCAGATCTAATAAAATAGCATGAAGTGGCTAACAAAAAATCCTAGTGCCAAAGAAAGCCATTTACAAACAAAAGGCAAAAGGAATACCACATGATATCCCCATGCCACAACAACTTCAACCCTCAACCAACCATCCTCGACCTCGACAACCACAATCACCCAGCAAATACCACCAGAACTATAACTACCAGGTCTCAGCTCACCACTCAGTCCCCCACAACCATCATGTCGTCCCTTCACCACGGGGTGCCCATCGACCCCTGCCCCTATCATCTCTTCAACCTCAGAACCAACCCAATCAGCCCGGAACTCACCAGCATCCTCAACACCTCCATCTCCAAAACAGTCTTCCCAGATGGATGGAAACACGCAGTGGTCAGACCACTCCTGAAGAAGCCCTCCGCCAACCCCAGCAACCTAGAAAACTACTGACCCATCTCCCTGCTCCCCTACACAGCCAAAGTACTTGAGAAAGCCATCAACCTACAGCTCACCAAATACCTGGAACTCAACCACCTACTCATCGCCTCTCAATCAAGATTCCATGCCAACCACAGCACCGGGACTGCACTGATTGCCGCCAAAGATGACGTCCGAACTAGGCCTGGGCAGAGTTTGTGGAATTCTACTCCGCAAAACTCCGTAAAGTGCCACAAAACTCCACCGCGCTCCACAGAGTTTCACGAGCGGCAGAGTTTGGCAAGTTGCACTGCTTGCATTGATTTTTAGTGCCAGGAGTTTGTCCTGAGCTGTAAACTCAGCACGAACATAACAACGCGCAGCTCAAGAGGGCGCAGCTTCATTCTGCCACTGCAGTAGATGTTCCACTCGAGCGGCAGCTTCCTCAACGCGAGCGGTAGATTTCTAAACGCTAGCAGTCGCGACTTGCTGTGACCGTCCGCGTTGAGAAATCCCACTAGGAGGCGGTCAAGCGAGCATTTTTTTTCTTGCAAGAGCTCGCCACCTTAACACTGTTGAGCTGCTCAAGAGAAAAAACTTCGCTCTGCATCACTTCGCAGAGTTTTGCAGAACTCTGCGCTCTGCTCAGAGCATGGAGTGGGCAAAACTGTGCAAAGTCCGCTGGCGGAGCGGAATACTTTGCCCACCCTTAGATTGAACCCTACTCAACCAGGGAGAAACTGTGGCCCTGATCCTCCTCGATCTCTCTGCTGCATTCAACACTGTATCCCACCATACCATCATCGACAGACTCCCCAACATCTCAGGATCCTCCCTGCTCCTCCGCACTTAGAGACATCATATGCTGCTTACCCCAAGGATCATCACTCAGCCCCATCCTGTTCAACCTCTACATGACCCCCCTCGCAGATGTCTTCAGATCCAATAGACTCAACATAATCTCATACGCCGATGACACCCAACTCATCCTCTCGCTCACCAAAGACCCCTCCAATGCCAAAACCAATTTCTGCAATGCCATGCCCGACGTAGCCAAATGGATAAGGGACAGCTGCCTCAAACTCAACTCCAACAAAACAGAAGTACTGATCTTCTGGAAGAACACCTCCACATGGGGCCACAGCTGGTGGCCAGTGGAACGCAGACCAACAACCACGCTGACAGACCATGCACGCAACCACAGCATGCACGCAACCTCAACAGTCAACTAACCATGAAACAACATGTCAATGTGGTCGCCTCCTCTTGATTCCACATCCTTTGCATGCTCGACAGAATCCTCAGATGGATCCCAATCAACATCAGAAAGGCAGTCATCCAGGCCCTCAACACCAGCCACCTAAATTATGGCAACAATCTATGCCGGAATCTCCACCCAACTCCTCAAAAGTCTCCAGACCATACAGAACACCATGGCCAGACTCATCCTGGACCTCTGCAGACAACCCACATAACCCTACACCTCAGAAACCTCCACTGGCTACCCATCCAGAAGAGATGCCAGTTCAAGATCCTCACACAAGCATACAAGGCCCTACACAACCAAAGACCATTCTACATCAACCATCGACTGAACTTTCACCTACCCGCAAGACACCTGTGGTCCGCCTCTCGCACACACACCCTGCATCCTCCGCAACCACAGTGGGAGCCACTCCTTCACCTACATTGTTGCCAAGACCTGTAATGCCCTGCCCCTTGACCTCCGTACAGCACCCTCCCTGGCGGACTTTAGAAAGAAGCTCAAGACCTGGCTTTTTAACAGAGACACAGCCCCCTCAGCACCCAGATACCCCTAGGGGTGAAAGTGTTGCCCCATACTAATGCTGACTGATCGATGGTTAAAACTTCTAACATATGCGCAATTACTCATTCTACGTGTCTTACCCTTCAATGGATGTTCCTGCATTGAAATTTGGACTGGAGGAGGGAGGAGGAGCAAGATGGCGGATTGACGCCGCTAGGGCGAACAGGCACACGGAGAGGCTCCCGAGCTCTCACACCCGGCACGGCACATGAATTGAGCTAAGGCGAGATAAAGCGGTAAAAATGTTGTAACCGAGGAAAAGACAAAAGGATTTTGATAAAGAGGCTTCAAGATATCACATATGACGGGAGTGAGACTTACCGGGAGAGAGATCTACCGAGATGAATGCAGGCAGCAGTGTTGGTGGGTATTGGACATCTGGTGCTCGTCTCTCGGATTGCTCGCCTGGTGGTCGGGCGGTCCTCGGCAATCCATTGACGGAGACTGACCATTGGATTACTCACTGTCTCAGTTTCGGCTCCCGGAAAAAACATGGCTCCACCAAAGACAGCGTCCAGAGGCACACGGGCAGGGCGGCTACCGGGAAACTTAACAGGAATAACAGGCGCTGTGCATGCAGATGAGACTGAAGAGGCACTGGTGACTCAGCAAGTGGATTCCACTAAGTCTATTTCGAAAGTCGGTAAGCCGCTGTTTCGTCTCTTACAGTCAGGGAAGGCAGCGGAGCTGCTCGCGGCGGGTGCTGCCTCCGAGCAAATCACTGGCAACAAATTGCAGACATTATCCTTGAGGCGATCCCTATGCAACAAAATAGCTCTGAGAATGCTTCTGGTAGTTTAAATACTCCTAGGCTCACGCAAAAGTCTATCTCTGTTCAGCTGGAAGGGACTGATAACGTCGAAAATGCTGCAATGCATTTAGGCGAATCAACAGAATTAACAGAAGCGCATATATTAACATCAGAGTTAAGGGGGCCTCTGACAGTGAGTAATGCTATGGACGGGGGGTAATTAATATGGTACAAACCGAATCCAATGAACCTGGAAGTGTATCCAGTTCATATAGCAGAGAAAGTTCAGTATCTGACGACTTGCTAGGTCTGGAGCAGAATCAGGGGGGTACTGGCTGTTCCTTTGTCACAACTTCGGCTATAATCCCTGCCTCAACTCCTCCCAGACTGAACTCTGATATGGATAACAACCTCCAATTTACACCTCGGATATTGACTGGTGATAGCGAGCCGCGAGATGGGGGTGCTATACTTGAGCTGCAGGAGCTCCAACAGGCTTCTGTTAAATCTCCTGAAAAGAGGGTTTCTCCTGTACCCAATATGTCTGCTAAAAAGAAAAATGCAAAGTCCAAAATCACGAAAGGTGGAAAGAAAATTCCTAATGGGCTGGATCAGCAATGTACTGCTCCTCCACGGATTAAAGATTCTTCAGCTGATAGCCCCTACTTCGCTGGGTTCAAGCGAAGGGTGGGGTTAAGACAATCATATCTCGACTATCAGGTACTAGCCCAACAGATGATGGTGCTGGTAACATCGGGACGGCAGAAATGGGAGCAGGTAACTCTGAGCTAGGACCCGCGACATCCTCTGGCCAATCACCCACCCTGTACTCGACTGGTTTGCCATTGATATCTGGTGCTTCTCCAGCGTTGCAACAGGGAGCAACTGAACAACAAACGGGGAAGACTCAGGATCATGCCGAGCCGTCACTCTCCTTGATTCTCCAGGCTTTAAAGGATCAGAGATTAGAAGCACAGGAGCATTATGCTCAGGCTAGAGCTGACAATTACAACATTCAGCAGTCATTGAAGGAGGTAACACTAAAGGTCGGGACACTGGCTAACGATGTTCTGGAATTACAGCAGAGGGTAGCAAACACTGAGGAGACTACTTCTCAATCAGCTAGCTCCTCTCAGATGCATGATGCCCATATCACAGCGATGCACCTTAAGATTGAGGACCTGGAGAATCGCCAGCGGCGACATAACCTAAGATTGTTCGGAATTCCAGCAGGGAAGGAGGGGTCGGATCCCATAGCATTTATAGTTCAGCTCTTGCAGAAGGCTTTCCCGGATCTGGGGGATTGGGACTGGGATTGCCAGCTGCAAAGGGCTCATAGACTTCCACTTGTACAGCATAAGCAGGGGTCTCGTTATCCAAGGCCATTTTTGATCTTTTTTGGAAAATTCCTGCTTCGGCAGGCTGTATTTCTAAAGGCTCGTCCTAGCTCCCCGGTGATGGTTGATTCTTTCACTATTTTTGTGCGGTCAGATCTCTGTAAAGTGTCAATGGGCAGACGCTGGCAATTACGTCAATTGATTGATCCGCTAAAAGCTACTGGTGCACAAGTATTTTTACAGGAGCCTGCACGCCTGAAAGTTCTGCGGAGGGCCAAATGTATTTCTTTTCAACCGAAAAAGAAGCAAAAGAAGCTATTGGCAGATGGCAAACTGGGGTGTCGGATAAAGCTTGAGGTATCTGTTCTTTGGTTGAAGAAGGGGGAGGGGGAGACGTTTTTCTCTAGACCGCTTTTCTTTTTATCTCTGTTTCCCTATCTCTTTGCTTTTCTTGTTTTTTTTGTAACTGTTAACCTCTTAATGGGTTTTGAGCAATGGGTGTGGGCTCGGCTGGGGAGCCACCGTGGGAGCACTGTCTCCAAGAAGCTGCCAAATCAGCAGCAGCTCATAAAAGGGGAGGATTCCTCCTTCACGATATGGGGTGGGGGGTGGGGTCGCTAAGGGCGAACAGTGGGGGGGTGGACTTTGGAAGGGCAAGAAAAGGTCAACATGAGGGCATATAGGATATTAAGAAGCAAGCTTTTAAAAAGAGATAACGAAAAGGGAGCGAGTACAGGAATAAGGATATATACAGGGTTGGGTAGTAATAAGGTGGAAGGGAATAATCTTTGTAATGGATTGGATTAAGTGTCTTGCTTGGAATGTCGCAGGCCTTAATAGTAGAATTAAGCAGCAACTTGTCTGTGAAGAGCTAAAAATGTACAATCCCCAGATAGTCTTGCTAACAGAGACGCATCTTTCATTCAAGGATCGGAGTCTTCTTAAACATTTGGGGTACGAAACTGTAGTATGTACGTCACAAGGTACCTCAACGAGGGGGGTTGCAATATTAAAGCATAAACGCTTTTAGTGTATGATACATAAGACACTGGCTGATCAGGGAGGTAGAAAGCAAATTGCACAGTTGGAAATAAGGGGAAAGAAATATGTTTTTTGCTCATTGTATGGGCCTAATACTGATGATTCTTCGGTTATTGATCTGCTGAACATGGAAATGCTGAATTGGGAGGGAGAGCGAGTGGTAATGGGAGATTTTAATTGTGTAATGGATTATAATATAGATACAACTAGGCGTGGGGCTACCCATCGAATGCGAAAGACACGGCCAGCATTTTAGAATTGGGGCGGCTACAGTTAATTAGGGATGTCTGGAGATACTTGTATCCAGCTATTCCAGGGTATACGTATTATTCTGCCCCACATAGACTCTATTCTAGAATCGATATGGCATGGGTGTCGGACCACATAATGCTGTCGTCAGATTTGGAAGTATGCCCACGAGTCACGTCTGATCATAATCCTATATTATTATCATTCAAGACCATAGCTGGATGTAAGACACTTAGACCTTTTTCTTTTCCTAGATATTTACTTTCAGATGGTGTGTATCTGGCTAACATTAGGAAACAGCTTGAATTATTCTTTAAAGAGAATATTGGGTCAGCCTCTCCGCTCACGGTTTGGGATACTTGGAAAGCAGTTATAAGAGGCATAACCCAACAATATGTATGGCAACAGAATAAAGCACGTAAAATTGCAAGTAAAGAGGCTATTCAAGCTATACGTAGAGTGGAAGAACAACATGCAGAGGCTGTCTTGTCTGGTACTAACGATCAAGGACAACTGCTTCTCTCCTTAATAGATCTTAGACTAGCTACAAAGAAGACATTTAGGGAGAGAATTGCGGCAAGATTTAATAAATATCGTCTTACGCAATACGAATATGGTGAGCAAATAGGCAGGGTTCTGGCTCATAAGGTCGCAGAGGATCGGGCTAAAACTTACATCAGAGCTATAAAAGGGGCAAATGGCATATCCCATTCACAACCACAGGAGATTTTAGAACAATTTTCCATTTATTACCAAGAGTTATATACCCCAACTATTGCACCAAAAGAGGAAGACATACAACGGTATCTTCAGGGTAGACATTTACAAACTTTGAGCGAAGAGACATCAGCTTTATTGGAAAAGGATATCTCAAAGGAAGAGATAGACTTGGCAATATCCACCCTGCCATCTGGTAAGGCGGCTGGGGAAGATTCTATACCTATTGAATTCTATAAGCTTTTTAAAGATGTTTTGACTCTGCCGTTTAGCTTGGTTGTACAGTGTATTGGTACAAGCGGAAAGATACCAGAGTCATGGAACATGACCCAGATAGTCTTCTTCCTGAAAAAGGATAAACCCTCTGACGAGTGCGGCTCGTACCGGCCAATCTCGCTTATCATTGCTGATGCCAAAATATTCGCTAAAATACTCGCGAATCGTCTTGCCCCAGCTATGCCGGGGCTAGTATCTCTTCATCAACATGGTTTTATCCAAGGTAGGGATACTACCGCTCATGTTAATATGGCGGTCGGGGCTTTCGATATGGCTGGAAAGATGTCAACCCCTCTTGCTATGGTACTTTTAGACGCCGAAAAGCCTTTCGATAGGGTGGGGTGGGATTTCTTGTGGGCTATACTTGCAAAGTTTGGTGTTAAGGGACAATATAAACAATGGATACAAGCTCTATATAACAAACCCCAAGCTAAACTAGTATTTTTAGGTTTACAGTCATTAACTTTTTCGATCCTCTGCAGTACTAGGCAGGGCTGTCCTCTTTCACCTTTGTTATTTGCTTTATATATAGAGCCATTTAATTGTGCTTTGCAGTTTAACTCTCAAATTACGTCATTAGTGTCAGGTTTAACTACGCTCAAGGTTATCGCATACGCAGATGATATCGCGGTTTTTACAGTGGAACCAGCTAGGGCGATAAAGGTCATTGAGGACGAAGCAGCCAAGTTTGGCACTATTTCAGGGTATAAATTAAACGTCAAAAAAACACAAATACTTCTTAATTTTAAACCGGATAAATCAATTCATGGAGTTTGTTCTTTAGCTACCTACTTAGGGGTTAAGTTCTCTTCACAGATAGATAGGATATTTTCTTTAAATTATGAATCTTTATTGAAAGATACAGCTAGATCATTAAAGAATTGGCATAAATTGCCTATAGGTACTATTGGGCGCTCTAATATTATTAAAATGAAGATACTACCTAAATTTTTGTACCTATTCCGATCCATTCCTTTACAGGTTCCCAATTCTTTTTTTAAGAGATTAGAGGGTGTTTTAAGCAGCTTTATTTGGGGCTATAGAAAAGCCCGGCGAGCAATAGACTTGCTAAAGCTTCCATATAAGCAGGGAGGGCTTGATTTTCCTGATTTTAAAATGTATTTTTGGTCTGCTTTTGCTGGGCGCTTTCGCAGTCACCTAAACCCTGCATATACGATTTTTTTTCCACCAATTCATGCTGGGGGAGGATAGTAGCATGAATCTATATAGAATCAACGACCCAAATTACTTCAAAAGAGTCAAGTTTAAGACTATACGAGATAGTATATACATATGGCGTGCTATATCTTCTAGATGTAAGATATCATTTTATTATGATAAACTTCCCCTATGGGGCAATCCACTATTCCCGGAGGTGTTCCAAGACGCCGCTAGCAAACGCTGGGCTAGTTACGGGATTATCTGTCTTGGGGATCTTTTCGATCATAATGGTCTTGTATCCTTTAGGAACTTGCAGCTGCAGTTTAAGCTACCTGATCATATGTTTTTCAAATATCTCCAAATTAGGGATTATTTTTTGAGACATTTAACCCTGACAAACATCTAACTCTGAGATTTGGGATTGCTTTTATAAGGAGAAGACAAAATCTTTGATAAGCCATATGTATAAATGCTTCAATAATTACAGACAAAGTGATTGCGAAAGATTGGCGGAGCGTTGGAGTAAGACTTTGGGGACAGGGGTCACATCATCTGCTATAGAACAAGCATTAAGTATTATCGATGGCTCAGTTCATTCTATCAATTTGCGGCTACAGGAAATTCGAACTATATGTTTGTTGTACTACACACCAGAAAAAATTGCTAAATGGGCTCCGCTTGGTTTAGTTAGCGATCGGATGAAATGTCCTAGATGCGATCTGTACACGGCTAGTATAACGCATATGTTCGCAACATGTCCGGAATTGGAGATATTCTGGCAGCAAGTGGGTCAAGTATTCTCTCAGAGATTGGGGATAGACTTACCTGTTACGGTTATGGAAATTATGATGGGTTCTAAGAATATGAATCGCAGTCTCATCCGGTTATCTTCAATACTATTGGTTGCCGCTAGTCTTGCAATTGCCTGGGTATGGATTGCCCCAAAACCTCCCTCTATAAGTGATTGGTGG
Source organism: Calotriton arnoldi (assembly GCA_963921515.1). NCBI lineage: Eukaryota > Metazoa > Chordata > Amphibia > Caudata > Salamandridae > Calotriton > Calotriton arnoldi. Next base: position 141,805 of record CAWUFW010009422.1, on the reverse strand, counting down.
ATGCTGGTCATGGAAACGTACGAAATGGAACATGCACTGGCAAAAGTAAGGGGTACTCGCTCTCTGATAAAATTAAATGCAATATGGGGGCTTCTATTTTAGAAACATGTCTATGTGAATGAAACTGGGTCTGATCCCGATAACTGTTATGTTTTGGCAATCCCTTGCTTCTTAAGGATGTATGTCATCCTGCTTGTAATTCTTGAGTCATGTTTTCTGTTTTTTCTTTATGTAATAATGTGTTGTGTTTGTTGCCCTCTTGTTGACAAATAAAAAGTGTTTAAAAAAAAAAAAAAATGAAATTTGGACTGGAGGGTGTCAATCTAGTGTGAATCTCACACAAGACAGTTTTTGTTCACCTTTGGGCAATAACATAAGGCACGTCGCACTAAAATCTTTTCTTTAATGCGAGGGTGGCTGAAGACATCAGTGCACGACCTTTAATAAATACTGCACTGAACAAGTTGTTACCCGTTAGGCAACGCAGTGCTGACAATTTCCACACAGCGCTGCTTCAAGCTTGATAAATCTAAAATGAGAGTCATTTTGCACCAATATTTCTGAATTACTTGAATTGGAATACTGTGGGTACGATATTTTACTGATAGTTGCATCTCATGATAAGTGCAAAACATATTTGCATCGTCTCTCTGTTGCAAAACAAAATTATGCAGTGGTCCGTCCGTCCAAATGTCAGTGCAAATGTTGGTTCAAAAAGAGTACAGGCAGTGCTTAATTTGTAAAAGGATGAGTGGCGGTGTCCAGAGTGTTGCTCAGAAACCCGTGGTAGGTCAAATTAAATGTTGGTGCGCTAAATACCAAGAATGCATAGTTTTAAATCCACGTTAGGCCTCCTTAACCCACTACCAGACAGTCCCTGCCCCTTTACCTCACTCTTGCAGGTTCCTACTTTCTCACTTTGAGATTTTTCGACTTTCTCTTCCTCAGTCTTTCCCCTATTGTTTTTCCCTCTCTTGCTCTTGCTGAATGTCCAATGCAATAAAATAAGTGCCGGTCCACAAAAATGAGTGCTGGTGGCGCCTACCGGCACCCATCGGCTCAATTAAGCACGGAGGCACCGGTGCACAGCATTCTGTGCTTCGATACACTTTGGCAACAACCACGAGCTGTTCGAAATCAGTAAAGCAGGTAAGCAATACCGTAGGTAATTTCTACTTTTAAAACATTATTTTTATGGAACTATAAGAATAACTATAAGCCGTGGTTTGCAGTGCTGTATGCACTCCTTAGTATTCCTTTGATATTCAATAATGTTACTCGATCAAAGAGTCATGCACAAAAACATAATCAAGATTTTTTGTGTGCTTTTTACTACTTATTTGTGAGTACACAAATACGACAAAAAACAACGGACCTGTTAAACAGAGATTTTTCCATTCGCTGACGGAACTTATTCTTGTCTTATGAGCTCATTTCACATTTTCCCTGTGGGAGATCGTTATTTCTCTAGGGCAGACTTCTGGTACCGTTCAGAATTTCAGTGCTTGGAAGTTAAAAGCGTTTGCTCACTTATTACCAAATCTTTTTCCCTCACTTTGATGCTTTTTCCCATGCACGTTTTATCAGGCATTTGGTTGAAAATGTGTATGGGGAACCCACGCAGCAGTGCGGCATTCCTGCTCAGCTTGTAATTCTTATTCACTGTAACCACATTAAATGCCATACATCATGGAATACATGAACAACGGTTTGTCTTTCACCTTAATTTTGAGGAGTAAGTGCCATCTACTCAGGCAAAATTCTTAGTAAATTAGACCCAAAGCCCTTTCATTGTTCCAACAGGAGATGATAATGACAATAGCAGTCGCGGCCAGCATGAATCGCAAGTGGGGGGGCGGGGGGTCGCACGGGGAGGGGGTGGGGGGGGGGGTAATTTAATATAATGTAATAAATAAAAAAAACTTACTTTCGCCTCCGGTCCTGGACTCCCGGACTCCTGCGTCGCGTCTCCTGCTCTCTGTTCACAGGAAGCAGAAGCAGGCAGCCTCCCTCTCGTCCCCTGAGCCAATCACAACGCTGCAATGGCAGCGTTGTGATTGGCTAGGATGCCATCCTAACAGGCGTCCACAGGGAGGCCGTTTTCTTGCCTACATGAAGAAAACGGAGAGTGCTAAGACTGGTTTGGTCGGTCCTGGGGCCGACCAAACAGTCAGTGCCCATAACATTGGGCTAGCCACTCCTTCCCAACCCGCCAACCCACCCGCCCCCAACCAGGCATACCCTTCTTCTGCTTTCTCGCAGTGCGAGAAGCAAAAACGTAAAATAGTATTTATACCATTTTACGTTTTTGCTTCTTGCAGTGCGAGAAAGCAGTGGGGCGATGCTCCGACGCCCATGTGGAGGAGCCGCCCCTGGACAATAACAAGTTAATTTCAGGTGTATTCTTAATAATATTGCAATTGTCCAAAACACAACATTGCGGGAAAGCAACATCATTCCAATCTTTGAAAATATTTCAGGAAAATAATCAACTATATTTTTTTATTACACTGCAAGATGGAGTCTGGAGAGTCTGATGACCCAAGTAAACGCAGCCCTTGTCCTGGACTAGAAGTCCTATTAGCCCATTGGGCTTTCCTCTCATCTCCACTTCCCTTCCAGCTTGCTGCTGTTCCTGCAGTACTCCTTTGCCCCTGACTCCAAAGACTCTTCAGTCTATCCATAGACCCCTTCACAACTGCTTGTGCCTGTCACTGTTTATTGGTCCTATAATTGTCCAACCCTACTCAGGGATTTACGGTGGATATCAGGCTGACAATACATAGAAAAGACAGGGAAAAAAGGGCATAGTGGGTTCTCTAGCACTGCCCAGCTGACCCTTTTACTGATGATGGCCTTTTACTGATGGCCACTGCCTAATTGTAGCCACCGCTTTTTAGGTCGAGCATTCAAGACCTCTTGTAAATACTTTAGTATATACTTATATGTGTATGTACTTTGTGGGCTCTGGAGATCAGCCCTAGGACTTGTCTGCTTCTGCTTAGGGACTTTTTTTTCTGTTCAATTGCCTCTATTTAGCTGTCTTGATAGAAAACGACCAGTAGAGGTCAGTAAAATACCAGAATTGCTTTCTGCTTGTTCAACTGCCTCTATTTAGCTGTCTTGATAGAAAATGACCAGTATAGGTCAGTAAAATACCAGAATTGCTTTCTGCTGAGGGCTTTCTTTTTTTAAATTTTTCTGGCAACTGCCTCTATTTAGCAACAGAGGTCAGTAAAATACCAGAATCACTTTAGCATTCTCTAGATTCCAGTCCATAGAAATTGTCTTCCACGAGACAATAATATTTTTTTCAAATCTTGTATTTTCAGTGATATGACCACCGAAGGCCCTGATTTTATATTATAAACAGGGCTTTGGACTATACCATTTCCTGCTGAAAGGCAATGTTTCTCTCCATGTGTTCCCATATCTAGTGTGTCACACAGTTTGGTGCTTACTTTCCCTCCATGTTAAAGAACAGTAGATGTTGCAGCACCCAGGCTAATGTGCAGCATAGTTATACATATAAGGTCCCAAAGGCGAGACCGATTGCATTGCAAATGCTTGTTGCTCCATGGAGTCACTGTAAGAGTTTTATGCAAGCAAGCAGCAGGATAGGAGGGAAGGCAGTGCTGTGCAGCAGATCTCTGATACAGAGAAGGCAAAGAATGGCCTACATAAAAGAAAGCTGTAAGGGGAGAAACAAAACAGAGCCAAGGAAGGGACTGCCTTGAATGGAAGACACTAGCAATTCCCTCCAGACAAGTACTACAAATGCCACAAGAGATGGGTGATCACCCAGTAGGAAGGAACAGAGGACTATAAATGTGGCCTCACTCCAAACTCAGTTGAAGGTACTGACTGGAAGGGGCACTATGATTCCATAAATGAAGACGGCAAAACCAGGAGTCCTACTACAGCCGTGCCCCAGATCTCTGTTTTTCCAGCACTTGATGAATACAAGAGAGCCCACAAACCCCATAGGAGCCCTAACCCGAGCGGTACTAACCTATATTGATGCAAGAGCGTGGAAACTACCTTAATATATTCTAGTGAACCTACAGTAGTTGTCTGTCCTGTTGTGATGTGGGGCCTAGGACCTCATGGTGCATTCAGGAACGACATGGACCCTAGGAGTTAGTTAGTATAACTGGCCCAGGGCACGTGCACCTGGCACTTTTATTAGCAGGGGCACCTGATGGTGATGCCTGTGTTGAATAGGTGAGGAGTGGGTTTTAGTAGGGCCCCTAGAAAGGGCCTGCTGAAAGGCGTGTCCTACAGGATACTACATTTCTCCCAAAATCCAAAAGAAAAACAACAAAGTCCAACCTAGTGCAACAAAACAATAATAAACTGGATACCACGTGGTCCATCAGTCTCTAAAGTCAATCAGCAGGACAGCTGTGAAAATATGGGCTGATGAAATGAGCTGCAACAGGACAGATCCGCTTGCATTCATAATTTAACCTAATGCTTCAGGACACGAACCCTGGCTCAGAGACGTCAGGGACCTTCTGGTTGCATGCTGGCTGAAGTCATGCCCCTTGTCTGGAGTTGGCACCCGCTGCTGATGCTCCAGATGATTTGTGGTTAGTGTCAACAGTTCAAAAACAGGGTGCATCAGGAGCGTTGTCGGAGTCCACCATATAGCATCCATCATGATGCATGCTTTGGTGATGTTGCTTGGCTCATTGAACATCTGTAACCTTTTGTGGTCCCTGCTGCATAGCCTTGCTACCTCCTGGAAATTTGACGGTGGGGAAAATGTCAAGTCCATCTCTTGTGCGTGTGGAGGTCCTTTGGATGAGTTGCCATGGGACTGCGTGTGGTCTGCGCTTGGGCTGCATGTGTACCGCATCTGGGCTTCTGCAAGACCGCTGAGTAGCCACTAGTTAGTCTCTCATGCAACCACAGAGATAGATGCATCTTGGTGAAGACTCTCTCTCGCCACCGGGATCAGGGTACAGGCGGGGTGAGCAGGTGGTCGCTGATTGACTGGCTCTTCTGAGTGTCACTGGTGCTTTTTACCCTTTATCTGATTGTGATGTTGGACACCACTCGGGATGCTCTCTGGTCCATGTCCATGGATGGTAGTGACGACGCACTAGACAGGGTCTGTCACAATAGGGTTTCCAGTTATGTGGTGAACCTGTATGACTGGTGGCAACAACTTGCCTTGATGGTTGCAGGTCTTCTTTCTTGAATCGTTGACAATTGCGAGTGATGGTGGCCAGGAGTTTCCATTCTTCCTTTGTGGAAGCATCTGCATCCTTGTGCTTGGATTTGTTGGGTTGCTGAGCCATCGCTGACTGTGTCTGGACGGATGCACTGGGATGCATGAGGCAGAGACTTGGTTCCTTGTGCTTGCAGTCTACTCTTGATTCTCCCACTGTGCTGTTACCAGGTCGTCCCTGTTTCACCCTGGTGGCTTGCTGCCTGTGTGTCTAGATGTGCTTCGTCAGCAGCTCGAGTCTTCTCGGGCTTTCCTTTCAAGCCTGGCTTCTCTTGATCTTCCCTCCTGGTTTTGGTTGGTCATTAGGTTTCCCAGTGTGGACAAGCAGGTCACACTTCTTTACCCTCTTTCTCCTTGGTGCTTCAGCGTGCACCTTCTTGCCACTTATGCTGATGAGACTTCTAATTGCTTGCATCTCTTCTTGTGGGTGCAGCAGCATGCACCATCTTCAGGGCTGATCAACAGAGCCTCTCAGTGGTGAACTGTCTCTGTAGTCCAGCCACTCACCTCAAATGTTGGGGTCAGGCTTAGTAATGAACAGGGCAGTCCCTAATCTGGTTCTCCTTTTCTTCTTGAGTGCAGTGTGGTGTCCAGCCATGTGTCACGTGTTCCCTCTTCAGGGACCTTCTAGGAGCTCCTACTTTGTAGGTTTATATGTGTGGCTGGCCCTCTGCTTTGAGGGTCGTCCCGCTGCCTGACCCTCTTCTTCTCTGGGTCATTGTGGCTTCATAACACGTGTTGCAAATTCCCTCCTTATGGACCTTCTTGGAACTCCTATTTGATGGTGTTCCCTCTTCCAGGACCTGCTTGGAGTGCTGTTCCTGTAGAGCGTGGGGGAGTCTTGCTTCTGACTCACCTTCTCTTGATGGTGCCGTGCCAGCATCTTGAGGCCATGCTGTCATTAGGCAGGGTTAGTGTGGGTGTGGCACGTGGCCTTGAGGGTGCATGGGCAATGTGGCCAAAGTGTCTGGAACAGGGTCTCAGATGCAGTGTGCTCCTATCCTTCTTTCAATCTGGGCATACTTTCGTTAGGCTTTCCTGCCTGGGACTCAACTGGTCTTGCAGAGGGTTTGTGTTAGTGCTGGTGGAGGCTGTTTGGTGCAGTGGCAACTCGATGGCACAGCATCTTTGGTGTACGGCCTGACAATGGCTGTGTACTCTTTGGTAGTGCTCCGGCTGCAGCGTTGTGCAGGGTTTCTCCTTTTGAGGAGTCAGACTATAACTGGAGGTTTCTTGCCCTCTTAGTCTCTTGATCTGGGTTCCATCCTGGGATGTCTCCACCTCTCTGTCTTGTGGGAGTAGAGACTGAGTGCTCTTCTCCTATTCGGCTCCTCCTTCTGATCTCAACAGTGTGTTGGATTCTGGCTGTTTATGTGGCCGGGGTAGTGGCCTGGTCTCAGGTGGGTGGCGTTTCAGGCTTTTTCACTCTGCTTTGCATGGGTGTCTAGGCCTACGATCACCGGGCTGTTGCTTTTCTCCCTTGACACTGTCTCTCAGAGAACACGCACTGTGTTTCTGTTTCTCGTCTTATATGGGGATGTCTCGTTGCCCATGGGGGACTCTGTGACATTTTACTGTAGCCTTTAGCTTTAAGCTTCCTTTGGCTTGTGAGTGTGCCCTCTCATGCAGCAGGCTCCCACCATTTGGTGCTCTTCTTAGTGCCAGTGGTAGAATGGTTCAGTGCTTCTTTCCATAGTGGGGCGCCACCTAGGCCTTGCTGTGGCTGATTGGTCGTTCTGAGGGCTGTGTGGCAAAAGAACAGATGAGGAGCCCTCTTAGTGGGGGGGGGACAGCACAGCTGAATTGCCCATGAGTGTAGAGAGTCAGCTGCAGAAATGTGGGATATAGCAACTCAGTCTATTCAATGGTGCCCTCTGTTGGCTCCCTGCAGGTGAGTGTCTTCCACTCTCATTAATGGTGAGCAGCGGCTAGTGCTGCAATATTGCCATGGGAGGTAAACCAATACCTTTCTTCCCTGCGGTGGTGATGAGTGATGGCTACTAAGGACATGCAGCGCTCCTCGCCTCTGTGACAGGTTGGCTGGGCTGACCTGGACTCTGCGAGTGAAACTATGCTCAGTTCTCACCTGTTTCTTGGCCCTGTTCAGAGTCGATGGGGCCAACCAGCTGCTTTCCTCCTGTGTGGCCTCTGCACTGAGGCCAATGGGCACCAAACTATCTCAGGGGAAAAGGTCGCTCTATTTTCCCTTTGGTGCTGTGCTGATAGACGGCTATCTTGCAGCATGCAGTGCGGGTAGATGGCCACCAGGGGTCGCACAACACTCTCCAGGCCTGTCCTGGCTTTCTTTCCCCGCCTCGGACTTCGGTGCAGCCTCGGAAGCTGGGGTTAGTCATCTGATGCGTGTTGCTCCCTCCTCCGGTCACGCTTCAGTGCTTCCATTGCTGTAACTCAGGGTACAAGGCGGGAAGCTACCTCAACTACTGCAGGCAATGAGGTGAGGTATGTGGGAGCATGTAGATCTGGTGATGTTTTATTTTCTGCCCAGATGTCTGCCACTCTGTGATTGGGTATGAGCGTGGACCTCCTGTTCAGTTCAGCACCACTTGCTCCTTACCCATGTAGGCGCTCGAGCGGGTGGGGAGAAGAGTGTAGCTGTGTCTTTGCAGGCCCCCTTAGCATGGGCGCAGTGGGGTCTTTCTTTTCTTCTCGGGCTGTTATGGTGCCCTACCTGGCCATGAGCCGCGATGCTGGCCCTAATGTCCTACTGGAGGGCCTCAAGCAGGGCGCAGCTCTCGCACTCACCTCCCTCCCATGGAACTGTCTTCACAGCTAAGATGGGCACCGCAGGGTGATCCTGGGCTGGAGGTGGGAAGCAAGGATGGATAGACAGTGTTGGGCATGGTAGGATCAACTGTCCTCATTACCAGTGTTTTGTCATCAGCCCTAGGCCATCCTGTTGCATTCAGGAATGACACGGACACTAATAGTTAGTGTGCATAGGTGGCCCCTTTTATTAGCAGGGACACCTACCTGGTGATGCCTGTGTTGGATGAGTGAGGGGTGGGTGCAAGCACGGCCCGTAGGGAGGGGCTGCATGGCATGTCCTGCAGGACACTACATGCCCCTCCATCATCCAGTTCCGTCACCCACAGACAGGTATTTATTTAGCACAATCTATCCTCCACAGGGTTAAGGTAACTCTTTACCGTAAACAAGGTGAAAAATATGAAATGTCAAATGGGAGGAGGCAGAAACCAGATTAAAGACACCAAAACTCCATATCAACAACATGACCACATGACACATATTTGTGCAGTTTCCCATACCAGGTTCACAAGATGCTGTGCATCACATTACTATAAGACATTGGTGTTTCCTGTTCAAACATACACAACTGCTCTATGTGATTCAGGGTGCCTGAACCATGAGGGGTTTTAGAAGGGGTGTCCTCACATTAGGTGAGGGTGCATGTTTGCTTGCACACAACATATGATTGCGACCCAATATACAATGCACCATCTATATTTGTGTCCCATTAGCCTCCTTCGGGTACTTTGATTAATACCAACTGTGTCTCTGCAGGGAAATCACCACTATATACATTTCAGGGCAATGACCACACTTTTAAAAATGCTCTTTAAATATCAATGATGGTGAGCAAAAGAGGAGGCTTTGTGGAAGGCAAGGAGGTCAGAGGCTCTTTGATTTCTTCAATTAAGGAGTCCAGAGTTTGAGTGGTAGCCAAAAGAAAACTTTATTTCAATATTAAGCTTTTTCGGTAGGGAAAAGTAAATTGCTTGTCTTATCTTGTTTCTTGTGAAATGAAAACCACGTCCCCAGAGAACATATCTTGATACAACTAGGATGTCATAGTTCTGAGGGTATTGCAGCCATGTCTACAAACAATTATGGCTTGAAAAGTAACCAGCAAAAGTCAATGGTGTAATGATGTCTGCTTCTTTTAATCCAAAGATGGTTCCATGTCAAAATTTCAACCTTCAAAATATTGGCCTGATACAAGACACAATCCAAAACATCGATCTGCACAATATCATCCAAATGTTATCAAAGCAAGCAATAAAAGGAGAGTATAGATTTATTGTTCTTATGCTACTTCTACTTAACCTTGACAATACTGTGTAAGTTAATATCTTAATATCGTGGAGTTGATATTTTTTCAGGGCGCTGTTTAAAAGTCAAGATTTTGGCCCCGCATTCAGGTGGCAATACACCTGAATGGTCCTTGACAGGATTTTGGGAGACCTTAATCTGGACAGGCTCTCCGTTAGAATGGGGTAAAAGGAGCTATTGAACTACGGGTAATCTGGTTTGGCTGTAGCTGGTAGAGCACAGTTTTGAGAGCCTATTAACTTGTGGTAAACAGAGAGTCTGTAGTAAACACCACACTACGGCGCACAGTTTATGGGAAATTGTAATACATTTGATTGAGTAATCGCTATATTTCATCAATGGGATGTTTGATCTTTAATATTTAAATTAATAGGTATGGTAAATGGCAGTCTTTCTGACTGGTAAAATGGGTTTTCAGACAGATTACAAATTGTAAATAGGAGAAGGCGTGAAATGCCCCCCTCCCCTTATGCTTGGGAGTCACAGAGGAATGTATCAATGCAGTTGTGGCTGTAAGCAATTCTTCAGATACCAACACTTGAAAGAGAGTGGCATTTGGTTTGTGAAGGAGAAGCTGTCCCCATGGGACAGTTTCCCTTTTGGGAACTGTGTCTGGCATTATCATGAGAGCAGGCAGTGGTCAAAGGGACTACTCTCTGCTTGCCCAGATATGTTCCAACAAAGTAATATTTTTTTTACCAGAACCTGCACCTTTAGAGGGACACTAAGTGTCTTATAGAATCCAGTTTGGAAAACGAATGCAAGAATAGTGGTGTAGTAATGCAAGCCACCATCCCATCATGTGCCGCCATCCAGAGGTGGTCACAAACAGTGATTCGTCTAATTAATATTCAGTAGATAGGTCATTTTGCCATCATATGTGAATATAGAATTGACGATGCTACCTATTATTGCACTTCGCAAATTGCATACCTATTTGAAAAACAAGTCTGTGTGCAAATTGCACATCTTGGTTTGTGAATCAGTCTTTGTACATCAAGGACAAGATTCCTCAAAGTTAAAACAACGGCACAGCCATCAATTCCTCGATGTTTAGGTCGCAGCCTACCAGACATCTTGGGGACTTTCAGAAAGTTGTCTAGTAATGCATTCCGCCCGTTGCTTTCTATTGGCTTTGTGGTTTGTGACTTACATATTCTTGCTTTCCATTTGCTTGATTTATCTGCTTTAGGCTGTCCAGGTTCAATGTGTCCCTCCACTTGCTTAAACAGTTTTTACGATATTCTTCCACAAACTCCTTTTTTATAAACAGGTCTTTACATTTTGTTCTTATCTTGTCCCTTTGCTGGACATTCAAAGACTGAGGTAAAATGCCAGGCGCTGTCTTTTCCTTCCGAGTGCTCCCTTTCTGTAAACAGGCATGTAAATCTTGTGCTTATCTCATCACATTTGCTGTGCATTCAAAGACCAAGGTCAAATGTCAGGGCAGTCTTCCAAGGGTGCTTGTTGCTATAGTGCAGTAAATTGTGCTAGTTCTTGCAAAACAACTTCACGGGCACTGCAGGCGTCAGTGTAAAATTAAGGATTTAAAACACAATTTCAAAACTGTTTCTGAAATGATGAAAAATGTTAATCCCATAGCAGTGTTCCCACAGACCCAGTTGCGATTCTTAAGCAACAATAATTTTGCATGCTGGTCGATGTAAGTGCATGTTTGTTATGGGAGATGTGAAAGTACAATTCCTAGGATGCAGTGTGTTGCTGGCAAAAAAAATCTGGCTTGGACGAAGATGTCAGAAATAACATGGGGTCACTTCACAACTATGTCAGGCAATGCACCTTTTAAATGCACTTACTCCGGTACATCTAGCACTGGTGAAATCACGTTATGCACGCTCTCATATCTTGCATTATATAATGTTAACTACTTTCAATTCCCTTTCCTTTTCGTCATCAATGTGTGCATGGGTGCGGATACAGTAAATTCTGAGGCATACGGGGACAACTTTAAAACTGTAGTGCCAACACGTTTCAAATTGCCAGTGATCTTACTACGGAAACCCGGAAGTCCCTGTAAACATGCATAAGAATAATTTGCAATAGTTTGCAAAATAGATTTAAAATGTCTTCTGGCACTAAGAAGACACCGCTGGGGAAAGCTGGTATTTTTTCATTTTGAGTGGGTTGCACAAGTTCAGGGAACAGACATTCATGACTTTCGTTTCTGAAATCACTCTAATTTTGTTTAAGGCACGATTTATTTTGCTGACAACAAATAATCCTTCGGTAAATTACACACTTTCGTCCTTTCGTTCCGGATTATTGAAGCACAGCGCTTCAAAGCCATAAGAATGGCAATACCGCAGTAAACAAATCTCTGTTAACATAACATAGCAGGTAAGCTATGAAAGTGGTGGACAATAAATGCCAGCACCACGTTGATGCAAATGAGGAAGCCAGACTTGATTTTAGGACCTTGGCAGCGCCAACGAAAATTCTGAAACATGATGCCAAACAGTGCATTTTAGAACACTATTTTCACATAAATCTGATAAAAAAGCTATAGGTTCTGAATGGGCCTTCATGAAATAGTCATATACTTCCATGGTATGCCAAATAAGCCAGACCATGATGCTCCCAGAAGTGCTGCAGCACAAAACGTTTTGAAAAATGATGAAAAAAATAAAATGTAAAAAATTCAATTTGACTCTTGTATGTATAAAAAGAAAAAAGTACTTTATGGTAAAACCATTGTGACATGCAAAGGTCTGCAAATCAAGTAATCAAATCCAAAAAAGGCCAACTCAACCTTCCATTATTCTAAGGTCAGTAAATTTAGTACCATTAGACTGAGTAATAACATATTTCATATTTAAAGTGCTTAGAAATTACAGACTATAGAGTGACCAGCTATGTGAAACCAATGTATTATTATTTTATTATGTATGATCTACCAACTCCTGGAATAGGATCGCTGGATATCTATGTGGAAGCTTTGCATTGCCTGATTGTGAATTAAATACTTTCCCAGCAAAGAGTATGCTGCAAATTTAGGGCCAGATGTAGGACCCTTCGATTTTGCGACTTGCAATATGCAACTCGCAAAATGGAATGTACAACAGTGTCTCAGACACTGTTTGCGATTCCTAATGGGGTCGCAAATGACCTGACTCATTAATATTCATCAATCAATCAATCAATCATGTCACTTATAAAGCGCACTACATACCCGCGAGGGTCTCAAGGCGCTGGGGGAAGAGGGGGGTGGTGCTGCTACTGATTGAAGAGCCAGGTCTTGAGGAGTCTTCTGAAGGCCAGTAGGTCTTGGGTCTGTCGGAGGTTGGTGGGGAGGGTGTTCCAGGTCTTGGCGGCGAGGTGGGAGAAGGATCTGCCGCCGGCGGTCGTTTTCCGGATGCGGGGGACTGTGGCGAGGGCGAGGCTGGTCGAGCGGAGCTGGCGGGTGGGGGTGTAGAAGCTGAGTCGTCTGTTGAGGTAGGCTGGTCCGGAGTTGTGGAGTGCTTTGTGTGCGTGGGTGAGGAGCTTGAAGGTTATCCTCTTGTTGACAGGGAGCCAGTGCAGGTCTCTCAGGTGGGGTGTGATGTGGCTGCGTCGGGGGATGTCGAGGATAAGACGTGCAGAGGCGTTCTGGATGCGTTGCAGCCGTCTCAGGAGCTTAGCCGTCGTTCCTGCGTAGAGGGCGTTTCCGTAGTCCAGCCTGCTGGTGACGAGGGCCTGGGTGACTGTTTTTCTTGTTTCGGTGGGGATCCACTTGAAGATCCTGCGGAGCATTCGGAGGATGTTGAAGCAGGATGAGGAAACGGCGTTGACCTGCTTAGTCATGGAGAGGGTGGGGTCGAGGATGACCCCTAGGTTGCGTACGTGGTCGGTGGGTGGCGGGGCTGTTCCCAGTGATGTTGGCCACCAGGAGTCATCCCAGGCTGAAGGGTTGGAACCAAGGATGAGGACCTCCGTCTTGTCCGAGTTCAGCTTCAGGCGGCTGGTCCTCATCCATTCGGCGACGGCCTTCATTCCTTCGTGGAGGTGGGCTTTGGCGGTGTGAGGGTCTTTGGTGAGGGAGAGGATCAGCTGGGTGTCGTCGGCGTAGGAGATGATGTTGAGGTTGTGCTGTCGGGCGACGTGGGCGAGGGGTGCCATGTAGATGTTGAACAGCGTTGGGCTGAGGGAGGAGCCTTGGGGTACGCCGCAGATGATCTTGGTTGCCTTGGATCGGAAGGGGGCGAGGCGGACGCTTTGTGTTCTGCCGGAAAGGAAGGATGTGGTCCAGTCCAGGGCCTTCTCTTGGATCCCGGCGTCGTGAAGGCGTGTTCGTAGTGTGTGGTGGCAGACCGTGTCGAAGGCGGCTGATAGGTCCAGGAGGATGAGGGCTGCTGTTTCTCCGTTGTCTAGCAGGGTCCTGATGTCATCGGTGGCGGCGATGAGGGCGGTTTCGGTGCTGTGGTTGCTGCGGAAGCCGGACTGGGAAGGGTCCAGGATGTTGTTCTCCTCGAGGTAGCAAGTCAGTTGTTTGTTGACGATTTTCTCGGTGACCTTCGCGGGGAACGGGAGCAGAGAGATGGGTCGGAAGTTCTTGAGGTCCTTGGGGTCTGCCTTGGGTTTCTTGAGTAAGGCGGTGATCTCGGCGTGCTTCCAGCTTTCCGGGAAGGTTGCTATCTCGAAGGAGATGTTGATTATTTTCCGGAGATGAGGCGCGATGGCTGTACTGGCTTTGTTGAAGATGTGGTGAGGGCACGGGTCTAGCGGTGAACCGGAGTGGATGGTGTTCATGATCTCGCTGGTGTCCTCGTCGTTGATGTTGGTCCAGGAGAGCAGGCGGTTGGTGGTTGTGGGGGCAGTGGTCTCGGTGGTTGCCGGGGCGGTCGTGGTGTTGAAGATGTCGTGGATGTCGGCGATTTTGCGGTGGAAGAAGGTGGCCAGTGAGTCGCACAGGTCTCGCGACGGCTGGATGTCGTTGGTGTTGGAGCTGGGGTTGGAGAGTTCCTTCACGATGTTGAAGAGCTCTTTGCTGTTGTGTGCGTTGTTGTCTAGGCGGTCTTTGAGTGAGGCCCTTTTGGCGGATCTGATGAGGTGATGGTGACTGCGGGTGGCGCTCTTGTGGGCGGCGTAGCTGTCCGCTGTCCGTTCGTGGAGCCAGATCTTCTCCAGTTTTCAGCATGTTCGTTTGGAGGCCTGGAGGTCTTCGGTGAACCAGGTGGCTTTCTTGCTGGTGTGGCTGTTGGGCGGATTCTTGAGCGGGGCGAGGGTGTTGGCGCAGTCGTCGATCCACTGTCTGAGGTTGCGGGCGGCGGTGTCGGGGTCGGAGGGTTCAGCGGGTGGGCTCAGGGCAAGGGTTGTGGTTAGCTGGTCTTCCGTGACTCTGCTCCAGCAGCGGTGAGGCATTTGTTCGGTGCGGTGGTGCGTGGTGGGCTTCCTGTAGGTGAAGTGGATGCAGTGGTGGTCAGTCCAGTGGGGTTCAGAGGTGTGGTTGAAGGAGACGTGTGGGCTTGCGGAAAAGATGGAGTCTAGCGTGTGGCCGGCGGGGTGGGTGGGTGTAGTCACGAGCTGTCTGAGTCCGAGGGTGGCGAGGTTGTCGATCAGGGTGGTGGAGTTGGTGTCCTTGTTGTTCTCGAGGTGGAAGTTCAGGTCCCCGAGGAGGATGTAGTCCGTGGAGGCGATGGCGTGTGTGCTGACGAAGTCAGCGATGGAATCGCTGAACTGTGGTCGGGGTCCGGGGGTCTGTAGATGAGGGTTCCTCTGAGGGTGGTGTTGGGATCGGTGTGGATCTGGAAGTGCATGTGTTCGGCGGTGCTGAGGGTGTCGTCGGTGTTGGTTGAGACTCTGAGGGTGTTCCTGTGGACGATGGCGATGCCTCCTCCGACTCCGTTGGTGCGGTCCCTGCGGGTGATCTTGTATCCGTCCGGGATGGCAATGGCGATGTCGGGGGCTGAAGCGGGATTCAGCCAGGTCTCCGTCAGGAATGCGACGTCTGGGGAGGTTGAGTCGAGAAGGTCCCAGAGTTCGATGGCGTGTTTGCGGGCGGAGCGGGTGTTGAGGAGGATGCATCTGAGGTAGTTGGGTTCTTTCCTGGGCGGTGGTTTGGCGGGGCGGGTGCTGGCGAAGCTGCAGGTCCGGCAGGTGAAGGGCCCTTGGGTGCGCTTCGGGGTGGCCTGGTAGCAGGCGTGATCTTTTCCGGGGTTCAGTGCGTGGAGGGTGCTGGCGTCGTATCGGCGTCTGTTGATGTGGCGGGTGCGGGGGATGCCCGGACCAGGGGGTCTGGCGCTGGGCGCGGTCACGGCGCGGACGGGCGCAGATGGGCTTGCCTTAGGCGCGCCTTCGGCGCGCCAGCGGCGCGGCCGCGCAGCGGCCGCCATAAATGGGGAGGTGGGAGGGAGGATCAGGGAATGGGGCAGCGAATGGGCAGTGAGGGGGCGGGGCCGCAGGGGCGCAGCGGCGGGAAACAGGCACAGAAGGGAAAACGAGCACAATCAGGGCATCAAGGGGGCACAGAAAGGAGAAAAAAACGAGCACAATCAGGGGCATCAAGGGGGCACAGAAAGGAGAAAAAAACGAGCACAATCATGGGCAGCAAGGGGGCACAGAAAGGAAAAGCGAGCACAATCAGGGGCAGCAAGGGGGCACAGAAAGGAAAAACGAGCACAATCAGGGGCAGCAAGGGGGGCACAGAAAGGAGAAAAAACGAGCACAATCAGGGGCAGCAAGGGGGCACAGAAAGGAAAAACGAGCACAATCAGGGGCAGCAAGGGGGGGCACAGAAAGGAAAAACGAGCACAATCAGGGGCAGCAAGGGGGGGCACAGAAAGGAGAAAAAAACGAGCACAATCAGGGGCAGCAAGGGGGCACAGAAAGGAGAAAAAAACGAGCACAATCAGGGGCAGCAAGGGGGCACAGAAAGGAAAACGAGCACAATCAGGGGCAGCAAGGGGGGGCACAGAAAGGAAAAACGAGCACAATCAGGGGCAGCAAGGGGGCACAGAAAGGAAAAACGAGCACAATCAGGGGCAGCAGCAGGGCACACAGACGGAGCTGTGTGGTGGGGGAGCGACCTACCAGTCAAGGTCAGGGGTCAGGTCGCAATTTGCGACCCCATTGGGAATGGTCAGCACCCACAGGGATGGTGGCCTACTGGGGTCAGCAGACCACCATGTCTGTGACTGCTTTTTAAATAAAGTAGTTTTTTTAAAAATGCAGCCCATTTTGTTTAAAGGAAAATGGGATGCATTTAAAAAAGGAAAAATGAAACGTTTCTGTTTCATTTTTAGAGTAGGCAGTGGTCCATGGGACCACTGCCTGCTCTTAAAATATTTTCGCTGCCAGTCACAAAGGGGAAGGGGTCCCCTAGGGACCCCTTCCTGTTTGTGAGTGGCTTACCACTTTTTTGAAATAGGTGGTAAACTGTGAGTGTTTTGCGACTGCTATTGCTGTTGCAAAACAATCGTACATAGAAGTGCGATTCGCTATTAGGAAGGGACGCCCTTGGCGCGCCTCTTCCTAATAGCGGGTCGCAAACCCTATTTTGCGAGTCTGGAATAAGTTACCGACTCACAAAATAGGGTTTGTACATTGCACAGACCTATTTTGCGGTCATAAAGGGGACGATTTTCTGTTTGCGACCACACAAAACGGTCATACATCTGGCCCCTAATTGCTTCCAGGCACACTAAACTTTGTGGCATGTACGTGATACTCCCAAAGAGTATTTGGGGACAGATTTACTATTTTTAGTGCAACACAGTGCAGCACTCAAAGTTGCTGTGATGCACAAATGGGCAAAAGCCAAGAAGAGCCATAATATTTAACAAGCATTGGCAAAGCCAGTAGGTCGTGCCTATGCTCTAATCTACGCCACAGCACTCTACGCCCTTGCATTCTACACCACTCTACTCTGCAACACTGCACTCTCCACCACTGAACTCTATGCTACTCTACTGTGCACTACTGCACCTAATGCTACTGCACTCTGCAGCACTCCACTCTACGGCACTATACTCTACTCTGTACCACTCTACAACACTCTTCTCTGCACCACTCTACACCACTGCACTCTATGCTATTCTACTCTACACCACTGCAGTCTACGCCACTGTATTCTACGCAACTGCACTCGATGCGTCTCTACTCTGCACCACTCCACTCTGTGCCACTGTACACTAACCCAGTGCACTCTACGCCACTGTAGGGCATTACTCCAAGCCACTCTACTCTACCCTGCACCACTCCACTATTCGCCATATCACTCTACCCTGCACCACTCTGCTCTACGCCACTTCACTTTACCCTGCACCACTTCACACCACTTCACTCCACACCACTGCACTGTATGCCACTGTACTTGAAACCACTGCACTCCATGCCAATGCACTCTAGTCTATGCCACTGCACTCTACACCACTCTACTATGCAACACTGCACTCTATGCCACTGAACTCTCCACCCACTCTATTATGCACTACTTCATGCTATGCCACTGCACTCTGCAGCACTCCACTCTGTCACTATACTGCACTCTGCACCACTTTACTCTGCATCACTCCGTGCCACTGCACTTTATGTTAATCTACACCACTGCAGTCTATACCACTGAATTCTATGCCTCTGCACTATATGGCACTCTATTCTGCACCACCCCATGTCACTGCACTCTACACCACTGCACTGCACTATGCACAACTCTAACCTATGCCACTGCATTCTACTATGCTGCTGTAACCATACGCCACTATACTCTGCAACACTTTAAACCAGTCCACTCTACACCATTCCAATGTACGCCACTCTGCACTACACCACTGTACTCAATGCCACTGCACTCCATGACACTCTACTCTACACCACTCTACTCCACTGTACACCACTGCACTCGTCCACTCTACTCTGCAATACTGCACTCTACGCCACTGAATTCTACGGCACTCTACTCTGCACTACTGAATTCTATGCCAATGCACTTTACTCTACTGCATTCTACATCACTCCATACTACTCCACTGCACTCTATGCCACTCTACTCTGCACCACTCTATGACACCACTGACGTCATTTAGTGGGTCACCATGGGTCGCAGCTGCCCCTTGCGACCCCTGGCCTCAGAGGTGGCAAAATCAGTGCAGAGAACACCGAGGTATCTCACATTCCCAGCATCTGACTCCAACCTCGTTTTCTGCTAATTTTTCTAACACTAATAGTGGCTAATAGTCTATTATTCACTATTAGTGTAGTAAAAAGCGAAGCAGCAGGATCTGGAATGGACCTTCACTGGCATTTAAGGTAAGAAAAAGAAAATGGCTTTAAATGTATGTTGTGTGCGTGCATGTGGGGGGGTGAATTTAACTAAAAGTGTATATGTGTGAGCATTTATGTTTGTATGTGTGATCGTGTGCGTGTGAGTAAATATAAGAGTGAGAGAATGCAAATGAGTGAATCAGGGTAAGAGTGAGTACAAAAGACTGAGTGAAAATGGAGTGCAAGTGGGCGCTAATGAGTGAGCAAGACTGAGTGTGAGAGAATGAGTGTAATGAATGTAAGCGAGCATGATTGAGAATGTGTTATGTTTGCAAGAATTATGTTGGACCTGGCATGCTTCTTGGCTTATAGAAGCCCCATTGGCAAAATGCTGGCACTGGTATACTAGAGGCAATACTTGCATGAGGGATACCCATGGCAAAATGCTAGTGCTGGCCACACTTTAGGTCAATTTTGGTATGGGGCACAGTTGGCATAGTTGAAACCTGTGGCAAATTGCTGACGCTGGCACACTGGAAATTCTTGGCAAATGGAATTACAGCATGGCATATGTCAGGGGACCATCCATGACAAAATGTGGGCCTTGACATACTAGATGTAACTTTTCCCATTAGGGACCCCCCATAGTACTTGGAGAGCAGTATTAGCAAAATTCTGGCAGTGGCATATTGTATGCAATGCTTCGGCAAAAGGGGTGCCCATAGCAAAATGCTGGCCCTAGCAATGGAGGTGGCATATGGGGCACACATAGGACTTTTTAAAAATATAACTGGGTCAACTCATTCGGACTGTCAGATTTCAATAGCTTGGCGCTCCATGAAAGGACTTGAAATGTACTTTTTTAGAGCCCATCTGTTTGAAAAAATTTCCCAGGAGAAAGAAACCTCCACCCTCCAATCCCCATTAGAAGACATCGGACTCACTTTGCTTGCTTACTACAATCCAGGTAACCATTCCTTCAACATATTATATCTGCATCTCTACATGGATGATTGTTTGTGTTATATTAATCATACAATTATTAGGGAACTTTACCAATGTTAAATATTGAGATGTCATCTGGATTAAGGCCATGTGACATCACTGCCCAGTGATATGAAAAAGTACTAGCTATCAAAATGTGAGCTGTACAAATGCCTATAACTAAGTAAGTGATTAATTTTATGGCAACCTGGAGAAGGAAAAAAGGTCACAATTGAGCGAGTGTTGCTGCTGTCATATAGCTTGTACGTCTCCGGTAAAACTGTGCATTTGTTGGACAACATAAATGTCAGGATTGTGCCAGACTTATTCCGTGCACACCCTCAAGACATGTTGGCCTACAGTCCTGCTAGCCCACAGTGCACCATCTTAAGAAACATGAATATTTAAATGGTGGTGTTCCTTGCCAGGCCTATCCTGACCATGTGACACCCACTCCTTAGACGCGAGTCAATAAAAGTTATCCCTAGACAAATGGTAAAATGTAAGGGTTAATAAATATAAAAACCCTACTAAAATCTAAAAAAGCATCATGCTTCTTTAATAGCAAAGAGCATAGTGAAAGCAATGTAAAAAAAGCCGCTAAAAATATAAAAGCTGTATTAAAACAAATTTCAAAGCAATTTTATATTTAAAAGAAAGCCGAATTAAAAAAGTACCACGATTCAAAACCGCCAGATTGTTTATGTGTTTGAGAGGGAGACAAAACATTGCTGTTCCCAGCAACCGCAGACAATGTTCCCAGAGGCACCCATCAGATCAGATCCATAGAGCAAACATGTTCCCATCCAGCCACTTCAGCAGCCGCCGAAGGAGGAGCAGCCAATGTGGGATCCCCAGAAGCAGAGCTAAGATCCACATCACTAGGAGCAAAAGCATCCCAGGAGAGCTCATAGAATGCGTTCAAAAGCAATGGCAAGCGCAAAGGACAACAGTACAAGTGAGCCGTTAATGGTCTCACCATTAGGTCAATGATTGTAGACCAAACCAGTTGCGTTCCTAGGCGTATGTCCAGGGCACACTCGAAAGTGCACAGAAGACAGAGGAATACAGGCTGCCTGCAGTGTAGCCACACAGGCCAAAAGGATAAGAACCAGTGTTCATTTAGTTCCTGAAACAAGGGTGCACCAAAATACTGTATCATGTATCTAACTTCACAGGGTAATAAATTTGGGTGCAGCCTTAGAACATGACAACCCTGATTCCCCAAGGAAATCTTGGTAACAGATCTAGAACCCTTTCAATTGGACTCTCATGCATACCCAAAGAAATACACAAGAAATACTCAGCAAGACGTTTCAATATTTATTGAAGAACTGTGATTCTTGTATCAAATACGTTTGCTGTGATAATAGAATGAAACAAAGTAGCAGGATTAGTATTACGAAAATAGTGAAAAAGATTAACAATCGCACCATTGTGCTAAAACAGTGATTATGTGCTGGCCTATAGAAATACTGTGTATAGCGTACTGCTACCTAGCGCTCCCTATCCTAGTCTTGCCTAGGGTGAGTGATCTGCCAATTCCCTGCCGGGCAGTCTAACTTCCTGCTGGTAAGTGTCATCAGGCTGCCTGTCTTGATGTAGAGCTGAACATCCCTCGTGATGGTGAACAGGAATCATTTGAGCTGGAATTCTGGCATGCAGTGACCTCACAGTGTCAGTTGAGTGCTCCTCTGCCTTAAACAAGGAAGTGGTTCTGTATATAAAATAAACAGCACCCATGTAGCTTTGTTGAAAGCCCAGTTAGGCCGCAACTGTTTATTCCAGCTTGATAGCTTTGTCACCTACTGGACAATAACAACAATGACATTTGCACAGTCATGCATGCAAAAGTATGTCAAAAGTCATTTTGTGTAAAAGAGAAGGCAACTTAAGAAACATGAGCATTTAAATGGTGGTGTTCCTTACCAGGCCTATCCTGACCACGTGACACTACATGACTGTTATTCACTGACAAAAAGCTTTACAAATGCGAATTGGGAGCCTTAATTTCTTGAAATAGACAAGAATAGAACAGCAAAGTGTCATAGTTAGGAGAGATTTTAAATGAAGCTTGATCGTTATCTTTCTGTACCTGCAAATGAGAATGCAGTTGTCTGATTCCCACTATACATATTTCATATAAAGCAATCAGAACTTTAAAACATTAGAGATTGTTTGATAATTATATGGTTCAATGCTGCAAAATAAACCAATCACGTATACTTATCCCAACATGAAAAAGAAAATAATGTATGGTGAGAAACTGAGAGAAGCTGTAATTAAGGAGCGGAGGGAAGCTGATGTGAGGACTTAATTACTGGGAAGATGGCAAAGTGATAACATTACCACTCAGTGGTGGAAATTATTTTTCTAAACAATAGCAATGGATTTATTGCTGAAATAACACACATATCATTTCAAACCACAAACTGAATAAATGATCTATAGTGAGAAAAGGCACAATATAAATCCAACAATAACAGTTCACAAATACTTTTACAGCAGGACGTATGTTTATGTTTATTTGAGTTTGAGAGACGTATCTGTGAAAACTAAGCAGCACCGGAGGAGACTTTCACTTACCCAAATATATATTTATGTGCATCAGCAGCACTTTATTGTGGAAACACAGAGGGCAAGACAGAGCAGGCTGCAAGAATAGGCCTCAGTCGAACTACGCGTAGGTCAATCGCTGAATGCCCACGATTAGAGCACCTAAGCCTCAAACACCGCACCAATATCCCAGGAAAGTGAAACTTTTCTGTTGATCATAATGAGATCCGCAGAGATTTCAAAAATCAACAGACGACCCCTCTAAAGCAGTTTGGTGGAGGACCAAGGGACCAGAATACCACTGCCAATTACCTGGCATAAGCAGCCAACAACTTCCTCTTGTGTTTGCTGCAGGTCACAAGATTCACACCTTGTATTGATCACCAGAGTTGGAAAAATCCATATCTTGTCGCCATACTAAACACATCCTATGTGGCTAATTCCACAACTACAGCCCGCTATGTGGAACAAGAAGTTCTAAGAGGCCAAGTACTTGGTGAGCTTTTGCTATATAAAAACCACGCAACATAACTGCGTCTAGACCATTGTCTTCTGCCTTCAGCTTTACCTTACCTCTTTATGTGCAGTTATACCAGGTACATGTCCAAGCAAAGCCAATAGGTCTGTTTTATAAACAGTGCATTCACAGACACATATCTATTTTCATTCTGGCAAAGATCACACATAAGCTCACAAAAACATAAATTGCATGCCAAATGTCACTTGTAAAAAAAGCGGCTCACTTAAGCATGACAATTAATATTTGTATACCAAAGTGCAATTGTTGTAAAAGCGCATCAAAACCATCTATGCCTGCACTGTGTAACATAGCTACATTTTGCATACCATTGTAATGTAGTGTAAAATGGGTTGAACAGTTGGTGGCATGCTGCTCACATACATTTGAACATACATTTATTAGCGTAGGTGCTTGTTCAACCCAAAGGTGTGCTACACAACACAAAGGTGCAATAATGTTTTTTTTTTTAAATATTTTTATTGAGCAGAGTAAAAAGCAGACATTTAATTAGAATTAGAAGGAATGCTGATACAAATAGTCAAATTCATTCTTATATAATCATTTCCATTAAAGATTATTCAAAGAACAAACATTATGACATTATTAAAAAACAGTACATAGATAATGGAGTGCATAGATAATAAAGTGCAAATGCTAAAGTGCTAATTTTACCAAACTCCCTTTCCACTAGATTGTCTCCGAAAGTGCCTAATTATACTTCGATCTATTTCCTTATTTGATCTTGTATTGAATACATTACTAAAGTGCAGATGTGCTATCATGGATCATGGATTACTAAAAAAGTCAGCTAAGTAATTTTAGCTTTGGAGATCTTTTCCATCTGATCAAAATATTTCCATATTGAGATAAATCTTTTCATAGCTCCCACCCTTTTCGCATAAGCTTCTTCGTACTTTTTTACTCAACTCATTTTATTAAACCATTCTAGAAAAGTCGGTACTCGGGTTGTTTTCCAGTTCTGGAGGATCAGCGAGCGTGCCACCAAGGAAGAGATTGATAGAAACATTTCCCCCCCCTCTAGTTTGTAGCTGGATGTGGCTCCGTTTTAGTATACCAAAGAGTGCAACCTCAGGCTCGGGTTCTATCCTACTGGAGAGAGCACGGCTAAGTTCAACACAAATTTTCTCCCAAAATTGGCTAAGCCTGGGGGATAAAAAACAGACATGCAACCAGGAACCCTCTTCCATCTGTTGACAGCGAAAACATTTATTCTCCACCTCGGGCTACATCTTGTGGAGTGCCTTAGGGGTGTAATTATCCATCCAGCGAGATAAAAACCCCATTCTTTTAAAATTTGCCGCTCTCAATGCCTTGCTACCATATTGTGAAACAGTTAGCCATTCTCCATCTGAAAGTTCACAGCAAGCTTCTTGTTGTATCTTTTGAAGAAAATTGGTAACCAAGAGAGGCTCTCTCTGATTTCGAAGTAGTCGGTACCAATTCCCTATACCTCGCAGTTTTGTTCTAAAGAGAGCGGATAAAACCGTTGAGGTACCTAAATTGACTGGGAATAGAAATTTATCTAATAATGATCTAATCTGGAGGAAGCTAAAAAGAGGCACCTGCTCTGATTTCCACATCTAGCTTGAACCTCCTCCCAATTAATACACCTACCTCCTATTAGGAAGTGACCTAATTCCTTAAACCCCTTGTTTTCCCAGAGTTCTAGATGTCTATTCTGAATATGAAGGCCCAAACTTTTACATTCTATGAGCCGAAGATATTCATATCCAGAAGACTGAGCCTTTAAAGAATAACATTTCTGAAGTCTACTATAAAACATCTGGAGCGTCTTGTATCTCGGTTTTTGGGAAGTTTTGATATTTTTATAAAAACAGGAAGTTGTGATCCAGCTTCCTGAACCATCTTATTCAGAAAAAAGCAATCTAAAGATCCCTTGCTATCAATTAATCGAACAATTATGTCCAAAAATGCTGCTTCATAGTAGGTACGGATATGTGGAAGTGAAAGCCCACCCCACCTAGTATCGAGTTGGAGTATAGATAATTTTAACCTTGGCACTTTTTTATTCCAAATAAATTGTCGAATTTTTTTTTCCAGTTCTTTAAAATATGTTGTATTAATTTTAATCAGGATGTTAGAAAAGAGAAAGATTAGTAAAGGTAGTATCGACATCTTAATGAGTGCGATACGACCAATTATAGTAAAGGGGAGAAGTGGCCATCGATCCAATAAATCCTTAATTTTTCTCAGCATAGCTTCGTAATTCAGCCTGAATAAATCTGCAAATTGATTTGAAACATAAATCCCCAGATATCGTATCGGCTCCAGAGAAAGAGTTTGTTGTTTTAAAATATCTGGGAGAAAGTTGCTACACACGTTTAAGGTCAGGACCTCCGTATTTTTGGGGCAGATGTATCAAGGATTGCATTTGCGATTCCTTAATAGCGAATTTTAGCGAATTGCTATTAAAGAATCGCAAAATGCTATGTATGTAGGAATCGCAATAATAATTGCGATTCCTTAATATTCCTTAATTGCGAATTGCGAATTGCAAATTGCGTTTCGCAATTAAGGAATACCTTCCATTCATTCCTATGGGCGTAGAGGCCCATAGGAATGAATGGGAAGACATTCACAATTTGCGAATCGCAATTAGAGAATCGCAAATTGAGAATGCAATTTCAAGGGTGCCAGGGTGTCCTTTTGACACCCTGTTGCACCCTGAAATATGTATGTGTGCACATGTGGCGCACATACATGCCCTAAGGGCATGTATGTGCGCCACATGGCACTTTGAAAATGCTAAAAGTGCATTTTTTAAAGAAATCGCATATTACCACCAACTTGAAGTTGGTGGTAATTTGCGAATCCTTAAGGCCAAATTGCACTTTTTTGGTGCTTCTTACATTGGATTTAAGGAATCGCAATTTGCGATTCCTTAAATGCAATCGCAAAATAGGGAATCACAAATTTTGCGATTCCTTATTTTGCGAGGCAGTTTTGCCTTAATACATACCACTAGACAAAATTGCGTTCGCAGAATTTCGGCGTTTGCGAACGCAATTTTGCTTGATACATCTGGCCCTTTGTGATTAATTTTATATCCTCCAATTGCCTCGAACTCTGCGAATTCTCTTAAAGCTGTTTCAATATTTTGCCTTACTGGGTTTAGATACAGAATCACATCATCTGCAAATAATTTCAATTTTGCCATATCATCTATTGGAGTTTTAATCTCAATATTTTCCCGAATCCTAACCGCCAAGGGTTCTATAAAAAAGTAAACAAGACTGGAGACAGAGGACACCCCTGACGGGTTCCCCGTCTTATATCTACTGTACCTGCCAAATTGGAATTTAACCTGACCTGTGCCTGAGCCCCTAGATATATATTCCGAAGCATAGTAATAATCTGTAAAGGAAAAACCAAACCTTTCGAGACCATAAAATAAAGCACCCCAATTTACCAAATCAAACGCCTTCTCTGCGTCGACCATCATTATCAGAGCAGGTGTTTGATTAGTATTAAAAATCAATCGCCTGAACCAAATAACCCGTGTTGGAAGACATTGACCTACCAGCTATAAATCCGGTTTGATCTGTATGTATCACATACTGGCCTACAGGAGTAATTCGATTAGCCCAAACTTTCATCAAGATCTTATAGTCAGAATTTAACAGACTGATTGGCCTGTATGAGCTAACGTCCCTGGGGTTTTTTCCCTTCTTTACAAAACTCACTATCGAAGACTCCTTAAAAGCTGGTGGAACATCGCCTCCCGCTTTAACATAATTAGCACTAATGGTTTTGTTGATAATGTTTTACACTCAAAGGGACTTTTATGCCGTAGGTTTATGCAAGCACTGCAGGGGAAAAGCATTTCACTGTGTATTGTGAAACCCCTGATAATCTATGCAGAGTAGGCACAACAAAGGGAACAGTGCAAACATCCTTAAGATTCAACACAAAGCCAGGTCAAATAAAGTAAAGCAATTTATCTTTGCATGTAACTCCAGTGGCAAATAAAACCTGGCGCTGTATTAAATACAATGCTGTGGGGAAGCAATGCAAATTACATACTGGATGTAGAGGGAAACGTGCATGCCAAACTCTCACTGAAAGAACAAGAGAACTGGGTAGAAGAAGCGACCTAATCCCATTGTACCAAATGGGCTTTAGGCATAATTGCAGCACCACTGATAATATCCTAGCTATGTCATACTTACCACAGAAATCTACTCTCACCTGTAACATACCTGTGTATGCATGTTTTATTGACTCCAAAGCTGCGTTTGACCAACATATTTTGTGGTCCAAGTTCAAGAAGTGAGGTATATGCTCATCACTGTTGAAAGCCATAATCTCTTTATATTCTGACAATTAGGTAAGAATCAAGGTTGGTTGTGGTGATGACATATCCAAGTGCATCCACATATATACAGGCCTAAAACAGGGATGCATACTTGCACTGTTTCTTTTTAACCTTCACACTGTGGACATTGGACAAACCGTGTTTGTTTCCAGGTCTTTGCCCCAACATAGGTACTAATAAAAACCAAATCTTACGTTTTGCTGAGGACCTGATCATTCTCGACCAAACAATGGTGGGCTTTCAACATACACTAAACATGTTACATGTTTACAATCAGCACAATAAATTGGTTGTTAATGAGAGCAAAACAGAGGTCGTG
Source organism: Calotriton arnoldi (assembly GCA_963921515.1). NCBI lineage: Eukaryota > Metazoa > Chordata > Amphibia > Caudata > Salamandridae > Calotriton > Calotriton arnoldi. Next base: position 114,543 of record CAWUFW010009422.1, on the reverse strand, counting down.
ATCTTTGAAAACGAAAAAAACAAATCCAAAAGGAATTGGATTTTAGGCCCACATAAGATAGATAGGCTACTCCAGGGTTCTCCAAAGTCGGTCCTGGAGTGACGCATTCATGCCAGATTTTTAAGATAACTACATTCATCTAAATGGGATATGCAAAAAATCTGGCATGGATTTGGCCCCCAGGACCGGCTTTGGAGAACCCTGGGCTACAAGAATATTTATAACTTTCTGGTGGTTTAGTTTAATTGAAAGACTTTCTTCAAGACCCCACCTACTAAAAATGAAAGCTTCTGGAGCTGAGGGTAGCTGCATCTGCTCTGGCTCTGTGGATGCGCGGGGTTTCGGCCAAGGCGAGGTTGGAAGATCGGAGGTTTCTTTTGGGTACGTGGAAGTTGATTCTGTCGTTGAGGTATTTGGGTCCGTTGATGTGTAGGCATTTGTAGGCGTGAGTGAGGATTTTGAAAGTGACTCTTTTCTCCATGGGGAGCCAGTGGAGACTTCGTAGGTGTTGGCTGATGTGTTCATGTCGGGGGATGCCGAGGACGAGTCTGGCGGCGGTGTTTTGTACTGTCTGGAGTTTGCGGAGTAGGGACTTGTTGATGCCGGCGTAGAGTGCGTTTCCATAGTCCAGTCTGCTGGTGATGAGTGCGTGGGTAACTGTCTTCCTTGACTCAGGGGGGATCCACTTGAAGGTCTTGCGGAGGATGCGGAGGGTGTTGAAGCAGCTGGAGGTGACGGCGTTGACCTGTCGGTTCATGGAGAGTGATGAGTCGAGTACGATGCCGAGGTTCTTGCCGTGGTCTGAGGGGGTAGGTGGGCTTCCGAGGGCGGTCGGCCACCAGGTGCTGTCCCATGCAGAAGGGTGGTACCGAGGACGAGGACTTCTGTCTTCTCGGCGTTGAGCTTCAGGCAGCTGTTGGTCATCCAGACTGCGACGTCTTGCATTCCTTTCTGGAAGTTGAGTTTGGCAGTGGTGGGGTCTTTGGTGAGGGAGAGGATGAGCTGGGTGTCGTCGGCGTAGGATACGATGTTGAGGCTGTGTTGTCAGACGATGGCTGCGAGGGGGCCATGTAAATGTTGAAGAGGGTGGGGCTCAGTGATGAACCCTGTGGGACTCCGCAGGTGATTTTCGTGGGGTCGGAGAGGAAGGGTGGGAGTCTGATCCTTTGGCTTCTTCCAGTGAGGAATGATCGGATCCAGTCCAGGCTGTTCCTTGTATGCCTGCGTCGTGTAGTCTGACGACTAGTGTGCAATGGGAGACGGTGTCGAAGGCCGCTGATAGGTCGAGTAGGATGAGGGCTGCGGAGTGGCCTTGGTCCAGGAGGGTGCGGATGTCATCTGTGGTGGCGAGTAGGGCGGTCTCTGTGCTGTGGTTGCTTCGGAATCCGGATTGGGACGGGTCGAGGACGGCGTTCTCTTCAATGAATCGTGTCAGTTTCCTGTTGACTGTTTTCTCTGCAACTTTGACTGCGAAGGGGAGGAGCGAGATGGGCCGATAGTTCTTGAGGTCGGTGGAGTCAGCTGTGGGCTTTTTGAGCAGGGGTCTGACTTCTGCGCGCTTCCAGCCGTCTGGGAAGGTGCCTGTTTTGAAGGTGGTGTTGATGGTGCGTTGTAGTTTGGGTGCGATGGTGGCCACGGCTCTGTTGTAGATGTGAGGGGGGCAGGGGTCGGTGGGGGCCCCCGAGTGGATGCTTTTCATGGTCGAGGCGGTATCTTCGGCCGTGATCAGTGTCCAGTTGGAGATGGTAGGCTGGCTGGTGTTACAAAATGGCTCAAGGTGGCGATGCAAGGGGAAATGCTTCCTTTCTCCTCGATTTTGCTTTTTCCATGTGTGCTGCCTTGTGCAGCACACATGGAAAAGCAAAATGCCATGTTTTGATCATGTACAGGAAGGTGTCCATACCTGTACATGAACAAACTGTAGATCAACAAGCCATTTTGTAACTTCCATGGGTGCTGCACGACGCTGCACACATGACAGTTACGAAATGGCATTTTAGGATTGTTCATGTGCCGGGAGTAAGTCCTTCCTACACATGAACAAACATCCCTGCTCGCAGACACCCTTGCACTCTGGTGCAAGATTGCCTGTGTTGGCGCAGTTGTGATGAACCGCACACATGTGCTGGGGGACACACATGCCTGCACATGGGCATTGTACCTATCATGCAGCCCTGTGTCACTGGAGAGGATGAGGGTGGCGCTACACACAGGGGGATAATGCTTCCCTCCTCCGATTGCTTGTACATGTCACCCTCTGCCCGTGTATGTAATGGCACAATCGTTTGGCACTGTCAGCCTATTTTGTTAGTGACAGTGCATGTCCCATGCCATGCACTGTCATGTCAGTCTCCCCAGCATGTAGTCACTGATCCATGCTTCAACATGTCGTTGTCCAGGTCACTTGCTGACTTCACATAGTTACGCTGTAGTGTATGCTCCCATGTTGAAGTGAACTTGTATTACAGATGTGTATGGAGAAAATTGAAATTGGCTAAGGGACTCTAATTTGCCTTTGTGTATGTTTTACAGACAACATGACGCCTGGCCAAATACATGCCTTCCAGGTGCGGAAGGACCGTTACCGCCATGTGAAGAAGGTTGCGAAGGGGTACCGCAACACGTCCAAGAGGTACCATGAGGAACGTAGGAAGGGCACATGGAAGGCGGTGCCTGAGCATGCCCAGGATGTCACACAGCCCCCCCCCCAGGCCTCTCAGGCGTCAGTGGTGTGTCCCAGCTGGAACAGGTGGCACATCCCCCTACGGCACCCCCCACCCCAAGGCATTGTCCCACCTGCAACTGGGGATCAAGTGGTCAATTTCACATTGCGGGACAGGAGGCTCCTTCAGGACATTGTGGTATCTCTGGCAGAGCTCAGGCGCGAATTGTCTGATGTCAACAGACGACTGACGTACATACACCAACACTTGGGACTGCCATGATTAGTGGACCTTTTGGACACCATCCCCCTCTTCTCCCTCCCCCCAATGTTTGAAATCTCCTATTATGTAGTGATAGGTAAGTTATTTATTTGTTAGGTAGTGTAGTTTTAGTGTAGATTTTAGTTAGTGTTAGCTTGTTTTAGATTTTAATTAGTCATCCGTATTTGGGGATAAGTTTCCTTTTCCCTTGGGTGGGGGGTTGATGTGTTTTTTCTTCATAAAAATAAAAAACAATATTTACAAAAAAATATATCTTTGTGTAGGTTACATGTTTAGTTAGTTTATGTATAGCTTAGATGTCTTTGTCCTGTCTCGTGGTGTGCCTTAAGGGTAGGAGGGGGGTTGATGTCTATGATGTGTTGTTGCGTGTTTAGGATTAGTTAGGGTAGATAGTTTAGGTAAGTAAGATTGTTTTATAGTTAGTTTAGATTTTAGTAGTAGTTATAGTGATAAGTGTTAGTTTAGGTCACTTGAATATTTATACTGTTCGAATAAAAATATGATACTTTGGATTTCTGCTTGCACTTATGTCAGGGATGAGGTTGTGGAGTGTGGCTCATGCCATTGTATGCAACTTTTGCCATCACTGGACTATCCATTGGAATAGCTAAGTCTGCTCATGACATGTAAGTTTGCAGGATGTATTGTGTCCGGATACCTTAGGTGTGAGCACACTGAACTTGCATTGATGACAGGGTGTCAATTTGGATTGACGTCCTAGTCTAGGAACAGTCGTCTGTGACGTTCTACATCTTCTGTGTGACTCACGGATTTGGACAGCACATTGTTGCACATTTTTCATATAACCTAGTAAGATGGCATGGCAAGTGAATACAGTTAGCTACTGTTATCCATCATGGAGATGGATGTATGCGCCATGTTCCACAGATTCTGTCACACACCTGCATGTCAGATGCTCCTGCCGCAGAGTCCATCTACATTGCACAGACCTAGCCACACTTGCTGCGTAGTGCCAGTATGTCCACTTCCTTAGCAAGATATGTTCCAGTTCATGTACGCTCACTATCCAGGCCATGCATGATTTGTTGGAAATCTGTGTGCATTGTGTACAGGACATGGAACAGCAGTGTTCCTAATTTACAAAAGTAGTCTGAGAGTAAGTGATGACTTCACATTTTACGTTACTCACAAATGTATTTTGGGAATAGTGCATTTTGCTTTACGGAGTTGACATCTCCTAAATGCCTTTCGTGACTCACTGGGCTAGTCAAGTTTTGATTTTGTCACAGCTAACATTTGGGGGGTGGCACACTGTTCTGCTGCACACAAGGGGGAAATGTTGCATTGCTCCCTGTAGTGACAGTGTCATGGAGACTTGTCCCAGCTGTTACTTCTGCCATTGGCTCATGTGATGACGCCCTTGAAATGTTGTCCGTGCATCTGACTATATGCTGAGTGCAGTGCCACACACATCTCTACACACATTGGCCGATATGTTCGCAGTGGTCACAGCATGAGAGGGGGCATATTTTAGGTTACATTGTTTGTCGACAGGGAGGGGCTGACTGACGGCTTGCACTTTGGGGTGAGCCCCTATTTGCCAATCTACTTCACTGAGGCAGACATTGTGGTTCCGTATGTGTATGGTGGACATGTGCCCTTCCGTGTCTTCATCAATGTGAATATGCTGTCCAGTATTTTGGGATGTGACATGCAATGTGCACCATCACAACAGGCTTTGTCCACCACGTAGTGTGTGAGTAGATATGCCAAGAGATATTTGTTTACAAGTGTTAAGGAGGACCCAACTCGTGGCCTGCAACAGACTAGGACATTTTAGCACACATGCCTTTTCATGAAAGAACGTGTGGCTAGGTTGGTATATTGCTAGATGGTTGTTTTGGAGCAATGGGGGCACCGCTAGTTCACACATACACCGCCATCTCACTGCCCATCTGTATCAGGTAAAACAGGGACATTACTCGTATTTCCCTTGGTGTACCTTCTGGGTGAATCAGTGTCCTAACACTTTTTACATACTTCTATACTTGATTGGTCAAGAACCACACACATCTGTGTGAGTTAAATAATTTTATTGACATTCATAGGATGAAGACTGGACCAGTGCTTGGCCATACTTGCCCACATTGCATGGATGCCCGTTGGAGGGCCAGACAGAGTCATTTGGTGGTAACAGGTCCAAGGGAAGAGGCATAGTTCAGTCCGCAGGCTGATTGCAGTGGCATTGGCAAGAAAAAAGTGATATGGCAGTCCATGTGGAGGTCCAAGGTGATTGTCGGGGGACAGTGGAAGACAGTGCAAGAAGATTTTCCGTGGCATGATACTAAGCCCGGCACCAAGGAGGAAACTGGCCTTTGGCGCAGATGGATGCTACCGCTTCCTCCTTAGCACAAATGCACTTTCACCCTCCTCTTCATCCTCTGATGTGTCATGTGCCTCACATGTGGATGGTGGTATGGTGGGTGCAGCACTGTGAGGCACTGACACATCAGGTGGCGGAGCTGAGGATGTGGAGGCAGCAGCAGCATTCATCTGCGCCAGACCTTGTGGCAGCAATGAAGTGATGAGCAGGTGCAGGGCATGATAGATCCCAGCAACCTCGCGCTGGTGTGCGGCCCTGGCAGCCATATCTTGTGCCTGCATCCGCTCCATGCTCTCCATTATCCAACAGATGTAGGCCAAATCCTGGCTGACATTGCTGGAGCCACTCTGAGCAGACAGTTGTTGTTGTCTCAAAATCATGACTCCAGCAATGTCAGCCATGGACTGTTGGAGGGCATCGAGTGGGCTGTGGGTGTCCGTGATCTTCTGCATGTGGTCCCGGATGGGACTCAGACACCCACGTATGGCCTCAAGTTTGTCCGCCAGGCGCTCGAACCCCACCCGCACCTGTTCCGCCATCTCCCGCTGGACCTCTAGCACACGGCGTTGGATGGCCAGGTGTGGGTCCTCGAGGTCCGGGGAGGCAGCAGTGGTGGGAGGTGCTTGCTGCTGGTTGGTTTGTGCAGGGGGTGGGGTTGCCGCTATGCTGCTGGGTTGCCCTGCTCCTGGAGGTGGGGTGCTGAAGGAGTCTAGCAGATGTTGCACTGCTTCCTGATCGATAGTGGGGTATTCCTCCTCGTCATCAGTGAAGGATGGGCCAGTCTGCTGTCCAGGAGGTGATGTCTCTCCCTCTGCAATGTGATAGGGGAGATACAGTTTAACAGTGTTTGTCATGTACAATCATGCATTGGATGTGTTTACAAGCAGACAGCAGGACAGTATCCATTCATACTGTTTTTGAGGAGATGCCTATTTGTTGCAGGATAGTGATGATTTTGAGGAAATTGCGGATTTGATGTTGTAGTTGTACATTGTCATCTCACAGTTTCCAGCTATGACAAATGTTATTGTACAATATCTGCACACAAGCGTCATAAGTTGTGTCCTAGGTTCATTTGTGTGAGTAATGCAATTTGGCCCACATAGTAGTCAATGTTGATGGGCTCAGATCTGTCTGTGTGTGCACTGCATTGTGTGCTGGTGGCACCTGCGGCTTTGGTTTAGCTGCCCATTATACCTTTCAGGTAGTGAGCCTTTGAGTTCTGTGCATTTACAATGCTGTGCTGAGGCAAACTGGGTGGAATATGGGTCTTGGTCAGAGTTGTGAGAGTTGTGCATTGTTTGACTTCAAATGTCTTGTTTACGTCAGGGGTTGTATGTACACGAGGATTTGTCAGAGTGTGACTTGCTTGTTTAAGGATGTTGTCCACACTCACTGAACCATGTTAATAGGTTGGGCCTGCAGGCATGCTATTCATCATGCACTGTCACTTGCCTTGTCAATGTGGCTCACAGACACGCAGCATTGCAGGGTACTGCACATGTGCATGTGTTTTGTGCAAGTATGGTTATGTGTGAGTAGGGCACTCTTTAGGTACATTAGCAATGTGAGCTTACTTGCTGTTTCAACATGTGCTGCACTATGTAGTACACATGGACATCCATTTTGCTTTGTCTATTGTGATTTGTCTGGTGTGCATGTCGTCCTTCATGTTTTTTATTGCATGCATTGCTGAGTGCCCTCCGTTTGGCTGACCCGTTATGAGTATGGTTCGGCGTGAGTTTCGATTGTTGTTGCGGTCTGAACAGACAGGGGCATGTTACCAAGGAAGTGGCAGGGAGAGGCGTTAGCCATCTTGTCTTCACAGCTCTCACCTCCACTTTGGTAACGCCAGGCTCAAACATGTTATCAAGGATATGGTGCAGCCTGGCATTTCCCCCTGCAATGGAAGTAAATTACACTGCTTAGCACCAGCGCAGGCTCCCTTGCACCATAGTGCAAGGGTGTCTGCGAGCAGGGAGGTTTGTTCATGCGTAGGAAGTAGTTGCTTCCTGCACATGGACAAAGCTAAGACGGCATTTTCTAACTTTCATGTGTGCTGCTTCGTGCAGCACACATGGAAGTTCTGAAATGACATTTAGAAGTACAGTTTGCTCATGTACAGGAAGGGACACAAGGCAGCACACATGAAACAAGCAAAAACAAGGAGATTTAATGCATTTCTCCTAGTTTTGCAACCTTAGGCCCAGGATTTCTCTAGTGTTCAGATCAGCACTGCCACCTATTCTCGCCTACCTTGATAATGGATGGCAGCGTCGACTTCAATGGGTGTTCTGGTGGGACGCCCACCACAACACCCACTGCACGCCCCCTTTCACACAAAGTTTAACGTGAAAGGGGCCCTATTCTCAACGCAGCGTAAAGCCACTTAACTTGGCTTTAAGCCACATTGAGTTACTTAACGCTGCCTTGATAATGGTGCGCTGACCCTATCGCCACCCCAACGTAAAAAATGAGTGACGTTGTGGTGGCAGTAGGGGCTTGGTAATATGCCCCATAGTGTCAACACCCATTACCCTCAAGGTTGACCCTACGTGTGGTGTGTAAGTGGTCAGTTTTCTGATTTATGTGCATTTCATGATGCCTATTTATGGTGCTCAGGCCTGGTCAACGCCACCCTCACAAGAGATGCAAATGTACGGGTGATGTGTGTTTGTGTATGTGCCATGCAGCTGCTGCCATGGATGATACCTGCTGTCCTGGTTCTGTTATTCAATGCCTGGCTTGGCATGTGGGTGATGACTACCTGCTGCATATTTGTTCACTGACACAGTTGACTTACAAAACCGTTGATTTGAATTGCACATGATGGTGTGATGTGCAACTCACATCAAGACTGATGTGGAATGCTGTATTCTGTGTGGCAGATGTGTACACTTGTGGGGGTAGGAGTGCAATTTTACATAGGGGTTGAGGGTGGCATTTGGCCGGTTGACATGATTTGTTTCAAATTAGCTATCCTTTCTTGTTGTCATACTTTGGCAGTGAGACAGCTTTACAGGCACATTGAGGTTCAGCGAGTATGTCACACAGACAAGGCATAAAGTACATATTGGTGTGATACATTCCTGTTCTGCATTGTTCACGTTCTGTGTGGTTGTTGGCACGTCCCCATGCTCACTGTATTCCATCGCCCTTTGAGTGAAGTGTGCTGTTTGTGTGCATTTTTGGAGGTGCAACCTTTATCCAGCAGCCTACATGGTTAATTTGTTGTGACATTGCATGTGTGTGTGGTATGCAGACTCACTAGATGTTTCCCCACTTGGTGTACACAAGACTGCATCTCATGAACAGGCAAGGGAGCACATTGCATGGTGATGCAGGTGATGTCAGATTTTGCCCCTTACCACATCACCACGCACATACAAATTGCCTGCACATGGACACGTCTCACTCTGAGGCCAAAATGCGGATGCACTGTGCATGTGACTGGTCATGTGCACGATAAGGCATGCCACCACCAATGTCAGCACACCTGCAGCATTCTGCACATGCACATTCCTACGCACCACTCATACACATGTGCAGAATGCTGCAGGTGTGCTGACATTGGTGGTGGCATGCCTTATCGTACACATGACCAGTCGCATTCACAGTGCACACGCATTTTGGCGTTAGAGTGAGATGTGTCCTTGTGCAGGCAATTTGTATGTGTGTGGTGATGTGGCATGGGGGCCATTTTGCCACCCTGCCACATGTTAAGTTGTTGTTCCACTTTGTCATTTGAGGGGGCACTTATGGAGTGGTCTGACGTTGACCTAGAACTATTTTGGGCTTTCTTTTCTGTGCACATTTGAAAGTCTGTACGCCGGCCAATGTGTGTCGTGCAATGTAATGTTTGAGAAGGGTGATATGTCCCTATGCCACCATGGATAGGGGTATCCGGGACATGATCCACAGTACATGTGGGTATGCACGTCAATTAATTTATTTGTACATGAGTGCCACTGGGCCCATCCACCCCCTTCCCCCGTCCCTGGTTGATGCTCACCCTGGTGTTGTTGTGTCTGTTCACATTCAGCACTATCCTGGCCCGCAACTCCAACCACCGTCTCCTCACTGATGACTCGGGACACCTGCTCCTCCAACTCATCCAGCTCCTCCTGTGGCGCTGGACTCCCACCTCCAGCCTGCCTGGCTGCTCTCACGTTGGCTGCTAGTTTCTCCTTGGTTTTGCGCTTGGTATCATGCCAGCGCTTCTTGCAGTTGTCCACTGTCCTCCTCCTCTCTCCAACGGCATTCAGCTTGGACACAATGTTCTCCCATATTTCTTTTTTTCTTGCCAATGTTACTGTAGAGGTGACAAACAGTTCTTGTTGGTGTTCAGTCACCTCCGCAATCATCACCTGGTTTTCCTGCAGGCTGAACTTAGGATTCCTCTTCCTCTTGGCCTTCACATGGGTGTCTGGCTGGTCCTTCTGGGTATTTGTGGGCATGTTTGTGGCCTCTGCCCTGGTCCCAGCTTCTTCCATTTCTCCTCTGGTATTTTCCTTTTTTTTTTTTTCCAGCTTGGCGGGACTTTTATAGTGCATTTTCCCGCTGAACGCGTAAAATGCAGGCCTGGTGCTAATTAGCGATAGGATTCTGTCGCTGATTGGCCCATCACCACTTTTTTCACATTAGCGTGCGTTTTTTTATCGCAGGCACGCTAAATCTATCGCCGTCCATTTCTGCCAGAAAAGGTAGCTATCGCCTGTTAGCGGCATGTTGCTAATACGCCGCTAATGCAGCGATAGATTCCAGTGTTCTGCGGCAATAAGGAAAATGACGCTAAGCGGAGTTAGCGATAAATATCGCCATTTGTTGATAATATGCCCGCTAGTTTGCTTCTTAGACTGTAATATAAGAAAAGATCTGGCAGGATTATATAGTTTTTATATAATACAAATTAATCGCTTTCCTAAGCTCATGATGCTACCTCAGGTACAAATATAGATATCATGAAATATCAACAGTCTTTAAAGGGTATGAGGGCTCATTAGGTGCCTCATATAGCTTTAGAATTCAAATGAAAAGGTAATTTCTACCACTCACCTTTGTTTTCAAAGTATGACTTAAATTCTTAGAATAGTTCACAGTACCATGTTTCAACTTCCAGTCAATCTTTCAAAAGCTAAATACGCTGTTTAAGGTTTCATGAATGTCTTGCACTAAAATATACACTGCAGCAATAAAGTATCTTGACTGCTTTAGACCATGTGTAAACTTATATTTGTTATCTTCAAGATGAATACAACATTTCTAAACATCGTGAGACTTCTTTGGCCTCATCAGGCTTTTCCTTTTCTATAATAAGAGCAGCCTACATTAGTTCAAAATATTGAATTCAGTGGATGAGTGAGCATGAGCAGGTGAGTCTGCCACAGATCATGACATAAAGCACCAGCAAACATGTTACAGAACTGTTAGACCTGGCTCTTCCAGCAGGTTTATCCCCAGACTTTTTGCTTTTTGGCCTCCTGTTTTTGATCCTGTTTTTTCTGGTTTTAGGATTCTGGGCACTTTACCACTGCTAATCAGTGCTAAAGTGCATATGCTCTCTGTAGGACTTGGCCCTTTTTGGCTAAAGTTCCCTAAACTTTTTGCTTTCCCCCTAGACTTTTTTCTGACATTGTGTTGCCAACTTAGATGCTTTGGACACTTTGCCACTGCTAAACAGTGTCAAAGTGCAATTGCTCCCTGTGTAAAGTGTAATGGAAATTGGTTGTCCATGATTGGTATGATTGCCTTACTAGTAAAGTCCCTAGTAAAGTGCACTATGTGTGCCAGGGCTGGTAATGCAAATGCTACTAGTGGGCCTGCAGCACTATTTGTGCCACCCACACAAGTAGCTTTAAAAAGGGAACTCAGGCCTGCCATTGCAGGGCCTGCGTGCAGTTTTTTAAACTGCCATGTTGTTCTGTCAAGTGCACTCACTTGCTAGACCTTACCCTTCCCTTTCTATGCACATCAGATACCCCTATGGTAGGCCTAGGGTACCCCCTGGACAGGGTGTAGTGCATGTGAAAGGTAGGACATGTACTAAGGTGTGTGCCATGTCCTGACAGTGAAATAATCTCCATTTCGTTTTTCACTGTTGAAAGGCCATCTTGCCCATAGGACAGAATGGGGAGGCTGTGTAATATGTTTTCCAGCCTATCTTCCCAAGGGCTTAAGATGGAAAGGTGAAGTTTAGTATGCCTGAACTCACAATGCGATAACACATCTTTTTATGTAGGTGGTTTTTGCATTGTGTGTTCAGAAGCCACTCTTTTAGAAGTGGCTGGGTTTTTGTGCTCTAACATTTCTGTGTGTCTCTGCCTGGCTGTGGATTGACTGTCTGGATTTGAAAGCGATAGGATCTGGGGAATGTCTTGACCCAGGGGAGGAGGTGAGACAGCCACAGGCTGACCTGCATCTGGAGTGTAGGGGGAGGAGAAGCCCCTAGAGGTGAAGAGGCCTGGGTTGCTGCTATAAAACAATTGTCCCATCTCCTGCTGAGTGATTGAGAATCCAGACCTCCACTAATCAAAGGATAAAGGTGTCACTGGCAGGGGGGCACCAAGAACTGATTTGAACAGGGGTCAGTGCCCCCTGAGTACAAAGGCTTCAAAGCCATTGAGGGGTATAACTATGAGAGCTGAAGCCCCTGAACTTTGGAGAATGGCTTGATCAAGTGTGAACAAGACTGGAGCTACTTCGTGGTCAAGAGGACCTTTGCCAAGGAAGAAACAACTGAATAGACTGAAGGATAGGACTGACCCTTGCTGTGTGTTCTGGGACTGGCCTGCAGTTTGCTGTTTTAACCAAGGAAAGGCTAAAGGGACTTTGCGGTGTGCTGTGTCCCCCTGCTTGAAGGACTTTGCTGTGTGCGGTGTCCTGAAGTAACTTATCCCCAAGGTACTGAGGTGAGCTGGCTCCCTGTTCGGAAACATAGGAACACAATAGTTTCCAGGAGAGTCTCAGCGGTGCTGTGTGAGCGTGCCTGTTGAAGTCTGAGACCCTCGTAAGAACTGCCCTGTGATCGTGGGCGCCTGGTGTCCAAATGAGTATCAGCGACGCTGTGTGGGTGTGCTTTGTGCAGTCTGAGACCTTCAGGAGGATCGGCCTGTGATCGGGGGCATCTGGAGTCCAAGCAAGGATCATCGACGCGGTGTGCGTGTGCTTTGTGCAGCTTGAACCCCTTGGTGAGGATTGTCCTGTGATCGTGTGCACCGGAATCCAAGTGAGTCTCAACGCCGTTGTGTGCGGGTGCGTTGTGCACCGTGAGACCTTCGTGAGGATTTGCCTTGTTATCGTGTGCACCGGAATCCAAGTGAGTCTCAACGCCGTTGTGTGCGGGTGCGTTGTGCACCGTGAGACCTTCGTGAGGATTCGCATTGTTACTGTGTGCACCGGAATCCAAGTGAGTCTCAACGCCATTGTGTGCGGGTGCGTTGTGCACCATGAGACCTTCGTGAGGATTTGCCTTGTCATCGTGTGCACCGGAGTAAAGTGAGTCTCAGCGACGCTGTGCGCGTGATCTTCGTGCAGCCTGAGACCTGTCTGTGGAGTGCCCAGTGATCGTGCACCCGAAGCGTAAGGAAGACTCAGCGACGCTGTGTGTGTGTGCTTTGTGGCAGCCTGAGATCTTCGTAACTGAAGCAGCCCGGACCGGCAGTCCCGGAGGAGCTGTGTTGCCGGTCCGAGCCGCCGTTGCCATTCCACAAAGCTGCATTGGAGACCCAGCCGCTGGACGAGGAGAGGAGAGTGAGTTCGAGCCCCCCAGGTAACGTGTGTCGACTCCTGGGGCGGGGCACGGGCTCGGAGGGAGACGCTCTCGGCCTCTCTCTCGTGTTGGCAGCGCAAGCCTCTGCTTCGCCTCGTATCACGGCCCGTATTGCCAAGGGAGTGGCGGTACCGGGGCCGGAGTGCGAAGCTGCACTTTTGGATTACATCGTACCGTGTTGGGGGCAACTGTGAGAGGCTGACTGTAAGTCAGAAGGAGAGGCGGAGAGACCGCCTAAGGCCCGGTGATCGGGGCCTGAGTGTATTACGCATTATTCCATTTCTGAAGAACAGAGTACCTGACTGTCGTTTTACACATTGCAACATTTCTGAATAACGGAGTACCTGATTAGAGTATTACGCATTGCATTATGCCTGCATTACGAACTACCTGATTAGTTTATGAGGCATGGCATTTTATCTGCATAACGAACTTTCTGATTGTCGTATGACGCATTGCCTTGTTTCTGCATAACGAACTACCTGATTAGAGTATTACGCATTGCATTATTCCTGCATACCGAATTACCTGATTAGTGTATTACGCATTGCCTTATTTTAGCATAACGACATATCTGGTGGTTGTATTACGCATTGCATTATTTCACCTTGCAAAGTGCCTAATTGTTGCGTTCCGCATTGCATTCTTTTCATTGCAGAGTGTCTGATTGCTACGTTACGCATTACAGTATTTTTACATTGCAAAAGTGCCTGAATCTAGCATTACGACTGTATGATATGATATTAGGAGTACAGGAGAATGTTTAGAAGTGCTCATTGATATCGCCAGAACTTACAAGGGCTGGCTGGCCTAAAAACCGGCCAGGAGAAATATTACACAACCTCATATGTTGGTTTTATATCGTGTGGTTTTATCGTATATCTTTTTACATAAAGTTTATACTCGTTTTTATAAAACTCGTGTGGAGTCTATTTGTGGTGTCATCATTGGGTTATTGTGAGCGTGGTTGCAAATACTTTACACATCTGCCTTGAAGATAAGCCTGGCTGCTCGTGCCAAGCTACCGAGGGGGTGAGCGGGGCTATCTAAGAAGGTGACCTTCCTTTCCCTGATGTTGGAACGTGGGTCCCTACTTGGCCTAAGGTACCTACCTCAGCCAACCAGGGATCCCGGGTCTAACATTTGGTGGTCAGCGGGGTGGGATCTGAATGTGTATTTGCAAATTCACTCACAGTGATTGGTGTACATCATAAATAGCGCAGACCACGACGCAACGACATATTGTATCCTTGATTTGTATGTATTTATGTATGTATGTATTTAAGCTTATATAGCGCTCAGCTACCCCCAACGGGGGTGTCCCGGCGCTTGCGGATACAGTGGAGGGTGAGGGCAGGTTAGAGTTATTGAGCCCTAGTTTGCTAAGGGAGGCTGAAGAGCCAAGTCTTCAAATCCTTCCGGAAGATAAGTTCCGATTTGGCTTTTCTGATGTGATCAGGCATGGAGTTCCACAAGGTCGCGGTTTTGACGGAAAAGGACCGTCCTCCTATTCTGGACTTAGAAAAACGGGGATGACAAGGCACTCACGATGATTAGATCTTAGGGTCCTGGACTGATGATATTAGCGAACTCTCTTCTTTAGATATTGCGGGCCAATATCATTAAGTGCTCTGTATGCAAGAGTTAGTGCCTTAAATTCAGTTCTTCTCTTGACAGGCAGCCAGTGGAGACTACGCAAATGAGGGGATATATGATGTCTTAGTGGGATGTTCCTAATAAGCCTGGCTGCCGCATTCTGCACAGTTTGCAATTTCCTGAGCAGGTATGCTGGCAGCCCCATGTACAGACTGTTTGCATAGTCAAGCTGTGATGTAATCACCGCATGGACTATTGTTTTCCTACAGTCCATTGGTAGGAAGTAAAGGAATCTCCGAAGGGCCTTAATTTTCCAAAAGCAGGACGAGGAGAATTGGCCTATCTGGGTCTTACATGACAGGGAAGTATCTAGTTTGAACCCCAGATTCCTAGCAGACGAGACTGGGAGAGGAGGGGGGTTGAGTTCTGCGGGCCACCAGAAATCTGATAATGGAGGTGAGGGCTGGTTGAAAAATAGCACCTCCGTTTTTTCTGTGTTCAGTTTTAGGCAGTTAGCTGTCATCCAAGCTGAGATGTCCATGAGACACTGCCTAAAGTTTGAAAATACGGCCTCAGAGCAATCTTGGAAGGAAAACACGAGCTGCGTGTCATCAGCATATGAGATAACATCAACCCCGCGTTGCTTTACCAGAGGGGCCAGGGGGCGAGGTAGACATTAAAAGGGTCGGGCTAAGGGCTGAACCCTGAGGCACTCCACAGATCAAAGGGCGAGAGTTGGAAGTGTAAGGATGCAGCCGAATTCTCTGGGAGCGGCCTTCTAGGAAGGAACAGAACCAAGCTAAAGTAGTCCCCGTCACTCCCAACTGTTGAAGCCTGTCTAAGAGGATCTTATGAGACACTGTGTCAAATGCTGCCGACAGGTCCAATAGCACCAGCATTGCACAGTTCCCCTTATCCATTGTCTCCCGGACAGTTTCTGCTACTTCGAGTAGTGCTGTCTCCATGCTGTATCCTGCTCTAAATCCCGACTGGGTGTCGTGAAGTAGTTTATTGGATTCAAGAAATGTGGATAATTGTTTTTGCACTTCTTTTTCGAGAATCTTAGCAGGTGCTGGCAGATGGGAGATAGGTCTAAAGTTTTTCAATATTGTAGGGTCTGCATTCTCCTTTTGAGGATTGGTTGAACAACAGCGATTTTCCAGCTAGATGGATAAATGCCAGTTTCCAAAGAGGTGTTCCAGAGCTGGTTTAACGCAGGGTTGAGCAGTGGTGCTAATATTTTAAAAAACCTGGCCGGGCAAGGATCAAGTGGGGACCCGGATTTGGTTTTTTCCAACTGCTTGAGGGATGTAGCCAAATCTAAGGGGCTAAATTCAGACCAAGTTTTTGTCGGGAGGGGGCGAGGCAGTGGTGTGTTAGACGGTTCTGTCTCAGGAAAAGCTGCATAGATGTCTTGGATCTTCTCCTGGAAGAAGACCGAGAGATCCTCACAGAGTGCGGCAGAGGGGACTATATTACTTTTCATTGCCTCTGGTTTAAGGAAACCCTGAACAATTAAAAAAAATTCCTTAGTGGAGTTGTCAGCTGATTTTATTTGATTGGCAATATGATCCTTAATAATATTGCGTTTTAATTTGTGAAACTGTTTTATTGCCTTTCTGTATGTATTTTTTGCTTCAGGGTCGTAGGCAAGACGCCAGACCCGCTCAAGTTTCTTACAGCGGCTTTTTTCTGCTCGAAGTTCTGGTGTAAACCAGGGGGCAGATTGTGTATTCCTGGCCTGTTTCGTTGTTTTCATGGGAGTTATTTGGTCAAGGGCCGACATGACCCAGTGGTTAAAGGTTACGGTGTCGCTGTTCGGGTCTCCGGTAGGTAACAGAGGAGTGTTTACTAATACAGGTCCTAGTACTTCGGGGGTAACTTTCCTCCAATTTCTTCTAACTTCGTGTTCGGGTTTTATAGCATTGTGGTTTGTGAAGATAGTTAGATAGAAAGGAATAAGACTGTGGTCTGACCACAAGAGGGGGATAGGATCTTCAGTTGTTAGGGTGGGGATATTAGTAAAAATAAGATCCAGGGTGTGGCCAGCCCTGTGTGTGGGTTTGTGGACCAGTTGTTTAAGGTTCAGTCCTGACAGTGTCTCCGCTAGTTGGGTGGTCATGGGACATAAATCATTGTCCATGTGGACATTAAAGTCCCCTAAGACTATGAAGTTGGTATATTTTAATGAGAGGTCAGCGATCCGGTCGCATATTTCCCATAGCTCAGCGGGCTTAGATGTTGGTGGCCTGTAGATCAGCAATCCCGCAATGGTGAGAGTAGGGGAGATTGTGATGTTAAAGTACAGTGCTTCTATCAGGTCAGTATGTTCGACCCTTCTGTGTGAGATCTCCCAGTCATTTTTAATAATCACCGCAAGTCCACCCCCCACTCTATTACCCTCCCGGTTTTCTGCCACTATTTTATAGCCTTTTGGGATCGCCATTGAGATGTCGGGGTTAGAGTTCTCTCTCATCCATGTTTCCGTTAGTTGGTTCTAGTTGGTTTTGTTTTGAGCAACCTTTAAGCCACACATCATGTCTCAGAGGAGTCAAGGAGCCAGTGAGGCTGCAGAATTAGAGTTCAACATTGAGGCATTGCTCACCTACAAGGTTGATCAATTGAGGCAATTCTGCCGGGCTTTGGGATGTCCCATGAAAGGTAGCGCCAAGAAGGAGGAGCTGCAGGTGGCCTTGAGGGCCTGGTGGGAAGCCAAAGGGACTCAGGAGGCGGGTGATGTTGAGGTGGATGAGGATGACCCAGGGAATGGTTTTGGTCCACAGGATTTGCCAGTGGAGGGACCAGCTTCAGGGGCTGATAGTAGCCATTCAGGGAGGAGTTTTTCACCAGAGGAGTTGGAGGAAAACCAAAGGGTCAGAGAGCATGAGTTGGAGGTTTTAAAACTTAAAACTCAGGCAGAGGAGAAGAAGCTGCTCATTGAAAGTGAAAAGCGAGCAGAGGAGAGTAGGAATGCTCTCGCCTTGGAAGAGAAAAAGATTCTCTTAGCTCATGAGTTGAGCTTGAAGGAACTGGAAATGAAGGTTAAACAGGCCGAGTCCAGTTCAAATGGTGGCAGCACACAACCAGTGCCAGTAGGGAAGGTGTACATTCCCAAGGACTTAGTGCGAGATTACTAGAGGGGTGATGATATATATGCGTGGTTCACGGCATACGAGATCGCACTGAGGATGAATGAGGTGCCTGAGCAGCATTGGGGGCGGGCCTATGGAAACACTTTGAGGCTTCTGGGAGGGATGTCTTACCCCCTTTAGAGAGGGCGGGAACCCTGACCTACGCCAATATGAAGGAGGCTTTATGCCTCAGGTATGGGCTCACTCCTGAACAGTATCGGCAGAAATTCAGGACCTTCAAGAAACAGGAATCCAGTACTTGGGTTGAGTGTGTGAATGCGTACATGCGTGCACTGGATGGTTTGGTTGAAGGGCAGCAAGGCAACTGATTTTAAGAGCTTATGCGATTTAATAAGTTGGGAGCACTTGAGTAGTCTGTGTGTTCGAGAGCTGCGCCAGCATCTTTTGGACAGCAAGCTGACTGATCCCAGTAAGCTTGCTGAAGAGGCGGACCGCTGGACCAGTACCCGGGTCCACAAGGGGATTGGAGGTACCACTACCAAAAGTGTACAGGGTCCCCCGCAGAAGGTGGGGGAGGACAAGGGTAACCACAAGGGGTTCTCTAAAGGGCCCCAAAGTAGTTCCCAGGTGAAAGGGTCCCAGTCCCCAAAGGCTAAAAGGTCCTGGCTCCATAAGGGCCAGCGGTACAACCGAGATCCTCCTACTTGTTACTTCTGTAAGGAAGTGGGTCATATTTCCCCTAGATGCCCCAAGAAGTCGTCTGCACCCACTGGTGCTCCAACACCAGGATTAGTGAGTGTAGCGTTGGGGGAGGAACTTAGTCCTTGGAATGGGGAGGAGCAAGCCGTTATGACCCTGGTCTCATTGGGAGATCGAGAGATGGTCCAGGAAATCTCCCTGCCTGAGAATACTAAAAAATACAGGCAGTGGGTGACCATCAATGGAAAGAGGGTGGAGGCTCTGAGGGACACCGGAGCTAGTTTGACATCTGTCAGGTGTCAGTGGGTGTCTGAGGAGCAGGTAATTCCCGATGTGCTTCACCCTGTAGTTGCAGCAGACAACTCAGTGTGCCTCTGCAAGGTGGCGCTGGTTCCCTTTGAATGGGGGGGTCTCAGGTTCTTTGAAGGTCGTTGTGAGTCTGTCCAAGCCTGTAGACTGTCTGCTGGGGAATGACCTGGAGAGCTCCCCCTGGAAGGAGGTGGAGCGCCAGGCGCATTTGGAGATGTTGGGTCTGCCTGAGTGGGCTTGTGTAACCACTCGGTCTATGGCAGCCAGTAGAGGTATTCAAGAGGACCTGGAGCCTGAAACAGTGGCCCAGGTGCCTGCCGTAAAGAGAAGAGGCAGGGGGCGTGGGAAAAAGGCCCCCGCAGTTCCCATGGTCCAGGAGGAGGCACCCTTTGAGGGGGATGCCCTGGAACCTACGGGGGAACCAGTGGCTAAACTGGGGGACCTACCTGAGCTGACTGAATGGCAGCAGAAGGGAGGGCCCTCCAGGGGGGCATTCTGCGAGGAGCAGAAGAGGTGCCCTTCTCTTGTGGGTTTGCGGCAACAGGCAGCAAACCAGGCAGCAGGTGATCAGTCTGGATCACACTTGATTTACTGGGAGAATGATCGCCTGTATAGTGAGCCTAAGGTTGCTGAGCCTGGGTCAGCCCGTGCGCTGCTGGTACCCCAGCGCTTCAGAGCCTTCTTACTGGGGTTGGCTCAGGATGTACCTTTAGCAGGACATTTGGGGCAGGACAAGACCTTTGAGAGGCTTGTCACTCACTTTGACTGGCCTCAAATGCGCAAGAGTTCTGATACTCATTGCAGGACCTGTCAGACTTGCCAGGCAAGTGGGAAGAATGGAAGGAAGCGCAAGGCTCCCCTCCAACCTTTCCCAGTGGTCAGCACCCATTTTAAGAGGGTGGGCATTGACATTGTGGGGCCGCTGGATCCCAAGACGGCCATGGGCAACAGGTTCATCCTGGTCTTGGTGGACCATGCCACCCGGTACCCGGAAGCCATCCCTCTCCGGACGGTGACAGCCCCCGTGGTGGGCCGTGCACTGACGGGGATTTTCTCCCGCGTGGGGTTCCCCAGAGAGGTGGTGTCCGACAGGGGTACTAATTTCATATCAAGGTATATGAAATCTCTGTGGAAGGTTAAGAGAGGGAGGCGTCCCTCAGTGGGAAAACCCGTGGGACTGTGTGCAGCAAGTGGGGCTGGTTCCCCTAGGAGTGACCAGGGTACACCCACATCTAACCTGGAGGACAGGATAACTGGGAACAGTGTCCTCACTGATGGGTCTTCCAGGGATACCGCTCTAGGTGGGGGTTGGCAAGGGGCCAGCACCCCTAGGGAGGCACCAACTGTCTAGAAGTGCCCATGGAGCGGCATAGTTGGCCCAGGGAGTAGTGACCAAGAAAATCCCCTGGAGTCAGGAAAGCATAGAACTGGAGGGTGTCCCTGTGGTAGCGGGCCTGCGTCCGTGTTCTATCGCCCTAAGCAGGGAAGTCCATCAAGGTAGTTGATTGGTCTACCCTGGCTTTTGGCTGGGAGGGGTTTGTGTAGGACTTGGCCCTTTTTGGCTAAAGTTCCCTAAACTTTTTGCTTTCCCCCTAGACCTTTTTTCTGACATTGTGTTGCCAACTTAGATGCTTTGGACACTTTGCCACTGCTAAACAGTGTCAAAGTGCAATTGCTCCCTGTGTAAAGTGTAATGGAAATTGGTTGTCTATGATTGGTATGTTTGCCTTACTAGTAAAGTCCCTAGTAAAGTGCACTATGTGTGCCAGGGCTGGTAATGCAAATGCTACTAGTAGGCCTGCAGCACTATTTGTGCCACCCACACAAGTAGCTTTAAAAAGGGAACTCTGGCCTGCCATTGCAGGGCCTGCGCGCAGTTTGTTAAACTGCCATGTTGTTCTGTCAAGTGCACTCACTTGCCAGACCTTACCCTTCCCTTTCTATGCACATCAGACACCCCTATGGTAGGTCTAGGGTACCCACTGGACAGGGTGTAGTGCATGTGAAAGGCAGGACATGTACTAAGGTGTGTGCCATGTCCTGACAGTGAAATAATCTCCATTTCGTTTTTCACTGTTGAAAGGCCATCTTGCCCATAGGACAGAATGGGGAGGCTGTGAAATATGTTTTCCAGCCTATCTTCCCAAGGGCTTAAGATGGAAAGGTGAAGTTTAGTATGCCTGAACTCACAATGCGATAACACATCTTTTTATGTAGGTGGTTTTTGCATTGCGTGTTCAGAAGCCACTCTTTTAGAAGTGGCTGAGTTTTTGTGCTCTAACATTTCTGTGTGTCTCTGCCTGGCTGTGGATTGACTGTCTGGATTTGAAAGCGATAGGATCTGGGGAATGTCTTGACCCAGGGGAGGAGGTGAGACAGCCACAGGCTGACCTGCATCTGGAGTGTACGGGGAGGAGAAGCCCCTAGAGGTGAAGAGGCCTGGGTTACTGCTATAAAACAATTGTCCCATCTCCTGCTGAGTGATTGAGAATCCAGACCCCCACTAATCAAAGGATAAAGGTGTCTCTGGCAGGGGGGCACCCAGAACTGGTTTGAACAGGGGTCAGTGCCCCCTGAGTACAAAGACTTCAAAGCCATTGAGGGGTATAACTATGAGAGCTGAAGCCCTTGAACTTTGGAGAGTGGCTTGATCAAGTGTGAACAAGACTGGAGCTAGTTCGTGGTCAAGAGGACCTTTGCCAAGGAAGAAACAACTGAATAGACTGAAGGATAGGACTGACCCTTGCTGTGTGTTCTGGGACTGGCCTGCAGTTTGCTGTTTTAAACAAGGAAAGGCTAAAGGGACTTTGCGGTGTGCTGTGTCCCCCTGCTTGAAGGACTTTGCTGTGTGCGGTGTCCTGAAGTAACTTATCCCCAAGGACCTGAGGTGAGCTGGCTCCCTGTTCGGAAACACAGGAACACAAAAGTTTCCAGGAGAGTCTCAGTGGCGCTGTGTGAGCGTGCCTGTTGCAGTCTGAGACCCTCGTAAGAACTGCCCTGTGATTGTGGGCGCCTGGTGTCCAAATGAGTCTCAGCAACGCTGTGTGGATGTGCTTTGTGCAGCCTGAGACCTTCAGGAGGATCGGCCTGTGATTGGGGGCATCTGGAGTCCAAGCAAGGATCAGCGACGCGGTGTGCGTGTACTTTGTGCAGCCTTAACCCCTTTGTGAGGATTGTCCTGTGATCGTGTGCACCAGAATCCAAGTGAGTCTCAACGCCGTTGTGTGCGGGTGCGTTGTGCACCGTGAGACCTTCGTGAGGATTTGCCTTGTTATCGTGTGCACCGGAATCCAAGTGAGTCTCAACGCCGTTGTGTGCGGGTGCATTGTGCACCGTGAGACCTTCGTGAGGATTCGCCTCGTTACCGTGTGCACCGGAATCCAAGTGAGTCTCAACGCCGTTGGGTGCGGGTGCGTTGTGCACCGTGAGACCTTCGTGAGGATTTGCCTTGTCATCGTGTGCACCGGAGTAAAGTGAGTCTCAGCGACACTGTGCGCGTGATCTTCGTGCAGCCTGAGACCTGTGTGTGAAATGAAATGAAATGAAAAGAATATTTGTAAAGCGCTGTAGCTACCCTGAGGCGTCCTAGAGCTGCAGACAAACGCGGGCAAGGAGGCTGTTAAGGTCTATAGGGGTTTGTTGAAAAGCAGAGTTTTTAGGAGTTTACGGAAAGGTAGTAGGTTGGGCTCTGCCCGCAGGTGGAGAGGAAGAGAGTTCCATAATTTAGCTGAGTTATAGGCAAAGGAGCGGCCACCACACCTTGCTCTCTTGATTTTGGGGACTAGGGCGAGGAAAGAAGATGCCGATCGCAACTGTCTGTTCGGTTGGTAGGGAGTGATCAGCGATTGGGTGATGGCCTGGCCAGTCTTCCAGAAAGCCCTGTGAGCAATGCACAGGGCCTTAAATTGGATTCTTTCCCTGACCGGGAGCCAGTGCAGGCTCTTTAATCCTAGATTGATTGAGTGCCGATGGGGAATCTGAAGGAGTGTGCGGGCTGCACAGTTTTGGATGATCTGGAGTTTGCGAATAGTAGATTGAGGGACCCCTAAATAGAGGGCATTCCCATAGTCCAGGCGTGATAGAATGAGGCCCTGGACCATGATTTGTCTTGCCTGAAATGGGAGCAAGGGAAGGATTTTCCGTAGTAGCCTGAGTAAACCATAGCAGGAGGCTGAAAGCTTAGCTGCTTGATGGTTAAAATTAAGGGAGTGGTCCAGCCAGATGCCCAGGCTTTTGATTGTGTTTTTTGGAGCTGGAGCTGGGCCGAGGCAAATGGGCCACAATAAGTTTGTATTAAACGAGGGAGTATTTCCTAAGAGCATGAGCTCGGTTTTGTCCCCGTTCAATTTTAGACAGGAAAGTGTCATCCAGTTGGCCACGTCCTCTAAACAGCTACTTAGGTTGGTCGGGGAGATGTTCGGCTGGTTGAGGGCCACCACTAGCTGAGTGTCATCGGCATAAGTGATGATTTTGATGCCGAAGGGACGTACAATACCAGGGGGAGGTTGTGCCACTGCGTTTTGTTTGAGAGCATTTCATGGGAAGCACAGCGTCTAAGGAGCTATGGATCCAGCTATTGTATTCCTCATTAGCTAAGATGGGATTGGGGTTACTAGATGGTCTTGAGGCTTCAAGGGCCGGCAACCAGAGTTCCAGGGGAAGTTTAGACCAGTTCCGTTCCCTACGAATAATCATGTTAGTGGGGAAGTGGGGATCGGGGGTAACCCAGGAGAGAGGGATCAGGAAGTGATCAGACCAAGGGAGCGGGGATGGGGTTCCCGTTGTAAGTTCTGCGCAGTTGCTAAAGACGGGGTCGAGTAAGTGGCCTTTGGTGTGAGCGGGTTCGAACAGTAATTGTTTGAGTTGTAGTGCGGAAAGGCTCATAGTCAGTTCTTTGGCAGTGTGGTCAGAGGCATCATCCAGATGGATATTAAGATCCCCTAATAGTGAAAAGTTAGATGGCATGCATGCCAGATCTGCTATGATAGGGGGGAGGGCATTAAGAAATTGCCCAAGGGCCCCGGGTGGGTGATAAATGAGTAGCCCGGAGAAGGTACTTGTGGGGGAGAAATCGATGGCGAAAGATAGACTTTCGCAGTCTGGCACCAGGTTAGGGAGGCTGCGGCAATTATAAAAGTCCTTGAAAATAATCGCTAGGCCTCCTCCTCTGCCCTCTTTGCGATCCTCTCGTTGTATGTGATATCCGTGAGGGAGGGCTTGGATGAAATCTGGCTCCGACTCTGCGTTGAGCCAGGTCTCTGTCAAAAAGAGAGCATCCGGTCTGAGTTCTTTTAGGAGCAGGGCGATTTTGGTGGAGTGCTTGGGAAGTGATCTACAATTTAGAAGATACATACTTCGCTGGGTGTTCTTAGTGTGGGGGTCAAGTTCAGTGATTGTAGGTTGGAAGTGGAACCCACAGTGTAGGCAAGTGTTGTGTTCAGCTGCCACGTTCCATGAATGCTGGCAACTTGCAGAGGTCACTCCTTTAAGTTTAAGGAGGGAGTGAGGACTGTAACTCCTGGGATGCGGATAGAAACGGGCAGGGGTTGTGGCCCCTGGCCCCGTCCGGGCGCGGACGGGCGCAGACGGGCTTGCCTTTGGCGCGCCTCCAGCGCGCCGCCGGCGCGCCCGCTGCGCGAAGGGAATGACATATGGGTTAAGTACCCTGTGAAGCTCCGCCCCCTCCGGTGTGTGGCCCGGAAGTGAGGAAATTGAATTATACGCCGGTTCCTCCCTCCACTCAATCGGGAAAACCCGTGGTGGACCGGGGAGTAGGGCGCCTTGCAGCGGGAACAATGATCAAGGGGTGAGCAGCAATATTAAAAGTGACTAAGGGGCGTGGCCTAGACTCCAATGGCGTAGGACGCACGAAGGCTGAGCTCCGCTTTCCAGGGGCGGCCCGGGGCATAAATCAAGCGATTTAAGGCACGGGGGGCAAAGTCTGTGCCCCCCCACAGACAGCGTATAGCCCGCTGCAGACTCCTGGAGTCCTGGGAGGACCTCGACCCGACGTAGCGACCGGGAGAGCCGAGAGCGGTTGATCGCGGCGACCCCGTCCGCCATCTTGCCCGCACCGGAGTGTCGGCCCTAGACTGCGGGTGACGTGAGCGGGCTGGACCTTGGCCGGGGGGGGACCTGCAGAGAGTTGCTTGCCCCCAGAGAACTTGCCTGCGGCGGTGGGCTGAGCTGAGGAGCCTGGCCCCGTCCTTTGAGAGCGGACTCCGGCCGGGCTCCTGAGGCCCCGCGAATCCATCGACAGAGTCCGGGGAGGAGCGGAGCGACAGACGGAGGTGAGGAGGGGGAGCGCATTTGGCCCGGGGGATGGAGAGGCGTCCCTGAGAGGGCTGAAGACTGGCGTGAAAACCTGCGGCTGGAGGTGATATCCTCCCCGCCCCCCGGCTGAGCCTGAGGCCGTGGACCTCGTGTGCCCCTCCCCCATACAGTGACGGCCCGGAGAGGCCGGAGGAGCGGTGGTGTGCAGGCCCAGAGGCCTAGTGAGGCCCGGCTCCCTTGGGCCCATCACGCACAGCACTGAGACCCGGAGTGGATGACCGGAGGGCTGGCCCCGAGCTGAAGGTGCATGATACCCCGCAGAGACTGCCCTGGTAGGCCCCTGCTCCTAGATACCTGACATTGAGGGTAGAGGACCCTGAAGCGTGGGGAGAGCTTGGCCGGGACAGCGGTGAGAGGCAGCAGGGCGGGCCCTGATTATTGGACTGGACTGGCAGAGGGGGTACCCTATACTGAGCTCGAGGGACCGGAGCGACTCGGGGGCCGGATCGGGCTCCTTCCCGTGCCCGAGCAAAACGGGCGGGAGGCTGCCCTAGGCTAAGCTGAAGGTGTCGGGGTCTCGCCGGAAGGCGACGGAAGTGAGTGGCCCCTACGAATTGAACCAAAGGTGGCTGGAGTGTGGGGTATAGACCCACGGGTCGGAACCTCCTGCCGGGACCGGCGAAAAGGGGGACTCGAGTTGATCCGAAGGGCAGACCCTGTGGCCGGGCCTGCGCAGCCTTGCCCTGCCACCGAACGGACTCGCGACGCATCGACTGGGCGGGAGCGAGGAGGCCCCGGTTTGGAACCAAGCGAGGGCGAGAGGGCTCTGCACCCCCGGCGCAGGAACCATGACTAAGCCAAAGACGGGGAAGGCCGCAGCCCAACTGGCGCCTAAAGATACCTCGGTGGCGGACCTGTGGGGAAAGCAAACCCCGGTAGCATCAGGGGACGACACAGCAATGACCTCCAAGCTGGACATGCTTGAACCAGGCGCCATTACACAGGCATTTATGTCTAGCTTCCTTCAGGACATCAAATCAGAGATCTCATCTCTTAAGCTAGAGGTCAAGTCCTACCTCACGGACATTAGACGAGACGTCGCCGAAATTGGCACTAGGGTGGATGACCTGGAGCACACACTCGACACGCGTACAGAGGAGCAGGAAGATCTTAGGCGCCGCGTCCAAACTCTGGAGGAGCAACATGTGGAACTCCAAATCAAACAGGAGTATTTGGAGAACAGGAGCCGCCGGAATAACCTCCGCGTCCGGGGTGTGCCACGGGGCGCAGAGGGACAGGACATAATGACATATGTCGCAGACTTACTGCATGCGGTCAGGGGAGATGAGGACTCCTCCCCACCCACGTTGGACCGGGCACACAGGGTGGCACCCCCGCGGGGAAACACCAACCTGATCCCCGACATCCTGACCAGGGTACACTTTTATACGGAAAAGGAGGCCATCCTCCGAGCGGCCAGGGCGACCGAAAAGCTGGAACACGAGGGACACGCCATCCAAATCTTTCAGGACCTATCGCCATTCACCTTGCGCCGCCGGAGGGACTTCCGGCCAGTCACTGCCAAACTGAGAGAAGCCAACGTCAAATATCAATGGGGCCGCCCGTTTGCTCTGATCTTTCAATGGGAGGGGAGGCGCAGGTCTCTGAGATCTCTTCGTGAAGCCCTCCAACTGCTGAACATCTCGTCTGGATCGAGGCCTTCCTCCCCCGGGCCCACGGAGCCAACGTCCCAGATCTCCCTCCGCCCTGAGTGGTCGAGGGTCGGGCGCCCCAGGGCTGGAACATCCGGAGCAGGGGGGACTGACCTTCAAGCCAAACAGGACATTATCCAACACCTACGGAATATGGAGGCGCCACAGACTTCAACAAGAGAGGGCCTGAGATCGAGGCCGCCTTCCCCCCTTGGTGCTAGCGGGGGCAACTGATGTATGGTTGAGAGACATCCACGGACACGTGGACAGGCAGAACATGCCCTTCGCGCCCCATTGTCAGAGGCTTCAGATGGGAGAAGGCGTTGGGCCACCTGGACTACTTGAACGAAGGATTTGGGGCAATTAGGCGTATATACACTTATTAGGTTTGGTCTCACGATGAGGGTCAGGGGAGGCAATATTTGGCTCTTCCCCGGGAGGGGGGATCATGCCCGCAAAGCACCACAATACCTTGCCGGGATGGGTCTAGCGCGGGTGGGATTTTGGGAGGGCCTATCTATGAGCGTTATTCTAGGCTGCCGTATCCATGCCAGCTATACACTGGTATAGACATGACGGGGGGCGAGGGGCCCCTCCCCCACACCAGGCGGTTAACCTAAAGGTGCCCGAGTTTTCTGGATCGCCCAAAAGCTTGGAGGGCAGGGGCGCCGGGGTGCGTTATTGAGCTCCGGATATATCCCGGGGGGGGTCCTCCTGTGGCTCCATCTGGGACGCATTTCTCCCCGTTGCTACCGCGACGGGTCGCCCCTGGGGGGTGGATGGCTCTTGCCCCCAAGGTAGTCTGAGACTTACCCCGCCATTTCCTTAGTCCCCAAGGGGAGTGACTTCCCCAGAGCCGCCCTGGTTCACACCATTGGGCTGCTCCTGGACTGGAAAGGCCCTGTTGGGCCCAGTTGGCCCTTTAGATATTTAGTAAATTTTCCATTCTGGGAATCTTCCCCTCTTCTATTCTTTTCCTTATTCCCTTTCTTTCTCTGGACTCGAGGGGAGGGCCCCGAACCGCAGCGAAGGGCCAGGGCTCTGAGACTGGCAGCCTTGGGGACACCAGGTACAATAACTCACACTCCGCCCCTGGGGGGGATTTTACGCTTGCTCCAACATTTACAGTGGTTGTCGATTCAGGCTCTGACCAGAGAGAGATGGGACTCCATCAGTTCCGACCAACGCATGCCTTTCCGGGTACAGATCAATGGCTCAGCTTAAATGTCTCTCCCTTAATGTCAAAGGCCTAAATGCCCCGAATAAGAGGGGACAGATCTGGCGCTACCTCCAACTTCAGGACCCGGACATTGTTTTTCTCCAAGAGACCCACTTACTACGGGCCGATACTGTTCACATGTCTCACCCTAAATTCCCCCTACGAATATGGGCGTCGGCATCATCTAAGACAGCAGGGGTGGGGATCCTTTTTAAAATGGGTCTCTCGGTGAACATAGAACGCACCGTCCGGGATGCGGAAGGTAGATCTCTTAAGCTCCAGCTATCAATACAGGGCAGACAGCTTACCCTCCTTAATCTATATGCACCCAATCAGGCACAAGATGCCTTCATCCGCCACCTCCTCCAAACTTCCCTCTCCAAGGAAACTAATCCTATCATCCTTGGGGGTGACTTTAATCTAGTTTGGGACCCCACCATGGACCGCACCTCCCCTCTTACCAGGGAGTAGGGGCTATGTCTGCCGCTCTCAAACGAGATCTGGAAGCTTTGGGCCTGGTAGACGCTTGGCGCTATAAGGAACCGGACACACAGGACTACACTTTTACTCCCATGTGCATCGCTCGCACTCCCGTATAGATTACCTTTTTCTATCCCACGCACTCATTCGCTCCCTAGAAACAGTAGGGATTTCAGATATCTCTATTTCGGACCACGCTCACTTAGAGATAACCTTGTCCGCCTTGGGCCGACCTTCAAATTCCGCCCCGCGCTGGCGACTCCCTCCGCAGGTGCTCCGCGATCAGGTGGATGTGGCCGAGCTCAGACAAGCTATACAATCATACTTTGAGGCCAATGACCTCCCGGAGACCACAATACCTATGCTGTGGGATGCCTTCAAGGCCACGATCAGGGGCGTTATCACTTCCATCTCTATAGCCCGCAGGCGGGAGTCTCGCCTGGTGGAAGACAACCTCACCCGTGATCTTAAAACCATGGAACAACAAAATCGGAACGCGCCTAATACCGTCACAAGCAAGAGACTAGCCTCCCTTCGGGGTCAGCTTAAGGCTCTCCGGGTGAACAAAGCAGAGCGGTCTCTCTTGACTCTTAAGCAGAAGTTCTATGGAGGGGGCAACAGGGTGGGATCCATGCTGGCGCGTCGTCTCAGGAATCAGATCTCTAAGGGTCATATCGCAAAAATAGTCCAAAGTGGGGGGCTGGGCTACATCCGAAAAGCTAAACAACAGGAGTTTCACGCCTTTTTCTCCAAACTATATGGTCAGGGGGAGACTAGGAGAGACCAGGTAATTCCCTTTTTAGCTACTTGCGCCTGGACGCCACTGACCCCCTTCTTTAAAGAGCAATTAGAGGAACCTATCCTAGCGGCGGAACTCCTAAAGGCCTTAAAGGGTATGCCAGTGGGGAAGTCCCCAGGGCCTGATGGCCTAACACTGGCGTTTTATCGCCTCTTCCTCCCCGAACTTCAGGCCCATCTATTGCGCCTATTTAACTCATTTGCGGAGGCGGGGTCGGTGACGCCGACTATGGCAGAGGCGGAGATAATCCTTATCCCTAAACCTGGGAAGGACCCCACGGCATGCGCCTCTTTTCGGCCTATCTCCTTATTAAACGTAGATGTCAAACTATATACCAAAATCCTCGCCCAAAGGATAGGCCCTCACCTCCCGGGCCTGATAGAACCCGATCAGGTGGGGTTTGTGAGGGAGAGACAGGGAGCGGATAATATTCGCCGAGTAGCCCACCTGGTGCAAAAGACACAGCATTATAATACACCGGCCTTTCTGCTCTCCCTGGACGCTGAAAAGGCTTTTGACCGGGTTGACTGGTCCTTTCTGCAGGTGGTCCTACAACGCGTGGGACTCGGACCGACTATGACTGCGCGCATCATGGCGCCGTATGCGGCGCCCTCGGCACGGATCCGAGTAAATGGTCTTCTCACTCCGTCCTTCCCCATCAGCAGGGGTACGCGTCAGGGGTGTCCGCTCTCACCCTTACTGTTCGCTCTTGTGGTGGAGCCCCTGGCGATCGCTATCAGGCAGTCGACAGAAATTCGGGGAATACACATAGGAGGAGTAGAACATAAAATTGGCCTCTTCGCAGATGATCTTCTCCTGACATTAACGGAACCAGCAAGCTCAATACCCGCACTATTGGACAGTCTTTCTCAATTCGAACTGATATCGGGTCTTAAAATTAATCTTTCCAAATCGCAGGCACTTAATCTCACTCTCCCCCAGCTACAGCTGGATAACCTAGGTTCAGTTAACCCGTTTCAATGGGCTACACATTCCATACGATACCTGGGGATTAACGTTACTGCTACCCTAGATACCTGGACTGGAGCTAATTGGCCGGCATGCAGGACGGCTGTCCGGGCTGAGCTCCGACGCTGGAAATCACTCCCAATTTCGTGGCTGGGCCGCTTAAATGCAGTTAAAATGGCGATTTTGCCAAAGGTACTATACCTTTTCCAGACTCTCCCCACGCCGATCCCCCAGAGAGATATCCAGAACCTCCAACGGGATCTCACGGCGTTCATCTGGGGAGGAGGCAGGCCGCGTTTCTCCACACGGGTCCTGTTGCTACCTCGAGACAGGGGTGGACTGGCTTGTCCCGATCTGCTCGTATATTACTGGGCCTCACACTTGCGATACATATCGGAATGGTCGGTTCGCGAAAGCGAAAAACACTGGTTCCATATGGACAGGGCAGTGGCGTGTCGCCCACTGTGGGACCTGGCCTGGATTAGACGGGGGCCAGACATCGAAGTGCATACATAGCTACTCCAACCAAGACGGTCTTGGAGATCTGGGATAGGATCGCAGTACCCCGTGGGCTCACTACATTCCCTCTCCCAACACATCAATAGCGCTCAACCCGGATTTCCCGCCGGCCCTACCCCTAAAGTCGTTTTCGGCTTGGTCGGCTGGGGAGTGCCGGGTCATAGAACAACTTTTTGAGAACGGTATCTTTAAATCTTTTGACCAGTGCAGACGGGACTTCAACCTTCCAAAACCACGAACATGGAGTACTTTCAGATCCGGCACTGGATCCGGGCCCCTCGTACATGGAGGGAGCCACGAGGCGCCTAACGCCTTTTGAAACACTGGTCCGTGCTTTTGACGGTTCCCGGGGGCTGATTTCCCGGACCTATAAAGTGCTTCAACACTCACATTCGGTGCCCCCACACACCTATCAGCGCCAGTGGCAGACGGACACCGAAGGAGACATAGACTCGGACCAATGGGAACAGTTATGGCGCGATATCCCTCGTATCTTTAAAAGTATAACACAACAGGAATCGGTCTATAAAGTCATGACTCGCTGGTACTATACTCCTCTTAGACTCCAGAAGATGTACCCGGGCTTCGCCCTCTATGCTGGCGATGCCAGGCGGCCCAGGGTTCTTTTCTTCATATATGGTGGACTTGTCCACTCATTCTCACCTTTTGGAGAGAGGTGATGGGCCACGTTGGAGAGGTAGTGGGATTCCCCTTGCCAAATGACCCGAGGGTGGTTATACTGGGACTCCGACCGACGGCTATTCGAGCAATGAAACACACGGACTGGCATCTGATATTCCACATGTTCACTGCCGCTAAGCAGGTCATTGCCATACATTGGAAGAAAACGTGCTCCCCCTCGTCCTTGATCTGGCTTACTCGCCTCTGGCATGTGATGGCAATGGAGCTCCTCTCCCATAGGCTGGCAGGTACGGATGCTAAATTCGACCGCATTTGGCAGCCACTGGTCTCGCATCTCTCTCGGCTGGAGCATACACGATCGGTGCCCCCAGGTTGAGAGCCCTCCAACTCTTTGCGGACCCCATACTTCCACGAGGGGAACCCTATGAGGAAGACACACAGTAGGGAGAACAGGGATGCAGTCCCCTCAAATAAGCCCACAAACATGCCACGGGAGAGCCCTAGGCCCCTTCACTTCCGAAGAACTGATACACGGAGATACCTCCCTGACTATCCTTTCATCTCCTCTTTTCTATCCTTTCTCGTTTTTCTAATCTCATTTTGACTATCCCTTCTTCTTAGTTGATTCTCCAGACATAGACAGAACAATGACCGTTTCAGCTTACTGGTCGCGGACACCGCAACTAATACCTCCGAATGAAGAGCCTAGGTGAAGCCACATTGAGGGACATTCTATCTAGAAGGGGTGCCCTGCCGAACACATACCGCGACTTTAGGAGCCAAGATCTTTTGGCCCTGAGAGATACACTACCACACTATAGGTGCATACATGGGGAACAACGACCTTACTAAGTATAACAAATACAGAGATTAAGGGTTTGCGCTAGAGGTTGATTGTAAGAAGTAAACTGCCTGTTTCATGTTATTGAAATATCTCTAAAAATTTAGCTGTTGTTTTTGCTGCAGTTGGATGTTATTTAAACTGAATCTCTTACATCGCATCCGGACAGTCGCTCTGGTAAAAACGCCCACTATAAC
Organism: Calotriton arnoldi; assembly: GCA_963921515.1. Lineage (NCBI taxonomy): Eukaryota > Metazoa > Chordata > Amphibia > Caudata > Salamandridae > Calotriton > Calotriton arnoldi. The sequence goes on along the minus strand of CAWUFW010009422.1, from coordinate 82,139 downwards.
GGACACTGTAAGATTGATCTTACCATTGGCAATGTTTTGTTACCCTGAGCCGTCCTATATCATACCATGCTCGTTATCTGTCATATTAATGGCTTTTTTCATATGAAAATTTAATAAAAGAGATTTAAACAAAAAAAGAAAAAAGTGACTAAAGGAACTGTTTTTCTTTTGACACAAATCAGGTAAAAAATGCTTAAAAACCTTAAAAATAGCAGCAAAGTATGAGGTGCTTGTCCATGCGATGCGCGCGTCCGCTACGCGAAGGGAATGACATATGGGTTAAGTACCCTGTGAAGCTCCGCCCCCTCCGGTGTGTGGCCCGGAAGTGAGGAAATTGAATTATACACGGGTTCCTCCCTCCACTCAATCAGGGAAAACCCGTGGTGGACCGGGGAGTAGGGCGCCTTGCAGCGTGAACAATGATCAAGGGGTGAGCAGCAATATTAAAAGTGACTAAAGGAACTGTTTTTCTTTTGATACAAATCAGGTAAAAAACGCTTAAAAACCTTAAAAATATCAGCAAAGTATGAGGTGCTTGTCCATGCGATGTGTGTGGAGTGCCCAGTGATCGTGCATCCGAAGCGCAAGGAAGACTCAGCGACGCTGTGTGCGTGTGCTTTGTGGCAGCCTGAGATCTGGCAGTCCCGGAAGAGCTGAGTAGCCGGCCCGAGCCGCCGTTGCCATTCCACAAAGCTGCATTGGAGGCCCAGCCGCTGGACGAGGAGAGGAAAGTGAGTTCGAGCCCCCCAGGTAACGTGTGTCAACTCCTGGGGCGGGGCGCGGGCTCGGAGGGAGACGCTCTCGGCCTCTCTCTCGTGTTGGCAGCGCGAGCCTCTGCTTCGGCTCGTATCGCGGCCCGTATTGCCAAGGGAGTAGCGGTACCGGGGCCGGAGTGCGAAGCTGCACTTTTGGATTACATCGTACCGTGTTGGGGGCAACTGTGAGAGGCTGACTGTAAGTCAGAAGGGGAGGCGGAGAGACCGCCTAAGGCCCGGTGATCGGGGCCTGAGTGTATTACGCATTATTCCATTTCTGAAGAACGGAGTACCTGACTGTCGTTTTACACATTGCAACATTTCTGAATAACGGAGTACCTGATTAGAGTATTACGCATCGCATTATGCCTGCATAACGAACTACCTGATTAGTGTATGACGCATGGCATTTTATCTGCATAACGAACTATCTGATTGTCGTATGACGCATTGCCTTGTGTCTGCATAACGAACTACCTGATTAGAGTATTACGCATTGCATTATTCCTGTATACCGAATTACCTGATTAGTGTATTACCCATTGCCTTATTTTTGCAACCCCGAGTGGGACGGGTATGCCCAGACGTGGGTCCCGAGCTCTCCATGCCACTGGAGTCAAGCTATCCTGGCTGATGAGGGCTGAAAGCCCGAAACCGGCCCTAAGATGCTTGTTTCCAGTCCAGGGAGGACCTAGCCTGGCAGTTCGGGCTGGACTGTTCCCATTGGACTCGGGGTCAAGACTGATTTGCATATGGCTGGGTCCAAACTGGAATGGCATGGTGAGCAAAAAAACGATGGATTTAGGCCCAGATCTCTGTACTGGGGTGAATGTATGACATTGTTCTGCATTCTGTCCATCAATTGTTGTTTTTGCATTTGTCACCCCGAGTGGGACGGGTATGCCCAGACATGGGTCCCGTGCTCTCCATGCCACTGGAGTCAAGCTATCCTGGCTGGTGAGGGCTGAAAGCCCGAAACCGGTCCTAGGATGCTTGTTTCCAGTCCAGGGAGGACCTAGCCTGGCAGTTCGGGCTGGACTGTTTCCATTGGGCGCAGGGTCAAGACTGATTTGCATGTGGCTGGGTCCAAACTGGTATAGCATGGTGAGCAAAAAAATGATGGATTTAGGCCCAGATCTCTGTACTGGGGTGAATGTATGACATTGTTCTGCATTCTGTCCATCAATTGTTGTTTTTGCATTTTTTTATTTTTGCATAACGACATATCTGGTGGTTGTATTACGCATTGCATTATTTCACCTTGCAAAGTGCCTGATTGTTGCGTTACGCATTGCATTCTTTTCATTGTAGAGTGTCTGATTGCTACGTTACGCAATACAGTATTTTTACATTGCAAAAGTGCCTGATTCTAGCATTACGACTGTATGATATGATATTAGGAGTACAGGAGAATGTTTAGAAGTGCTCATCGATATCGCCAGAACTTACATGGGCTGGCTGGCCTAACAACCGGCCAGGAGAAATATTACACAACCTCATATGTTGGTTTTTATATCGTGTGGTCTTATCGTATATCTTTTTACATAAAGTTTATACTCGTTTTTATAAAACTCGTGTGGAGTCTATTTGTGGTGTCATCATTGGGTTATTGTGAGCGTGGTTGCAAATACTTTACACATCTGCCTTGAAGATAAGCCTGGCTGCTCGTGCCAAGCTACCGAGGGGGTGAGCGGGGCTATCTAAGAAGGTGACCTTCCTTTCCCTGACGTTGGAACGCGGGTCCCTACTTGGCCTAAGGTACCTACCTCAGTCAACCAGGGATCCCGGGTCTAACACTCTCTGTGTAAATTATTGTTATGGATTGGTGTTTCCATGATTGGCTTATCTGATTTACTATTAAGTCCCAAGTACAGTGCGCTGTGTGTGCCCAGGGCCTGAAAATCAAATGCTGCTAGTGGGCCTGCAGCACTGATTGTGCCACCCACACAAGCAGCCTTGAAAAAGGTTCTCAGACCTGCTATTGCAGTGTCTGTGTGCAGTAGAACTGCCATGTCGACCTGGCAAGTGCACCCACTTTCCAGGCCCTAGCCTTCCCTTTTCTTACATGTGAGTTACCCCTAAGGTAAGCCCAAGGTAGCCCCATGGGCAGGGTGCAGTGTATGTGAAAGGTAGGACATGTACTGAGGTGTGTGACATGTCCTGATACTGAAATACAGTGTATTTCGTTTTTCACTATTGAAAAGCTATCTGTTCCATAGGATAGAATGGGAGTTTATTTATAACATCTTATAAATATAACTTCCCATTGGAACAAAAGATAGGAAGATAGAGTTTAGTATGGCTGAACTCAGAATATAAAAATGCATCTTTTAGTAAAGTTTATTTTTATATTGTGTGTTTAAAAATACCACTTTTAGAAAGTGGGTATTTTCTTGCTTAGCCATCCTGTGTGCCTCTGCTGGTTTGTGGATTGACTGTCTGGCTTTGGAGTGACAGGGGATGGGGATTTGCATTCTCTCAGACAGCCACTGGGGAGTTTGATGTGTGTCCTGCCTTTCCTGAATGAGTCAGGGCTGGGCTGCATAGACCTAGGCTGCATTCAGAGTAGGGGGAGGAGATTTCTTTCACACATGAATGGGCCTGGTCTGCCTGGGACAATGCTGTCTCCACTTCCTGCTGGGCAGCTGCACCAGAGAGGACAGAACTGGTTTTGGCTGGGCAAAGAGCTTCTTTGCCTCCAGAGAACAAAGGATTTTGTACTATAAAAAGTGGGGCCCAGACCCCTGAACTTTAGATCACTTTTGGACTTCAAGAAGGAACCTCTGCGAAGGAGAAGAGCTGGAAGAAACTGGAGGAGGAGTACTGCCCCTTTGCTGTGTGCTGTCTGGGGTTGGCCCGCAGTAGCTGTTTCAGCCAAGGAGAGGAACTGTGTGTGTATCCTGCTTGAGAAAGTATCTCCAAGGGCTTGGAAGTCGAGCTTGCCCCCTGTTCAAGAGGTCTCAGTAACAGCAAAGACCTCACCATCCTTCTGGGCACCGTCTCTGGAACCGCTGGTTTCAGCCGCCGCAGAAGAAAGGAGCAGCCGACTCTGTCATTGAGTCTGTCGCAGGGTTCTGTGTTGTGAAAGCACTGCAGAAGGCCCCGCCGCACTTCGCACCGCATCCTTGGACTCACCGATGCCGTCTGGACGATAGTCAGAGCCGTTCCTTGCACCGCGTCCTGTGGGCACCGCACTCCGCACCACCTCACCCTGCCTGGACGTCCCCGACACCGTCGCTGCATGACCCAAACATCGGCCGGCTCCGTCGCCTGCACCGCAACCTGCCAGCACTGCATCGAGCACCGCCTCACCCTGCACTGTAAGCTTTGGTCTCACCGACGCCGTCTGGATGATCGTCAACGAGCCGCTGCCTGCACCGCATCGTGAGGGCACTGTACTGTTTACGAGTCTGTCAATGCTTTAGCTGGCCCGTATCAATGCGGTGGGCTGGAACTGTTAGACCCTGTTGTATTCAGCATCGCGGTAGCCCCGGAGGGAGCTACCAACTCGGAAGAACTGTGTTTTTGGAATATTTCTGCAATTTAAAGGTTATCTTGCAAAGTAACTATTTTTGCAGTATTGTATGCTGAATTTTTGTCTTATTTGGTCTTGTTGGTTTAGGTAAAGTTTTGTTTATTTTTCTAAACTGGTGCGGTGTCCATTTGTAGTGTTTTCACTGTGTTACTGTATGCAGGTATGCATCGATGCGTGTGCTTTACACACTGCCTCTGAGATAAGCCTGTCTGCTCGTGCCAAGCTACCAAGGGGGTGGGCAGGGGTTATTTTAGAAGTGTATCCCCCTTACCCTGACTAGGAAGAAAGTCCCTACTTGGACAAAGGTGCAAACCCTTGCCAGCTAGAGACCCCCATTTCTAACAAGAACTTTCTAAAAAAAAGTAGGGACATTGAAATGTTTCATCTCTTGAGGACCGTAACAAGGTACAATACTATCTACAGAAGAAGAAACCTCCCTGACTACTTTTTGGCAGATTGTCTCATTCTGAGCTTTTGATTGTGTAGTTTAAGGCTACATCAAGAGCATAGAGTCAGGTAGAGCCCTGTCAGACTACAGTATCTAGATTTGCCTCAGTTAAGACTTTCTAAGTGCAAAATGATGCCTAGGTTCTGATCCCTGGGTAAAATACCAACCAAAACTAACCATACTCCATTGAAATTTGCCCTCGCAGGGTGCCCAGCGTCTATTTTTCTAACATACACTAACAATGTTTTTTTTGTTGTTGTTGCTACTTACAGGATTTGTTTTATTAAGCTGTGATCCCTTTTTAACAGATTTTCTTCATTTTGTATCATTTTACTCATTTATTTCCTCACTATGATGGTGTTTTGTGCTGTTGCACATTTACTATATTCATTTTTCCATTTAGAAAGGCCTCGCTGCATGAGACACACTATCAAGGGTGGGCCAAGTAGTCCTCACAGAAAGTGGTTTACCTAAAAGGAATCCAATTTGTTTGCCTTTGTGGGAGCTCAGTGATGCCTCATATCTAGACTTTATACTCTCTCCAATAGCTTTAAAATTCAGATTGCTGCAATCCAGAATAACACATTTACAAAGAGATTGTAACTAATTTACTTAACTTTGTCATTGATTTCATCTACTATGCCCAAGTATGCTATCCTCTGAGTGCTCCCCCATGCTACATGTATGGAGAGACTGATATTCAGTGAGATTAGAGCCCAAAGGCCCACCTTAGCTCATTATGTATCACAAATGTGTCACAGTTCCAGTTATTTTCAGATTAGCTGTCCTATTGTTCTACTTCTTCTATTGAAGACACTTTCCTGTTACGCAATGATCCTTTGAATTGTCCATCTCAAAGTATAGAATCCTTGAACTGTCATCTGCATTTTCTGGACTTCTACCGAACATTTACCAGTTCACCTACTGATTGATACTTGTAAATATGTTTCCACAGGGTAATGTGGTATTCTTCACGTCTATGATTTCCTTGATCCCAATCTGCATAGATGCTTATTTCTTTGAGAGATATTTAAATAAGAGCAAAAGCACATTAAATTTTGCAAGTTATCCTAGATATCCTGTTGCATGAACACTCATATGATGCCAGTTATGTTCACCCTGCTAAGTTGCTTAACACTGGAAGTTTATTACTCTATTTGGACAAGTATGGAATGCAGTGGCGGCCGGCATGGTTCACAGGTGGCGGGGAGGGTGCGCAGGAGAGGGTCGCAAGAGGGGGTTTGGGGGGAACGGTAAAAAAAAAAAAGAAACACTTACCTTGCCGCGCCGGTCCCACGTCTCTGCTCCTGCTCTCCTCGTCAAACCAAGGCACAGGAAGCACAGAAAAGGCTCCCCTGACCAATCACAAAGCTGCAATGCAGCGTTGTGATTGGTAAGCACCTAGGCTCCCCTGACCAATCACAACACTGCAATGCAGCGTTGTGATTAGTTTTGAGCATCCTGGTTCGATGCTCAACCAGGGAATGGGGGCCTGGGCTTGTTCTCCACGCAGGCTGTGATGCAGCCTGCATGGAGAGCGGCGAAAGCGCGCGTGACTGGCTTGGGCGGCCTGAGAGGGCCGACCAAACATCCATTGCGCACTCAGGAGTGGGCAAACCACTCCTCCCTTGCCCTGCTCCGAGAGCAGAGCAGCCCCGCCCGCCCGCAAAGCAGCAGGAAACATAAAATGATAATAACTCAAAGTTATTATCATTTTATGTTTCCTTTACTTTGCAGTGCACTGCTTAAAATCAGTGGGGGGTCGCTCCTCTGCAATAGTGGAGAAGCCTCAATGTGGAAGCATATGTCATGCCTATATATTTAAAGAATATCCACTTTCAGTCAAGAGGGATGACTATCTCCATATTAGTAACAAATCTGCCTGTTTGTTCAAATTTTAGTTGTGAACCCTTCATATGAACATTGTGGATTTCTTTGTACCAGCCCACATTAATAAGAATAATCTTCTCTCATTCACTTATCTAAACATCTGGTTTTAGCAGGGTTTTTTGAGACAGAAGAATTATTCCTCGATTTAACCAGACACCATACAAAGTGTTCCCAGACCAGTGACCAGCAAATGTATTTGAGAAAGCGTGGACCAGGTATCTAAATGTAGCTTAATGCTAGTCAATTTACCTTGAGACCGCTGGAAAAATACAATGTTTCAGTTCGGAAGATTAAAGTTTCTCTATTAGTGAAACCTATGCTAGAACCCTTCAGGGCTAACCTAATCTGTCTTCGTCCGGGGCGAAATATACATGTTTTCTATAATGCTTTTGGATAAATCTTTCACATTAGGGGCTCTACCTGGGTTCAATGCAAAGTAAGTTTGTCACCAGCTCATGTGAAAACTGCAGTGTCGCAACAGAAAAGCAAAGTGGCTAGAGTTTCTTGACGGGGAAGTAAAGAATTAAATGGTATATAATCTGATGTAAACTGCACTGTTCATCCCATGGAAATCTAAAATCGGACCCGGTGAAACCAAATAATGTGTCAAAATATAAACATACATGGGTAATGACAATAACTGCAAACTGTGATGATGTTCTTTATAACATATGGCATGAAAGCAGAAACTCAAACCTCAATGCAATAAGTGTTCCAAGTAAGAAAAATACTTCAGCCATGAAATTATGTGCTGTCAAATAAATGAACAGAGGTTAGAAAGGGGAGCGCTAAGAATTTGATAGGGTATTATATTGTGTGCTAACTTTGAAGTTATGGGAACTTCTATTTCATAAAAGGATCTTTTCATTCAGTTTCACAATGAAGCCATTAAGTAAAGCATAGCCCTTGCACATACTGTAAATGAGCATTCAGGTATACATAAGAAGCAATACACAGAAGAAAAATAGTATTTGATATAATGGAATAGTTCCCTAAATTATCTGAGTGCCTACAGAATCAAAACTGTGTTAATCTTATGGGTAACCACTAATTCTTCCTTGTTTAATTTTGAACATAGCTGTATGGAACTTGAAATAATGCACCCTTAAAGTCATATAGAACCATCTGGAAGAGAATGATGAAGTGATTTAAAAGCTTCTGTTTTTAGTAAGGGTCCCTTGCTGTGGACGCGAACAGTATAGTATTCCACGTGAGCACAATACTCAAATACTGCTAACGTTTTCCCTCAATGAGCACAGAAGGGAACTAGAGGATTCTGTAAGCTATTTTCTGTCCACTTGAATGTACTACTTATGTGCGTCATGTACACATCATCAGGGCCGGACTGGCTGTAGCGGGCACCGGGCATTTTCCCGGTGGGCCGCCAGGGTGGGGGCCGGTTTTGGGCCCCCGGGGGGGGCGTTTTTGTTACAGGGCCGTTTTTGCAGCATAGTTGCAATATCAGTCCCTGTAACAAAATCGGCCAAAACCAGCCCTGGCAAACAGCTCAGCCGCATCCCCAACACCCCCGGGGGGCGGCCGAGCACCTTGCCAAGGCCGGTTTTTGTTCCCAGTCCGGCCCTGCACATCATTCACTCTGTGCCCCATGAATGATGCTAGAGCCACACAATGCCATTAACTATGTATGGCAATGTATGTAAATGCCTGTTAGCCTATAAAAATCCCTTTGGTATTTTGAGGTTATGAAGACAGGGAAGAGACTGTTTGAACCGTCATATTCTTCAAAGATAGGGTCAAAAATAAAAGAGCACTGTTAAATCCGAAATCTAAACTAAGGCACACCTGATGATTCTCTTAACAGTGGTGATTGTGCTATTTGGGAGGAGAGAAATTGCCATTGTTGGACCCTTTGTCCTTCCCGCTACTTCTGGTTCATCCTCCTAATCATTGATCATGCTACCGTGGCCTCTCTGACCCCCGCTGACACTGCTTTAACGTGGGAACTGATCTAATTTGCTTCTTTAATGCAGTTTGGAAAACACTTTTCATGCAGATTGGGACCAAGTTATATCTGTTCAAATGAAATCCACGTGGAATCAATGTGTTGCATTCTACACATTTGCAACTTATTTTCACCCTACAATAAACAAGTTGGTCTAGAGGTTCAAATACGACCTTGAAGGGTTGGATTAGAGACCGTTTTACTCCCCTCTGAAGGAATTAGCATATTTTTCCACCTGTTTTGCTTTTTCACTTCGAAAAGAAGTTAGGTTCAGTCGCTTTTAACTCATATTTGAACACACTGTGAAAGGCATTTTTATATTTAGTAAAAGAAGAAAGCAAATGTAATCCCTGGACAACTACTGTAGACATTGTAAACTATATTATAGGTTTATGCCAACATATAGTGAAATATATAAATGCAGCCAAGCACAATTTTTAGCATGTTGGGTGTTGGTCATACACTGGCGTGATCAGAAAATGGCAAACTTAACACCTACTGAATAAAAGGCCTGAGTCCTTGATCATATGAAGCCAAGAGCTCTTGAAGATATGTGGTATGGACTACTGAAGTCGCTTTCATATGTAATCAGCATAAGGGCACAAGAATAGCAACCCACGGTTTCTAAATGTACAATGTTGTGGCAACAGATAAGGAAGGCGAGAAGGAGAGCTTCTCCTTGATCTGTTGCAAGTAATGAAATATACTTTTCAATTAAGTGGGTTTATATTTTTATCACTTTGGAACCTGGGCTAAAAGGAACTTTTAACAATTCTCTACCCTTTCTCTCAGATGCTGAGCCTCGCTTATTAAGGCACTTGCAATATCACAGGTGAAGTAGAGGGTGCACAATTTGTTAAATATACTTTACCCTCTCCTCTCTATTTAACTCCAGTTGGAAAGCCCCTTATTTACATCTACTGATAGTTTGAAAAAGATGCCAAAGGAGTCCAGTCACCATAGCATTTCCAGATGTCAGCGCTGCTTCACCTGAAAAAAAGAGATAAACTCTCGCCCTATGACAAGTTTTTTTTTTTCTGTAGTATGGCTCAAATTGGACCCACTGCATTGCAAAGGAGTTTACACCTAGGAAGCAGTGAATGGACATTCGCCCATTGGCCCATTCGCCCATGGTTATACAAGATAGAGTATAAATTCATATTCTAGGTGGCTGTTTGAATGACATTGTTTCTTATTCTGGAAAGGCTCATAGTCAACAGAGTCATCCCTTCCTATGGCTGTTTACATCTCAAACGTCCCAAGCAAGGTTCGCTATGAGATCTTGTTCAAACGATCACACCAAAAATGGCGAACACAATTTTCAAACCATTTTAAAGATGCAAAGAATCTGAATTAAAATGTGACACTTAATAAGAAATCAAGCCAGTTCAACATTCTCAAACAACTAAAACTCAAGGGATGCTTTCACCAAGAAAATATATTGCTGGTTTCTGACAAAAGCAGTAATGTACACTTTATTCCAGAGCTCATATCAGTGTACCTCATACAAAGATAACTTTTTAAAGTTTGAGAACTATTTTTAAAACAGACCCTTCCATCCCAAAGCCCAGCTTTATTAAAGTACCTCTTAAAGATCCCCTCCATTATTCTAAAAATGGTTGTGCTACTTTAGAAGTTTTGTCCTGCTATTTATCTTTAGATAAGTATCCCTATAGTGTGAAAATCACTTTGTCTGTCCACTAACAACTGACTATCATACCCTTTCACCTTCACTGTGGATAAAAAAAACCTAACCAGTGAGCTAAGACTGCGTGCAAAGAGAGGGCAGGATACTATCGGTCACGTTTATGAGGCGCTGGCTCAGCCCAGGATGAGCCACACTTTTCTTGCCCCCCATAATGCCCTCCTTCTTTCCATTTCTAACTGAAACTCAAGTGAAATTCTTACAGTTGGTCTTCAGTCTTGTGGGTGTCTCTGGCATACTGTCTTTGTGGATGAAATACTACAATGTCAGACAGGAATACAAACAGAACACAAGCAGCACAGGACGTTTTTAGTAAAGAAGGACAATCTGTGCAAATGACAGAGAGCCACAAAATGGATAATAGAAGCTGTTACACATGGTAAAAGAATTGGGGAAAGTATGTACCATAGAAATGAAGAAATGGTGGGAAATGACATCACATATTAGAATACAGAGAGGCTAATGGAAACAATTTGGATGATGACCTTCTCAATGATTGGCAAAGTAGCACAACGGACTGTTCAATTAACCTAATGGGATCACTGATTAAACATACAGATAGAAAGATGATATTCAAAAGTAATTGATAGAAAGTCTGCAACAAGAACCCAGAAAAACAAAGAATTAAGAGAAGTACAACAGGCTTTGAAAGCCATGGACAAAAGAATGAAAAATATGAAATGGAAGTACAGACAAGAAAAGACACAAGGTTCAACAGAGATAGATTGACCATCAACATGGTAGAATATATACCTTTGCAATGAGATTTGAATCAGCAAGAAATAGAGAATTAATGGAAAGAACATTAAGTATGGACACTGGTGTATTGGAAACAGAAGAGAGTTCAAATCCGGTATCATCAGCGGATGAAAGAACATCACCAAATTTGAATTTTTTAGAGGAAATGTGACTCTTCCACAAGTGTACAATACAGAGAGGAAGAAAAGGGATGGGGTAAAAGGAAAAGAAGATAAAAGACCAGAAAGAGTAAGAGGAAACAAAAAGTCAAAATAAGTAGGAGGAAGGAAGAAAAAAATGTGATGAATGATACTCATGATCTGGTGATTAATCTCTCATCCAAAGAACTTAAGATTGACCATTTAAACATCTTGAATAAAGGATTAACTTTATGAAACTGGATCTAGTGAATCTGAGGGTTGATCTGTACAAATTAACCAGGAAGCTTAAACTTAAAAAACATTTTGCTATGCACCCCAAAACATTTATGAAAACTGACGTGAGACCATTATCAGTTTTAACATCAGATAATGTACCACATCTAATTGCATTGGATTCACTACATGCACAAGATGAGGGATCTAATAGTCGACCAGATGGAGAAACATCAACAGATCTACACATCTCTGCACATATGGACTCTGAGACCAATGTTCCAAGGGTGAAGCAGATGTAGAAGCAAAAGCTCCTTTTGTCCACAACTACCGGCAGGTAATAAAATAGATGTGTTCTGTGAGATAATGGTGGAAGACATTAATTCACTCATAAAACAACACACCAGGCAGAACACAAGTGTAGCATGGAAGGAATGGAAAGCTTTTAAAGACTTGTCAAATGATTGTACAATCACCAAGGTCTCCAATAAAGAGGGAAACCTGGTATTGATGGACCGGTCACAATATCTAAAGGAAGCTAACAGACAGTTAGAACAACCAGAACATTATAGTAAACTTGATCCCACAACCAAATTCAGCACATAATACAATGAATAACTACCAAATTGGAAAGACAAGGGTCTTTTAGACCACGAGGAATATCATTACTTAAAGAATGAGCATCCATTCATGCCAACGATCTACTTTCTGCTAATGTGCACAAAAGTTTAACCTGCCCCCTGGAAGAATTATAGAAAGTTCAGTTGGGTCATTATCAACAACTACCTCACAATACATAGATCTCTTTCTATTTCAAATATTATTTGAGGGACTCTACAGACTGCTTGACCGAAATCAATGACATACATTCAAAAGACACATATATGATGGCTACAATTGATGTAGTCTAACTCTATGCTTTAATCCAGCATGACAGGCATAAAAACATGCAGACACTTTTTAAGATCAAGATCCATAAGACTATTGAAACACAAATAAATGGTTCTCAAATTGAAGGAATTCTGTCTCCAGCATAATGCCTTCATATTTAATGGGGAGTAGTACCTGCAACAACAGGGGCCTGCAATGCGGACTTCATTTGCCCCAACTTACGAAAAACTTATGATGGGCGAGTAGAAAATGGAGGTGGTTTGGACCGAAGAGAGACAAGAAATCCTGAAACGTATCAAACTATGAACTCGATGCATATACTACTTATTCATCATATGGCTCATCAAATCACTTCAAGACAATGACTGCAATTTTAGGATTATGGATAAGATCAGTGTGGATAGAATCAGTTTCCTAGGTATCCGGAGTTATTGGAATGACAGTAAAATCTGTACCAAAACACACAGAAAAGCCAAGGGGAGCAACAGTATTCTCCATGTAATAGCGGACATCCAAAAACCCGCATCTGGAGTATTCCATATGGACAGTTACTTGCAGCATGGAGGAATTGCTCAGAAATGTCTGGCTTCAAAAAGGAATCTGAAAGCATGTTGAGGTGCTTTAGACTTGGAGGGTATTTGGAGAACATCCTAAAGAATGCTCTAGAAACAGCTCGCTGTAAAAAGAGAGATCAAGCACTGACCCTTAAGTTCTGCTGTTGGCCAACGGCTGACAGCTGCACTCCCTCCCCGGTGTATCTGTCGGAAATTGACCAGCATTGGGGAGAGGTATAAAGGCCCCTCTGGTGCTCTGCACCAGAAGGATTCCTTTATTTTATTTTTACCTCAGGCTGCTCAGAAAGAGCTTCCTAAGCAGCCTAAGGATTGTTCTTTTACCATAATGACGATCAGTGCACAGGGAGCCCAGTAAAATGCAAGTAAAACAGGCCGATGGGCTCATTTTACTTTCACTGCATCAGTGCTTGGAGGACATATCTCATCCCCCCGAACACCAATTCTCTTGGGAGAGGTATAGTTGGAAAGGGGAGAATCGTCCCTTTCCAATGGTATCCCTGCCTAGTGGATCCCTGCTTGGGGATCGCCACAGTTGAGCGATCCCCAAGCAGAGGTCCACCCGCTAGAAACCAGGGATATTGGGGAGAGGCCCCTTAGGCTGGGGCTTGTGATAACCCAAACCTCCCTAAACATTTCAGTCTTTATGACCCCCGGGGGTTGGATGGGGGTAATTTCCCCCGATCTGCCCCTCTAGAGGGCAGAAAGCCCACTAGACACCAGGGAAAAATAACAAAATATATAGGGGTGAGGGCTGCTACAATGAGCATGGCCATGCCCCTTCTCAAACTAAATGCACAGATGGTCTTTCTGCCTCCTTGGGGTCAGATGGGGTGATTAAAAAGAATAACACAGCTACCCAGTTGCCAAATTAGGTTATTTTTTTGACAGGAAATGTTGATGTCACCTCATTATGTTTTGGGTTTTATTTCCTATTGTAGACGCTAGGCCCAATCATACAAATACAGCATGCAGTTTCATCATGGACTACAACCAGTTGCACACTGAAGTCTGGGAACTCCAACAGAAGAATTGGTGAATTACCCTGATGGATGAAGACATGAAACATCTACTTACACCACCTCCCATGATGACACATAGAAAAGTCACTTCCCTTGAAGACATGTGAACACTGAGTCACTATGAAGTAGAGAAAAGTAAAGCCACAACTCCAACAAACTGGCTTGGGGAATACAAAGAGGCCTTCTGAAAATGTAGAAGGTGCAAGGCCTGCCAACATGGCACCAATAGGAGGAACTATACCTTATATAATGAAAATAAAATAGCAAATAATTGTGCAACAGGTACTACAATACTCCTGCGAGACCCAGCGAGTGCCCACATGTAGTACTACAGGAATACCATGAAAAACACGGTACTGCAAGATGGCAAAAACTTCATGATCTGAAGTTTCCATGGTCTTATGATACTGGGAGTTGATGCTTGAGTGCATGTGCCGCAGGGAAAATGTCCTTTTATGGCTGGTAGGCCCCATAGTGTATCTTGACACACCGGAATTATTTTATCCTGGGTGTGCGGTCACATAGACACTTTGGCTATATCGATGGCTTTAGTGTGCATGCAATACCATGTGAGCGCACGATTTTCAATGTCCTCGTGCTTCTCCTAGCCACATAGAGGGTAGCTAGTGTAACCCCTCTGAGCACCAGTAGGGAGATTAGTCCAACAATTGGGTCAACAGTACTGTGTGAGTCTTTTAACCTCTCACGTAGAGACCGCTAAGGTGCATTAAAATGCGTAGTAATCATTTCCCTTATATATTTTTCCATTTAAAGTGGCACATCACTTTTGTGTTTTAAAATCTCTCTTGTGTTTGGAGAGTGTAAGCATTTTACCATCTGAAGCAGGTCCTCTATCAATTCAGCGGATCACACTCTAACATTAGGGTTGATAATTATACTTTAGCTTTAGGGTTGTTTATGACATACTATCTAAACGGAAATGACTTTTAGTTTTAGTTGTTGATTTACTTTGTGAACAGGTTTTAAACTGTAACTGTGGAGCTGTGTCTTTTGAATTTTCATATCTTTTGACACAGTTAACTTCCCTTTTCCAGAGCGGTGCCTCCCCCCTGAGCTGCTGCCAGGTTGAGGTGAGGCTTCTTATCCGTGAATGACGGGTAAGCTATTTTTTCCTTTTGGTTTTTGTTTTCTATGTACATGTACAACCAAGGATGAGGACAGTTTCTCACATGGTCGCTAATAAGATTTTTGTGTGTCGGTTCTGAGAGACAGATGCATCCTTGATTTCTTTTGTTGCTTCTGTTTTCCACAGGTACGACCAGTAAATCGGATACACCAAGAGTGGGATTACTGGTTTGGTATTTGGTATATTGTTAAAAAGTTTTTCTTTAATTCACTACTACACTTCTTTTTCGCAATAGCACTAATTATTTCTTTCATGGTCCTGACGAAAGCCGTGATACCTTGTAGGGTCCTTGAAGGCTGAAACAAGTAGACCCCTCTACGTCCACCACATGCAGTTATAATTTCCAACTGCAGGTGCTGTTTTTAATCCTGACACCAGGAACATATCAATAAAGTGTCTTTTGCTCCTGTTAGTCAGTTTTAAACTTCACTTTTCGCATCACTACTATTTTTGTTTTGCACTGCGCTTGTTACCCAACCAGCTTAAGTGACTTCTCATCTGGAGGATTTATTATATCCTCGATTTCGTAGGAATAAAAAACATCCCTGAGCTCCTCCCTCACAGTGAGGGGGTTGTAGCCCTTGCCGGGGCTAGGGTTCCCTGTCAAGAGGAGAATCCCAGATGATGAAGCATGCCACCTCGGTGGGTGATGGGATTACGTCCTAATTAAGGAACCCCTCCAGAAGTACACTGAAATCACTCTCTGCTGTCTCTCTTTGCGGACAAAGTTGTTTTCTTAGACCCAAGGATTTTGAGTGTTTTTGCATTATTGGTTAGGGAGTCAATCCTTGCAGGTCTCAAAATTTCCCTAGGACCCCCCTCATCATGTTGTTTTTCATTCTTCAGGGGGTTGGCCACCTATGGGGGTTGAACACAGGACCTTCTGGTCTATACATAAAACTAATTATATTAGCCAATGGGATGGTGTTTCTCTGTCTTTCACATGTACCACATTACTGTTTTCTATGTACTGCTATAACGCAACACCTAAAAACATTGAAATTCCACCAAAACCTCCAAGACACCTTTGCTGTCTGGGCCTGTGAGGAAAAAACCTCATAGTTGAAATAAAGCTACTCCTTCATAGTGAACACAATTTTTTAAGTAGTTCTGGGTGTGGGGTACCCCCATGGGACCTAGAACAGGAAGTAAAATCCAAGTGAAACTCAGGCAGGACCCTCTCATTGGTTCAATGGGTCCCGCAGGAGTACTGTGGTACCTATGAGAGAAAATAAGTAAAAATGAAAAGAGCCATCTGATTGTCCACTCAGGACACACTACTCAAACAGAGCCCACACTCTTGAAAAAAGAGCCCACACCCTTGAAAAACAACTTCAAATGATTTTGCTAACCACCATTACTGGATTGGTGTTTAACAAAGACAGTCTGTAGTACTTACAATCTGAAGTCATCATGGCCTCAGACAGAATTGGCGACCAGCAGACACCAAGTGCATCATCCACTATGCCTATGTAAGGTTGGAAGATGTTGTTATAATTGTGCTCCAAAGCACTTCCACAGCACCACAAGAAACAAAGACAGCAAAGAAATCACTGATGTTGCAGATTTGTGACCTTCCAGCTGGTAAAGAGACGTGCACTCTGAGCCAGAAGGTGCTCCAAAGAAGGAAGACAGGTCAGTATTCGATGGGAACCACTGGAATGTGGAAGCACCCAAGGGCTATGCACCCAAACATTGCTTATGATCTCACATTTTACACCAATCATGACATGCTAAAAGACATCATTGATGACATCACTGATTACATCTCAAATGACATCATTGATGACATCACTGATCACATCATCCAATGGATATGACAGCTTGGTACAAGCTTTCATACTGGAAGGCATTCATCACAGCACACATACACCTACTATTCAATTAAATCTGCAGTACTTATGGGAGTATTCTTCCTCAACAAGCACAACAGGCAGTCCATGAAGCATGTCTGTGAAATCACATAATTTTTACCATACTAAATGAGACTTGTCTGCAGTACTACCCTGTTTCTATTTGCGGAGCAGTTGAGGGGATGTGTGCTGGCATTAGTGATGTGATCAGTGTCATCAATTAAGTCGTTTAGCATGTCATGAGTAATGTAATATGTGAGGTCATGAGCAAGGCTAGTTAGCTCAGTACAGTACAAATGGGGAATTTCAGTGCTTTTTTGGTTTTTAAAAGTAAGTTGTTTTCACATGGTCACATTAATGTTTGTTTTTTCAATGAAATTCAATTATAGATATATGTGTGTGTATATATATATATATATATATATGTATATATATATATATATATATATGTGTGTGTGTGTATATATATATATATATATATATTTATAAGCAAAACTGCAGACCAGAATTGTGTCAGCCGACACACGAGGAGCACACTCGGGAATTTGTGTTTCAAATCTTCTTTAATTTGTGCAGAGCCCCCCTCAGCACTGACAGATGCGTTTCGCCACTCCGGCTTTGTCGATGTCAGTTTCAAATTTACAGACCACCATTTTTAAAGTGAAAAAGTGCATTAGACAAGTAATAGAAATAGAAGATGGCTAAATTCATATATAATATGGTATTCTATGGCGGCCATCTTAAAATTCTGTTGTGGCATTGTTAAACATATAATGTTCAATTTCATGTCAATTACATAAAACATCAATCAAAATACTTCATGTCCTCCTCACAATTATTCATCAATGTTATATCCGAAAAAGCGGGGAAAAAATGAGAACATAAATATAAGAGAAATAAATATAATCATGATTTTAACAATCAATGTCACTCATATTGTACCAACAAAGAAAGTGTAATCTTTCTCATAATCTGTGTGTTTCATCATTCGATTATGTATGCTGTTAATCGGAATAACCCTAGCGCCAAAAATATTAAATTATATCGCCCTGAATGGGCAAAATTAAATGGCTTTAGGGATGGAGGATACAGAAGTATAATGTGTATCAGAGCGGTCGGAATAAAAACATGGGAGAGGCGTGATTTCATATAAGTCTCTCATGATGAAACCCTGAATGGGCAATTTTACAAAAGTGTATTAACACATGGAACGGTCACGGAATAGTGATGTTGTTTCTTTTTACTATCTAGTAAGAATGATCTACCCAGAACTCCTGTGATCAAATCTTACCTGTCAGTATACAAGGGGAAGTGTGTTTATTTTCCTCAAGAAAATCGTTATTGTGACATTAGACTGATCACTCTAGGTGAGTCCACAATTCTTCATCGTTGTTCAAGCCCTGTGGAGCCATGGTACCAAGTTCTATAATGTACCTAGATTCCATAGAGCGTAATTTCCTGACTCTATCTCCCCCTCTTTCGTTTTTAGGGATTTGGTCCAGGCAGTAGAATGTCAACAAATCACGATTGCTTTTGTGAGCACTTTCGAAATATCGAGCCACAGGGTAGGTGCTATCTTTTTTCGCTATCGCCCGCATGTGCTCTAGCACATGTTTTTTGGCAGGATGTATCGTACTGCCTATGTATTTTTTCTGACAGGGACACTCTAGACAGTATATGATAAGCTCTGAATTACAGTTGAGGAATCGATTGATGGTTCTAATCGACTTCCCCTTCTTTCCCTGTATTTCGTATGTATTCTTTTTGTGACTAAATTTACAAGCTTTACATTTTAGACAAGGAAAAAACCCTGTCACAGGTTCATTCTTTCGTTGGTTGGACTGATAGTGGCTCGCTACCAGATGATCTTTAATCGATTTTGATCTTCTGTATGTAATAAGTGGCTGGGGTGAAATTACATATTTCAAGATATTATCCGTTTACAGGATGTGCTAATTTTTCCTGAACATTTGAACAATTTTGGAAGATTGTGCGTTGAAGCCTGTGATCATACGTACAGGTTCCACTTTATTACAGGCTTCCTTCTTTTTAGTGGATTTTTGGACCAGTAGTTCTTGTCTAGTTATTTTCTCAACTTTTTTACTTGCCACCAGGAGAACATTATTAGAATATCCCCTTACTTTGAATCGATTAAGGGCTTCATTTTTAGCTCTATTGTAGTCTTCTTCAGTGGCACAGTTACGTTTTATGCGCAGGAGCTCCCCATAGGGAATGTTTTTAATCATGCTCCTAGGATGGAAGCTTTCAGCATGTAGCATGGCATTGCCGGCCGTTGGTTTCCTATAGAGTCGAGTTAAAATACTAGAATTTTCAACATAAACTTCCAAATCCAGGTAAAAGACCTGGGTATCACTGATATGTCCACTAAATGCAAGATTGAAATTGTTTACATTCAAGAATTTGATATATGCCTCAGCCGAGGAATATGAGCCCTTCCATACGATGAAAAGGTCATCGATGTAACGGGCCCATAGTATCACCCGTTCAAGCCATTTTTCTGGCACCTCCCTCAAGGCCACATGCTTCTCCCACCAGCCCACGAAAAGATTCGCGCAGCTGGGGGCAAAGCACGTGCCCATGGCGGTACCGCGTTGTTGTCTGTACAATTGCCCTGCAAAGATAAAGCTGTTATTTTCTAAACAAAATGTTAACATTTCAAGAAGCATTTCATTATGTTTCTTAAATTTCAATGAACGTTTATCTAAAAATCATTTGACAGCCTCAATACCCTGTCTATGGTTCATGCAGGTGTGCAGACTGGTGATGTCCAGTGTGATCAATAACATATCTGGTTCCCAATGTATCCCTTCAATCAGCCTTAAAAAATCTTGTGTGTCCCTGATGTAGGAACTTAGGGGTCGATTACGATGGCGGTCGGAAAAACATACCGACCGCCATGGTAGCGGCAAAAAACCGCCCGCATGGCCACCGGGAAAAACGCTGCACACATTACGATGAACCGCCACAATAATCCGTCCGCGGCGGCGGGAGACAACAAAAAACCACCCGCACACGCCGGACCAGCTCAAAATCCGACCGCAACGGCCGGATACCCAGCGGAAAAGCCAAGAACCGCCGCCATGTACACGGAGTAACCGCCCGTGACATTATGACATCCCCGCTACCACCATGGTACCCACCTATGAATCCGACCGCATCGTGCGCGAACAGTGACGAATCCGATAGGCGGCGGAAGGGCCGCAGCATAGCCACCGCTGCCGAGGAACCGCTGCGGAGGAACCGCAAAAAAAATGGCGGACGTTGAAAAAAAACGAAAAAAAAAAAACAATGCACACACTGAAGTAGACCTGTCCCAACACAAACCAAAAGTGCCCAATGACAACAGCCCCAGAAATTCAAAATAACCAATCACAGGACAACACACACAACACACCTGACAGCAACATACCAGCTTGCACACCCCCATAGCCGAGCATAAAACCAGCCCCTCCCTGACCACAATCCTTTGCTACACTCCACAACTGAAGGTCCCAACCCCAGAGAACAAAGGAGAGGCAAACCTGCACACAGCACCACCACAACACACACACCACCTACACCACCCACAACACCCACAACACCCACACAACTGCACCACAGAACATCTGCACAGCACACACCATGGCACCACACAAAATGCCAAAATTCACTGATGCAGAGCTTGCAGTCATGGTAGATGAGATAATAAGAGTTGAACCACAACTCTATGGCAACATGGTCCAACACACCCCATTAGCCACAAGAACCCAAATGTGGGTGAGGATAGTCAATAAGGTCAATGCAGTAGGGACCACCCCCCGCAACAAGCAGGAAATACAGAAGCGGTGGCATGACCTGAAGACCGTGGTGAAGAGGAAGAGGGCCAAGAACCGTCAGCTGGCTGTCGGGACTGGTGGAGGCACTCCCATCCCACCAAAACCATACAGTCCGTGGGAGGAGAAGGTCCTTGGAATCCTACATCCAGAGAGTCTTGAAGGAATCCGCGGGGGACTGGAAGCTGGTAAGTACAAACCAATGTATAACATCACATTGCCATGTACCGTCTTGCACAAATTCAAACCTACAACCCCTAGGCCAAAGGACATTCGTCTGACCCACAATACCCAAAACAGGTCACACAGATGTAAGCACCACTCAACCTGAAAAAGCACAAAGCTAAACAAAACCAACTGGGATGCATGTGTACAGACAAAAAGCACTACAACACACACCAGGCCCCCATCTCCCACCCCTCAGCAGGATGGAGCACCACACCCAGAAGCATGTGTCAGCCATTGAACGCTCCCCCACCACCTAACAGGTAGGTAGCCATCTTCACAGGGTTGGGGAATGTGTATCTGGAGGCAGCACTACAACTCCCAACAGGCCCCCTCTCCCACCCCTCAGCAGGATGGAGCACCCCACCCAGAAGCATGTGTCAGCCATTGAACGCTCCCCCACCACCTAACAGGTAGGTAGCCATCTTCACAGGGTTGGGGAATGTGTATCTGGAGGCAGCACTACAACTCCCAACAGGCCCCCTCTCCCACCCCTCAGCAGGATGGAGCACCCCACCCAGAAGCATGTGTCAGCCATTGAACGCTCCCCCACCACCTAACAGGTAGGTAGCCATCTTCACAGGGTTGGGGAATGTGTATCTGGAGGCAGCACTACAACTCCCAACAGGCCCCCTCTCCCACCCCTCAGCAGGTTGGGGCACCCCACCCAGAAGCATGTGTCAGCCATTGAACGCTCCCCCACCACCTAACAGGTAGGTAGCCATCTACACAGGGTTGGGGAATGTGTATCTGGAGGCAGCACTACAACTCCCAACAGGCCCCCTCTCCCACCCCTCAGCAGGTTGGGGCACCCCACCCAGAAGCATGTGTCAGCCATTGAATGCTCCCCCACCACCTAACAGGTAGGTAGCCATCTTCACAGGTTTGGGGAATGTGTATCTGGAGGCAGCACTACAACTCCCAACAGGCCCCCTCTCCCACCCCTCAGCAGGATGGAGCACCCCACCCAGAAGCATGTGTCAGCCATTGAACGCTCCCCCACCACCTAACAGGTAGGTAGCCATCTTCACAGGGTTGGGGAATGTGTATCTGGAGGCAGCACTACAACTCCCAACAGGCCCCCTCTCCCACCCCTCAGCAGGATGGAGCACCCCACCCAGAAGCATGTGTCAGCCATTGAACGCTCCCCCACCACCTAACAGGTAGGTAGCCATCTTCACAGGGTTGGGGAATGTGTATCTGGAGGCAGCACTACAACTCCCAACAGGCCCCCTCTCCCACCCCTCAGCAGGATGGAGCACCCCACCCAGAAGCATGTGTCAGCCATTGAACGCTCCCCCACCACCTAACAGGTAGGTAGCCATCTTCACAGGGTTGGGGAATGTGTATCTGGAGGCAGCACTACAACTCCCAACAGGCCCCCTCTCCCACCCCTCAGCAGGATGGAGCACCCCACCCAGAAGCATGTGTCAGCCATTGAACGCTCCCCCACCACCTAACAGGTAGGTAGCCATCTTCACAGGGTTGGGGAATGTGTATCTGGAGGCAGCACTACAACTCCCAACAGGCCCCCTCTCCCACCCCTCAGCAGGATGGAGCACCCCACCCAGAAGCATGTGTCTGTAAGTAAAAACCAAAGTGACACTGCACAGGTAATCAGACAGTGCATGCACACCACCATCACTCAACAAAAGCATTGGGAGACATGACAACATGAGGCTCTACTTCACCCAAAAATAGAAAAGTAAAGCACAGCCATTGACAGGATGCAGACAGCTCAGCGTACGTAACTGTGACAGAAACAGAACTGTGACTCTCAACAAATATGTCCAAGAAAACGGGCCTCTGACATGCATCACCCAGACTTCCCTCTGTAGCGTACATGGGTGCTGATCATGAAGGACCATGGGAAAACCAAACTAGCATGGTCTGCTGTATAAAGAAATACAAGCACAGGACATGTCAACGGTATGCATGTGATGACAATGGCTAGTCCATGCACACAGGTAATGTCTGCCAGGCAGAGTGATCAGCAAAGATGCTGAACATGAACTTGTAGTCATGCCAGTTGTCAGATGACAACCTCACATTGAAATCACCAATACTAGACGTGTGGCATGCTAACCAATCACAGGTCACACCATTGTGAAATGATGAATGTAACTCCACTTCATGGCATGAGGCACATCACTGTGCAGACATACAATGTGTGAAAAAGGCAACTGTGTGTAGCATAACATGTAAATAAGAGACATCAAACACAGCAACCCTGAGGTGTGTAAGGCAATTACCATCTACTTCCTGTCCCACAGGTGACCAACAACTGACTGCAGAGGACGACAACCTCAACCAGCACAGCCAGTCACCAGCTCCCGAACATCTCCCTCGGATGCAGACTCCCTGGATAATGAGGAGGAGGAGGACCAACCCGGACCATCTGGTGTGGCAGGGCGGAATGTGTCCCAGGACCCCACAGCCCCACCACCCTCAGCAACAACATCAACGCAGAGCCCTGCTGCAACGACCTGTGCCACCACCACCACCTCCACCACCACTACCACTACCACTACCACTGCTGCCTGCAACACTCGCCCTGCTCCACAGGCCAACCAGATCACAACAACTGCGGAGGCACGGGAGAGTAGGCCGGTGCCCACAGGAGGGAGGCAACAGGGCCGTGACAGCAGGCCAGGTGTGAGGACAAGGCTGACCCAAAGGGAAGAAGACCCTGCCACAGAATCACTGGCACACATTCACAGAGTTGTGGGGGCCTATGAACAGGCCCAGGGACAGTTGAGGCAGGCTCAGCAGGATGCCCGTGAGCAACAACAGATGCTGTGCTCAATTGACAACCGCATGGGCCAACTCGTGGCCTGCATGCCAAATCAGGGACCTCCTGGGCCAGCTAGTGGAGGTCCTCAGGGACAGGCATGCGGCACCGCCAACACCGACAGCTCCCTCCGTTGTGCCGCAGGATGACAGACCCCCACCCTCCCCTGCGTCCAGCGAGCATGGGGACTCATCAGACACCACTGGCCATGCACCTGTGTCCCCCCTGCCAAAAGAGCAAGGGGCCGCCCGAAAAAATCATTGGGAGCATCCCGTGGCAAAGCACCTGGCAAAAGCCAGTCAAGTAGCCAGCCATGATGGCACCCCTCTTCACCCTGCTGTGTACCCTGCAGACTGTCCCCACACACAATGGCGTGGGAATGGCAAATGACTGTTGGACTGTGTTGCCATACTGATCTAGTGTATACTCTATTGTCTCATCTACCATCACTGACAAATCTGTTATTCACCATTCACAAATCTGTCAATATCCACATCTACATCACATGTATCCACTGTAAATAAACACTAATAACGCACCAATTTAGTTGTCACTGTTCCATGTTCATCACAGTATGTTAACTCACACCCATGATTACAATGTCACAGGAGCAGGGATACTCCGCAGGCAAGTAGAGGCTGAAGGGACCTAGGAAAACACAACAGAACATCAGTTGCTACTCAGGTGGTGGACTAACAACCATCACACAACACAGCACATCAAGGTACGACAATCTGCACATGTCACAAGGAGCAACTGTACCAACATAGACATCAAGTAGCTGTGTCAAAAGATCCCTTGCCATACACACCTGCAGCCAGCACTGACTCAGCAACATGCTGTAGTCACAAAACTCACATACACATATTCACCAAGCACAACATCATCAGACAACAGCCAGTATTGACATTGCCACTGACCATCAAGTGAAGTAGTTGTTGATGAGCTGCTGACGCTGTCCAACACCTTCCTCCTCTCCACTATCCTCGTCACTTGACGTTTGGGTGTTTGCAGGTGGGGGCTGTGGCTGGTCATCATCATCCTGGATTAAGGGGATCCCCTTCCGCACGGCCAGGTTGTGTAGCATGCAGCATGCTACCACTATCTGACACACCTTGACGGGTGAGTACTGCAGAGCCCCTCCGGTCTTGTCGAGGCATCGAAAACGCGATTTCAGGAGTCCAAATGTTCGCTCAATGACCCGACGTGTCCTCCCATGGGCATTGTTGTAGCGCACTTCAGCTGGTGTCCTGGGATTGCGAAGTGGACTCAGCAACCAAGGTCCGTTGGGATATGCAGAGTCACCTAAGTGTGAAAGACACATACAGATTGAGTGTCTGACATGTGTCCGAGGACAGCATGGCACACAAACAGCACACGACTCGACCCTTTGTACTCACCCACAATCCATGCCCGCTCCGGCGCCAGATTGGCCATCAGCTGTGGTAAAATGCTGTTGTGCATTATGTGTGAATCGTGGGCTGAACCTGGAAACTTTGCACAGACGTGTGAGATGACCATATCTGCCTGGCACACCACCTGCACATTGATGGAATGATAATGTTTCCTATTTCGGTAAATATGCTCCCGTGCTTGGGGTGGAATCAGGGAAACATGTGTGCCATCTATTGCACCAACTACATTAGGAACGTGTCCAAGTGCATAAAATTCGCCCTTCACATCCGCCAACTCATGCCGCCTGGGGAAATGTATGAATTGGTCCCTGTGTTGCATCATAGCCAACAGGACATCACGTAGCACCATGCTGAATGTTGGTTGGGACATCCCCCTGCAATGCCCACAGTTTGCTGGAAGGATCCCGTAGCCACGAAATGTAGGAATGCCATCACCTTTGCCGTTGGCGTGAGTGCTGTTGGGTATGTCCTGCGTGGAAGCAGGTGTGGCTCCAATAGTGCACAAAGTTCCAGGAGGTTTGTCCGATCCAGACGGAATCGCCTTATGATGTCGGTATCCTCCATGTTAGCCAGCAGGGTGAAGGTACGAAACACATTAGGTCGCCTCCTAGGTGAGATGAAAGGGGACACGTCATAGCAACATAAATTAGGATGTGCACAAATTCATAAAGTCTGTCCTGTCACGGCGCTAACATTGACTGTCATCCCTGAAAGCACACAGTGCAATTCAGTGTTGTCCCAACATGAGACAGATTAATTGTACAACTGTCATGGATGTGCACAGTCAGTAGACACAATACGAACACTGTCTATGTGAATGCCAAGAGTCACATATCGAGCTGAGGTGGACTCAGCCTTGGGTGTACATGACACAGGACATGTGTGAAGCAGAGACAATGCTGGCTTCCATGTTGCTGCTGTACCTGCCACACCTCCTTGGCCAATAATTGCAGGGGACACATCAACAACACAATGTGGATAGATCATTGGGATTGTCTTTGTACTCAGTGCCACTTCGAACACACTCAAATTCAATGACATTCACATCCCAAACCCATACATGTGCCAATGTCATCAGTACACAGGCCATATCTGCTGCTGACTTGAATACAAAGTCGGACAGTGACAGATGATGTCACGCCTGTGCAGAGTATGTGTACCACTGTAACAGGCCACCATTACCCCACTGCCCAATACTCTCTACAAGCACACAGATAGCCAATGTGGCACACATTAACAATAGATGAGGGACGTGATCAGCAGGGCCTGTATGCACCCTTAATCTTCCCCCATTTTGGACATTTACATGCAGCATCAAGGAGGGACTGCCCAAGGACACATGTGCACCACAACACATACCATGGTGATACACATCCAGCTGTTTCAAGAAACAACAGTGCCACAACACAAACATACAACACTACATGGACAATGCCAAGCCAGTATGCCAACAAGTCTACGCATGAACAGACTGTATGCATTACATATGGACAACTGGCTCAGACACCTGACAACAGTGGATGTAATTTTACACCACATGTCCCAAGGGACATGCATTCTGACCCTCATTCCACACAGGCTGTCAGGCCCAACACAGCATACAATCAATATCACACATCTAACAAACATGCTGGCTGTGCATGAGTAGTGGGACACTGGTACCTCACATTGACCAAATGTCGGAGTTGGATGAGTGTCACAGGCACAACAGTCAAGGTACATCTCACCTGTCTTGGGTGCCCACACCATCCTGATACACCAGCAGATGTGATCCACCCACACAGTGCTGGAATAGATGGTGAGCAAGGATGGCTAGCACCCCATAGCATGCACATACACTAGTGTTGGTGGCAACACACTGCACACGTGTGCCACTTGTGCTGACCATCCAACATTGCAGACAATTCCCGCTAATCAGTGCACACACATTGCACGGGCAAAACTGGACACCCATAGCCTGTGGACAAATGTCGCATACTATATTCCATACAGTTAGCACAATCCACAACCGTGCATGCAGTCCATCTGCCAACGCAACATTCCTGATGTGAACAATGGACATGCACTGGTGGCAGGTGAGTAGCACCGGAACACAGCACAACACTCAAAAACATAGTGTAGCTAAGCACCATTGTTGAAATGTACATGTCACTGATTCACATACAACAGTCCAAACAACATGAGCACAGACCTGACACTACCACATAGGTCCCTGTGGTTACAGGTGGCAGACATGTAGCAAAGACATCTGCTCTGGCCGTCTACCCAAGTGACAAACAATAATAATGCAACGGATGCCAGGTGTGGTGCTGAAGTACTCGTCATCCTTTAGCAGGTCGAGCCCCCCTGTACATGTGGACATACACTGCAGGAGTTGCCAGTGTGTACAAAGACATAACATGCGGCATGTAATTGGTCTTAGCAATAACACAACAGGGTGACATCTGTTTCCAATGATGACAGTCATGCTGAATGAATGAGTTCATCTGGGTTTTCAGTGTAACACATGGGCTCAGGTGTGAGATAGTGGTCAGCATGGGTGGCAGATACGACATTGTGTGTAAATATTGATCGACATAATGGAGTACAGTGTTCCATTTGGTGTGAGACGTTACACAGTGGCTGACATTTGTGACAGGAGACCATATCAATGTTATCCAGTGCCATGTGCCACTGTACGTATCCACTGTGTGTAGCACAGTAATGACCATTGATCCACACACAACAAGAACTGTCCGTAGGTGCCTTAAACGTGCCCCATAAACACAATGACGCACAGAGTGTACGATGTGGTGCTGCATATTCCCCATAGCGGACGCACATACTGTCCGTGAATTGGGTGGCGGACCATGCCAACCACCATTTGTACCTGTGTCGATGCCCACCACTGACGCAAGTGTGTCATGTGCTGCACATGACACATTGGTGTTAGTGATGGCCCTCCACATAGCTGCAGATGGCGTTTGTCATGCTCCACCAGCCACATCCCGGTCACCCATGTCACTCTATGACAATCAAACAGCGGTAGCGCCGGCCAGGACCCCACGGTGTGTCACCGCCATGAACCATGCCCTTGCAGCCAATGGGGACCACTATCGCGGTGGCATGATGCAGATTCAAAAATCGCGGTAGGCGTGCTCCGCCCCCAGCGGATCCGGAGATAGGATGCATTTGTAAGATGCACCACCGCGGTAGCGCCGGCCAGGACCCCGCGGTGTGTCACCGCCATGAACCATGCCCTTGCAGCCAATGGGGACCGCTATCGCGGTGGCATGATGCAGATTCAAAAATCGCGGTAGGCGTGCTCCGCCCCCAGCGGATGCGGAGATAGGATGCATTTGTAAGATGCACCACCGCGGTAGTGCCGGCCAGGACCCCGCGGTGTGTCACCGCCATGAACCATGCCCTTGCAGCCAATGGGGACCGCTATCGCGGTGGCATGATGCAGATTCAAAAATCGCGGTAGGCGTGCTCCGCCCCAGCGGATGCGGAGATAGGATGCATTTGTAAGATGCACCACCGCGGTAGCGCCGGCCAGGACCCCGCGGTGTGTCACCGCCATGAACCATGCCCTTGCAGCCAATGGGGACCGCTATCGCGGTGGCATGATGCAGATTCAAAAATCGCGGTAGGCGTGCTCCGCCCCCAGCGGAGGCGGTCATTGGATGCTTTTGAAGAAGGCTGACCTGGAACACCAATGGCAGAAGACTATGACCACTGAAACGAGTCCAGGGCCCTATATATGTGTGGAAGGGAGCACCACATTTCCACTGCTCACATAGCCTGCTGCCTGGGACCCCTCACCTGCTGCTGCCTCCAGGGACTGCTGCCTGAGACCCCTCACCTGCTGCTGCCTCCAGGGACTGCTGCCTGAGACCCCTCACCTGCTGCTGCCTCCAGGGACTGCTGCCTGAGACCCCTCACCTGCTGCTGCCTCCAGGGACTGCTGCCTGAGACCCCTCACCTGCTGCTGCCTCCAGGGACTGCTGCCTGAGACCCCTCACCTGCTGCTGCCTCCAGGGACTGCTGCCTGGGACCCCTCACCTGCTGCTGCCTCCAGGGACTGCTGCCTGGGACCCCTCACCGCCCACTGCCGCCGCTGACGTCTCATGTCCACAGTGATGGCTAGGACGGAGAAGATCCGTGCCAGTCCATTTACAAGCGAGGAGCTGGATGTCCTGGTGGACGAGGTGCTGACACAGTACCCACGGCTATATGGTGGCCCAAATGTTGTGGTAAGTCTCCAACAGTGGGGGTGTGAGTGCAAGGGGGCACACATGTAGTCGATCAGATGGTGTATGTGCCTGAGAGTGTGAGGTTGTGTAATGCACTGGCTGACATGCTGTTTCCTAGTTGTTAAGGGGGTGTATGCAACCCACACATTCAATGCATGGACATGAAGGGTGGATGGACATGTGTTGTGTACACATCCATATGGTGTGACAGCTATCTGGTGATGCATGTTTCTGGACAGTTATTATTCATGTGACTGTTTGTGTGGGTCCTCGTTGTCCATCTCTGTGTGATTCTACCTGGCATGGACTGTCCACGCCCAATGTGACAAGGACACATCACTGACTGTACAGAGTGTGATACGTTTGTGGTTCGCATGAGTGTACATCAATGACCCATATCTGCCGTGTGGAGATGAGTCCGTGTCATGCCACTGTTCAGAGAGAGAGGTTTTACCATGAGAGTGTGTCACTGATGTTTTCCCCTCTTGTCTCCCACACCTGCAGCTCAAGGTACACCAGCGTAAGGCCGTGTGGAGGTCCATTGCAAGCAAGGTGCGGGCTCTGGGAGTGTCGAACCGCCGGCGCACCCACTGCCACAAGAGGTGGGACGACATATCACGACTGGCAAAGAACGTTGCCGAGATGACACTGGGGATACTCCCTCGCAGTGGCAGGTTGTCATGACGCAGCTTGACACCACTGATGTGCCGCATCTTGGCTGTGACACAGCCTGAGCTGGACACACGTTTGAAGGAGCATCAACAGCAAGCTAGGGGTGAGTATTCTGTGAAGGTTGATTTTGTCTGTGAGTGGCTGCATGTGTACCATGCCTGTACCTGCGCTGGTGTACGTGATGTGGTTACTGTGATGCAGTGGGTTGTAAGTGGCCCCTGTGCTGGGTGTGGCAGTCACGGATATTACATACATGCACTTACTGATGTTTTTCCAATCCTGGGAATTTCAATGGCATTGTGGGTGGTGTGCTGCAGGCCTGGTCCATTGGTGTTAGTGTTTGTACGCCCCAACATGCATGATGTTGTGCTGTCTGCCCATCACATGGCTCAGCTGTGCCATGTTTAGATGTTTGTACGCACTGTTTGAGGTAGTGATGTGTGTCTGCATGGTGGGATTGCACGGGGTGGCCTGCAACATGTAGACTTTGTCATCCTCAGTGTTGCTTTGCTTGAATATGTTTGTCCTGTTGCTGTCACTTTGCTGACCCTACATGTCTCTCTGTTATGCAGCATCTCCCGTGGGCACGGAGGGACAGGGGACGGACACCAGTGGTGGTGAAACAAGCACAACAGCTGCACAGGATCCCAGTGACACAGATGTGACCAGCGCCTCGGAGGGGGATAGGAGTATGCTGGAGGAATCACAGCCCGAGACGCAAAGTTCAACATCATCTGATGACGGCGGTGGTGCAGACATCTTGGAGGACACAGGGAACGGAGAGTCTGCTACATCTTCCAGCACACAGCGTGCAGTGCCCACCCTCCCAGCCACTTCCTCTGTTGCTGCCCGTGTTCACACCACAAAGAGGGGAAGGGTGTCCTTCATTCCAGGCACCGCTGTCCCTGCCCCTGTGCCCCCTGTTGCCATCAGTGCAGAGTGTGTGGACCTTATGCGCCAGCTGTGTGTGGGGCAGACAGGGCTCCTCAATGCATTGTCAGACCACGACCGCAAATTGGCACAGGTGTTAGCTTTCATGGAGGGCATCCATTCAGACGTGGGTGGGCTGCACCGCACTGTCCAGACAATGTCCTCCACAATGGCGGCTGCTCTTCAACTGGCTCAATCTCGTAGTCCAATTCCAGTCCCTTTGTCCACCCCCATGCCAGTGGCGACGTCTGACGACGGTGACCACGCTTCACACACCTCAACCTCACGATACTGCACACGTAGCACACAGCAGCAGCAGCCCAAGCGGTCAAGGTCACAGACACCTTCCCCTACAAAGAGAAAAACAACCCCAGAGCGCAAAGGGAAGAGCCCGTCAGGCGTTGCAAAGGCACATGATTCAAGGAGGAAGTACTCAGGGTCACAAGCCTCAGAGCAATCCCCGGCCACAGACTCTGTGGTCCCAAAAACGTCTCACAAAGGCATGCAGACACTCTCCATGCCCACTGTGAAGGTGGGGCCTGGCAAGGCTACACATAGTAAGGTATCCAAGGCTGTTTCACCAACTACCTCTACTCCCATTCCAAGTCCAGTGAAGCAGGGACAGGAGGGCACTGTAGGGGGCACACAGGGTAAAGAGGGGATGGAGGGGCAGAGGCAATGCCAGGCTAAGCGTCCTTCTGGATCCAGCACATCCCCAAAGGGAGGTCCAGCGTGTGCACCTGTGGCAGCCTTGGTGCTGAGTGTGCCGTTTGTGTCCACACCACTTCCCATTGATACGAAGACAGGCAAGCCATTTAGAATCCCCAAGAAGTGGAAAGGCACCCCTCCACTGTCTCCCTCCCACACTGTGTCCCACGTCGGCCTGAGTCCACCTCCACGTGCCACTACACCACCTGGTCCAAGCAGCCCTCCAGCGTCCAAGGCCACTGATAGCTCTTCCTCAGCTGGGCGTCTCACTCCCCAGTCAAGTGGTCCAACTGTGCCCGACACACAGTCAGCTCCCAGTCAGACTGACAGCCAGCTCTGAATGTTGATCAATGTCACAGACCTGTCTCTCCCACACCGGTACCTGTGCTGCCCATCTTGTCACACCAGACTGTGTTGCTGACCATGGCGGAGTTTGGTGACACACATTCCCTGTGCAGCTTCTCATTGTCTCTGTCAGCACCTTGGACTGGCCACTGGCCTTGCAGTTTGCACCCTGCCTGTGCAGCTTCTCATTGTCTCTGTCAGCACCTTGGACTGGCCACTGGCCTTGCAGTTTGCCCCCTGCCTGTGCAGCTTCTCATTGACTCTGTCAGCACCTTGGACTGGCCACGTGCCTTGCAGTTTGCCCCCTGCCTGTGCAGCTTCTCATTGTCTCTGTCTGCACCTTGGACTGGCCACTGTCCTTGCAGTTTGCCCCCTGCCTGTGCAGCTTCTCATTGTCTCTGTCTGCACCTTGGACTGGCCACTGGCCTTGCAGTTTGCCCCCTGCCTGTGCAGCTTCTCATGTTCAGGCTCTGCATCTTGTGCCTTGGTCCTGTCTGATATTGTTTCCTATCAGTGCTATTTGTGAATAAAAACAGTTGCTCATGTTGTCAGTTGTGTCATTGTCCTTACTGAATAAGGCTTTTCCTGTATGTCTCACATTTACTGTGCCACATGCTCTGTGTGCCACTTCAACTGTGCCACTGGCTTGTTTGACTTATCATTTATTTTACAGCGGTGACGGGGACTTCAGTTCTTCATGACTCGGATACTTGTGGGCTCATTGATGTTGTTTTCTGTGACATACCAGACTCATGTTCCTTCCTTGTTGCTGTTGGCTATGTTTTACTGCATCCTGGTATGTGGGCACTGCAAACACATAGAGGGGTCATATACACGGGATTGCAGGCAGGCTGACCAGGCTCAACATGTATGTGCTTTCTTGCTTTTATGTATGCCTAGCAGTGTAGATGTGTAGTCATGTTGTGATGGGCAGTCATCCTAGTCACAACGGTTACTTACATGGTGTGCATTTGGGTGGTCAAGGGTTGTACGGTGTGTTGGTTGTGGCTTTGTCGTGTGTGTTGATGTGTGTGTTACTGGCGTGTGACTCATGGCTGTGTGGGACTGTTGTGTGTTTGTGTGCACACACTGCTTGTTGTGCATTCAGTGCTGTGGGTGTATGTTGCCTTGTGTTGTCCTAGTGTACATCCCCTGATGTACTGCTGTGTTTGCTATGTGTTTTGTGGTGTTGTGCATCTGTTGTGTGTTTGATGTGTCTGTGTTGTTCTGTGATGGTGCACTTCTTGTCTGTGTTGTGGTATGTAGCCCATGCATTTTTCCTGACTGATGAGGTGGTGCACTCCTGTTGTGTGTGTGCTCCCATTGCCTTCCCCTAGTTTGGCTGCACAGGTGCTGTGTGTTATTTTTGTGGTTCTGTATGTGTTTCTGTTTTGAATTGTGTTTGCCATTTTTGTTTTGGTGCAGACGTTGGTACTGAAATCCCTGTGTGTGTGTGATGTTTGTGGATGCCCCCAGGGGTTTGATTGTTTGTCTGTATCTTGTCTGGACATTATGTAGGCCCTTCTGTGTGTCTGGCATTGGGATTGTGTGCTGCAGATATGAGGGGGTATGTTTGGGGACTCCTACTTGTGTTTGGCAGTCATTGAGTGTGCCAATGTGCCCTGTGTGATACTCATGTGTACTTGCTGTTCACTGTTTGACTTGAGGTCCTTCCTTTCATCCCTGTCCCTATACATGGGTTACCTTGCTGTCTCCCTGAGTTGTTGCACTGAGGTGACTGTTGTTTGACTTCACTCACTGTGCCAGCCATGTGCTTGGATGGGGTGTGGATGTTGTTCTGGGTTCCTTGTCCTGCATGTGTCTGTTCACCTGGTTGTTGGTTGTCTCCTTGCCCTCCCATTTGTGTGCACATCATTTTTGCTTTCCTCTATGTTGTGCTCCATTGCTGGTGGCATGTAGTCTGTGTATGTGGCTGTGTGTCGGTGTGGGGTATGTCTGTGTGAGTTGGCAGGGTGTGTGTCCAGTAGTCTGTATGTTCCTTGTGTGTATGTTCATTTTGTGCCTGTATTCTGCTTTCTTGCCGTGTATGTGGTGGTGTGGTGTGTGTGTGTGTTGCCCTGGGCCTGGGCCTCTGTGCTGTGTGTTGATCTACACCAAATGCTGCTGTGTCTGTCTCCCTAGGTGTTAGTTGTGTGCTGCTGGTTGTGGATTTAGCTCGCTTGGTGTTGGACATGGGGGTGCACAGGGGGGATTGGCATGTTTCTTGCTGTGTGCGGCGGAGCTGTGGGTGGTGGGTGGTGGTGGTGGCCTGTGGTCTTTCTGGCCTGTCCGTTGCTGTACATGCATTCTGCTTTGTGCGATGGATTTCCGCATGCTCACCGCTGCGGTGTCATCAGCAACACATTACATTATGTTCGCGGTACTTTGGTGGGCTTGATGTAGGGTGTGAATTGGTGCCAGCTGAGACATGTGTGGGTACACTGATGGATGTGTTCCTGTCCACACCAGTGTGTCTGGTGTGGCCAGGTGCCCTGTTTCAGCCCATGGAATTTGTGTTCTGTTTTGTGTTGTATTGTGTTTTGTTTACGTACCTGCGGCGGCGTCCGCGACGGGCGATGTTGGCCTGGTGATGTATCACGTACAGCACCGGGAGTACGTGTAGTGCTGGATCCATGGCGTTCGGCTCCGGGTGGAGGGCTCCGGAAGTCTCGTTTCACGCTCCGCTGTCGAGATTCCGCCGTGTCTGGAAGGGCGGTTTCTCCCTGCGGGTTCGACGGGTTGTTTGGCGCATCGCAATTTGTTGAGCGGACGGGACGTCATTCCGCACGGCGGTGAGTCTCCATTGGCTCCCACCGGCGCGGTGGCGGGCGCAATTTCATGGCGGTCGGCGTTGCACCGCGGAGGTCGGGAAATGGGGCATATTTGCCCTTCATAATATGGCGGCCGTGAGGACCGCTGCTGGCGGGCGGTAAAAGGCATTTTTCTGCACCGCGGTACTAACACCGACCGCCATCGTAATCGGCCCCTTAGATTCTTCACCCATGGTGCCAAAAATGAGTCTAAATAAATGGAACAGTTTTCAAGCAGACTGTTTATTGAAGCGACTATGGGTCTTCCAGGTGGCCAGTGAATGTCTTTATGCACCTTAGGAAGGTGATAGAACGTGGGTAGCGTAGGGTACTCACAAAAAAGAAAATTCAATTCATCAATGTCCAACAGTCCCTCATCCCTCCAGGTACGTAGAGGCTGATGGAAAGATTCAATGCATGTGGAGTAGTCTTGTTTTGTTACAGGTAAATAGCAATTTCTATCCTCCAATTGATTCCAAGCTTCTCGAAGATATTGTTCTTTGGGAAAGACCACAACGTTCCCCCCCCCTGGTCTGAGGGTTTAATAATTATCGAGTCATCTTGTTTAAGGGATTGGATAGCTTGCCATTGAGTCAATGGGATATTGAAAGCTTTATTATAAGTTGTCTTCTGTTGTAGTTTTTTGATATCTTGAATCAGAGCATCATTAAAGACGTCTATGGCATCATAGGGCATTTGGGGAATAGTACGTGACTTTCTTTTTAATCCACTGTTGCCACTTGCTTGTTCAATTCCAGCATCTTGAAAGAAATTGTCTATCATTTCCAAATTATTAGGAGAAGTAGTGGATTCCGATGTTTCTAGAATTTGTAAAGTCATAAGAGTATCCAGATCATTGACGCTCAGAAGATCTGTTTCTTCTAATGTATTTATTCCCTCAGAGGCAGTTTTCTTTTCTGGATGCATAAGATGTATCTTCTGTAGTTTTAGCTTCCTGGTAAATTTGAACAAGTCTATCCTCGTTTCCACATAATTGAAATCTGCCGTAGGGCAGAATGTTAGTCCCAATTGGAGTACCTTTATTTCATCTTCGCTAAGTTCTCGATCAGATAAATTTATCACGCCTTTTCATTCATCGTTTGCCTCTGTTGCCCTTGCTGCGTGCCACTCTGGGTGTGGGTGTTTCCCCTCCTTCTTTTGCCGCATCTTGTTTTGCGTTTTTTCTTTGATTCGGGGGGTGTGTTCTTTGTGCCGGTCTTTGGCGGTTTTCGCGTATCAGCTTGAATTCCTGAAAAAAAGTTGGTTCTACGCTTTTTTCTCTTGCTTCTCCGCCTGTCGCTTGTTCCCCCTCAGAGGTTTCAACCTCAGATTCCGAGGTTTCTCTATTGAAGGATACGCCCGTTCTTTGTTGATTAATTTGTGTCCTGGGCAAGTCGTATTTTTGGGCAAAGGTCATAATACGTCCTGACATACAGTCCTGTTCGTCGCGTTGGAATTTCGTTTGTTTGCGACGCCGTATTCCATTTTCATAGTCCTTCAATCTGTTTTTTATGGCCAGTCTTAG
Source organism: Calotriton arnoldi (assembly GCA_963921515.1). Classification (NCBI taxonomy): domain Eukaryota; kingdom Metazoa; phylum Chordata; class Amphibia; order Caudata; family Salamandridae; genus Calotriton; species Calotriton arnoldi. Next base: position 45,757 of record CAWUFW010009422.1, on the reverse strand, counting down.
CTCTTCACTTTGTTTAGTATCCTTGTCTTTATTTATCATTTCTTCTATTTTCTTTATTTCTTCAAGAAGCTTTTCTAGATCACTCCATGCGTATCTGATAAGACTCCTCACCATTACCTTTGCTGATTCTGTTGTAAATTCGGACCAGTCTTTCAATAATTGTGGGTCGGGATTTTTGTATGATGAAACAGTGAAAATGCGGAGGCCCCTTGGAATACGGCCTACTTCTAGATATTTTTCCAGGGACGTTCCTTCCCACCATTTACGTATCTCTTTCTCCATTGTTTTCTCCAGGGTTTGGTAAAGTATTTTAAGATTACTAGGAGGATTACTAGTATTGCTTGTTTCCCTTGAGGCACTTTTTATTCGTGCTGTTCCTTGTTTAAAAACATCCATGGCCGCCTCTTCTCGCTCTGCAACAGAAGACATTGTGATGCCACAACAGTATTATAACGACAGCTGTGGGAGGTACATGCAGATTATTCAACGATTCTCTCTCTCCAAAAAAATATATATATATATATATATATATATATATATATATATATATATATATATATATATATATACATACATATATATATATATATATATATATATATATATATATATATATATATATATATATATATATATATATATATATATATATATATATATACCCACAGTGGCCTTCATCACTGGGCATTTATAGCTATGACCATGTTTTCATTGGAAAACCATTTTTTGGTTTGCTAATAACGTTGATGCCGTTTGATAAATCTTTATGAAACTTTCTAAAAAAAAGTTTCGCCCCTCAGCTTTTTTCTGGAAAGTCTTGGGGTGATTCATCAAGTGGGGGGCGGGAAAAAGGGGGTGTCCTAAAACACATTTTCCTCAAAACTAGATCTTGCACTAGAAAGCATGCTTTTTGTGATTTGGTGTAAAAAATATATAGATATTTCATCCCATGGAGGATCTGCAGAGCCAACAGATCTTGAGATAAGATCTGATTGGCTGCCAACACATCAACAAGATGTCGCGGCAGCCAAGCTTATATAAGTAAATGTTCATGGGATAAAAAAGTAAACGTTTGGTAATTAAGTGAGTGTTATCATGTACGCATAGCTGCCTCTTTTAATGCTTAAACTTAGTCTATTAACTGATTGGACGAAATGCAGCATGTGCTTTTTAAACATTTTTCTATATATACTCACTGATAGGTCCAGCGCGTCATGTGATCAAGACTGCCGTTAGGCAGTCGAAACGCGTCATGCTGGGCACTCGCTTCTGAAGAACTATGCACTGACACTTTGTTAAATCTGCACTGAATAAAGGAAAACTTTTCACCGCATTTGTGGTCCGTACCTGCTTTTTCGACCAGGATTGTGATCGTTCCAGGACTGTGGCTGTCTTGTGATTACTACGAGCACGGCTGTCTTCGTATTTACGGACCCTTCCTCCATGTTGTGGCTGGCCGGTATACAGACGGTATCACTGAAGTGATTTGTTTCCTTACCCGGAAGGGGTATCTTGGATGCCAGCCCCCACAGCGCGATACTGGAAGCCGGAGTTGGAGCGTAACTTTGCCGAGAAGATTTGGCGGGAGGTCCTGAAAGGTCGGAGGACTCGGAGGGTACCGGAACCGTGGATTTGACTGGTGAGCAGCTCTATCGGCGGAAAACAGTTAATATTGTGGGTGGACGGAAAGCGGTGTAATTATAATATAATATATCAAACGTAAGCAACGTTTGGTGTTTTATGTACATTGAAGGCAGATTACGGTGAAAGTCATGTTATCTACAGCAGACGCGCTCAAGGACCGTGAAGCAGCAGCAGACGCCCTATTCTCCAATATTTCAGGTGTAGTGGCAAGAAGTGCTGACCAAACCAGCAATGTGATTACCAACAACGATGTTCAAACTTTATTAAAAAAACTAGAGAAACTCCACCGTACAGAGATGACAAAATGGTGGGAGAAAAAATCATTAGAAAAATACAAAGAGGTCGGAAGAGTTCCGCGAGGCTTAAGGGTGATGATTGCACCTTCCTTTGAAAATCCAAATCCTATGATGTTGAAGGAATGGGCGACTAACAATCTAGATGCCTCAATGAATATGGTATCGATATTGATAAAATATGCGGAAATCGACCGTGTTGGAATATTAAAAGAAATTGATAATATCAATGCGTTATTGGAAATGAATGAACATAAAGAACAAATACAAAAAGGACGGGAAGCAATACTAGTCAAACTCAAAAAACATGAGGAAATTATTAAAGAAAGAAAGATTTACAAATTCGCAAGAGACAAATGTGATTACAAGACTGGACGTGTTTTCACTTTTTCTAAAAAATATGACAACATAAAGCGGCGTGCGCTTACTAATGATGGCAGTCAGATTAATGGTATCATAGTGGGAGCACAATTAGAAGGTAATTTTTCCTCTGTGGAAATGAGTAGTATTGACAGTAGTATTGAATCGGATGACAGTGTGGGTAAAAGGGTACCACAAGTACCGACCAACTTTGCACCAGGAGAGGAACTTTCTTTTAGTAGAGGACCGCCGGCAAACTCCTAAGACCGCGCAATCAAGCGCAGAAACAAACCACAGAAGGAACCAACGGAGGAAACAGAGGCGGAAAAGCAATCTACAAAGGAAAAGGCAGAAGAAACAACAAGAAATGAAGAAGGTACCAAATAACTTTGTTGACAACACTGTAATTAATTTATCTGATATAACGCTATCGATGGCAGAGAAACAATTGTTGGCTCTGGGTCTATCTTATTGCCCCACGAACTGTTTTAAATATACACAAACCAGAGTAGATGTTTTTAAATTTATTCGCAAGTTGAAACTAAGAAAGCATTTTCAACTAAGAAATGCCGCGAATATTGCATCACAGGGGCCAGCTATACAAAGAGTGGGTTCTAATCTTCAAGTTGCAGACGTCGAAACACTTTTAGTAGCACAATCTTTGGCTAATTCTAATGATACATCGGAAAATTCGACCCAAGAAAATCTTTATGACGCAGGCGTCATGTGTAACATGCCAAGTATTAGCCCTTTTAGACCTCCTTCCACGTTCATCCCAATGATGCCAAGGGATGCAATTGATGTATTTAGTGATTGTATGGTTGAAGATCTCAAAAATTGAATTGTGCTGTTATGAAACGAAATAGACAGCGCAATTATTCAGAAATTCAGTACTCTAAACTCATCCGTAAATTTCAAGAACATACAGAGGTGATCATTAACAAAGCAGACAAAGGTGGGAACATTGTGCTGTGGCCGAGAGCCATGTATATGGAAGAGGCAGAAGTACATCTGAAAGATATCAACTGTTATAGGAAAGCCAGTTTCCAGGAGTTAAGACAAAATAAAGAATATGTCTTCAGTGAACTGGCACAATGGAGGCGTATGGGCTTACTTTCTAAAAATGAATACAGTTTCCTCAAAAATGATCATCCTATGACTCCCTTTTATACTTCCTTCCTAAAGTACATAAAAATGTGGTACCAGTCCCTGGTAGACCGATTATTTCGGCACAGAAAAGCTTATTGGAAGCAATGTCGAAGTATGTTGATCACTTCTTGCATGAATTTGTGGAAAACTTACCTTCGTTTATCAGGGACACTGGACACTTTTTAACTAAATTGAGAAAAGTCAAATGGGAGGAAGATTGTCACTTAATAGTGATGGACATCAGTTCATTGTACACTAGTATTCACCATAATGATGGCATCAATGCAATTCGTTATTATTTGGAGAATCGTGATATACAGATGTATGAACATAACAAGATGTTGGTTAAAATGATTGAGATCTGTCTGACCCACAATTATTTCTTATTTAATAAGGAAATATTCCAACAGTTACGTGGAGTGGCCATGGGGGCATGCTTCTCCCCTAGCTACGCGTGTTTACACGTGGGCTGGTGGGAGGAGCATGTCCTGAGGTCCACCCACAAAGAGATTGTGAACAAGCATGTTCTCCATTGGTGGAGATTTATCGATGATATTTTTCTGATATGGAAAGGTTCGTATGAAACAGCTAAAGATTTTGTCGAGGTTTTAAATGTTAATGCGTTAAATCTCAAGTTCACATCAGATATCAGTAAAGAGCAAGTACAATTTTTGGATGTGGAAATATATACGAGGGAAAATAAGATCCATACTAGATTGCATAGGAAGGTGACTGCGTGGAAACTCTGTGCTTCATGCTTATAGTTCACATCCCCGGCACCTCATAAAAAGTATCCCTTATGGAGAATTTTTAAGAATTAAACGCATATGTAGCCATGAAAGTGACCTCAAAAATGTCAGAGCGAATCATTTGAAAGATTTTTAAATAGAGGATATAAATTTAGAGATCTAATAATAGCTCGAGACAAGGCAAACAGCATCAATGATGATGGTCATTTGAGCATAATCCCTGAAACCCTGACAATTTGTAGGCAGACTAATGGTAAGACTAACACTACTTGTGCTGAAACAGTTGACAACATAAGACTGATAACCAGTTTCTGTAGACAGGAGAGACAAGTTCGCAAGATCCTTTACAAAAATTGGCCGATTATTCGGTCAGACATAACAATGTCACGGATCTTGCCAGAACTTCCTAGTCTTACGTTCAGAAGGGCACCCTCGATGAGGGATGCTCTGGTAAAAAATAGTCCTGAGGTTACAACTTCTAATACTTGGTTATCAGCGAGATCAGGGTTTTTTAATGCAGTTCATGCCGTGCATGCAAATTTGGTAAAAATGTTTCAGAATATATCACTGCGTTTAGTCAAGAACCTGTCAAAATAAAAGGACATTTGACTTGTAGAACAGATTATGCTGTATATATTTTAGAATGTACATGCCATCTTTTATACGTAGGTAGTACCAAATTGCAAGTTTACAACAGGATATTGCAACATCTTAGAGCAGTGGTTAACTCGGACCCTAACTATCCCGTGGCACGGCATTTTAAACTAGTACACAAAAATAATCTTAATGATCTTAAATATTTTGTTATCAGCTCAGTGCCCAAAAACATCAGAGGAGGCAATAGAGAAAAAGATTGAGACAAGTGGAATCAGAATTTATTATGTTACTCGATACCAAAATGCCGAATGGCCTCAATAATAGCGATGATTTACATAATTTTCTTTGAATTTTGTTAAAGTTAGGGTCCATATTTGATAATATTTCCAGATTGGTTTCTTAGATTGGTTTTGTCCCTTTCCTTTTACTGGTTTTTAATCTGGGTTTCCTAGATTTTAATCTGGTTTTAGTGGGGGATATTGCTGGTTTTTGAGTCCTGGGATTTTATCTTAAACTTTTAATATAAATTTTAATATTGGTTAACACTGAATACAATTGGAAGAATTTGAAAAAGTGATAATTTTGAGTATGTGGTTGTTTAACTTATTGACTGCATTAAGAATTGTAAATCATATGCACCTTTAAAAATCTTGATTGCTGCTATTATACACTATATATATATATCCATATTGAGGATGTATGTATTTATTTTAAGTTTACTTGTGAACTGATCGGTTGATGGTTTTAATCGGTGATATCTCGTTTTTGCTAGGTTTTATCTGAGAATTCTCGGTTTTACTTGGTTTTACGGGATTTCTGCTGGTTTTATGCATCGACAAATTGGTTTTACATTTAATTTACCTGGGATTTTATTTATTTATTTATTACATATTTTTCATTTTTTAATGGGGTTTAAATCCGGTCCAAGATAACTGACAACTAGATTGTTGTTGATTTGTTAATATTTGTATAGCAATAATGAGGTAACATACAAAACAACGATTGTATTTCTTTTCTATTAGATGTAACAAATGGGATAAACTGGAGATTGGAAATGGACCAAATTAAATTAAGAAAAAGAATAGGAGATTCTAGCTAAGAAATGACACTGGGGACGTCTGCATAAGAATGCTGCATCATATTTAACTGTATATATTTATTTTTGTATTTTGCACTAAGCACTTTTGCACTTTTTAGCACATTTTGCACATTGTCGTTATTCAATTTAGTGAATGATTAGACTAATATTATGATTATTATATACAATAATGTATGAGGCCAGAATTAAGGTACCTGCATTTTAGAACTAAGACTTTTTAAACTTTAGCACTATGCTATTAATTTGGTTTAAAGAATTAGTTTCAATAAAATTACAGATGTTTAGCCCTTGATTAAATATATGACATCAATTAGAAGCACTAAGCTTATATAAGTAAATGTTCATGGGATAAAAAGTAAACGTTTGGTAATTAAGTGAGTGTTATCATGTACGCACAGCTGCCTCTTTTACTGCTTAAACTTAGTCTATTAACTGATTGGACGAAATGCAGCATGTGCTTTTTAAACATTTTTCTATATATACTCACTGATAGGTCCAGCGCGTCATGTGATCAAGACTGCCGTTGGGCAGTCGAAACGCGTCATGCTGGGCACTCGCTTCTGAAGAACTATGCACTGACACTTTGTTAAATCTGCACTGAATAAAGGAAAACTTTTCACCGCATTTGTGGTCCGTACCTGCTTTTTCGACCAGGATTGTGATCGTTCCAGGACTGTGGCTGTCATATATATATATATATATATACCCACAGTGGCCTTCATCACTGGGCATTTATAGCTATGACCATGTTTTCATTGGAAAACCATTTTTTGGTTTGCTAATAACGTTGATGCCGTTTGATAAATCTTTATGAAACTTTCTAAAAAAAAGTTTCGCCCCTCAGCTTTTTTCTGGAAAGTCTTGGGGTGATTCATCAAGTGGGGGCGGGAAAAGGGGGTGTCCTAAAACACATTTTCCTCAAAACTAGATCTTGCACTAGAAAGCATGCTTTTTGTGATTTGGTGTAAAAAATATATAGATATTTCATCCCATGGAGGATCTGCAGAGCCAACAGATCTTGAGATAAGATCTGATTGGCTGCCAACACATCAACAAGATGTCGCGGCAGCCATTTTACGACTTGGGAACAGAGTCCCCTATCCTGGAAATACAAATAAAAAAGAGATAAGGGGGCATGGTAGGGATACCCTGCCCCCTAGTCCTGGAAGGGCCCACCAGGGGCCAAAAACCAGGGGCCAAAACAACCAGGCCCCACCAGGGGCCAAAAACAAATTAAAATATATATATATTTTAGCTAATTCACGGTGGATCCACCCTTTAAAAACAAAACCCCTAGGGTGGGCCAGGCACTAGGGAGCACCACAATCTTTTTTATAGGGGAGGGAGCTTGCGGCCCCCCATCCCTAACCTCCTTGAGAGCCCAGGGATCCCATCTCCTGGGGCCTATATTCAATTAAAGGGGAGGGGGTGCATGACCCCCCTCCCTGAGCCTCATTGAGGCCCCAGGGACTCCATCCCCTGGGGCTGAGTTACAAATTGGGGGGAGTGGGTGTGCAACCCCCCTCCGTAGCCATTGTATGGCCCACGCAACCCATCCCACAGGGCCAGCTCTTGGACGGTGTCCCAGGGAACCCATTGATCAGGACTCTGTTGTTTCTCTGCCTACAAGAGCGCAGACAGGGTAGTCTAATATTCTCCCACCTAGCAGGAATAGAAAGCTGCTCCTGCCAGATGGGAGCACAAAAGTTTCTCTCTGCTCATTTTCTTGCGGGCAGGTAAACACAAAATTGGTCTTGCCCGGTGGGAACACAAGAACAGCTGCTCTAGGATGGTTGGAGCGATGCTGGCTCCTGCCGCATCCGGGACAGGTGCTGGCAGTGGAGCCATTGGGCCTTCCGGGGCCCTGAGGATCCAACCTTAAAAATGCTGTGGGGTGCCCTGGATGGGCACCAGGGCACCCCAGTAAAAAAAAAAAGTGTTGCTGGCTCCAACGGGGCCACTAGGGTCCAGTGGGTTTCCCCCACAGCCCCCAACATAAAAAGTGCTGTGGAGTGCCCCGGGATGGGCACCAGGGCACCCCAGTTTAAGAAATAAACAGAATAAAATAAAGGGTTGCTGACTCGTGTGTGATCTATGGGGCTGCTTGCAGGGATCCGGTGGCGCCAGAGGGGCCCTGGGCTCTGCCCAGAGCCCCGAGCAAAATTGAACATCTGGGAGTCCCAGATGGGCACCGGGACACCCCAAAAATAAATAAAAACTATAAATGATTAATAACAAAAATATATATTATTCATTGCTCCAACCAAGGAATGCCATACAAGGGTTTCTCATTTACATTTTCCAGATTCTGGTCAGAAACAATGACATTATTTCAGATGAACATACTTTTCACTTCATATCTGTAGTCTCATTGCCTGACCAATGGTTTCTATTCCCTTTCTAAAGCTAGCCTGGATGCTATTAAGTATGTCATTGACTTTCCCTGCCCTATCTCACAGGAAAATGGGGTGATAGTTTGATGGGTCCACAGGACTCCTTTTTGAATAGCAGAACAATGTTGCTAGTTGCCTGGACCTAGGTACTAGATCACTGAAAAAAAGAAAACAGAATATCTTATCTAATACAGGTGCCCATACTTGTGGCAGAGCACAGTATAAGTGGACCAGGAAATTGTCAGGACTGGGTTCAGGTACTAATGGTGTATTGTCATTGTTAACCCAGTGATCTGTCCTAGGTTTGTCCTCGGGTTGAGACTTATGTCCACTTTGCTGTAAAGGGCAGGTCTCTAAGGCAATGGCTGAAGCCCATTCTTGAGGTGAAATAAGGGCCAACCACTTCCTGAAGCAACCCCAGACTCCAGATTTGTCACAGGTAGTCAAAAATGTGACAAGAAGAGAAGCACAATGGGTGGAAAAATAACTGGATACAGTGAAAAAAACCTTAAACCAAGCCAGGCTAGAAAAACCAGGAAGTTCAACGAGCATGCAACAGGCAAACAAGCATAATTGCAATGCGAGTTCGAACTGGTCTGGTCCTGTTTTTATAGCCTAAAAGAAGAAGTAAACCTGTGGAATGAAACAAAAAATGATAGGCCTCTATCTTCTCTTGGGCATTTCAAAAACAAAATACTTATAACAGCAGACCTTAAGGAAAGGAAGAAAATCTGGCATGCCCTTATAGTTTATTAAGACGTAATCTTCAATGCCTGCAGCATTACAGAGATGCTGTGGGTGACAACAACTTCATGGCATTTACTGAAACGTTGCTGCAAGGAACAAAACTTGCACAGGACACACACTGCGCAAAGCCGCGTAGCCTCAAACCAAAAAGACGATGTGCTGCAGTGCAATAAAAAAAACAAGCAACTGAATCGGAAACACCAAAATCTGCCACCAGGTAAGGAGGAGATAACAGTTGGTCTCACACTCTACCTGAGAATCTTTTCTGTCGGTCTGTGCTCGCGCTTGAGTGCAGAACTGTTGCTGGCAGTGCCAGGTCTCCTTATGAGAACACACATGGATGCGTCTGGTAGCCAGGATTCTGCACTGGTCTTGCGAGATGATAAATTGAACACTTGTGAGATTATGGTACATTACGGCAGCCATTTTGGATGATCAGCTGTAAAAGGGGGCACGCCTAAACTGCTTTGCTAATTTTTCAAGGATCTTCCTGGAGAGAGTTTGGGTGTGGTGGTCCCTTGCTTCCAGGAATGTGAGCTGAAAAATTAGTCAAACAGAGAAGGCAAATGTGAAGGCATTCTTAAGATTTGGTAGGACAATGTATTTTCCAGTACTTTGAGGACACTGGGTTTTGTGGCATTGCTGTATTCTGGCTGCAAGGGGAGGCCTCTCATATACAGTGTGTGCTCGTGCACCATGGTGTCATTGAGATCACATGAGCAAAAGTGGTCATTTGATCACATTTCTAGAAGTGTGCAGAGACATTTTTTGTGTTTCTAGGACCTTATATGAAGTAGCACACAAGTACAACATTGGCTTCATTATTTAGTCATAATTTATGGGAAGCAACATAAACCTGTTTTGTGTACAGTGGGATCTATCACATGGCCATACTTTATTTGAGGAAACATAAAGCAGTATTAAGGTTAGTGTATCATTTTAGGTTGGATTGCATTTGACTATCGTAGCCATCAGTATACCACAGAAAGTACCCCAGCTTACTTGTTTGTGTTTTCTCCTCCATATATCATTATTATGCAGTTTAAAGAGCATAAAGATGGCCATGCATACTGGTAAATACATTTTATATCTGTAAGGAAAGCAGTTTATTATATGGTGTGCTTGTGAGACCTCACAGTGTAATAAATTCACTACCTGTACGGTGCCCACTCAGGTTCAGTAGAAAACCCTTACCTCAAGCTGTGGCTCCAAGCAGTCAGGCTTTATCAATGGAACAAGAGTAAAACATTAAGAAGTACCAAAACAACTGAATAAGAAAGAAAAAAGACTCAATAAAATTCTGACACCAATTTATAAAAATAGTTTATATTTTTATTTTAACTAGACACCTCAACAACAAAAATCGAAAAGAGGGCCCCGGAGATATGAATTTTCAAAGGAACATAAAAATCACTGCTTTTTCATTCAGCTCAATTAATTGTTGTAGTGCAAACTTTGCACAACTTTTAGAAAGTTGTAAACTACTACTCTGGCCCACTTTGGGCAACCAGCTCTAGAAGGGAGCAAGTCACAGCGGACAAAGAGGCTTGGTTGAACAGTTACCTCACAATCAAAGCAGTCTTCAGTCCAGTCGAAGGCTCTATGGGCGAACCGCTATGGACTTTAATGTAGTGGTCCTGATGCATGGGCTACAGGAAGCTAAAAATACTGAAGGACATGGTGGGCAATTGTGGCCATAGGGGTAAAAAACCCTCAAACTCTTGTAAAATCCAACTGAAAACCAGTTGCCACTTGTGTATTGATCTCTGGTTACAGTAAACAAGCAGTTCCTTTTAACTGGTGATAATTTACTTGCTGGGCGACCAAACTGCATTCCAACGACTCTCCTGGGTCCAGCAGACTTTGGTGCAACTTTTCAGGGTCAGGACTTGCTATCCCAGGCTGCACATTGGCGGTCAGTGGTGGTCAGGCATTCCTCGCTACCAACTCACTAAGGAAGGCTTCTTCCAGCTTTTGTGGCCCTGTAGCTGTAACAGGAAGTCAGCCAGCTGACTCTTGGAGTCACTTCTTCTTTATGAGGCTTGGGATGACTTTTCCTTGAGAAGGGCACCACAGGCACCGTTATCTCTTTGCTAGCCAAAGGAGATCAGGAGCAGTCAAATCTTGGTCAGCATCTTTTTGCTGGGTCCAGGGAACAGCAGGGCACTCCTTCTTCAGTCCAATTTTCAGAACAGACTTACCAAGGTCTGAGTGCTATGGGTGCCACTTTTATGCCCACTACGAGCTCACGGGGATGGGGCAGTTAGCAAGCCAATTGGGCTACCAGGTCCCTCCCACTTGATGACAAATTCCTGTGAAGAGTGGCATCTAGTTATCTCAGGGTGCACTATTTCGCCCACTCTCAACATGGCAGAACCCTTATCTTAGTTTGTGGAACTCCCCGGCCCATCCCAGTGGTGTGCATACCTGAAAGGTTTACTCTGCTTAAAAAAAAGGGTTTGGCAACAACTTTTCCTTCTCTGCCCGAGATGCCAGCCTGTCTGCAAAAACAAAAGAGCAGCTCCTCCTCTGTGTCATCATCATTTGCCATTCAAAGGTGGCTGCCACTTTAAATCTGATCTTTGGGCTCACACTATGCTTGGCTTTACTGCCAGAGGTGGTTCACACATTATGGATTGGTCAACCCTTTGTGTTCCTTCCTGAGCATCATTCACACCTCTCTCCAGGAGGGCAGAAGGCTGTTTCAAGGACAGCTGCTTGTGTGTAACCATCAACGGTCACTGAAAAACTTGAGCAACAAAGTGACAATTTTCTAAAATTGGCATTTGTGCAAAAGTTACATTAAATTTGACTTAAGCAACAAGTAACAGTTCTTTTTATACCTCAAAGTATCATATTTAGTAGTCCCATTTAGAAGTTAACACTGCTGAGTTGTCAGTGTGTAACCTTGTACTCGCCAATGTGGCTAATACCCCTTCTACAGTGAACACAACAATGTGGTGTTTTTACTTTCAGGACATGTAAAAACACATATCCTACTTCTTAATATACATCACCCTGCCTTAGGACTCTTTAGGCCTGCCTTATAGAGGACTTATATATATTAAAAAAGGAAGGTTTGGGCTTTACCATTACTTAAATGCCAAAGGTCGAGTTAACATTTTAAAACTGCTTTATCAGTCTACAGTGGCATGCTAGGAGACATGCTTTACTTTGTCACACTTGTGGTGGCACAAGAAGTGCTGCAGTCCACTAGGGACACCTTAACTTACAGGTCCTGGGTACACCTTCTACCATATACTAGGGACTTAAAAGTTAACCTATGCCAATTGAACGGTTCACTGACATATCGATGTTAAAAATATTGATGACAAAAATATCGATGAAAAAATATAGAATGCAAAAATATCGACTCCCTATACTTAAACAGGTAAGTACAAAAATATCAAATTAAAAATATCAAAGTAAAAAATATAGATGTAAAAAATATTGATTTAAAAATATATATACAATGAAATTAAATATATTAAATATTAATATTATTTTTAACAAGGGCGTGGCCAAGCCGCCGACCAACATGGCCGTGCTGGCTTTAAGCTCTGCCGCAACTCTATGGCGTGAGGCCACCCGGGGGAAGATCCTGATGCCTGCTGTGCTGGAGATGGCGTGCAGGGGCACAGGAGCGGTGCTGGTGCCCCTCGGAGGGCTCGTGAGCGTTGCGGTGTAGGCTTACACCGTTAGAAGACGACGCGTGTTGCTGTGGCCCAGTAGGAGGAGCCGGGGACCCGCGTGGCTGGTGCTGCGATCCGTCCCGTGTGGCTGGAGCCTTCGGCGGGGAGCGCGTCTGCGGCAGAGCGGGGGTAAGGAGCGGGGGCTGGGGGGCTGCCACAGTGCGGTGTTCTTTGATTGCTGGCCCCGCAGGCACACCCCCGGAGGCCCCACAGTGATAGGGGCCACGGGCGAGCCTGGGGACCGGCCGGCGGACCGGGTGCTGCAAGGACGTTGCTGGCGGCCTCCTGCTTTCCCCCCGCCCCCAGAAGCTGACTCATCCTGTTCACTGAGAGCTGCGCTGCTCTCTTCACGACGTGGCATCGCTCTGGGGACCCCAGTGTCAATGCGATGTCCCACAACCCTCCATAAGGCAGCAGGGGCAAGGGAAAAATCACACACAGCTTGCTGAGGAGAGCGTCCATCTTTTTACCCACGAGGCGGTGGAGGGACGTTATTGGTGTACACGGCTGTGTCTGCTTGCTTGCCTGCGGGTGCACCCCCTGTAGCCCAGCGGAGGTGGGGGCCACGGGCCTGATTGGGGATCGAGTGCGCCATGTGGGGGCTCGGTGGCCCCCTCCCCCCCCTGTTTGCCATCAGGATCGACCTTTTTGGACATTGGCAAAGGCGGCCACCACCTTCACCATTTCCATTTCAGTTGTCCTGCCCCCTCTCCGCACCCTGGCACAGCAGGGGCTCGGTGGCCCCCATTTTGCGTACCTACGGTGGGCATATCGTTCTACCCTGCGTGGTGCATCCTCAGGAGCCTAGGGATTGAGGCGGCCCTGTATTACAGGATCGGTGGGGCCTAGCGACTGTGGCATGGGTCATAAGGACCCCAAACAAAGCACCTTTCCATTCAAGCTGCCTGGAAGCATGGCAGCCACCAAACAAACGAGCATGGCGGAGGGGGTTGGATCCTCCGCTGAAGAAGTGGGGGGGCCAGATGCCGTCCTTACAGAATTGAGGGCTGGGTTTCAGGCCCTGGATACACGGTTTGACACCTTGGACAAGAGAATGTAGGCATTGGGGGCCCGACTCGATAACCAGGAGGGCTGCTTAACCACTGCGGAAGGGAGAATATCCGACCTAGAGGATGGCACAGCTCAGACCAACAGGCGGCTAGAACGTATGGAGAAGCTCCTCAAGGCAGTTGCAGTAATGAACGAGGATTTGGAAGCTCGGGGTGTCGCAATAATGTTCGAATTATGGGTGTGCCTGAATCTACCAACACAGGGCGGCTGGACCGGTTCGTGGAATCCTTGTTCACGGACTTGTTCGGGGCTGAGTCCTTCACCACCACTTACGTAGTGGAACATGCACACCGCATTCTTGGGCCCCGCCCTAACCCTGGCTGGCCGCCGAGACCGATCATTGCACGGCTGCTTAATTTCAGGGACAGGGACACTGTTTTGAGAATGGGGCGGGAAAAGGGCAAGCTGGAATGGCAGGGCTCTGCCATCTCTCTGTACCCGGATTTCACGGCAATGGTGCAGGAGGCGAGAAAGAAATACACCGGAGTGAAAGCGAGCCTTCGCAAGCTGGGTCTGAGGTATGGGATGCTATACCCCGCGCAACTCAAAGTGGATGTGGACGGACGATCCTGTGTTTTTGACTCCCCTCACGATGCCCAGGAATTCTGCCAGGCCTACTCCAAGTTGGGGCGGCAGCGTAACTCACCTTCCCCATCGCAGTCGCAGAGTGTCCCGAGTTCCGGCACCAGCGCAGACCTCTTTACAGCTACCTGAACACAATCAGGGTCCCATGCAACATCTTCAGTGGACCTGCACCAGGTGCTCATTGTACTAACTGGCAAAAATAACGTATATGCACATTGTTCCTCATTAATGCCACCCCCGGGATTGGCTATTCTCAGATTTGTGTTTTTTCCAGTCATTCACACGCCACTACAATGGAGATGCGGCGGGGTGTCGCCACCCCCTCTGTGCGGACGCACAACTTCAATTGGCGTTATTTTGGGTATTTAGATGTGTTTCCTAAGCCTTAAAATTGTTGGTTGGGGTTGGGTTTTCCTCCGTGAGTTTGGCATGGGGGGTGGGTGGTGGGTGGGGGGAGGTGGGACATTTTTCGCAGATTGCTGTTTCCACAGCTTAGTGGATTTCTTAAGCAACAGTGCAGGACTGGTACTACGGATGCAGGTACTGGCAGGAACTGGATTAATGGGTAATGGCTAACAAAGTACAACCTGTAGCACAGATTGGGTTAATGTCTTGGAATGTCTGGGGTCTCAATAACGCCCGCAAGTGCAGGTTGGTGGCTAACTATATGCAGCGCCATCAGGTAGATGTTGCATTTGTGCAGGAGACTCATCCAAACCCCTCCACGAAATCAACATTTGTGGGTGGCTGTGGGGCTCATCGATACTTCACTGGATATAGTTCGTATGCAAGGGGAGTGGCGATATTGATTCATAAGAGGGTCCCCTTCCGGGAGGTGGAGGTGTACCGTGAAGCCGGGGGGCGCTTTATTCTGCTGAAGGGTTACATACTGGAACATTCTGTATTGTTGATTAATGTGTACGCGCCAAATGTTGACGATCCTGAGTTTTTTTACTCCATTCACACGCACATCACATGCATGGGGCAGACCTGATTTGTATGGGGGGGATTTTAATTTGCTGCTCGACCCGGTGCATGACAGTGCCGCCACCACAGTGGACACAAAGCCAAGGGCTAGAAGGGCGTTACTAGATATTGTTGATAGCTTTGGGCTGGTAGATCTGTGGAGATACTGTAACAACAGGCAGAACGGATACACTCACTACTCCGCGCCTCTTAACACGTGGACCCGACTTGATTATTGGTACATGTCGCCCGGTCTGGTGCTGTGGGTAACGGACATGTCAACCCTTCCACATACACTGTCAGACCACTCGCCTGTGGTGGCGAAGATGCGTGTGCCATGAGCGGGTGGGGTGGAGTGCCGATGGCGGTTCCCTGATATGGCACTGAGAGATGCGGTGTTTGCTGCGGAGCTAGGTGCAGCAATTAGTGTTTATTTCACATTAAACGAGGGCTCTGTGAAGTCTAAAGCCACTCTGTGGGAGGCGTTCAAAGCTTACACTAGGGGGGTGTGCATATCCAAGAATGCGGGGATCCTGAGGGACCTACGGCGCACACTTACCTGCATTGAAACGCAACTGGCGGACTTGGATCGGCAGGACAGTCGCTCGGCTGTCCCCTCTAGCTTACAGCGGCACGCTGCCCTTATGGCGGAGTTTCGGGAATCGACGGAGCGTGAGGCGCATTTCCTTAGCAAGTACGCAATAGCGAGGAGATATGGGGAGGGTGAACGTCCGGGATGGACCCTTGCCAATATACTTAAACAGTCCCGTAAACCAACGTATATTGCAGAGCTTACAGGCAGCGATAACTCGCATATAGTTGGCACTGTGGGCATTTTAGGAGAAGTGCTTGCATATTACAAAACACTGTATTCCTCCAGAATGGCCCAGCAACCAGCGGCCTTCATAGGCTATCTTAACGAGGTCTCCATGGTCTGGGTGGAGAAAGCTCATCAGGAGTTCCTTGGTGAACCCTTGTCCCAAGATGAGGTGATTGATGCCATTGATGCGCTGGATGGCTCCAAAGCCCCGGGGCTCGATGGGTTCACTGGCTGTTTTTATAAAAAGTATAAGGCTATCCTGGCATCCTACTTAATTGATGTATATCAGGAGGCCATAGACGCCGGGGTACTTCCACCCACTCTAAGGGAAGCAGTTATAATTTTACTCCCTAAGCCGGGCAAGGACCCGTTGCGTTGCGGGTCCTACAGACCCCTATCACTCCTAAACTTTGACAACAAGGTGTTAGCCAAGATGTTGGCTACAAGACTTGCACTCATAATTGAAAAACTGATTTCCCCTGCACAGTCAGGATTTATCCCTCACAAATCAACTGCACTAAACCTTCGTACACTGTTCGCGACACTGCACAGAATTGATCCCTCAGTCCCAGCGACCGCTGTGCTGCTGGATGCCGAAAAGGCATTTAACTCGCTCGAATGGCCGTTCCTTTATGCTACAATGAGCAGGCTTGGCATACCGGACCGGTTCCTGGCGGTTGTGCGACTGCTGTATACGCAACCTACAGCGCGCATCCGACTTAACGGAACTCTGTCCTCCGAATTCCTACTTGCGCGGGGTACCCGTCAGGGCTGTCCTCTGTCCCCCCTGCTGTTTGTACTGGCTTTAGACCCGTTGGTGCGGCACCTACAGGAGCGGCATAACCATAGGGGTTTACAGTTTAACACGGGTCCACTGCAGCTCAGGCTGTATGCGGATGACATCATATTATATGTACGGCATCCAGATGACAATCTGGCCCCCTTGCTCTCCGAGGTCACCAGGTATGGCAGTCTTTCAGGGTTGTGTATTAATTGGGCGAAATCGGAGGTGTTCCCATTGACTGTTGCACCCTGTCGCAGGGTGTGTGATTACCCACTGGCTTGGTGTGAGGAATCCGTTAAATATCTCGGGATCCACATCCATAGGGAGAAGGATCGCATACTACAATTAAACTATGGCCCAGTACTTGAACGACTGGGGCAGAACATAGAGAGATGGTTGTCCTTGCCACTTTCCATGGCTGGGAGAATAGCCATTATTAAAATGGTGGTCCTCCCACAATTTCTGTATCTATTTCATAGTATCCCGATTCCATTGTATAACAGCTTCTTTTCCGCCCTTCGCACCTTGTTGATACGACTGGTGAGGGGCGGTAAGCAGCCCCGCATCAGCTGGGATGTCCTCATGCTACCATATGAGAGGGGAGGGTTCGGGGTGCCCAATTTCCATGTTTACTACCTGGTGGCGCAGGCGAGTTTTGCGCGCCACTGGTACCATGCGGATATTTGTATTCCCTATTACCGGCCAGAGGCTGACCTGGCTCTTCCTGCGTCCCTCGGGTCCCTGTTGCCAGTGGGTTACCCGCGTGACCCTACCGATATCCAAACATTATCTACTACTAGCTGGGCATCGCACAAACTATTGAAAATCACAGGCTCACGGATTTTGTATTCATCCGCACTGCCGGTGGCGGGAAACGGATGGATTCCCATACTGCAGGAAACGCTCCTGAAACGCACGCTCGCTAAATTCCACTTGGCGACCTTCGGTGACCTCTTCCCAAAAGGACATGTATTCTCTCACACTGGGGACCGCCGTTTCCGAGACGCAACTGTTATGGATAATTTTATACTTCAGAGGTTGCAGGGTGCTCTGAAGGCTGCCATATACAGCTACCCGTTGGAACCCCCTGAGTTCCCCCTTTTAACCGGTATCATTAAAGATGGGGATGGCAGACTGTACAAGGCTGCGGTGGCCTTGTTGCCTTCCCAAGATGCGGGGGTACGAGATGCTTGGGAGCGTGATCTTGGGCACCCCATTACTGACACGCAATGGGGTAGATGCTGTGCACAAATTCGACGAGTCTCGCTGAATCATAGGCATAAATTGCTGCACTTTAAATTTCTTTGGAGGGCGTACAAATCGCCGAGTTTTCTCCACCGCATTGATCCATCTAGGTCACATCTATGTCCGAAATGCCGCTCCCCTGATGCGGACTTCGCACATCTCACCTGGACCTGTGTCAAGATAGGCAGCTTCTGGTCAGCAGTATTTGCGGAAATCTCCAAAATGATAGACTTTGGTGTCACGCCCACACCACTAATGGCGCTCCTTGGGTACACACATGACCTCCCCAGATTCAAACGTCGTTTTGTTGCTCTTGCATTGCTTATTGCTAAGAGGGAAGTGGCAATCAATTGGGGTAAGAAGCGTACACCTACAGTCAAGTCATGGTTGCGCAGTATGACATACTGTAACACAAACAGTGATAACTATGCGCAACAACAGCCGCCCACGGCAAGACTCCTAGATATATGGCAACAGCTACACTTGTACCTCCGGGACACACCAGATACTGCAGCCACGCCAGTACCCTCACAGCCACTGAACGCGCCCATTGAGGCCGGGAGAGATATCTTGGAGATAGTGGAGGTACTGAGCCCGGTGTAACTGACTATCAGCTGTACTATTCACCTATTGTAACCTTATGCACAATTGAATTGGTTTTGGCTTTGTATTTAAGTACCTGCATGATGTATAGTAATTTTATATATGTGTATCAACATATACTGCACTGTAACCACTGTTATTCTTGTAAAAATCAATAAACTTTAATTTAAAAAATATATATATATATATATTATTTTTAACAAAATAAATTACATTTAATATACATTTTAACTAAATATAACAAATAAATTTAATTTATAAAAATATAAACCCACAAACATAATAATTTACACATATACATATATTTAACTTTTATCTTTTTTAATTTTTAAACTTTAAAATTATATCAAAATAAAATATATATATATATCAATAATTTAAAATAAAAAAATTCCAAGATAAATTAAAACATTAAGGGGCCTATTACGATCATGGGCGGATCACCACCGCCGGGCCGTAGGTGGTCACTGCTGGCCTGGCGGTGGCGATCCGCCCGCCAAATGACCCATGTTCACCCCCTGCCATATTAGTATGGCAAGGGGCACCGCGGCGGACGGAAAGACCGTCCGCCGCTTTTCCGCCAGTCGGATTGCCGGCCGGGCGGAAAAGGCTCAGATTATGGGCACCGCCATCCATATTAGGATGCATGGCTTTCCATGGCGGAGACTCTGCCATGGAAAGGCATGCAGGAAATCACCGTGGGGGCCCATTGCGGGCCCACGGGGTGTGGGGGGTGTGGGTGGCTGCACGGGGGGGGGTACCCATGGTACCCCCCATCATTGCCATGCACAAGGTGGCAGGCACCGCGTGGTGCCTGTCACCTTGTGCATGGCAATGCACAACATGGGCTTTGGCATTGCGGCGGGTGCTGCTTACAGCACCGCCCGCCGCAATGTCAAAGTCGAGGATGCGCCTGCCAATGTGGCAGGTGCATCCGCAACTTCGGCGGTCGGTCCCGTGCTCCTTTGCGGTGGCGGGCGGACAAAGTCGGCCCGCCATCGTAATAGGCCCCCAAATTATTTAAAAAAATTAAAACTTACATTTCACAACACAACAAATGCAACAATAGGGAAAATGTTGGATAGTAAAATAATTAAATTTACTATTCCACCTCCAGTGAGTGCAACAGTAGGTAAAATGTTGGATAGCGGAGGGGTAAAAATTAATATTCCCACTCCAGTGAGTGCAACAGTAGGGAAAGTGCTGGATAGCGGAGGGGTAAAAATTACTATTCCCACTCCAGTGAGTGCAACAGAAGGGAAAGTGCTGGATAGCGGAGGGGTAAAAATTACTATTCCCACTCCAGTGAGTGCAACAGTAGGGAAAGTATTGGATAGCGGAGGGGTAAAAATTACTATTCCCACTCCAGTGAGTGCAACAGTAGGGAAAATGCTGGATAGCGGAGGGGTAAAAATTACTATTCCCACTCCAGTGAGTGCAACAGTAGGGAAAGTATTGGATAGCACAGGGGTAAAAATTACTATTCCCACTCCAGTGAGTGCAACAGTAGGGAAAGTGTTGGATAGCGGAGGGGTAAAAATTACTATTCCCACTACAGTGAGTGCAACATTAGGGAAAGTGTTGGATAGCAGAGAAACAAAAATTACTAATAATATTTAAACACTAGAAAAAAAAATTAAATCATAAAAATAAATAAACAATATTAAAAAATATACGATTAAATATATTAAACATACAGAAAGAACACATATTGTAATATAAGTTACATATAACAAAAAGCTACAAATATTATATAAAATAAAATAAATACATTTATAAACAATAATTATTTAAAAGAAGCAAATATTAACAAACAAAAAAATTATTTAAAACATAAATGTCTTTCTTTTATTTCCAACCCATAACATCACACCAATAAAACAAACTTCAAAAGTTTTATTTAAATGTATTTCCATAATTAACATAATTAATAATCAATTAAACATATATTATTAATAAAAAAATAATAAACATTCATTAAATACACATGCTTTAACACTAACATATCCACACACACCTTGGGGCCGTCCAACGCATGGAAGAGGTTAACACATATAATAAAAATACAAACAATTCTTATACAAAAAACATACATCATATACATATAAAATATATTCTAAAATACATAACATTAATAAAAAAATCGATATTTTTAACTATATTTTTGCAAACGATATTAAACACTTCGATATTTTAAACATCGATATTACTTACCTAAAATCGATATTCTTGACCACGATATTTTGTGTCGATATTTCTGACCCACGATATTTTTACCTCGATATTTGTGCAAGTCGATATTTTTGCATCGATATTCTTTCTCTTCACCCAATTGAACATACACTTTTAAGGATCAGAGCACATGCAATGAGGATTGGTCAGCAGGGCCCAGTGTACTACAGAGTCATTAAACCAGTAGGTAATGGTCAAAGAGAGGGTCGAAAAGGGGAGGTGAACCTGAAAAAAGCCAGTTCCTCACAATGTTGTTCTTGTGCTTCATGGGGCCTGAATCTAGGAAGTGCTTCTCACCAGTGTTCCTGTTTTCTTGTTCGATATCTCCTCCCCAGCAGTACTGTGCCTAATCTCCTTAACCTGAGTTAGTGCTGCTGGAAGGTGGGCTTCTGGGAAATACTGTTCTTGAGTACTCTGAACTTGACTTGTATGCTATGCTTCTACTTTCTCAATTAAGAAGGAAGAGATAAGGAACCTGTATTGTGTTTGGCACATACAAATGAGTTGGCATGGGGTTGAGACATCAATATAGCACACTTTGTAAAGATAGCAAGGGAATACTGTACATCCTCAAAGACAAATCAAACATGACTGGACTACAATAAAGGGCTAAAGATATGGTCAACAAAGACCATGAAAATCGTTCCCGTTCGCAATCAGAGGCAACTTTTCCTGCTTTCTAATATGTTTTTAGATTTTATTCTAAATGTCCAGAGCTGGCTAATCTCTGTTCTCTATGGGTCTGACTCACAAAGTGATTTGCACTTGTAAAAGAGTGTTTCGAGGTCAAATGGAAGGGGTTATGACTGCACGAAATTCACAAGAGGTGATCATGCAGTTACTTGTCCCGTAGCCTTAAAGGGCAGGAAAAAAATGGAACCCACCTAACATCGTGAGAGTGAAGGGAAAGGTGATCTTCCATGGGTAAAAATGTATTCTCAGTGTAAAAAAGAAAAAAAATATTGTACCATGCACAAAGACTGCGGCAACTGAGAGTGCACAACTGATCTCTGCATACATGCACATTGTTTAAAAACATTAGACAAATAATTGCAACTGTTTTCCAGGATTACATCTGGAGAACCGCAACTAGTGCAACTTTACAGGTGTAACCTGTGAAGGCTTTTTCAACTTGTGGAACTAAAATGATGCAGGAACGGAAATCTCCCAGCGTAGTTTCATTCTTTTCTTTGTGAATCAAGCCCTGGTAGCTTATTTACACAAAATATAAGGGGCCTATTAGGATGGCGGGTGGACTTTCGTCCGCCCGCCACCCTAGCGGTGCTGGGACCGGCCGCCAGTGGTGCGGCGGTCCCGCACCGGCGATTAGGATGCCACCGCCACCGTGGCGGTGGCATCCTCCATTCCCAGCATTGTGCCGGGCGGTGCTCACAGCACCGCCCGCCACAATGCTGGGAATGCACTGTGTGCATTGTCATGCACAAGGTGGCAGGCACCGCACGGTGCCTGCCACCTTGTCCATGACAATGTAGGGGGGTACCATAGGTACCCCCCATGTGCACCCCCCAACCCCCCAATACCCTGGGGGCCCGCAACGGGCTCCCAACAGCAAACTCCGCATGCCTTTCCGTGGCGGCATCGCCGCCACGGAAAGGCCACGGAAAGGCTGCTTCCCGCACCCATGCTAATATGGATGGCGGTGTCTAGCAGACACCGCCACCATATATAGCCCCTTTTCCGCCCGGTCGACTGGTCGACCGCGCGGAAAACCGGCGGACGGTCTTTCCGTCCGCCGGGGTCCCCCCCGCCATACTAATATGGCGGGGGAAATGGGTGGCGGGCAGAGGGAAATGTAGGGCGGATCGCCACCGCCATGCGGGCGGTGGCGATCCGCCCTACATCGTAATGACCCCCTAAGTCTCTGGTATTTAAGCTGCTTTTTTTCACAGGATCAGTAGTCTCTACTTTCTAGATATCTGTGTCGTTATTTATTTATTTAGTTATTTTAGCAGTAAATGCATTTCCATAAGAAAGGCTGTATGTAGCAAACAGTTCATAAGCAGTTGTATGATAGGCTGATAATACATGGACGGGGTTGTGGAATCGGTATATGGTGGATGTATAACAGACATGACAGTTCAAATAACTCACACATACACATTACAGTGGTGCCTGAACCAGTTTTAAAAGGGATGCTGGTGTGTGGATTTGTCTTGCATTTCTACCATGAAAGAGCTCCACTCCAAAGGTCCTGTAAGACTGAAATCTGGAATTGCACATAGAAGTTTGGGAGCTACCAGGAGAGTAAGGTTGGCAGAGCACAGGTTACGCGTTGATGCATATGTGTTCACAATTGAGAAGTATTTAAGAGAGGATTCACTTATCACTTTGAACAACAGGATCAGAAAACATTGTAGAGCCCTGCTTTTGCCTGGCGACAAGCAGATTTGGTAGGAGGGACTTTGGAAAGGCTATCGAGGGCTGTTGAGTAAAGTTGGGCTATTTGTTTAGTGTGGTAAAGTGCTACTGCAGTAGTCACGTTTGCTAAAAGGACATGTGAAGATATCAGTGACCTTGCTGTGTGACTGAGATGCATGGATTCATTTTTCATACATTTAATAATTGAAATCTGGTGTAGCGCTGTTGATTATGAATGCTTTCATATTCATAGTCTTGAAGGGTTCGCCAAGACTTCTGGCTGAGCGTGTGGGATGTAGAATATCTGTCGGAAATGGAGAGGGTTAGGGAGAGCGGGAGATGCATGAGAGGCATCAAAGTAGATAATCTCCATATTAAATGCATTTAGCATAAGTAACATGATAGCCGTCCTGTGACTGATGGCTGTAAGGCAATTAGAGAGCTCAGACTGCAGGTAGGCAGTATACAAAGGAAAATAGAGATCAAGTTGGGAATCATTAGCATAGAGATTAAAGGAAAACCCAGAAAAGATGATGATTGATTGATGGATGAGGTATAAAGAGAAAAAATAAAAGGGCCCCAGACTTACCCTTGGATTCACATTGGTGAAAATAAATAGTGGAACGTGAGAATCAGCAAGATGCTGAGAAAGAATGATCAGCTAGATAAGAGGAAAGCCTATCTCATTAGGGTGAGGTGGTCAACAGCGTTAAATGCGGCTGTGATGTTATGAAATTAGGTACATGCAAGAAGGCAGTTTCTGTTTAGTGCAGAGCACAAGTTCCTTATTGGAGGAGGAGATCAAGCAAATTGTGAGTAGTGAGGATGGTAGTGAGACACTGATTCCAGTTCTTACTGCAAGCCTGAAAGGAAGTGTGCGTGACCTCTCTTTTCGGTGCAACATTCTCTTTTTTCACATTCTGAGACCTGGGCTCACATTCTGAGAGCATGGGAATGAGAAGTTAAAGCAGTCTTTGTCACGGTTTTGGACTGACTGATCTCATAAGTAGTTAAAGAGTCAGAGCAGCAGTACTTCAGCATGTTAGAATGTTGCAAATAGTTTCATGTCACAGAAGCTTTCAAGGTCAGCAAAACTTAAACTGCGTCATACTGAATGCAATTGGCGGAAACACTATTTCACCGATTAAAAAGTAGCCTACCTGTCTCTTCTTAAGCAATACAGAAGGCTCATTATACAAGCGAAATCAGACACAATTTCTAATTTGACTAATAAGTCTAAGGAAATTTTCAAAATTTGGGCCGAATGGTCCAATCCTGATAGAGTGACTCCTACAATCACTCTCACTCAGAATTTATTTGAGGCCGTCAACTAATTTTTTATTGATAAGATTACTAATATTAAAGCTGGCATCCTTTCTAGCCCTTCTCATTCGGCTACGTCTGCGACAGACTGCAACTCAGCCACAATGACTGTTTTGCCCACCATCACCAAGGCGCGTCTTATGGACCTATTGAACAAAGTGAAATCGGGCTCTCCAAATGATCCCTGACCCCCTGTGCTCCTAAAAACTGTTGTCTCCTGCTTCCCCAATTCAGCCCTATTCCTTCTCAACAAGTTCTTGAGCTGTGGTTGGGTCCCCAGCTCTTTTAAAGAGGTGATAGTGGTTCCTCCACTGAAGAAAGTTGGCGACGATCATCTATCTTAATACATTATCGCCCTATATCTTTGCTCCGTACCTGGCAAAGGTACTCGAGGCTCATGTAGCCAAATGCATTTGATATTTTGTGGTGGAAACAAACTTTCTTGATCTCCACCAAGTGGGCTTTCGGACGGCCCACTCCACTGAGACAGTCATTCTCTCAGTGGTGGATGACCTACGTGAGGCAGCTGACAGGGAAACCACCCAACGGTTGGTGCTTCTTGATCTTTTGGCAGCTTTTGACACGGTCCACCATGAAATTCTGGTGGACTGTGTCAAGGCCGCAAGCCTCCAGGGCACTGAGCAGGACTGGATTATCTCATTTCTGAAAGACCGGTCCCAGGTGATTAGGCTCTCCACCTTCTGCTCCCCTGAGGTCCGGTTGGCCTTTGGTGTTCCTCAGGGATCCTCCCAGTCTCCCTAACATTTTAATCTATCTATTCGGCTGCTGATGCATTCCTTGAACCAAATGAATGTCAAGGTTTACAGTTATGCAGATCGAATTGATCTTCACTATAGACAACTCCTCGGAATGCGAAACATCTTTCCAAAATAAATGTTATTTATTCGCGATTGGATGAATGATAACCAACTTAAACTGAATTCTGATAAGACGGAGATTGTCATCACCAGAAACAAACAAGACCTGTGGAGGTCCACATTTTGGCCTGCCACAATACGTTCTCCTCCTCTGCCCAAGAAATTAGTTAAGAGCCTCGGAGTACTGATCAATGCTAATTTGTCTCTGAAACGTCAAGTAGGGGCTGTAATATTTTCCTGTTTTTTACAACTTCCTAAAATCAGAAAGATCAGTAAGCTCCTTTCCTTCGAGGCCCTCACTCAGGTTATCATTGCATTGGTCATCTCAAGGTTAGACTATGCTAACTCCATCTACTTGGGCCTTCCTAAGTATTTGAACTGCAGACTTCAACTGGTCCAAAATCAGCCAGCAGGCTATTGTACCAACAACCCCGGAATTCTTATATTACCCCCTTGCTGAGGAAACTACACTGGCTGCCAGTAGAACAGCGCTGCATCTTTTAGGCTAGTTGCCTTATTTTTAAATCACTACAGACTGAGAGCCCTGTCTTCATCTCTGCTTGCATACAAAATTACACCCCCACTTGTAATCTGATCTCTATGCGTTTGAATTTTCCCACCATTTGTGCCTTCAATAAAAAGACACTCGGCAGTTCAAGATTTTCGGTTCCAGCCCCACACATCTGGAACACCCTTTCACCTGGAATCAGGTCTACTACTTGGCTAGCTTATGAGCAACGACCAGTCACGTGCTATGTTGCAGTTACCTTAGTGCCATGAAACCGTTTGGTGAACTTGCACTCTAGGAATATTCGTAACATAACATAACAAGTGTGTACTGCTTTTGGCTGGAAATGTAGCAGCATTTGTTGACAGATCTAGAGTGAACAACAAAACATAACAAAATAGCATACACAAAGCATGATAACAACACAATTAAAACATAGCAGGGCACAACACAACAGCAGTCAGAACTCAACATAACATCTGCAGTACAACACAACAAAATTGCATTGCAATAATGCAGCACAAATACACAACAGTACAAATACAACAAAACAAACCATCACCACAACAAAATTCCACAAAACAAATATACACAATGAATGAGTGAATGAATGAAGACACTTATATAGCGCACAGCTACTCAACTAGAGTGTCCCGGCACTCAGACCAGCCTTCCTGACAACCCAACAGACACCCTATCGCTAATGCTGTAAAAAAGCTGCTAAAAGAAGGGCAATTTATTGACGGAATAACCAGGTTTTAAGCGATTTCCTAACGTGGCTAAATCCGTCACAGATTTTAATGACATCGGGAGAGAGTTTCACGCCTGTGCTCCCAAGAACCTGAAGGAGGTGCCTCCTGATCGAGCGCTAAATATTCTGGTAACAGAAGCCAGGTTCCGGGAGGAGGATCTCAGGGTTCTGGGTGGTGCATATTGGGCTACTCTCCTGCTGAGGTAGCCCGCGCAGCTCCCATGAAAGGCCCTGAAGAATAACACCAGGGCCTTAAACCTGACCCTCTTTTCCACTGGGAGCCAGTGCAGAACTTTGAGATGAGGGGAAATATGGGTCCTCAGTTTCAGCATAAGAACTGCTCTGGCGGCTGCGTTTTGGGCCACCTGCAGGCGCCTAAGCAGGTATTCAGGCAGGCCCAGATACAGAACATTGGCATAGTCTAATCTAGATGTGACCAATGCCTGGACCACGGTCTTTCTACAGTCCAATGGCAGAAGTAGGAGAAATTTCCTCAGCATCCGCAAGAGGCCGAAGCAGGTTCCCACTACAGATTGGACTTGGGCTCTCATAGATAGAGAATCGTCTATCATAATACCCAGGTTTTTTACCGAACGTTGGGCAGGGAGTGGAGGTGAGATATCTTCAGGCCACCAATGTCTCCATTCATCCGGAGGAGAGGTGCCAAAGAAAATAATTTCTGACTTCTCTGGGTTACATTTCAATTGGTTGGTCCCAAACCACGCAAACACATTAGAGAGGCAGATTCTGATCTTCTCACCCTCAAAGTCCTTTCCCTTGGCACATGTAAACAGGAGCTGCGTGTCGTCGGCATAAGAGATAACTTTAGCACTGTATGCTTCCGCCAGAGATGCAAGTGGAGACATATACAGATTAAATAGTGTGGGGCTCAGAATGGAGCCCTGTGGGACCCCGACATTAAGACTGGGGATTTTTGTTTTGTCACATATAACTACCTCCAGAATCGAGTTTTTATAATACATTGGTAAAAGGTGTTTTGAGCAAGCACTGCTATAACTAACCACCAAGGACCTGAAATAGTATTGATCAAAAATGTGTTGTGATCCTTCCACTGGTTTCATTACATGCCTAGCAATCTGTACAACTTGTGAACAACATAGCACTTTACAATGAGTTGTAACTTAGCATAAGTGTGCCCTTATTCCTCCATTATGTTTTTCATACACTTATATTTTCCTTAGTTTATGCTTGGCATAACACAGTGCACAATTACTAAGCACAATTTGGTGATTAAGACTATAAATTATTGTTTCGCAATAGATTATGTTTTACTATTGTATGTTGATGCCACTCGACTGAATAATGGCATAATTGTGCCTCGAGGAATGTCTATGTTAAATAAGACTGTGAAATACACTAATTAGTATAATCTGCAATACTAAGCTTCGTAAGATTCAGCTTCTTAGCTGCCACCACAAATTTCTAGAACCAGGCAAACACATACCTTGACTTTATCCAGCTTGAAATACACAAATTAAAACGTAATAGAAAATATAAGAAAAACAAAGGAACTGTTGTCAAAATTATGCCCAAATTTCAAACCAAATAAATGCAGGCCGCACATTATTAAAACATGCTGTGCATCACACTACAGCACAGTGCCAACATATCGAGCCTATTCACAAATGCATTCTGGTGTAGGTATAGAAGTATTCTTTTAAGTACTCTTATATGTCTATGTGAATTGGTCTCCAAACATCTAAAATGGGAATATTCAGGGAATATTCACAAACATTTAGTACAAATACAAAGGACTGTGCCCTCTTTGCACTTTTAATAGTAGGGAGTTGTATATTTCAGGGTAATTCACCATGGCATGTAAGAACGTGTAAAGAGTACTCTTACAGTACTACTTTCAGTACTCATAACTGCTTTTGTGAATCACTCTCTTCATCTCTGGACATGTTGTCACTTGTGTACACTTTTCACATACGTTTGCATACATTACATGTGTCAGAGGTCTTGATGCATGTTACCATAGTTCTTGTTTGTGCACTGAAAGATTTTGATTGCATGATTTATTAAACATGGATTTGCTAGGCTTAATGCAGGTGCATACTAAAGTGAGTTTTTAGGTTTGTTACTGGTGCAGGCTAGCAGGGTTTCAATGCTCTAAAATATAAAGTACTTTCTGCACACTTTAAACGGTTCGCATTATGAAAGGCAGTGAACATTTTTTCATTCACTTTTGCGTGGTAGCTACAGATATGCTCGCAGATTCACGTTCTGTGAGTTCCCTGCCCGACTAATTAAAAAAGATACAATACAGTAACCTAAACAGGGTTCTTAACGGACTAAATTAAGCATTTTCTTTGTCCAGTATAACAAATGCAGAAGCTAAGTGGAAATGGGACCCTACTGCTCCGCAGGCCTTAATGCTCCGAAAGTGTATAAAAGACTGCAGCAATTGGGGCAGGACAAGCAGACTGACCAGCTGCTGGTGAAAGATGTTGAGAGTCGCCTCCGATTTGTGGGCTACAGGCTTCCAGGGATGTGAGGGGCTGGCAATGTACGACTGAGCAAATTGTATGCAGCACTAATACTTCAAGCTTTGAGCCAGTTAAATATTATTGTCAAGTTAAGGAATTATACAAATCCATTATGGATGTGTGATGAATAAGGTTTGGGGTGTATGTATCTTTCACCCTTATTTCATTTTTAGGTGCTGAGATGTTTATTCTGATGCTAATTCTGAGTTTACACACAAATAGCACATGATAAATTCTAAAATGTGATAAAATGCCATTCATTGTGTGTGTACTAATTCGGGGGTCTAGGGTGTTTTCTCTGTTATATCTCCTGCAAATGGAAGAGATTGGAAGAGATTTCCCATTCTGGGAAAAATTGCGGAGAAACACGTCAATAGCTCCATCTCGCAATTCCTGGAGGACAATGACATCATGCACCAGTCTCAGATAGGGTTTCGCCAGAAACACAGCACTGAGTCTGCCCTGCTTGTAATCACAGACAAACTAAAATCTATACTCGATCAAGGCAGAGCTGCCGCAATTTTGCTCTTAGATCTAAGCGCGGCCTTCGACACCATAGACCACAAGATCCTAATCCACACGCTCAAAGAGATAGGGATTAGAGACAAAGCCAATCAATGGGTGGCCTCGTTCCTGAGTGATAGATCCTTCCAGTGTATGGAGGCAGGTATACTCTCCGATATTTTCACAGTCCCATACGGAGTACCTCAGGGCTTTGAGCCCGACCCTTTTCAACATTTACCTGAGCCCTCTAGCACACATGGTACAGGAATTCGGCTTATCTATTGTATCTTACGCTGACGACACTCAGCTGGTGGTCTCGGTGTCAGAAGCACCCAACTCAAACCATCTGCAACTAGTTCCATGCTTGGAAGAAATAGGAACATGGATGGCCAACTGTAGCCTAAAACTGAACGGGGACAAAGCTGAGCTTATGTTCCTAGGCAATGGCCCGGAGCCATGGGCCGGGATCAGCTGGCCGGGGAATTGGGGCCCTCCCCCCACTCCTAAAACCTCCATAAAAAACCTGGGGATGTGGTTAGACCAAAACCTATCCATGAAAACACAGGCCAAAAAACTTTCAGCTATCTGCTTTGGCATCCTACGAATGATCCGTAAAATCATGAACCTAATCCCAGAAAAATCTAGAAAGACGGTGGTACAGACCCTTGTGGTCTCGCGACTGGACTACGGCAACTCTTTGTACCTTGGCTCTCATAAATATGTTACAGACAGGCTGCAGGTGGTCCAGAACGCGGCAGTCAGAATGCTTCTCAACATTCCCAGACACAAATCAGCGAGATCATCTCTGAAGAAGCTGCATTGGCTACCAATCCAATCCAGGGTTAAATTCAAGGCCCTCTGCATGGCCCACAAAGCCATGCAAGGGAGAGGTCCGACCATATCAAAATCCTTGGTCTCCCCTTATGTTCCCAGCAGGCACCTTAGGTCAGGAGCCAGCTTCCTAATGAACTCTCCAAAAATAAGGAAAGCGAGATGGGGTGGAAGAGCCTTTTCACACCTGGTCCCAAAACTTTGGAATGCAATGGACCCAGAACTAAGACTGATCAAAAACTAACAGTATTACAGAAAAAAACTCAAAACCTGGCTGTTTCCATGAGACCTCACATTATGTCTGCTCCTCTCGGCAGCGCTGGGAAGCATTCGGGTAGCCTTATAAATTCCATAAACATAAACATTCTCTAAGAGGTTTACCTGGCTCCTACCACCCTTACTCCATGTAGACATAGTGCATTAGGAGGAAGGGGAGAGAGTTTCCTCCTCTTCGAGAAGGTCACAATCTCCTTTTGGGATTCAGGAAATCTATGTGTCATCTCAAAATCTCGGGGCACACAACAATACACGCCTAAAGGTATATGCTCACAAGATCTACAATATAGGAGCTTAGCACACTATCCAGCACCCATCAGTATACATCGAAAGACCTTGTTTATGAACATCTAACAAGGCTTATCAAAGATTCTATTCAGTGCACGTCACACATATTTATGAATTTGACACATCATATACTGCTTAACCTGGAGATTTCAACAACAAATAATAGTTTCCTAACTCAAACGTTGCCTGTGTTGCCTTTCTATTTCTTTGCAAGAGTCACATCAATGCACTGAATGATTCTTCTCTTTGTGCTTTATGAATACACCATTGTAATAACATCAGCCATCATTACCCATAGCCTTGTCAAACACCCAGACATCTTCCCAGTATTTCTGAAAGTGATGGATAAAGTCTCATCACATAAGATGTTTCACATTAACGCTACAGGCGACATCTAATTAGCATATGTTCTCTGTACCAATTCTCTGTGGGGCTTCTTTTCAGAGTCCATCCAAATATCCTCAATTGAGATGCGTTCTTCAGCACGGGACACGAGGAAATGTTGCTTATTCAAATTGCTGGCCCTTTAGTCCTTGAAAAGGTGGCCTGCACTTCTTTTTATGAGACTGGTTACAGGCCCATTATGTTTCTCCCCTAGCTGGTCTGGCCATGGCAGACCTTTTCCTCTGCCCTGACCTTTCTTAGTTTTCTTTCCTTTCTCTAATGCCTGTCTCTCGTTTTTCCAAATGTTCCTCTTTTCCACTGAGTCCAATATCTCCAGTTGTTTGTTAATAGGAATTACCTCTTTTGTCTATCACTTCCCATGCATTATCATTAATGGCGCTTAACTATTCGAACAAGTACTATTCATATTGCCTCAGCAATCCTGATCCTTCTCCTTTACTTGGACTTTGTTTTTAATGCTTGCCTCCCTGTCCTGATCTGACCTACTAGTTTTTTTTCTACTTGAGCACTTCTTGCTAATTTGTTCTCTCTCTCTTTCTCTGTCTCACTCTTTTGTTCTCTGTTTCTCTCTCTTTGCTTTCTTTGAGGTCCTTTAAAGGTTGTTTCCCCTGGCTGCCTTTCTCTATGTTCTCCTTTTTTCCACTCTTTCCTTTTGTCCGTACCCTTTTTTTTGTCCCTGGTGCGCATCTGCAGCTATCCCTCTATCTATCCTCTGCCTTGATTTATGCCCTAATCTTAAAAGTAGACTGTATGCAAATTCATTTCACCGTCAGATGTTTTCGTATTTTTTCATTCTGGCTCCTCTTAATGTGGTAGTTATTGCCCGATTGATGGTCCATAAATTGAGGAGGAGCATGCATCTTGCGAGAAATCGGTTATCGGAAATTTAGCCTTGAACTTGTAATTTAGGCCTAAAATGTCTTGAGACCTCTAAACAACCAGTCTAGGTTTCCGAGGCACTGTTGGATAGCCCTGAGAAAAGGCTTTAGTGCTATAAGGAGTGAGTATTGGGAGAATATTTTCTATAAGGGGAAAGCTTCCTAGAAGACTTCTCAGAGGGCCTTTGCAATTGATAGATCAAGGACACTGGGGGCTCTGGCAGGGCAGGAGATGAAGTCAAGTTGCCTGTGGCCATAAACATAAGGTACGCTCCAGACTCATGTGTACGAGAGAGCAATCCTCACGATAACCCTTAAGAGGCGTTTCACAAGCACAAAAAAAATCCTGAGTGTTTTAGATTGATGAAGCAACCAGAAAAAAATCGGAACTCACTTCCTGCGACTTTTGTTAGTTCATCCTAGATATCTGAGCACAAGTGCATAAACTAGATATGTCAGAAAACTACAGCCTGCACTTGGCAACCGTGACATTAGTCAGTACATGAACAGGGGTCTAAACTCCAGCGCATATTGATCACATCTAGTCTATTTTGAAACATAGTTTGAAGATGAAAAGGAAGATCGATGCAGAGTGAAATAAGAATTGCAAAAAAGACTGGATAGATCTATTGATGCTCCCTGGAAAAAGTTCCTCTCAATG
Source organism: Calotriton arnoldi (assembly GCA_963921515.1). Lineage (NCBI taxonomy): Eukaryota > Metazoa > Chordata > Amphibia > Caudata > Salamandridae > Calotriton > Calotriton arnoldi. The sequence goes on along the minus strand of CAWUFW010009422.1, from coordinate 12,536 downwards.
CCTTAGGAAGATTTCCATGAATTGTCTTTGCCATACTCCACCAAGTAACTGTAAGGATCTAATGGCTTTGTCAACACCCTCAACATTGACTTTCATCAAATTGCTGAAGAATATTATTGAACAACCCCAAAGGCAATCATTCCTGCTCTCTGGGAAACCTCAACCTTTAATTCTGGGTTGTTTCAGAATCTATTAAGCTTATTGTGTCTACTTAGCAGAGAAATCTTTCCTTGGATGATCTACAGTAGTTGGTGGAGGCACAGAGGAAATAAGTAACAAGTTTGTATGAGGAGTTGAATACAGTAAGCAAAGGAAGAGTAAGTCTTCAAGCAATAAGCTCTCAAGAGAATGTTCAAGTCAAACAAACCAAACGGATTCAAAGTAGAAATGCATCAAACCTTCAGAGCAAGGAACTGGAAATGAGGTGATCTGTTTGTAAGAGGCTGCTGCTTGGTTTAGATCATTTATTTTTGCACTGTGTGCCTTAATAAATCTATATGTGCTCAGTGCATTCCGCCCCTTCCCTTACTGGCTGATGGTTGCAAGTGACTGATGCCTACCCTGTTCTGCCTCATATGAGTCTACCTTTATATAGTGGACTAGCAGAAGTAAGCTCATTGTCAGAATTATGCACCCTAAAACCTCTGGATGCACTTCATGGTGTTTTATTGGTGCTAGTATGGCGGTCATTTATAAATTGGGCGGTCGGAACCTCCGTTGCCCTGGTGGAACAACGGCCCAACCACCAATACTTAAATCTGTTCCTAAAGTGTGCATTCCATTGGACATTATTTTTAGAGCGTCAATTTAATCTTAACTTCAATGGTTTGCCACACTACTACATGACCACTTAAGAAGAATACCCTTTTTTACTTTATTCTTAGTAAAGGTAATGTAGGAAATTTCTTATACCTTGCCTTTCGACAGATATTTCAAATCTATTTAATTTATTATTTTGTAACTGTATTTAACACCGAAATGCAGATTGAAGCACCATATCAGAGTGCTCAAAGAAAGGCTGAGGACAGATAAGAGGCTGAATAAGCAATTCAACAATTAGCACTGTGATTCACTGATATTTTGGCCATGTGCAATGATGACAGCATAAGGGAGCCCTTGTTCCTGCTCAGGTTTAGCGCGCAATGTTGTGTCATTTCCTTGACCACATTATACACCAACAAGATTCAAATTAATTCTTTTTTTTAAGAATACCTTATTAAAGAGAATCAAAAAGACAATACACAAGATGAGAAACATTATAAATAATCTAAGCATTATCAGTACATAAAAAAATATAACCTATAATATAACAACTATCTATACAATTTTTATGAAAAAAGCAAAATAAAAAAATACCTTTTCAAATTCATTCTTTACACACAATTTCTAATACTTAATCGATCAGTAGAGCCAGTTCGCTTAAATTGTAATCTTGCAATATCCGATTAAAATTCATCAAAGCTAACACTTGCTTCGTGACCTATACAGCTTTATATGGCTGTAGACAAATTACACAAAGAACTTCTGTCAGTAATTTTCCTCTTATGAAGACATATATGGACCAAGCTTAATTATTGCATCTATTTGTATCAAACGCGAAAGGGCTGATTTACAGACATTCTGATGCGATTTACTCTTGCTACGCTCGTGCCATCCACAGAAATCTCAAGAGTCAATCAAGAATAAGCAGTGAGGCCTACTCTTGAAATTCAGGAGTAAGCCATGAGTGCTATACGTGTAGGCAGTGGCGGTGCGTCCATTGGGGGCGTTCAGGCGTTGCCCCACCAATGCCACGGGCCCACAGCCCCATTTAGAAATCGTTCTACTTCTGACGCTAATTCCAGCAATCAGGACTCCTCATTGGAATGGAATTAGCGTCAGAAGTAGAACGAGGGACGCTGAAAGGGGTGGGGCTGCGGCAGCACTCAGGGTGAGTGACAGCGCAATAGTGCGCATGTTCGTTTTTGGGCTGGTCATTTTTAAGACCAGCCCGAACATGCGCACTAAGCCTTCCCCTTAGGAGAGCGAGGGTTGCTTCATTCGCAGCCCCCGGTCTCCTAATGGGCAGGGAGTGACCCTGCTCCAGGCCAATCCTGGCGCTGCTGGACTCTGGAGCAGCGTCTGGATTGGCTGAGAGCCTGAGAGGGCTTGCCAGCCACTCACGCAGAAGACGACGGTGAAGGCGCCAAACGCAGACCCCGGCCCAGAAGCAGACAGCAGAGGCGGCGGACCCGGTCAGGTAAGTTTAAGCTTCTTTGTACTTTATTTTCAAACCCCCGCGGCCCCCCACCCGAGACCCCCCCCCTCGCGCGACACCCCCCCCCCTTTGAAAAGGCTGAGCTGAGTCACCCGAGTTCCCCAAGTAAGTAAAAGTATGTTTAAGCAGTGACTTTGTCGTCGGTGACTGTGAATTGGACAATAAATACACAGGAATATAGTATATACGTCACAAGCTGGAGTTCGAATTCCCCACCTTGCTGCTTGCTTGACTACTAGAATTTATCTCCGACCTGTGGTGGCATTTTTAAATTAAAATACTGATCTTCGTGTTCTGCTTTGCAGTGCATGGTGGTGGGTAATGGCGATCCTCGTGTTCCGTTTTACTGTGCCTGGTGGTGGTTAATGGGTTGCCACTAGGGCGGCTGACCCTTGTTTGAGTGGGTCTTCAGAACCTGTGCTCTCGTCACCCCCAAGAATGTCAATCTGATCAATATACTTAAATGTTACGGAAATAGTTTCTTTTCGTGGGACCAATTTGCTTTTATTTGAATCTGGTTGTGAACAGATTACTGCAGCGGAGCACATTCAGCCGAAATGGGCTCCGTACCTGCTGCACAAGGCTGTTGGCACCTGGATTCAAATCAAACCAAAGTGGTCGCACGGAGAGAAACTATTTCCGTAACATTCAAGTATAATGTTTCAAGTTTCCATGTAGTTCAGTTCAGTTTACCTCATACTTTTTACTCTTGGCAGAGGGAATGCAGGGTGACCCATTTTATTAATATAGCAACGATCATTCAAAGTTTTGATTGTATTTTATGTATAAACATGGTACTTTAAAAAATCGATTATAATATCTTTTCAGAATGGAACAGGTTACTTGTTGACTAATTAGATTGCACATGTGATGGTTTTGCTTAAGGAATCGATAGATGATGAAGAGTAAAACAAACTGCAATACCAAACATTAAAACGTTGCTATTAGTACACTTTATGTTATCTTCAGAAGATAGTTATCAGGCTTCACCTATCTGACATCAAAATGGGTTTTGTGAGCTGGTGTAAAAAATTGGTACCCAATTGTTTCACTTCTAATTACTTGGCATTATTCTGGCCACTTTGCACTCAATTTTATTCCAAGCAAGCACCAAGCATCAGTAGATTTCATTTTTAAAGGTATATCAACAAATAAAGAAATATCTAAGGTACTCATCATTGTTATCTCAAAGTCAGTTATGAAGTTCTGTGGTTATAATGAATAAGCAGCTATCTACATCATTATCACATGTAATCTCTTTATTGATGCTATAACTGCACTTTCGTAATTGCTTTATTAGTCTTCTTGCTTTCTCAAAGATGCTTGAAAATGCACCATTTGCACACGATTTTTTCTATTTTTTCTCAGGGGGGTGGGGGGACCTCCCTTATGACGGTCGGGCTCACTGTGCTCGTTCACCACTGGCCATTCATCACAAACCTTTACGCCCCACGACTTTCAAATGTCACCAGCCGCCACTGCGTGTAGGCTACACAAGGTACAGCGAATTCTTTCTGAATGAGGCCCTTTAACATGCTTTTTACCCTATAATGTTTTGAGCATTAATATTATTATTAGTCGTAGTTAGTGTTTAATTTGTAAAATATTAAGTGCCAGGGCTCTGACCGGGAGGCCACTGCAGCTTGCACCACCCATCGCCATTGTCATCTCTGCCAAAACAACTACTAATCATCTCTCTCGCACGTAAATGCGACAGTTCAGATTATTCCAGGTCCCCAAAGCTAAAGGAATGGCTGGGGAGGCAGGTATTTGCAATTTTAATGTATATTGTATTCCTAAACAACTGTGGTTCTGCTCATGTCTAAATTAGATGAGCAGCGCCACCATGTGGTAGACTGTTCTAGGTATGGTGTTGACAATTAGGTGCCGGTGCCGAGCACCGGAAACCAATTAAGTGCCGGTGCTTAGCACCGGAAAGCCCCGGCTCAAATTAAGCTCTGGTCGTAGTAATATGTTTGTGTATGTATATTTTCATGCATTTATTAAATATTTGTGACACATGACATGCAGATCAAGGAGCTACTTCAGAGTGCTCAAGGAAGAGTCAAGGATTTAAAAGGGTTCGAGGAAGGCTTACAATTTGCACTGTGCGTCACTGCGGATGCTATTTTTTCATGGCATGCCTTAAGTTATGTCCGTCAGGGGAGGGAGGTCCTTCGTTCCTTCCTCAGACTGAGGGCATAGCCTTCAGTCATGCTGTTGCCTCCTACCTGGAATTCACCTTGGGTCATTAGGGTTGAAGAAACCTTATTAGTGTAACAGTCAAGGTTTAAGATAATTGAAAAAAGCAGAAGACGATTAGTTATTTGTGGGGAGTCTTAGGACCTCCTGTGAACAGCCACTTAGGAGCACCTCCCTGAACGCCAAAGGCCTTCACAAGCTAGCATCAATTTAGGAAAGTGTGTAAGGCTTTCTGCTCATGGGTGGTCTCGCAGCGCTGCATTAGCTTCATTCACTGATCCCTTTATCTGACAGGCACTGCAGCTGTAAGCAATCTAAGTTTGAGCTCTTCAAACGCAGACTTCTTTTTGTCGCCTCCATCTCCTGATGTATTAAAGAATTACCGACATAGGCAAAAGCCCCCCCCCCAGCAAATCATATGTTTAATTCCAAATAATTTGTTACCCGTTAACGGCGAGGATAAAAAGCAATAACTATTATCCAACCAGGGTTATGACTACTTTAATGTCACCAGAGCTCACATATTCCATATAGGAACTTTTATTTTACAAATATTTGCTTTCAGGTGTGTGAGGCTAATTACTTGAATTGGAGTAGACTGAGACTTCGGCTCCCAGAACGCATAGCGCTCTTAAAAGAAAGCCATGATTAAAATACAATAAAATGTTAAATGTAAACCCAGAGCTAAACTACGTCGTCACGAGTGGCGTGGACTACTACACCAGACTGAGAGACTCATTTTTATCAACCTATCTTAGCAGCAAGCACAGATTTCACTGAGCTATACAGTTCCTGTAATGGCTGTGTTGGGTGCCTTACCAAATATTACTATTTTCAAATGAATGCAAGTTCTTAAAAAAATGCAAAATGTGTTACTTTCCTGCCACGGGAATCCAAGTCAATAGAGAAAAACATATTGAAGTAGAGCATGTACAAATATTTTAGCTTGAATAACTATCAATGTAAGTATTGTAGTGACCGCGCTTACACTTACACACAAACAGTAAGATTTATTTGACGTACACCCATCGAACATTTCAGTTTAAGGCACCTCTGCTAGACTTCTTGCTCCAACATGACACTACTAATTATTCCAAATTACCAGATTTGACAGGATTTTCAAGCCACAGCACTTAACTCGGTGAAAAGCATTATGCAATTGTTTTTAATCCTCTTACTTGGAGCAGAAAAACGATACTGCACTCTAGGTTCCAGTGAATGAGTGGAACAATAATTCTATGAAATACGTGCTCAGCCATCAGTGTCAGCTTACTACACTCTCCGAAAGGATTATAATTATTCATACTGTGCGCTTTACCCCTTCCACTCCCCTGCTCCCAGCCTCCGCCTCTAACTCCTCCCTGCTCAGTGTTCAGCATAGTTGTGCACTTTTCTAAACGCCTCTTTTTACCCGTGCCAGCTACCGTACAATACAAGGCCCAATGAGATCATATCGTCTTGGACGGCGGCGGGCTCGCGGATCAGGCTCGCGGTGCCGCTTGCATAACATGGCGTTGGTGCCCTGCCTGCCTGCCAAATGCTCCCGGCTTCCTGAATAACCCAATCCGTGCCCTCAACCAGTCATTATGTTCTTATCTCCTTTCAGGGACAGCTAATTGCTACCTATGGGCTCCAACTGCCATTCTTCAGGTTAGCATGATTAGGAAATGAAATTTATATAAATCATTTTGGGGAGCTGCCGACAGAAGCTGGGGCTGAATCTTACCGGGCGTTTAAGTGTTTTGGGTTTGTGAACATAATGGAATATTGTTCCAGGACAGCGGTGGCTCCTCAGAAGCGAATGCTCGATTGGCTGATGTTACCTAAGGGGCAAAGGATGTTACCATTGGGTTTAACGTGCAAAACCTACAGCATAAAGAAAGCTACACCGACTAAAATATGGCATCCTTCTTCAGACATATGGTTTATATTATTAATATGCACTCTTTTCGAATAGTGCCAGGTTTTTTTGTGCAATGAGTGCAGGGTTAGTGAGGAGCAGAAATAACAAGAGAGGTCATATAGATATATTGGAAGTGTGGTATGGGTAGTTATATATCGCTTACTGCCCCTTACGAGGCTCTCAAGCTCTTTGTGGACACATATCATGCTGCTCCTTGGGAGTCCAGTGTTAGTGGTTAGTAAAAAATAAGGGTTATAGTTAGTTATGCTCTTACCATTCGGTGGGATATAGTTTTTATTATTCTTGACAAGCACGTAAGTAGGCCTGGGCGGAAAACTACGCTACGCTCGCGTAGTTTATGTAGTTTGCGCAACTACGCACGTAGCACAGTGCAAAAACGCGTAGCGGGCATTTTTTGCTTGCTCGCGGTCCTCAACGTCAAGTTGGCGACCGCGAGCGAGCAAAATGACATCCCGGCGAGACTTTTTCCTCGTTCGCGATCAGCAACATCAAGTTGCCGATCGCGAGCGTGGAAAATAAACATCCCGGCGAGATTCTCAACGCGGGGAGATCAGGTTTCTCATTGCGAGTGGTCGCGTATGCTCGCGACCGCTCGCGATGAGAAACTACCAGTCCGCGTTGAGAAAACTGCTGCTCGAGTACAAATCTACTTGAGCGGCAGAAAATGACCGCTTGCACTGTGCAAGATGCCGTTTGCAATGATTGCACAGTGCGGACAAGCATCCGGCACTGTGCAATCATTGCGAACAGCATTTCCTACCGCACTACGCAGTTCGCGTAGTGCTACGCGTAGCTCGCGTAGTGCAAAGTGCACTTCGCGTAGCTACGCGTAGCGCTACTACGCAAACTACGCCCAGGGTTACACGTAAGTATGAGGTTTTTCAGGTTCTAGATTGCACATCATAATTCATGCTGATTTTGTAGTTCAAACACATTCTAGCAGAACCATGTTCACAAACTAGCATGCAGCTCATGCAGGTCACTGGATTCTGCTTGCAGCGTTGAGATGAGCGCATTGCACAGACTGTGGACTTCTGATTTGAAGGATCTCTCCAGAGTTTTTAGCTCCTGCCCATTGATTTGTAATTGCACGTGCTTGGACACACCAGAGAACTCTTTTGAAGAAAAACTGTGAGACCTGTTTCAGCACCTAGCCTAGACCTTTTTTGCACAAAGCATAGAGCCTAAAATGTGTTTCTAAGAGACAGCGGAAGCCAGAGCAAGACTTTAAGCTTGACTTTGTTTCATTGTCTCTTTTCAGCTTGCTTCTGAGACTGCCCACTAGGTTTTCCATTGGCAACAGACTCCTGTCTTGAAGACCTAATGTCAATTATTTGTTTTAAAAAGTCCAATAAGAAGTATAAAGAGACACTTGGCTTCGGGTCAAACCCAATCAGCCTTTGGCTTTCATATGGTTTTCATTCTTTGCCTCTTCATTCATGTGCTGCCCATTGAACCCATGGTATTGTCCCATTTGTGTTTCTATTCGGTTTTGATGAGAGGGCTTCAAGTTGTTATTTTGTTAGTTTGCAGATGTGACATGATGTGTAGCTTGCAATGGAGAGCGACTATTCTTTAATGTATTTACCTTGCTGACAAAATGACATTATTATAATTGCTGGTTTATGTCTCTTTTTTCTATAGGAAGTGCCTGCTAATTGTATATCTTAGCAAGTCATAAAAACAGTGTTGCTAACTACTTGCATTTGCCTGTTCATATGTTTTACCCTTATGTCATAATAAAGTAAAGACAGACTTGCACATAGACAAACTTAATGATTTAACCAACATACCGGTCTTTTGTCTATGCTCCACTGATATTGCCAATTTGCTCTTTTGCTGTAATCACTTTTTGCATGAATTGTGGCCCATAGTAGCAGCATCGGAAAGCAGCACAGCACACTGCACTCGGAAATCAGGTGGTGCAGCATGGAAGAAAGGAAAATTGATAAAGAAAAAGTTCTTATTCTTAAGGCTGCTGCCTGGAGGAAACACTACTCTACTGCAGAAGAAAGCATGACTAACTTTAAAACTTTCCCTATCAGGACTCATTCATATGGAGTAAAAAAAAAAGTATGGCTAGCCAGTTTGGCTCTCTGTGGACTCTTAAGAGATGGGGGTGATGGGAAGCTGGGTTTCCCAGATCTCAAAACTTCCATCCGTGCAGCTCATTCTAAGACGTTTCTGAGAGTGGTCTATTGTCAGATTGCCAAACAATGGGTTAAACTAGAGCAGGAATACTCTTGTATTCCTCTTTAATATTTGGATTTCATTGTCCCTGAGGAGCATGTGGAAAAAGGACTCCCTGTAAGGATAACTCTCACTCTGCTTCATAGTGGACTCTAGTTACATAAAACAGGGGAGTGGCAATTTTCTTTCTTCCCCCAACCCCAATCAATTATAACCCAGAACGTCTGGGCGCAATGGATAGACACTTTAGTGTTTGGGTGCGTAAACGACTCCTGTTGGTTAAAGACACATAAAAGACATATAAAAGCCACAGTATGTGACCAAGAATCAAGCATTACAATGTTTCATCTAGTGCTGACCAATATAATCTAATCCCAATATTAGAATGGACTCATTCACCAGAGTTAAGGTGAGAGGGCTCTAGGGAACTGCCACAGCAGTGCTACTTCTTACATGTACATACTTATATGGAAAAATGAGAATACAACATTGAACTTAAAATCTTCATTGATGCATGGTCTATTATCTGGACCAGAGCAATCAAAACGTCTATCTGCTCAAAACGTAAAGAAAACTCCTATAACATTCTGATGCATTAGTATCATGTCCCTGTGAGTCCGAAAGCAATGGATGGAGGCTCCAATGTTTCTTGGAGGTGTTGTGGCTAGAGGGGCACTTTGGAGCACATATGGATGGCCCTCCCAATGGGGATGGATTTTGGAAAGAGGTACAAAGAGGTGTAAGGGAGGTGAATGGATGAGATCTGCCCATAGATCCTTTTTTTTTTCAATTGTGCTACATGGTTGACAAGCGTGACTGCTTTCTACTTGCTGCTAGACTCACTTTGGTCCCAAAGTAGAAATTACAGGGTATAGTGCTTACCCCAATGCAGTGGTCCAAGATTTGAAAAATATGTGTGAGGAGAGACTTAACACATTGGTTAGAGAAAAACCCAATAGATTTGATAGTTTGGGCTATTTTTAAGGTGTACATCAATTATGAGCATTATGGGCATGGGATCAAGCACCTTCTGCCTGTTGTCACTCAGTCGCGGCCCGTGCAGGTGAGAGCGGTGGGGCCGGCTGGGGGAGGATTTCGACGGACGATGACCAGGGAAAATTAAATAAATAATTAATGTTCCCTTGTCATCGTCCATTAAAATCCACCCCCCACCCGGCCTCACCACCCCACCACTCTTACCTGCACAGGTCGCGGCTGTTGTCACTCACAGATCTAGTTTATTCACAGATCTGATAGCATAATGTAATTCTATATTGCACCCCTGCAAAACCTGTTGTATTTGCAACAAAACTGATTCTCTAATGCTTGTCACAAATGTAAAACATTGGGTGCCTCTTTCTTTAGCTCACAAGTCTCATATGCTACACCCTGTAAGAAAATTGAATGTAGTCTTATTTACTTGTACTTATGGAGGCCCTTGGCTCTACCTGCCTTTCCTTGACTATTAGATAACTTCTTGTTAGGCCGCTTCAAAATGTTTATGATTTTCGGATTCTTAGTCCTTCTTTAGTAACATTTTGGTTCCCAGTAAGATCTGACTGCAAGGAAGATTGACATTCAGATTTGCAGTAGATAGGTTCCAGCTTGGTTTTTTGCTTTTCAATCTTATTTTTGATGCTGAACAAAGTGCTCCAGGTGAGAGTTCAAGCTTTCATGGTCCTGCTTAGCCACAACTGTAGTGATTGACACACTCTTTCCTTTCTATCTTTGAAAGCATACTTTATTGTCCATTCAAGGCCCCAACACCTCGGGAGTAGCATACAAGAACAACCTTCCTTGTAGCCCACCAGCCGTCTTCTCTCCACTCTCTCCCCTCTACATTCCAATTACATCACAGTGTACCTGGTGCTACGGAGCAACACAGGGACACTGTATGACATCAAGTGCATATATTTACACAACACAACACATCCTCTCCCCATATGAAGATCTAGGACATGAATAAAATAAAATTAAAAAAATGAAAATAATGCTGTACATATTATAAGGCTGCCATGCAGTGCAAAGAATATTAACTCTAACAACATGACAAGGCAGTAGGCTCTCATCAATAAACCCTGTTTACATCATACTGTTTACACACTAAGGGGTCGATTCCGATCTCGGCCGGAAGCGCACCTAACAGTATTCGTCTGGAAAAAATACAAGCCGAACACGTGTTTCCCGACCGATTCGAACACTCGTCCGAACGAACAAGTACGATGCGCACAACAGCCCAAATTCTGAGCGAGCCGTACTTACCCATTCCAGCTCCTGTTCCCCGCCCGAGCCGGATCCGTAAACGCCGATATGAGTCGCACGGAAGCAAATACACAGCACCTTCCGGCCGGACTAGTACGATGCGCCTTCCGCACGCGCCTAACCCGTCGCTACGTCCGGCACGGTTGAGCATCCGGGAGAGCTGTACATAAGCTCCGATTCGCGCCACAAGGCGATCCACGGCGACGAGACGAACAAGCCAGCGACGAGTACGAGTCGAAGCCACGAGAAACCCGAGCGAGACGACCCAACCATAAATCCCATCGCGCAGGTCCTACCAATACTCTACATCTATTACCGGGACCGGTACGGACGCGTACTGGCGCAGACGGTAAGTCAAACACACCCAACACAAACAAACGACACGTACCCGAAATATGTCACACACACATAGGGATGCACAAATGACGTACACCAGCACCAGCAGAACCATAGGGGCGGGATGGCTATCACCAATGCCATACACACCCATAGGGGGATGGATGCCTACCACTAATACCATCCCCACTCATAGGGGGATGGATGCCTACCACTACCATCACCCCTACTCAGGGGGGCCTGGATGCCTGTCACTACTACCATCCCCACTCATAGGGGGATGGATGCCTACCACTAATACCATCCCCACTCATAGGGGGATGGATGCCTGTCACTACTACCATCCCCACTCATAGGGGGATGGATGCCTACCACTACCACCACCCCTACTCAGGGGGCCTGGATGCCTACCACTACCACCACCCCTACTCAGGGGTGCCTGGATGCCTGTCACTACTACCATCCCCACTCATAGGGGGATGGATGCCTACCACTACCACCACCCCTACTCAGGGGGGCCTGGATGCCTGTCACTACTACCATCCCCACTCATAGGGGGATGGATGCCTACCGCTAATACCATCCCCACTCATAGGGGGATGGATGCCTACCACTACCACCACCCCTACTCAGGGGGGCCTGGATGCCTACCACTACCACCACCCCTACTCAGGGGTGCCTGGATGCCTGTCACTACTACCATCCCCACTCATAGGGGGATGGATGCCTACCACTAATACCATCCCCACTCATAGGGGGATGGATGCCTGTCACTACTACCATCCCCACTCATATGGGGATGGATGCCTACCACTACCACCACCCCTACTCACGGGGGCCTGGATGCCTACCACTACCACCACCCCTACTCAGGGGTGCCTGGATGCCTGTCACTACTACCATCCCCACTCATAGGGGGATGGATGCCTACCACTACCACCACCCCTACTCAGGGGGGCCTGGATGCCTGTCACTACTACCATCCCCACTCATAGGGGGATGGATGCCTACCACTAATACCATCCCCACTCATAGGGGGATGGATGCCTACCACTACCACCACCCCTACTCAGGGGGGCCTGGATGCCTACCACTACCACCACCCCTACTCAGGGGTGCCTGGATGCCTGTCACTACTACCATCCCCACTCATAGGGGATGGATGCCTACCACTACCACCACCCCTACTCAGGGGGCCTGGAGTGCCTGTCACTACTACCATCCCCACTCATAGGGGGATGGATGCCTACCACTAATACCATCCCCACTCATAGGGGGATGGATGCCTGTCACTACTACCATCCCCACTCATGGGGGATGGATGCCTACCACTACCACCACCCCTACTCATGGGGGCCTGGATGC